>CM068964.1:87212175-87235018 GCA_035128595.1 Eptatretus atami
AAATTTCAGCCCGATCCGTCAAAAACTATGACTAGAATGCAATTATATAGCGACCACCCATGTCGCCTACCGGCTTGTTTCATTTCTGCACATGCCATAACCTCTAGAATCTTTTAAACTAAGCTGAATTACAAAATGTAAACTCTGGAATTGAACTTATCAGCAGTTCTGATTGGAGAAAAAAGTGTTTGTTTGTCGAACTCGGACTTTGCTTGACATTTCAGGCGTCTCTGGGTGCATGGTGTTTATATCACCGACCGGCGATCGCAATTAGCTTGCCAAGTCAGCTGTTCCTTATCAACCATTTTGTAGGAGTGCTGGCTTGAATGCTTAAGCCACTTGGTGCGCTTGGTTGTTTGTTTCCAAGCCATGCCCATGCACGGCAAAAGTATACGCACTGTCAATGAATATATCAATCGACTTGAACAAAGTTCAGGTCCTACTCGCCTGCGTTTAGCCCCGTGTTGTTGTACGTGCGGTCATTCAGACGGTGGCTTGCTGAAAATGTGCAATTTTATTTTGACGTTTCCCCTTTTTGTACGATCATCTTCCATTATACGACCCGTCACTTCGACATAGATAATTATACGTTTCGTTTTTAAAAGTTTCTTTAACCGTGTTGTTGGAGTGCTTATTTGGAGCGCTCTTCAAGCTTCGATCTCTACAAGCTTCCATGGGGATACCGTGGCACGGTTCTCCGTGGGGACATCTCTGGAGTTTAGGAAGGCAAAGTAAATTAGATAATTACAATGAGTAAAAAATGTTTTCAGTTGTTACAAAGAAATGAAGCGCCACATCACGGCAGGATAGCCGAGAGGTACGCACGCTTGCTCTAAGCTGTGTAACCTGGTTTGAAACCCGACCCAGCTATAAACTGTCATCCCGGTGTTTCACAGGCAGGGTCATTCATCAATGTGTCTCTTGGATGGACATTAAACTGGACGTTACACATACTGGAATCACCCCTCCTCACTTCCCCCCTTCCCCCCCTCTCTTCCCCCCCTCTCTCTCCCCACCCCCCCTCTCTCCCCACCCCCCCTCTCTTCCCACCCCCCCTCTCTCTCCCACCCCCCTCTCTCTCCCACCCCCCCTCTCTCCCATCCCCCTCTCTCTCCACCCCCCTCTCCCTCCCTCTCTCTCCCTCCCCCCCACCCCCTCTCTCTCTTGAGCATTCGAGTAATATGTTTTGTGAAGATCATATGTTGAGGTTGCAGTGATTTGTTGTCAACAACACAACTTTAATTATTGGAGTATTTCATTGACTTTCCCCGGGCAATGCCGGGTACTTCAGCACGTGAAATAATAATCACGAGATCGAACAACCTCGTGTAAATGAATGGAGACCAAATTTGTCCATTAACCAGAAATTTGCAAATGTAAGATTCCACCGTGAGTGAAACGAATGATTCTGCTTCATTGCCATTGATGCACTTAGTTCAGGTCCTACTCGCCCGCTAGCTGTTGCACTTAGTTTCAAGAAGTGAATGGAGAGGGTTTGCAGAGGCTTAAGGTTGAAAAGAAGAAAAAAAAGTTTCCAGGGAAAATCCTGTAAGTACAATTGAAAGATTTTATTTTATTTTAATGGTTACAGACTAGTATAAAGTAAGGGCCTTTTGTCCAATCCAAGTGCTCGTCCCACTAATTAAAATAGGGACAGTTTTTGGGGGTTTGTTTGGAAAGTTTGCATTATCACTTCTGTATATCATATGCTAATTGAAACCCATGTCCATTCACTTGTGCTACTTTTACTGAGCATTCAAATCGATTGGAGTTGACTCGGAGCTTCCAAGAACCCACGATAACTATGAACATAATTCTTAATGCAGGTGTCTGGAAGCAAAGGGTCAACAGAGAAAATGGGGGTGAAGGGAAAATGGTGGGACAAGAACATACGTATACATCGTGGCACAAGTGGAAATGAGCAAACTGACCCAGAAAGGCCTCGTCGACCTCTAAAATATTTGTTGTTTTCCCCCAGCGGTTGCCTCAAAAACGCGAGCCATTGCCAAGTAGTCTGTTCAGCTTGAAAACAAAGGAGGTGGAAGAGGAGGAGGAGGATGATGACGAAGAAGAAGAAGAAATGCAACACAAGCATGACATTGAATCTTCTTCAATCTCAGGATGCATGGAGTTGGAGAAGAGCAGCACAAATGATCCTGGAGAAACACCTGAAGTTCAGTCTGCACCTTCCTATATTGCTGGTAAACAAACTCAGTTTTTCACAAGAAGATGAACTCTGAATCGGTATTATCAGATGCTTTGTTTTCCCCCCCTCCTCACACCGAATAATAAGGCTTTATATTTTTAAAATCTTTAACAAGAATATTTTAATGGCAGCAAGCGCCTGTCTGCCATTCGAGGCTTCATAATCGTCGTATCGCAGGTTCGTTGGATGTCGTACGCAGATATAGACACAAAGAGTAGTGTTCATACAGAAGCCTTCGGCCATTTATTCATTCCCAAAGAAGCTCCGAAAAAGTTATTTAATTGCTTTGTAAAGCTCTGAAAATCTCCAAGAAACTGTGAAGTAATGATGTTATTTTGTGACAACAATACTTCAGAAATACATTACAGTTCCACGATAAACTGGAAGGACACTCGGTAGAGCGCATACCTCCACCCTGTAATGCCTGATCCACGAGAACATCTCTGGCCCAATATATTTTTAGCTCGCCTGTTCGAAGAACAGAGAGCTATAGCGATACCCCCGGCGTGAGCATCAGCGTCACGTGAAAATGTTAAATTTTTTTTCCTTTCTAATGTTTTTATCTCCCACACTATTTTTATACGCCCGAGATATATATATATATATATATATATATATATATATAATATATATATATAGTATATACGGTGGCGTATTATGTGTATACCGCGTCGTCCGTCTGTTCCTGTCCGCACTCTAACTCCCAAAGTTTTCAACTTTCACGTTTCATATTTGGTACATAGGTACAGACTGTGGAGACGGTGTGTCGTGACATACGTTCGTCATCTAAAGTGGTTGCCATGGCAACCAGGATGCTGTTTTCCATCCGTTCCTGTCCGCACTCTAACTCCCAAAGTTTTCAACTTTCACATTTCATATTTGGTACATAGGTACACTGGTACAGACTGTGGAGATGGTGTCGCGACATACGTTCGTCATCTAAAGTGGTTGCCATGGCAACCAGGATGCTGGTTTTCCATCCGTTCCTGTCCGCACTCTAACTCCCAAAGTTTTCAACTTTCACATTTCATATTTGGTACATAGGTACACTGGTACAGACTGTGGAGATGGTGTCGCGACATACGTTCGTCATCTAAAGTGGTTGCCATGGCAACCAGGATGCTGGCTTCATCGTTCCTGTCCGCACTCTAACTCCCAAAGTTTTCAACTTTCACGTTTCATATTTGGTACATAGGTACAGACTGTGGAGACGGTGTGTCGCGACATACGTTCGTCATCTAAATGGTTGCCATGGCAACCAGGATGCTGTTTTCCATGTAGTAGCACAATTCTTGTATACAGTAATCCCCCGTTTCTCGCGGGGGTTACGTTCCAAACCTCCCCGCGCTAAGTGAAAATCCGCGATGAATGGACGCCTCCCCAAAAAATCGATTCGACTGGTCTGGTCGGTTTGGCAGTGATTGGGTTGAGGTGCCTGAGATCGACTAGTCTGGTCTGGTCGGTTTGACAGTGATTGGGTTTGAGGTGCCGGAGATCGACTAGTCTGGTCTGGTTGGTTTGGCAGTGATTGGGTTTGAGGTGCCGGAGATCGACTAGTCTGGTCTGGTCGGTTTTGAGGTGCCGGAGATCGACTAGTCTGGTCTGGTCGGTTTTGAGGTGCTGGGTATGAGCAATGCTCGTCCGACGGCGGCAAATCTTTTTCCTTCCCGAAGCATATATCGAGCACCTTAACCTTCTCCTGGAGCGTCCCAGGACCTTCCTCTGGCGCTTCGGTTCCTTGCCAGAAGCCTTAGAAGGTGCAGGGCGTTTGGGCGCCATCGTGGGCTTGGAGAAAAAACGTAGAAATATTCGAAGTTCAACAAGCGAAACTTTGTCTCGTGCGTTGTGTGACTGGTCGAGCACACGCGTTATAATTTATTGCTTAAATAATTTATATTTTACATATTATTCGCCGGGATATACCGGGGGAATCCGCAGAAAAAATTAGTTACGTTCCAAGGGAAAACCCGCGATGAACCGGGGCGCGATAGGTGAACGCCGATGAAGCGGGGGTTGACTGTATACCTTCTTGTTCGGGCGTATATTGTGCTCACTTGCGCTCTTGTTACTGATTACAATATACAAATACATATATTGCTTTAAAATTATTTGGATCAGACCACTGCAATGCTTTATAAAAAATATTAATTATTAGACGAGCTCTTTTAAAAACGATAAATGTATAAACAGGTGAGCATTGGGTGGCTTTGACACCAACTCTCTGGTTGAGATATCGTGCTATATATCGTTTTTGAGCCCAATCTCTCAATGGTGAAGAATCACTTAAAAAATTATCACATCCGGATCCGGATCTTCACCAAAATATAATCAGTTCGTCCTTGTCACACACCCAACCTGTCCACAACTTTTTGAGATATCCTGTACACAACAGATTGACAAAAGGGGTGAAAACATGACCTCCTTCACCTTCGGTGGTGGAGGTAAATATCATGCTATATATCGTTTTTGGCCCTATCTCTCAATGGTGAAGAATCACTTTGGAATTGAACAATTCTAGTAGTCGGATCTTCACCAAAATCGAATCAATTCGTCGTGGTCACACACCCAACCTGTCCACAAAATTTCATCCGGATCCGTCCACAACTTTTTGAGATATCCTGCACACAAAGACAGACAGACAGAGAGGGGTGAAAACATAACCTCCTTCATCTTCGGTGGTGGAGTTAATCAAATTCAATGAATCAAACGAACAGGAAACACACCTCAAATGGCGTCGAAATACGTTATGCAAATGGCACGAATGTACGTGACGTGAAATGTGGTTACATGAAAATGCGGACAAAATACATTCCAATCTTTCTTACAACATGAAGTCATACAATCAGCAACATAGAGATATACTGACCACTTTAATCCTCCTTAACGAGTAGCGCTTGTATGTAGATAAAACGTAGAATAGGCTTGGTCACACCGATGGCCTTGTGGCTTGATTATGAACCTCGCAACGCAGTATAAGCTTTATGACACGATGTAAGCTTCGCAGAGTGATGTAAGCTTGCAGCAGCCATAGGCTTCACAGAGAGCCTCAGCTTTTGGCTTCCCAGAATGCATCTGCATCCGTTCGGAGCGAAGGTTCTGAGCACGGCTCAGAACATTAATGGTCTTGTAAATCTTTACCAACTGACAAATGTCATGACTGAAATTACAAATATATTTTATTGAGATTCTCTGAGATAATCTTGTGCTGCAGCTCCACCAGCAGAGTGTTGCAAGCGAGATGTCCCAGTTGACACTACGGGAGCTGCAAAAGAAAAGAGTGTCTTCCAGCAAGGTGGGCTCTCAATGCAATTATTGTGCTAAATGGTTCTGAGATGAATAGATATGGATGGGGACCTGTCATTTGTTTAGCCGAGGTTCAACTGATGGTACTAGTTGTACAGTGGTGTACCAAAATCAAAATGTGTTGCTAAACTCGAAAGGAAAATTAACTTGGTCGACAAACAATTTACCAAATCTTTGCAGAGATTCCTGTTGTTAAAGAAGACCACTCGAGGGATGAAGCACAGCCAAAAATGCAAAGGAAACAAAAGATCTACGGCCCGAGCAAGGTGTGTAGCAACTTATTTGTTGCATCTCCTCTAAAAATTATACAAATGGGATGCTGTCATTTGTACAAGTCACACCAGTGTTGTTTGTTTATTTTAAACATATAAGTACATATTGGCTAAATGGGTGAGGCCTTGTTGCATTGCCATCACTACTGTGGATAAATTTGCAATATCTGGTCAGCTGTGCAGGCAATGGTATACCACCCAGTGCATTGCTTGCCTTTAAAATGTTTCAGCAGAACTGACACTCTGTGCCAGAGTATAACGGAAAACTAGTCTCGATGGTGAAGGCTAGTGTCGGTGGACATAGATCAACGGAGGAAAACATGACATTGATCCAAGTATGCTAATCCCCATGGGAAATGAGGAGCAGCTGACGTTTTGGATGTTGACCCTTCTTCGGAGCAAACTGTACAAGGGACGAGGGTTTATATAAGGTGTGAGTGAGTCAGAGGTTTGTATGTTGGAGTGACATGATGGGTCAGGGAGCACATGGAGTGGGAATGACTAAATTTTGGCACCTCACAAGGAAGGTTAGGGATACAAGGAGAAAAGGTGGAATAATAGGGAAGGAAACAAACAGAAGCAAAAAGATGTTGGATAGATAAATTAAAATAACTTTTAAAAGTATATTTAAAAAAATTAATCAATCAAGTCGGTTTCGAATACAGCAATTTCCTTTTCCGATTAAAATCTCAAAAAACCATAGGGGGCACCCTGTAGATAAGGTTTTGCTCTTTGTGTCTACAACTATCTGTGGTGCTGAAATGGAGAGAAATATTGTAGACTGCCATTGAAATGAAATTGAAGGAATTTCTGGGAAAAGGTTGAGTCTCAAGCAACCAGCTTTTGCTGTTGGTTCGTTCATGGAGGAAGTGTTCAGAATGTGATCGACCGGTTTCACAGATGTAGATCTTCTTGCAGAGAGTGCACATGATTCCGTCTATAACATTGGCGGAGGTGCAGTCAAAAATAGTCCATCGCTTTAAAGCTGCTTTTGGGTGTTGAGATCGAAGTGGTCGTTTTGATGAAAGGGCAGGTGTTACAGTGACTCCATGAACACCGAAACATTCCTGGTGGGACGTCAGAAGGAAATGGTCCTTAAATCGGGGAATTTTGCAAATTTGTCCCGCTTGAAAGAAATGAGAGGTGGTTGTGGAGAAATTGAAACAGTTTCAGGATCATTCTGTGAAAGCTTGAAGTTCTTCTGGATGATGATATTGATTCGAAGGTTGAGGAGGTGGTCGGTCAATGTGAACGACACACTTCAATCTTCTCGGACATTCATTCAGCCACATTAAGGTCTCGGATATATTTCTACATTTCAGCACCAAACAATCAAAAGTGAAAAGAGCAAGGCCTTATGTTCAGGATGAGCACGTTGACCACCAACGGGATTAATGAGCCCTTATGGACTAAAACCCCCCTTTCCTCCTCCCCTCCTATGTTTTTTATCCTTAATGTTGATGAATCCTACTTCCACTCTTATTTTGTCTCTCCTTTTTATTTCAGATATATATTTATTTTTATTTCTTTTCAAAGTTATTTATTTAATGTCTTTCTCTTGCTTCCTTTTTGTTACATCTGCCACTGAAGGTGGACAGGTTATATTTTCTCCCCTATTTGTCTGTGAGCAATATATCTCAAAAAGTTATGGACGGATTCAGAAGAAACTCTATGCTGGTTGGGGGTGTGACAAGGACAGATTAATTACATTTTGGTGAAGATCTGAATCCAGATACTAGAATTTTAAAATTGATTCTTCACCATTGAGAGATTGGTCTAAAAACAAAATACAGCATGATATCTCAAAATGTTAGAAGGATTCGGATGAAACTTGGACAGGTTGGGTGCGTGACGAGGTCAAATTGATTAGATTTCGGTGAGGATCTGGATCTCGATCCGAGAATTTTTAAAGAGATTCCTTACAATTGAGAGATGGGGCCAACAGCAACATGCTGTCAAGGTGTGTATATATGTATAAAAAGAAGAAGATTCACCTACATCTCTCACCCGTGATTTGAGGGAACAACAAATTGGTTCTCGTCGAATCAATTAAACCCAGGTAGCTAGGATTATATAAATAAATCGACTCCTCCCATGCTCTTCTTGCCAAATAAGCTGCATCAGGCAATCATGCAGGGCTACCCAAGGTAAGCTCTTTGCTGTTTCAAACCCTTCCCAGAGTTCCTCCACAGCTGTAAAGACGTTTACAAATAGTACACACGTGAGAATCCCAATGCTGCACACCCCTTCAGCTGCCGGAGCAGTTTCATCGCTTGTTGGTGAATCATCAGTGACAGCACAGACAGAAATGCATACCATCGAGGCTCCCAAGCATGTATCACGTGTAAACGTCAGCAAAGAACCTACCTCGGGTAGCCTTTCATGGTTGCTTTATGCAGCTTCTGCAGCGAGAAGAGTATGGGAGGAGTCAATTTATTTTTTATAATCCTAGCCATCTGGGTTTGATTGATTAGGTGAGAGCTAATTGGTTATTCCCTCCATTCACAGGTGAGATATGGGTGTATCTTCGTTTTTTTCATTTATATGTTGACTGCTTTTGACATTTACATGTGATACATGCTTGGGAGCCCCGTTGGTACGCATTTATGTCTGCGCTGTCGCTGATGATTCGCCAACAAGCGCTAAAATTGGTCCAGCAGCTGAGGGGGGTGTGTAGCGTTTGTGAACATCTTTACAGCTGTGGAAGAACTCTTGGAAGGGTTTGAAATGGCAAAGGGCTTACCTTGGGTAGCCTTTCATGGTTGCTTTATGCAGCTTCTTCGGCTAGAAGAGCATGGGAGGAGTTATATATATATATATATATATATTACACCCATCTTACCCCGGTTTACGTCAGGGATGCGTTCCTGAAAAGTGAGATGCATCGAAACGATGTAAGTCAATTTTATTCTTAATAATTAATGGAATAAGGGGGGGGGAGGGATGTGTTCTTCACATCACCACTTCATGTATTATATTTCACTTTCCTATGATATTACCCTTTTTTTAAAGTTATGACAGTTATATTCAAGTACACATACGTATCAATAAAAAAAGAATAATTTCCAGACATTTAAATAAAAATAAACCTCTTCCGGAAGCAGTCAAAGTTGGCAGTACCTCTTCTTCTTCCTCCTTCAATGAACGGCGATATTTTTTTTTTATAGATGGTGCGCACTGGAGGCAAACTTACTAACCTGACGACACCAACTGTGTACGTTCACCAGCATGTATTAACATCTAATTTCACTTGCAAGGTAACACTTTTACAATGCATCTCGGCCAATCTACTGTCTTTATGTGCGACGCAAAGTACAGGGTGGCCCAAAAGTCATGCCCCATCGGGATTTGTATAAACGAGCGCCCAGTCGGATTCCGAAAGTTTTCGTTAAATACCAAAGTGTCATGAAGTTAATGGTCAACAATTCAAACGTTTATTGTGATTTTTCCTTGTATTAATCAAGATCTTTATGGGGCATGACTGTTGGGCCACCTTTAATATTAGTTCTTTCGGCAATTTTGTGATCTCCCGATTTGGTACTTTAGCGATGTATTCTGGCGTCTTTATCAGTCTTCTTAATTCTGAAAATGTTCGAGAATAAAAGGTATGGCTTTTAAAGCTACACGAGTGTGTGTTGAGGCGACACAAATAAGGTAATGGTACCAATAACGTGACGACGTATTTGCAAAACGATGTAAAAAGGGGAGACATAAATTGGGGTATTACTATACGGCATGATATTTAAAAAAGTTGTTTATGGATTATGACAAAACTTGGTGGACAGGTTGGGTATGTGATGAGAACAAGCCGATTAGATTTTGGTTCAAGTCAGCAGGATCCGCCTTATAAATAGGATACAAAACGTAAACTGTTCAGCGTTCTACTAAGTGCCATTCTAGTTTCCCTAGTATTTCCCCTTTTCTTCCAGTCCCCTTGACTTTCAACCACTGAAAACTTACCATCCCTCTTCCGAGGTGTCTTGCTGCCTGACAAAAAGGCATGCATGTACCTCTGATACATTTTGTCTCACCCTTTATGGCACTCACCCCCCTCCCATCCTACCCCCACCCAATAATGGACCTTTCACCGCATCCCATCTCCTCCTTTTGCTCTGAAGGGTTGATGCCCAAAACATTTCATTGCTTCCCACCATGGTTAGTATACTTTTATCAATGCTCTGTTGATTTCCATACATTGTGGCAGAGTATGGTGTGTGGGGTGCTGGATGTAAGAACATCGATGGGGGAAAATATTGAATAAATTTATTTATTCGTTCAGAAGCCACTACCTTTTTTGTCTTGTCTTTGATGGTTGTATCTCGTTCGAAGAACACCGTGAACACCCAATGTGGAGTTCCACGTGCAACAGCAAGTCTTGTGAAAAGCAAATAGTTATTTAATGGAGCACTGTAGAAGTTAATAGTTCTGAATTTTATTGGAATCCTGGAATGGTGTGCCCTTGTTCTTCTAAAAATAACATCACATGACACTTGGCACTCCATGATTTTAAAGAAAAGGCCACCATCTTGTAAGGACAACTTGGGCAATGAATGCTAAATACAAGTAGTGCTACCTAAATCCCAATACACAATTTGGTTTAATAGTTTTAACCTGTCCTAACTTATTTCACAATCAATGATTATAGCATTTCCTCTTCAGCCTCCTCAACTACATCTTGATGTCTGTTCGGGAGAGGACCCAAAATATGCGTCATGGTTACCGCCAGAAGGTACTTATGGTTTTACTTCAACACTGCATTTTGCATGTAGATTTGTAGGTCTACTTTATTTTGGAGGAGGAGGAGGTGGAGGAGGAGGAGGAGTCAGGATAGGGAAAGGGAGGAATAGGGATGGGAGAGGAGTGGATGGGGAGCAGATTTGAGATGGAAGGGATGAGACAGAGTAGGACATGGTATGGGGAGGAGAGAGGGCAGATTGAGAAGTGATGGGAAAAGCACGATGGGGAAAATACCATTTGTCTTTTTCCCATGCTTTGCTCCCCATCATCCTCTTTCCTTTTCTCCCCTCTCATCCATTCCTCCAATCTATCTCTCGTCTTCCTGCTCCCCTCCCTATCTCCTCCTTCTCCTAATTCCCATCTCGATCTAGAGTGCAAGAGTAGGTGTGTCAGAGATTGAGGAAAGGGAAAAGGGTTGAGTCCCATCCTCTTTTCCTCCCCCCGTCTGCATTTTCCTTTTGCCCTCCTCTCCTCCCAATCCCCCTTTTCCCCTCAGACCCTTCTCCTGCACATTCATATTGAGTATGGGGACAGAGGGTGGTGGGAAAGGAGGAGTGGAGGATGAGGAGGTGTAAAGGAAAATGATGTGGAAAAAGAAAATTGAAGGAGAGAAGTCAATCCTCCTCTCCCCATTCTTCTGTCCCAACCCATCCTGAGAAGATAGGGATTGAGGATGGGGGGATAACTCCTTCCATCTGTTCCACATCCCCTATCCCCATCCTGAGAAGGGTGGGATGGGAGGAGGGATGAGAGGAAAAGGAAGATGGGGACTGGGATCTGGGTAAAAACTACCATCTTCCCTTCCTTGTTCTCACCTCCTCCTCAGGATGGAGTGATGAGGATTTGGGAGGAGGATAGGGAAAAGTTCCCATTCTCCTAATACTCCCTTTTCAATCCTCACCCCTTTGGTCCCAGTTCCTCTCTCCTAATAAGCCTCCTCATCCACCCTGTAAAGGATGAGAATGGGAGGGGAGGACAAGGATGAAGAGGAAAGCAGGATTGGAAATAGAGGGGGATCAAGGGAAAAATCTCCTCCACACCTTTGCTCTTTTCCTTTCATCCCTATACACTTGAGAAAGGAGATGTGGTTGGCATAAGAGGGAGGAGGATGTGCGCATTTGGGGGGGGGGTCACCATCCACCTCCCAACCTTCCACTCACCTCTCTTCCCCCTCCCATCCTTAGGATGATAGTGGGGAGATGGCAAGGATCCTTTGAAAGTTGGGGAGGAGGGTAGGGAGAGAAAAATCCCCATCACCCTCCTGTCTGCTCATCCTAATCCTCTTCCCCATAATCCTCATCTTCCTTTTCAGCTCCCCAACCCCCACACCCCGTTCTGCCATCTGTCCTACTTCTTCCTTCTGTCTGCTTTGGATGTGGATGGGAAGATTAGGAAAAAAAGATTATGGGGAGGGGATAAAAAGGAAAAGAGGATGGATGCAAAGAGGTGAACTGGGAGGAAGGAGGAGGTAGGGAGAGGGAATATGAGAAGGGAAAGGAATATGAGAAGGGAAAGGAAGATGGGGAAGTCCCCATTGTTCAGTTCTCATTTTACCCTTTCTATCCTCTTGTCAACCATTCTCCAATCCCTTCTCCAGTTTCCATCCTTTTCCCTTCTTCCCATCCCCACCTATCCAGAATATGGGATGGGAGATTATAGACTGAGGAGTATGATTGGGGGAGGGATGGGGGGGAGTTCCCATCCTCCTGTCTTCCTGGCTCAATCCTATTCTTCCCTCGTTTCTCCCCTCCAGAAGATTTAGCCATCAGGGGCAAGAAAGTTTGATGGATTGAGAGAACAATTGGAGGACATGTTGGGGGAAATGAAAGAAGAAGAGAAAAAAAAGTCCCCCTCCTCCTCCATTTTTCCTTCTGTCCATATTTTTGTTCCCCATCCTCCTATCTTAGGATGTTGAAGGGATTAAGGATGATGTGTGGGAAGATGGAAAGAGGTGGAGAGGTTGGGAGGGGGGGTGGGAAGATGGAGAAGAGGTGGAGAGGTTGGGAGGGGGGGGTGGGAAGATGGAGAAGAGGTGGAGAGGTTGGGAGGGGGGGGGGGAACAGATGGAAAGCGAGGTAAGGGGGAATGGGTGGTGGATGATGGACCCCATAGTGGAGATTTGTACGTGGAGAGTGTTGGGAATGTTTAGAGTTGCAGAGAATGACAAAACGGCAGCTTGCATTGGATTATACAGTGCTCATGACATTCCAGACAGAATGAGAAAGTTCAGATAAGAAAACGATAAACCGGGAGGACGTGTAAGATAGATGATCGTTTCCCAGGGATGTAGTGATGGCAACATATGCAGAGTATTGAAGAAGAGATGAATCGTTTCAGATGAACAGCTCTCCTAATGTTTGATTGCATGATACGTTTCAACTCTAACTTCCTGTTTCTGCAGATCAAACGGGCGACGGCAAGACATACCTGAACAAAAAGTTTGGATATTGACGAGCTCGGTGTTTGTATATATATTTCTGCAGACTGTACATACAAGAGTAACGGGTTGTTCAAGTTGAACTGCTTCTGATGCAATCTCATGGATGGGTTTGGTATAAATCGATTTCCAAATCTTCAACGGATTTACAATTGGACTCAAATACCAATTCGATAAAAATGTTTTTAACACTTTATTGTCAGACCTAATTTCGGAAGTAAACATCGGATAAACAAATACATAGAATTGGTTACACAAATGTTTTATTTTACAACACCAATAGGTTACCCCCAATCCAAAATAATGTGGCATTAAAAAAGAAAACGTTGTGGTTAAAAAAATCACCTGAAATTTGATTTGATGAGGGTCGGTGGTAGTGGGGTTGGTGGGTGGACATGAAGGCATTGTAAGTAAATGAAATGGTAACTGAAGGTATGGTTATATTAACCATGCATAGACCATGCTGGTAATACCAAATAAAGTCGATGTCAACTTTGACTGCATAGTTTGTAACAATGGTGGGGGAATTTTTATTTTTTTTAAACCTGATAAAAGGTGAGGGTGAAGGATCAGTTTTGTTTTCTCGCTTTAGGTCTGGCAACTGTGCAACAAAGGTTTCTGGCACTGGTTCGTTTGCTTAAACCTCATTACCAAATGCATCTCCGTTCGGCACGGCACGTTTTCACAAAGCAAGCACGTACGGACGTTGGGCCACAAGGCAGCAATGCAGTCGCGGAGGCGAACGGCAACTCGACTAACCTATTTACAAGTCTGCTCACAGCTACCACGACCGGCGATTTTTACTCGTGCTCGTTCGGGGCTGAAAGCGGCACCGGGTTTCTGTTTGATTCGGCGTGAGGGCCACCGAACCGGAAACTTGTGCACATCAAGCCTTTCAATTCCAGGAACTATAGCAAATCTCGGTTTGAACATTCCCTCAAAGCCATGGGATATCGAAAGTCAATTGCTAATGTACAGAATTTAGGTTGGCTTGATGGTAGAAATGGTCAGAAATTGCGTGCCTCTTCCAGAGAGGCCTGCTTTCTGTCTCATTTCACTCATTCAAAAGCTGGATGTTTTGGTTGTAACTGGGCACTTTGACAGTTCCTTGATGGTTACTGGCATGACATTAAGATAGATCAAAACCCATAAAAGGGTGCTGGCCGTGGAGAGGGCATTTTCCACGCTCAGCTTCCTTCGCTGTTAACTCTCCATGCCTCCGTCATCTGCAACATATCCGTAAATACATTTTCCATTTAAATAGCGGAGAAGTACAATGCAGTACTTTTTAAAATATAAAGATGACACAAGCAAGCCGTACACTATGAACTTGTATAGTACAGGTGGTTAACCTTCTGATTCTGAGTCGCCTTCACCGGCCGGCATGGGCCCCCAGATGCGGATAGTGCCATCGTCGGATGCACTGGCGAGCATCGAAGGCAGTTCTGGGTTCCAGCTCACACAATTGACCGTATGCCCATGGCCCGGAAGTACAGCGATGGGCAGCTCACCACTGCGGTGCCATATGTATACCTTGTGATCTATAAAATGGGCAAGACACAGGTGTACACGGTTAAAGGTCCCCTGACATGCCAAAGTACATAAATTTCATTTATATATGTCCTAGAGGAGTTTTTCAAGTGATTTCAGATCTGACAATGTTTTTTTCACAATACTCATTCTGTAAATGTAAAATTAAAAAAACAAACGTCTTCGGGAACGCCCCTAAAAATTCTCCTGAAAGGGGCGTACCCACGTGACGTCATATACAGGATGTCAAAGGCTGCACGTTAATTACTCGGGTTGGTGGTCTACGTGATCCTATTGGCTTTCTGTGTGTTTCCACATTCGATTGGTCGACTCAATCGCTTCGTTCATTCTGCTTTAAAAAAAATCGAACATTTGGTTTTGAATAATGGATGGCATGGACTTTGATTTGTCTGGTAACGACAGTGAGTGTGAGAAATGAAGGATTTTGGTCTGAATCACATGGAGAATTGTCAGATAACGTAGTCGCGGGAGGTGAAGTTCAGGCAGCTGGAAATGAAATACGGCCTTACCAGTTCGAGCCCGAAGCAGGACAAGCAGAGGAAAATGGCGATGAAATTCCCGGAGTTAATTATGATCGGGAGGACATCGAAGGAAGACTCGGAAATAACACTGGTTAGACTAAATCCTATTCGTAATTCAATAATGTAAATTCGACTTGCATACTGCTCGATATCAGAAATATTTTAGTGAGGTGACGTGAACAGCGCAGCGGACATGTTTCTCCGTGGCGAATTAATCACAAACAAGGCCAGCCCGTTCATCGGCCGTGTCTCTCCGCGCTAAAACGAAGCAATCTCGCTGTCCGGATACGATGAAAACTTGTGTGCAGAACACACCTTGTTCCCAGAACACACACAATTGTCTCGAGTAGTCCGATAAATCTGACGTTCTGTTGCATTTTTATTTATTTTATTCCTACTATCATCATGTAGCACCAGTA
Organism: Eptatretus atami; assembly: GCA_035128595.1. Classification (NCBI taxonomy): domain Eukaryota; kingdom Metazoa; phylum Chordata; class Myxini; order Myxiniformes; family Myxinidae; genus Eptatretus; species Eptatretus atami. Next base: position 87,227,622 of record CM068964.1, read on the forward strand.
GAAAACAATTTTATTCAGCATCTTGGCTGGTGGTGGTGGTCGTAGGGCAGCTTAGCTGCAGGGGTAGCTATCATTTCTTGAAGCGCGACTGTGTCGCTGATGCAGTGCCCTCTACCAGTACACACACCGGAACTGGTACTCTTTTTCGCCGACCTCGGAAGGATGACAGGCTGAGTCAACCCCCTGGTGTATTAATTCAGCGGCCGACGGGCTTGAACTCAGGACTAGGATCCCAAGCCGCCACCCTAACCACTGAGCCAACACCAGGCTAGCTAGCATTTTGGCTAAATGTTAATGAATAGCATGCAATGGAAGCAGTACCTTCACTTTAGATGTCCATATTCTCCGACGATTATCATCTTTCGGGAATACATGAAGGCTTACACCGTCTTTGCTTGTATTGCTGCATCCTGCTATGATACATCTTGCAGGCATTTTCGAAAGTACGGCTAAAACTCTTAAAATTTCGCGAAACAATCACTGGAATTAAGACGATCACAGAGATTGCACTAACATGTGCAAAATGCATTTGTAGGTACTGTATAAGGCGCGCGACATCTCGACTCGAGTCAATCCACTCTGTGCGAGTTACTGTATGTGACGTCACGCAGAGATTCGCTGAAGTCCATTTTTTTAAGGGGCGGGGCATAGCAAGTTGTGAATAGCTCCAGAAATGATCGAAATATTGCTCTAATTATCCCATTTTTGATTAAAAAAAAACCATGGGTGATTTCTTCACTAGGAAGGTCAAGTTAATTTATAAATAACAAGTTTATTTTGCATGTCAGGGAACCTTTAAGGCAAACAAAGAATCGTTTTGAGAAATTATTGTTGTTCGCGATGCTTAACAAAATAAGAAATAATAATAAAGATCTGCAGTACCTCCTTAAAGTATTCACACCCCTTGACTTTTTCACATTTTGTTGTGTTACAGCCTGAATTTAAAATGGATTAAATTGAAAATTTTTGTCACCGATCTACAAAAAATGCCCCAAAATGACAAAATGAAAACATGTTTTTCGAAATTTTTACAAATTTATTGAAAATGAAACATGCAAATATCTAATTTCCATAAGTATTCCACCCCTTGAGTCAATACTTTGTAGAGGCTTCTGAGGCAGCGATTACAGCTTCAAGTCTTCTTGTGTATGTCTGTATCAGCTTATGCACACCTGGATTTGGGGATTTTCTCCCATCCTTCCTTGCAGATTTGCTCAAGCTCTGTCAAGTTGGATGGGGAGCGTCGGTGAACAGCAATCTTCAAGTCTTTCCACACATTCTCAATGGGATTCAAATCTGGGCTTTGGCTGGGCTACTCAAGGACTTTCACATTCTTGTTCTGAACCCATTCCAGTGTTGCTTTGGCTGTATGCTTGGGGTCATTGGTCCATTGGAATGTAAATCTTCACCGCAGTCTAAGGTCTTTTGCACTCTGAAGCAGGTTCTCCTCAAGGATTTGCCTGTATTTGGCTCCATTCATTGTTCCCTCTATCCTTACAAGTCTCCTAATCCCTGCCGCTGAAAAGCATCCCCGTAGCGTGATGCTGCCACCACCATGCTTCACGGTGGGGATGGTGTTAGATGAGTGATGAGCTGTGCTTGGTTTCTGCCAGATGTAGTGCTTTGCATTCAAGCCAAAGAGTTCAAGTTTCATCTCATCAGACCACAGAATCTTTTGTCTCATGCTTTTAGTCTCTCACGTGCCTTTTTGCAAACTCCAGGCGTGTTGTCATGCGCCTTTTTCTAGAGAGTGGCTTCCGTCTGGTGTTTTGAGAAATTATACAGTAGCCTACATTTGTGAAGTGCTGCAGAGACTGTTGTCCTTCCAGTAGGTTCTCTTATCTCAGCCAAGGAACTCTGTAATTGTCAGAGTGGTCATTGGGTTCTTGGTCACCTCCCTGACGAAGGTCCATCTTGCCTGGTTGCTCAGTTTGCTCGGATGGCCAGCTCTATGAAGAGTCTGGATAGTTCCATGTTCTTTCCATTTCCTAATGATGGAGCTCACTGTGCTCTTGGGAACTTTCAACACTCTAGAAATTGTTTAATACCTTTCCTCAGATCAATTCCTCCTCACAATTCTATCTCGGAGTTCTATGGACAGGTCCTTGGACTTCATGGTGGAGTTTCTGCTCTGACATGCACTGTCGACTGCAGGACCTCATATAGAAAGGTGTGTTTCTTTCTAAATCATGTCTAATCAATTGAATTGGCCAAAGGTGGACTCCAATCAAGTTGTAGAGACATCTCAAGGATAATCAAAAGAAATTGGATGCACCTGAGCTCAATTTGGAGTGTCATAGCAAAGGGGTTGAATACTTATTGACACAAAACATTTCAGCTTTTCATTTTAATTGATTTGTAAAAATTTCTAAAAAAATAAAATATTCCGCTTTGAGATTATGGGGTATTTTGTATAGATCGGTGACTAAAAATCTCAATTTAATCCATTTTAAATTCAGGCTGTAACAACAAAATGTGAAAAAAGTCGAGGGGTGTGAATACTTTCTGAAGGCACTGTAAACATCATTACAAAAATGGTGATTTTTTTTGTTTCATTCCTTTAAATGGAATGTATTACATCATTTCTTTAAGCATCTAAACATTACATTGTTGGGCCATGTCGTGTAAGTTTGAGATAGTATGTTATTTTATTTCAGACCTCCACAACCTGAGCGGACCATTGATTTGTCTGAGGGCATACCAGGACATTTTGATATGTATTTGCATGAAGCATCTTAGAGCAGGTTTAAACTGATTGTTACTTGTACTGGTCAATGATTAATGGGCTGGTTGGAATGGAGAATGAGCTTGTAGTATGCGGAAAGGGAATTTAATGAGACGTGGACCAGCAAAGAGAGAATGTTCGGTGGAAAGACCGAGATATGGGCATATGGAGTGGAGTCGTGACAGTACAGTCGAGGTAAAGAAAAAGTTAGCATGAGGAGACCAAGGCGAGTGGAGAGGAGGTTCAGGTTGTGAAATGTGGGCTTGGTATTGGCAGCCTGTGTGCTGAGTACATTAGTCCTGCGCCTCTGTTTCACTCTTTGCCAGCATCGACTGCAGTGCTTTCCAAGCCGTGAACACCATCAGGGTTCTCGCATCGACGCAATGCAATGCTTTGAGTGTCGTGGATACCCGCATGGCTCTCCTGTCTGTACCTATAATACTGCTGTGCTCAGTGTGCTGTACATGCCATCATGTCTTTCCATCCTGTGCTGGTGGATCATTATCATGACTGGGTCTTCAAGCAGCTTTGGCTGATAATGGTCACATCTCCCTCGACTTGCTCTTTCCGGCTCACTCCCTGTCCCTTCAAGTTTTCAACATCCTCCTATCAGGCCTGGTCCAACGTTATTTCTTCCTCCCTCTGAATTTATTTCCCCTTGTTATAGTTTGTGATTGATTATTTATTCTGCTTTATTTAGTTTGTTCTCTTATGTCTACAATAAATTATTTGACTTATAAGCAGCATAGTCTTACCAGTCTGCTTCTGTGGTGCAAATGGAATCTCTCACGATGAAGCCGAGTCTATGGGCCTATCACTTCGGCATCGCCGACAGGTCGGTGGTCTCTCTGGCTTCTTCCGCCTCATTTCAGGACTTGAACCCACTGCCCTCTCCGTGCTTTGTCATCCCCAGGTATCTGCGGGACGCACGCGGTCCACCAGCAACCCCCTTCTCGTGAAACTGCCTAAATCCAGAACCACTGCTCACCTCCACTCAATTATTCCTCTTTTTTTCCCCCACTTGTGGAACCACCTTCCATACTTTCTTCAATCTCATTCTTCCCTCCAGGTCTTCAAGACAGCTGTTCACGATCATCTCAAGTCATCCCCCATCCAAAATCATATTTTTCTACACCCGCCATACTGCACCCCTCCCAAAATTCTGCTTATGTATCCATATTCCCCACCCTTTGAGTTCTCACTTACCCCTCATTGTTAACTGCATCCCTTGTTTGTCCATCTCCATCTACTTTATCTCTCCACCCTGCTGTTGGTGTTTCCCCTTTCTCCCGCTGTTCCCTTTGTTGGGTTGTGTCCTGATTTTGTTCTGTGTCATAACTCTTCCATGAGTCTCGAGCATGTATAACTCATAAAATAAAATTAGGCTCAAATGCAAGCATTATATATGTCAAGGAAGGGATATATCAACCCACCTCGTCATCCAAAAAATAATAATAACGAAGCTCTAATCCGATGTTTCGACCACATTCAGGACAAAATCCAGGCAATGCGTGTCAGGTGTTAGACCCTTCCTACCTCATTCAATAGTTGGCGTGGCCACGTGTCCGTGCAATAAACATGTTAGCATGTCGGTGTTCAATTGCAGGGACTTGTGGCCACACTCCTTCCCCTCGTTTGGACAAGGTTGGGAAGGTGGTCAAAATGTCAGACCTGACCTCGTCACGTTTTTAGCAACCCTTTGCCAATCAGTGGTGCATACGCCTCAAGTCACAAATCTTCCTGATTACATCGCATATGAGGGATGTACCTTCACTGCCACTGGCAATGAAGTCTTCGCTGTGACCTCCAAAGCAGGAATGGATTGTGTAGAATCCCTGCGTGGCCCCCCGAAATTTTCGTACGAGAACCCGATCCTCCAAGTCCCACATGTGGACACCCTGGAGCCACAAGTAGATACCGTATCCGTAAAACATTTTGCTCTCACCGCATCATGCCATTAGCAAGTTACCCAAAATTGAGTGCATGGGTACAGAAAAAACACAGCTCACCTGTGTGGCCACATTTAAAAGTGCCAGGCGTCCATGCTTGGAAACCGTGAAAGCCATGATGGGATGGTCCTCCTGAATGCTGAAGGCAATTCAGTTAAACACACAATTCTCATTGCAATAGTTTGGCATTTAAATAATTTTACATTCTCCATCAAATAGATGGCTTTTCAGGCCTTATTTGGCCCACCCAATCAACTTGGTGCAGCAAAAAAGCACATTCATGATAACTCAATGATATTAAGCAATGAGTGCATGCTTCATATGCAGTGCATCAATGTAAAGAAGACAGCAATGTTAACAATAAGTCGAAGAGACCACATATTTCTCACAAGTTATGGTCTGCAAAATGACTTTCAAAGGGAATATGACCTTTGACCTGTTGAACCCAAAAATCGAATCGGTTCATCTTTCGATTACAGTACATGCTTGTGCCAAGTTCAATTGAAATCCCTTCAGTGTTTCACAAGTTATCGTGGCAACAAAGATTTTCAATTAAAGGTCACATGACCTTCGATCTTTGACCTTTTGAACCCAAAATTTAATCAGTTGATATTTGTATTGCAGTCCATAGTTCTGCCAAGTTTGGTTGAAATCCTTTCAGTGGTTCTCAAGTTATCGTGGTAAGAAAAAAAACGATAACGGACGTACACGCATGCACGGAAAAACCCGAAAACATTACGACTCCGGCCTTTGTCCCCCTCGGCATAAAAATTGGAAGTGAAAGTCACAGTGAAAGCCACGTGTATCGTTATGCAATGAGATGACACAGTCATTTCATTAATTGGAAATGATTGCGGCACATAAATGGTGATAATTGTTTCACTGTGTGTCGAGAGGTCTGTAGAATAGTTGCAACACATTGTACATCATAAGGCCATACGTGACAGTAGCTCTCTACCATTAAACTAAGTTTGAGAGCTTTGCAACACAGTCTCAATCTCCCGAAGACCTTTCAGAGCATATCAGGAAAGCACGCATTCGGTGCTCCCGACTCGGCATACAACGTACATTGGGGTGTTTTAGGAACACACGCCGCAATGACCCAGAACTCACATATTCCGGTCAGTGAGGTCTTCAAAGTTGTACCCGCGAACACGCTGGTGTGTGTCTGATGCCAACACGGTTTTACCGTCACCCAGGCACCAAAGGCACTGGACTCTCACTCCTTCCCAAGAGTCCTGGATGTTTCCATCCAAGTCCTGCCATTGGGATGGGAATGGAGAAGAAGAAAAGCTTTATGGTTTTGGGAACTTTTCTGGTTTTGATATTATTGTCAGAATAACAAGGAAAATCCCTGGATTTGGGAACTGTATGGAGACTTACACACTGGTAGAACTGGCCACGCTGACCACCTGTTACGAAGCGCTTGCTGTCGGGATTCCAGGCAGCACATGTTAGGCTGTCCTCGTGTGACTGTGACATCTTCACCTTGAGCTCTCCACTCTGATTCCAGCAATTGTAAGGAGCGATGGATTGCACATGAAATAGGATTATTTGTGAGCGAGATCGGAATGTAAATCGGCCGGTGGAAGTAGTCCAGTAGCATTACCTGTACGTTCCAAAGCCAGAGTTCGGAGCAGTCGTCAGGACCGCAAGCGATCAGGTACTGGTCGTCAGGACTCCAGGCGAGATAAGACACCCCGTATGCATGGCCATCAAGACTCCGCAGTACCTTCAGCCTGTACATCTCCTGTACGGTATGAACAGAAACAGCCAAATTCCGCCAGTTTCATTAAAAGTCTGCCATCGCTATCATCTCAGCTGTAACAATTCAATCATTCAAATCTTCATCAGAACGTTAACGAAATTGCGCATATCTGATTCCAACCCCTCCCCCCCAACATATCAACCATCTCAGGTGAGTACAATGTTTTTCGTTTTAATGTATCATATGCAATCTTTATGGAGCGTTGGTGCTGCCAAAGCCGTTTCTTGGCAAGGGTTATACTGTGTGATTTTCCATTGCCTTCCCAGCGTTGTTTGTCCATGCTCTATTCTCTCTTAAATGCTGAGCATCAAGCAAGAAAGCATCCATCTATCCATCCATTAGGACCATACTCTGCAGAACATTGGTGCTGCTAAAGCAGTCTCCTTGGCTATTGGACGCAATCCTGGACGGGTCGCCACAACGACACAGTATACCAGCATGCTGGCACTCATTTTGCCGACCTCGGAAGGATGACAGGCAGAGTCAACCCCACTTGGTATTAATTCAGCAGCCGAGTGGGGTTTGAACTCAGGATCCTCAGATTCCAAGCCCACCACCCTAACCATGAAGCCAACACCAGGCATAAGAAAGCATCACGTACCATTTTTAAAGTCTCGTGCGACTCGACCTGGGTTTGAACCACTGACCTCCTAGACGCGGAGCAGACGCTCTAACCATTACGCTACGGAGTCTGGTGGTGATACAACAGATCGTGCTTTTATGGAATTCAAGTGTAATGTGAATTTCTCTGGCATTATACAGCATCATACGAGGCAAACATTCATCACTCGACTCCAAAAAGACGGCTCATTTAGCAAACACTGCGATACAATCCCTCAGTGGGATGAACAACAGCAAAGAAAGCATTCATTCATAAAGTTCTATGATATTAGTGGCGAAACACAAGTGGGATTCTTCCATGATGTGGAGTAAAACACAACCAAAACTCTTCCAC
>CM068964.1:87255923-87298266 GCA_035128595.1 Eptatretus atami
GGTGAGGTTTCATGGACGAGAGGACAGTGTCTAAAACACGAATGTCGCTCGCAACAGGCGGATGTCCACGGATTTGAGCTCCCAGCTCGAACCACGCCATGTGGCGAAATGGAGCTCGTCCTCCCTTTGCCCCCTTCATGACCATAGTGATGACCACAGCAGTGGTTTTTATACTTTTCCTTGTTAAATAAGATTCGGTTCAGGTGATCACCTAATCAGTACCTCACTAAGTAGAATGAGGTGTGCCTGTGTTGGAATTCAACAGACACTGGAATGGAATGGCTGCCATACATGGAGAGATGCTGATTTAAAAAATTTTTTGGAGTGGTCTCTTATTTTTTTCCAGAGCTGAATATATATATATATATATATATATATATATATGTTGTTCTTCTTTCGGCTGCTCCCGTTAGGGGTCGCCACAGCGGATTATCCGTTATGATCCGCATACTGATTTGGCACAGGTTTTACGCCGGATGCCCTTCCTGAAGCAACCCTGGTCGCCTCTTATGACAACAGGGATAAGGATTGGGTTTCGCCATGATTCCGGGCTGCCCTACACCCTCTCATAGCGCGGTCCAGCGCAGAGCTCCCGTCCTCAAGCGATCCTCTAACCCAAGCCTCTGAGTAGCCGGATTACAGGCGCACGCCACTACGCCCGGTTATATATATATATATATATATATATATATATATGCATTTCCATGTTGCCTTGCCAGACTTGATCATGGACTCTTTGAGTGAGTGGTACATCAGAGCTGCTGATGAAGGTGGCAGGGATGTGGTGGTACACATTTGGCACTTGTTGCAATATTTTCACAAAAGAGTCTGTACCAAAGGGCGTCGATATCTTCTCTTGCATTGCCATCATACAGACAAACTTACGCCTTTTCACCTGCTATGACAATCTCTTCTCTGGTTGACTTTTTGGAAAATATCTCCATGCACTGTTGGAAGGCCTTGTTGTTACTTCTCTTTTTCAATACCACAGCTTTACCTCACCCATATAAGCGAGATGTTGCGTCGCATCCGAGTATGGCATGCATGAAGAGTACAAACCTACAACCCTCAGTGCCTAGAATTTCCTCGATGTCGTAATTCTGACATTCCTGTACCTTTCTTTGGTTCTGGCCTGAAATAAGCATTGAAGTTACCCAAATGCGCATTGTAACACAGAAGCACAAGGAGATTGCTATCATCACCCACGAGCACAGTTGACAGTTTAGCTGATGCCTGGACTGCAGTTTGCGCAAAAAGGAGATCTTCATCTTGTGTTGCTTGTTGTGTTTGGATTCTGGAACGTTCCATTGTGAAATAAAGTGCTGCATTGTATCTTTGCTTGTTAATCTTGTTTGACAAAAACTTCTATTTTCATTTTCAATGTCATGTCGTTATCCGAGTATACTGTTATTCCTGTGACATCAACTGTGCGACGTCTATGAGCGATGTCCTTTGTGGAAGGTGCAGCTGAATAACCACTCTGCACTGGTTGTACTTCTTCGTGACATAAGTAACATACATGTTATGTCGCTGTCCATACGTTCGTCCTACTCGCCATGGCAGATGGTAAAGTAGTGCCCCACCATCTACTACATACTGAACAACACCTTCAGTTATGTTATGGAGAAGGGATTGCTAACTTGCAAACAAAATAAAGCATCGACAAATATCGATTTGTTAGATAACAGCATAACATCAGGTGCTTCAAATAATGCCTTAAGCTAAAAGGTAGCTGGAAATCTCATGCTTGAGGAGCAAAGGTAATTCATCACTTCATTCTTCTGAAGTTATTAGCATTTTAAAACAGCAACAATGGATCGAAATGAACCACATGACCCTCAATTTTTATCGAAGATGTTGACCTCAATGGAACGAATGGAACCGCGTGATCTTTCTTCTTCAATACTTTGACACTCTTTGGCCCGTCATGGACTGAAGTATTTCGATACCAATTTTTTTAGCCCGATCAACATTCACGGATTTATCTGCAGTTACACGAGCGGCAATACTATGAAGGCTGGGGTCTTCTTCGAATGTGTTTCGACTTTTGAGGAATTCAAGAATTTGGTGGGTATCATGTGTATCCTGAACTCGCCATGCTTCAGTTAAATATTTGTGTTGATCGCGAATGGAACAGTAAACACCTGTGAGAGTCTGCATCGCATTGTTCATCTCAACACGCAAATGGCATCGACAGCAGTCACACAAGGCGGTGCGTCTCCGTCATGCCATTGTCCCGTGTCACTCCTCCGGTGGTCTTGATACGTCTCATAAGTACCTGTTCAATCACAAGATCTGTTGACAAGCCAGCCCAAAACCTGTCGCTTCGCTGAATGACGTGAAAACCACTCTGAAAGCAGCCATCAACTTTGGGATGTTGGGTTTGTAGTGGTTTCATGTTCTCCACGTGCAGACAAGCAAATTTGGCATAGAGGCTGTGCCCAGATGCAGCAAAAGATGGCAGCATTTCTGTGATAGCATGATGAAGTAATCTGCAATTGCCTGTGCATTTAGCTTTGATAAATTGACGTAGAATATCAATCATATCTATAAACTGTAAGCACAACAAAGCTGTACGACAGTGACTCATGGATGCCTTGACCTGCTCTAATTTCTGGCGTATATTTCCAAGACTCCGAATTAACCATGTGGCTCAATGCATGACGACTCATCTACTAATGTATCAAGAAAATCGGATGCTCCAACAATATTGTTATTTCCACCAAATCCACAGCCAGGTAAAGGTATTTTAAATGCAATCAATGTGTTGAAGGCTGCATCAACAAGAGTGTCCACAGATTGCTCTGGAAATTGCTTGCCACTGAGCATGCTTTGTACTGTGTGTTCAGCATATGCTACCTGAAGCACTTCCTCCAAAGCAGATGCTACCATCAAGTGGACAATGCAACTAGTTTGATGAATGACACGATGGTGTTTATGTTTATTAACAAGCACAATCATTTTGCTTGTACTTCGCTTGAATATTGTTGTATGTTAAACTAGAATGGCACTCGGTAGAGTGCATACGTCCGTCAGGCTCAACAGTTTGTTTTGTACCCCACTGATAGGCCGGATCCAGATCTTCACCAAAATCGAAACAATTCGTTATTATCATGCGCTCAACTTGTTTACCAAGTTTAGTTGGAATTCGTCCACAACTTTTTGCGATATCATGCTATATATCATTTTCAGCCTTATCTCTCAATGGTGAAGAATCACTTAAAAATTATAGTATCCGGATCTGGATCTTTACCAAAATCTAATCAATTCGTCCTTGTCACACACCCAACATGTCCACAAAGTTTTGTGAGAATTTGATGAGAATTGCATTTTGCAAATTGAAAACAAAATCGCTGGAAACACAAAACAAATTCATCATGTTTTTTTTGGTGACACAAGTGTGCGTATTCATAAAATTTACACCGGGTTGCTAGTGGTAAACAAAATTTTTCTGGAATAAATTTGTTTACAAATATTGACTCAATAAACTGTAATACTAGACTGTGACATATAAAGTGATGTTGTTCAACCCCTGTCAGCGAAGCGACAGTTCAATGCTAGTTGTAATTAAAAAGAAAGAAAGTTTATTCAATTGTCTGGGTTCCGATTGTTTTTTGTGGTCACCCTGTATGTGGAAGCAAGAAAACCAGCATTTTTTTTTTTTACCATTAATCATGAACAACCCTCGTGAGTACAAGGTGTCCGAATGAAGGCAAGATAAACATTTTTGAAAAATGAAATTATGAAACACGTAGCCCTTCATAATGTTTGGCAAATTAAATTACCAGCCAGAGCAAAAGTTACTTTTCACATTCTGCACTACCAATGATGGAGGACTTCATTATTGATGTTACAGATGGCGGTAAATGCAATGACATCACATTATAGAGTGGCTGGCTTAAGAACTGATCTGAGTTCAAGCCCCTGTCTCACCATTGAATCAACACCAGGTGGGTTGACAGCCTGCCATCTTCCGAGGTTGGTGAAATGAGTACGTGGGTCATTTCCACCTCAAATCACCCAGAAAAAAAAAATTGTAACCGACCCCCTCAGATTTGGCTAATTTTTTGCATGTATGTTACATATGATGTCTATGTTCCCATACAAATTGTAGCTCAATCTGACTAGGGGTTGATGAGATATGACCTTGAGAACTTTTGACCTTTTCGTAAATGTCGCGTTTCCACCAAAATTCAAATCCTCATATCTCAGCAACCCCTTGCCCTATCTCGATTATTTTGGTGTCGTTTGGAAAAGGTAATTGTCCATAGAATGCAAATCCAGCATCGGTTCGTCGATCTAATTAAGTTAGGGGTGGATGATTTTTGGACATGACATTTGACCTTGACCTTGACCTTGAAGACCTCGTGACCATGACCTGGCCTTGCATGAAAATGAAAGTTCATACTGTCTACTATAATATATCAAAAAACTGGAGGGGTAGTATTTTTTTGTTCTCGAGATATTTTGTTGGCCAAAGTTCAAAGGCCGTAAAAATGCAACCAAATCATGACGTCATAGACATGCCCAGGCTTGTCAGTTTACAGTCAATATTAGCTAGATTACGTTCAAACAGGAATGGACTTGTCCAGGCCTGTTTCGCAGTGCTGCTGACGGAAAACAAGGCAAAACTGCATCGAGTTTTTTTTGTCATACTAGAATACAATCGTTCAGAAGATTTTAAACACAAGTTCAATAAATTCCATCAGGGATTTTTTTTTCTAGAGAACAAACCCTTAAAACGTAGGAATTCGTCTGCAAAAAAGACGAATTCGTACGTAAAATCCAACTTTTTTGAAATACCGAGAAAACAACAAAAAAGTCCGGACCTGCATCGATGAATCTGCCTTGCCAAAGTTCAAGGCATCGCAACCAAATTACAGAAATCGTAACCAAAACATGACACCATAACCTCAAGACTAATTGCTACTGAAATAAATGAAAAAAATCATACATTTTTTGATTCAGTAGTTCATTTTGTCAAGACAAAATATTATCACTATCTACAACAAGCAAATTAAAATATGAATATAACACAGAATCATACAAAAAATTCAATGATACAATTTTATCCAAGATAGATAAGTTTAGTCTCAATTATTAATTTTCGTTTTGCTAAAAAGTTTGCTAAATAATCGTTTTCTCTAGGGAAGGAAACAATGTTCAAGTCACAAGATATCATAGATAAATCTTAACGGGTTGCCACTTTCTACATAAACTGGTTATTTTAGCACTATCTTGGTCACTAATTTTATAACGAATTCTTATTCAGAACCGACAACTAATGGTGGATCGGTCACACACAGAATGTCTGAATGTTCAATCCAACATCTGTCCACATCCAGTGGCCAATTGAAGATTTAGTAGGACCGTGGGATGCATGAAATTGATGTAATAGTCACCATACTCATCAGAAATATCCTCTACAAGTCCAATCCATGGATTTTCGTCATAGATAGCACAAACATAGTTTTGCTTATTGATTTCAAACTCTAGTCCTGATTCATCATCTACCTCATCAGTTTCGCCATCGACTCTAGCCGCACGTACAGTTTTGGGTTCTTCTTCTTGTTTGCTCAGTTTGAATGCTTTTATACTCGATTTTGATAATGGAACAAATCGATGAAATTTTTGAGTACCGGCGATTGTCTTCGCATTTTCCAGTCTTTCTTTCAATTTCAGTTCGTAATCCTCAACAATACCAGGCTGTACATTGATGAAGTGAATTCCTGGAATATTTTCCTGCAAAATTTCATGATAGCATCGGAAGTTAGGATCGCATCTGCGTACGGCGTTGGAGGCTGGCTTTTGTAATAACCTCTTTACAGTTCCGCCTAACCTGTCACATGCACTTTTGCCATGTGAAGTGGCAAAAATTCACTCAGCATTGATTCCAAAGTCCTCCAAATGAAAGCACAGGTTCAAAAATTATACTTATTTTTATATTGTCCCGCACATCCATCAAATGTCTATGTACGTCATTATTTGGTTGCATTTTTACGACCTTTGAACTTTGGCCGAAAATATCTCGAGAACAAAAATACTACCCTCCAGTTTTTTTGATATGTTATAGTAGACAGTATGAACTTTCATTTTCATGCAAGGCCAGGTCAAGGTCACGAGGTCTTCAAGGTCAAGGTCAAATGTCATGTCCAAAAATCATCCACCCCTAACTTAACTAGATCGACAAACCGATGCTGGATTTGCATTCTATGGACAATTACCTTCCAACGACACCAAAATAATCGAGATAGGCAAGGGGTTGCTGAGATATGAGGATTTGAATTTTGGTGGAAACGCGACATTAGTCGAAAAGGTCAAAAGTTCTCAAGGTCATATCTCGTCACACCCTAGTCCGTTTAGCTAAAATTTTGTATGTGAACATAGACTATCATATGTAACATACATGCAAAAAATTAGCAAAATCTGAGGGGGTCGGGTTACAACCCTTGGGTGGACTGAGGTAGAATGACCCACCAGCGTGTTTGGTAGAGGGGGGCAACTGCATCAGCGGCACAGCCGTGCTCCCAGTTAATGATGCAGCCAAGCAGTCACAGGCTGCGTACGAATAAATCAATAAATATCATAGTACATCTCTACAGGACATCATCATAGTTGTGTTGTTCAAATCAGGTCAGGTCAGTCTTTAGGGTCTGCCACTGGTAACATGTAACCCATGGCTCCCTCCCGCATGGTCAGGTTGTTGGCGACTAAACCGACACCCCTCACTGGCTTGCGAGTAGGGAGGGTGACTACACCACCATGCCAGGACTAAAAAGACCTGGTAAAAAAGGGCGGATGAGCTCCCTTCGGGAGCCAATGGCCAGCCAGTGAGGAGAATGATGGCGTCTCCTAAAAATCACTCATCCAGATTTGACTGGTTTGGAGCAACTCAGGTAGCTGAGAGAGGCAGTGGAACTCTTGATGTGAGGCAGATGAGCTAGTATTAGCCAATGGCAACCATCAAAAGGCAGATGAGCCAGTATTTAGTCAACGGCAAAATTACATCCGACCGTGGGGAAGAGGGTGGGTACATCGTGTCGCTGAAGCCGTGGAAGGCATGTTCCTGATCCGCTGGATGACACTACAGTCCAATTCTTCCCCAACCATTTGTTCTATTTTCATGGTCACCTCCACTCATTAATTCCTCTTTTCTCCCACCTATGGAACCAACTTCCACATTCTCTTCAATCTCATTCTTCCCACCAAGTCTTCAAGACAGCTGTTCAATACCATCTTGGATCGTCCCCAATGCAAAACCATGATCTTTTCTACCCTCGTTAACCTTCTCCTCAATTCCTCCTCCTTCCAAATTTCCAGTTTTCCCTCCTAAGAGTTTCCTTCTGTATCCATCTTGTCCACCCTATGCAGCCTCTCCTGCCCCTCATTCCTCCCCACACCCATCGTTTGGCTAAGTCTGCCTCGACCTTGGCCTTCGACCTTGGTCTGCATTTTTCCCTTTTATTTTATTCCCTCCTTTTATTTTCTGAGGTAAATTTGCCTCGCTTGCTGCCCACGTCTCGCTTACCACAGAGTACCACCGTCTACCGTCAGGCTCTCGTTTTCTGAGGCAAAAACCCGACGCGCACGTTCGGCTGGACAAACGCTTTTAGCTGCACCACCATCCATCTGCCCAAGGCCAGACATGCACGACGTCGTACGTTTTGCACCCAGGTGGGCGGGCTATACCGGCGTCTGGCCGAAACCCAGCCCTAACAGCCCTAACAGTACCTAACAGAACAGGAAAGTCGACCCACGTGAAGGGTCGGAGCCAGTCGGAATGCCGGCTCGGACGATGACGTCGGTTTCGGCATGGCTCCTCCCCGAGCTCCGGGCTCTATAAAGACGGGGGTCCTCCGTGAATTGAAGGAGAAAGGAGGAATTGAGGAATAGGTGAATGGAAGAGAATGGAGGAGAAATTGAGGAGAATGAAGAGGAATTGAAGAAGGATAATGGGAGGAGAATTGAATTGTGGAATTGAAGGAGTGAAGTGTGTGTTCCTGCTACTTGTCTCCGACCACGACGTCGACCAAGCGTCCTGCCTATTGCTCCACCCTCGCCCTCTGGTCTCCGCCCTTCTCCACTCAAGCTCCTCCTACAGCAAGATCTCGACACGTGCGGCTGTGGCCCGAACTACACAACCATTGTCGGGTACTGCACCACGGAGCATCCCTTCCCCAAAACGCTCAGGTACCGAAAAACTATAACCTCAACCCCCTCCCTCCCTGGCTGCAAGAGTCCTTTTCATTGGGGTTTCTTTCTGTGTGTGTGTGTGTGTGTGTGTGTGTGTGTGTGTGTGTGTGTTTGTGTGTGTCTGAGTGTGCTGGCGCCTGTCTGATAAGTAAGCCTGTAGAAGATCTTTTATTGTTGTTACTGTGAATAATCTCACGTCAAGTCTGCACTGTATCTGCTTTGTAAGTTGCTTGTATAATTTGCCGCACCCATCTCTCTCATCTTTCCCTACGTTACATACCCAATAAACCTTTGTTGTGCCACATGCTTTTCCTCGCTCCTTTTTTAATAAATAATTGTTGTAGAAATGTTCCCAGCTCACCTTGTTCTTTTCCCTCATTGGTCCAGCATGGTTCGAGTCTAAGTCTCGCGGGTCTTATTCCCAAACAGTCTGTTCCTTCTAGCCGGTACGTCCTTGGCAGTGTCGCTCGGCTGCATCAGATCCGGAAAGGTGATCCAATCCGGGAGAGTGATCCGGTTCGGACAAGGTGTACCGAGGGCGTGGTTCCCCGGTGGTTAAACCACATGGTTAATTAGGTAACCCAATTCCATAGGCGGGAGGACCCTAGGTCACGCGGTGGAGTTATTGGCGTCCACGGTCGGTTAAGCGACCCGCTGCGTCACGGAATTATCCGTGAGCGACGGCCTACAATTCCGGGGAGTCTGGTGGGAATCGACGTAGCTTCCCCCACCTCGTGGTCTTCTCACCCGACCCCGCCGGCCCGCAACAGTATTATTACATTACACATCAGGGCTAGTGTCCACCAACTAATGCAACGGTATGAAAACTACAAAAGCCTCCACTGGTAAAGACAATGAAGCAAAGGTCGAAAATATAAAGGAGAAAGTAAGTTGGCAAACAGGAAAGTTATCCTTTCATATATCATTCACATAAATGAATGGATTAACCACTCAAAATGTATGCAGGCCACACTGCATTTCAGGTTTCTCTCTTTTGAGTGAATGTATGACAGCAGAGACTTAATAAACCTGCATCATTAGCCGTTGTCTTTGTCCATTACCTTTTATTTGCTGTGCTGACAGGATAACCTAGGGATATGCACAATGGTCTCTGAGCTGTCTAGCCTGGGTTCGAATCCCGACCCAGCTATAAACTGTCATACAGGTGTTTCACAGGCAGGGTGATTCATCAATGTGTGTGCCGTCCCTCGGATGGACGTTAAACCGGGAGTCCCGTATATCAGCATTCGTTGGTGGACGTTAAAGATCCCACAGTGTCCTTCGCGAAGAGCAGGTAAGCCGTCACCGACACCCTGAACAAATTTTAAATTATTGCTCTAACCTATTGGGGGGCACTGCATCAGTGGCACAGCTGCACCTCCAGCAATTGAGAAATTATCTTTGCAATGGTGCTGCTCCCGTAGCATTGTACAGCGACCCTGGTCACATGATCAACCCGATATGCATCCAATAAAAGTTGCACATGGCAAAATGCAATGGCCAGTACGTTCACATTGCCACAAAATACTTACTTACTTTATTTATTTGCTTTTTGAGGAAGTACATCAAATCGAAAGACTATTCAGTGAAACTTCATGCAAATGTCATTTCTATCCTGCAAACAGAATGGAGGCCATAGTGAGGTCTTATCTGAGATCATACCCGCTAAGTGTGTGAATTCTCTCGGTGCTAAACTTCAGGGGTGTAAGTTCATGTCGTAAGACGTGTAAAGCTTCCAGCACAAGCCCATCCTCAAGCAGCTCCAAGTACTTCTGCTCCAACACCAGGAACCGCATGCGCTAAAAACAAATAAGTAAATAAATAAATGAAGAAAAAGTGAAAAAGTACTCAAATTCTGACTTCCTGTTTTTACTTCTTTTGTATTGTCATTAATCAATCAATGTACTTATTATCACTCCTCTAAGTAAGAGTAATAGTGAGCGATAGTACCGGTTTATGGAGATTTTACTCTGGAAGCGACAATCCTTGACATATGTACCTTGTTCATGAAAAAGAGTCATTCTGCTGTTTTGTGTCACTGTGTGTACTGCAATGAGCATGTTTCATGTGAGCATGAACAACCCTTGTTCATGTAACCTTTTGCAAATCCAAGTAACCCCAACATTTCCCCTCAGGTGGATGGGTGGTGGTCCATGATACTGATCGGTATTGCTTTGGTCCATCTCTCCGACTGACAGTTAAAGCTCCTCCACCTGCTTCTGCAAACACCTGCTTTGCTTATTGCGTCAATTCATGCTCACTTGCAGATCTCCTGCCCATCATCCAGACAGTGATACACGAAGGTTTTCTGGGAGATAATCCTAGTAAGTAAACACACATGCACTGGGAAGCTAGGATTGCCTGCTAGTCTTGCCACAAACAAGTGTCTGTCATTAGACAAGTCAGAGCCCATTGGCCGATAGGGTTTCTTCCAGACCTCTCTTACCCCACACCACCTCTCTTTACTCCCCCCCCCGAGACCAGATGGTATCTGGGCAACTGCATTTCCCCTTTGTTGTTTTGCACAAAAGCTAACAAAAGCCTTTGTTGCTGGATAAAAAGACCAACAGACCTTTTGCAGAAAAAAAATACAGAAAGACCAATGACAAACAAGAGTATACATGCAGAAGCAAACATTTTGTACAAAAGAGTAAGTCTGACAACAAATGCAACGTCAATACATGAGAAATGGAGTTGAACAAAAGCAAGGCTTGATGTACTGTGGTTTATCACTTTTAAAGGACAAAGCATTGCACTATTTGCACTGACAAGAGGGAGAATGCCTGCAGATTGCTAAGCAACGGAAAAACAATGGGGCAATAAATAATAAACGGATCACTCTTGCAGGACGTCAGGACTTAGAGCTCGGCGTCGGAAAGAGCAGCAGCTAGAATTTGGGGCTAAAAGGACCATGTGATCTCATCGTACCACATCTTCAAGCCACCGAGGGCCGTGACGGATCTTTTTGAAGAATCGTGCCGTGTGGAACTAGACTGCAAGCCCATTGCAATTTTGGGCACGGTGTCCATGTGTACTGTTAACATGTGTTTTGGTGTCAGGACAACACAATGGAAGCACAATTCTGGTCGCAGTACCAATTAGGACATCCTGATGTCTCGCCAGTCCACTCAAAAGCTTAAAAAAAAACAAACAAACCCGAAGAATGGTGTAAACGCAGCAATAAATCCGAAGCATAATACACCTTTGCAGTCGGTGTGAAATTTTGACCATGTTTTTCATCTTAGATCATTACATGAGAGAAATGCACCATCAAGTGGCATACACAACTCCAATGAATGTCCCGGGAAGTTATGTGGAGGTAGCCATCGAGCATTCGGATTAAAAGTGAGAAATAAACACATCGTGTACGTACGTCAACAATTAGGAAAATAGAAAACGTTTCATCTTCGGAAGCTTACCAGAGTGCCCCGAGTCACCTTCACAAGGGACTTAAGCTCGTTGACGTCTGCCTCTGCCTGAGAACAAATCACAATTCGGTATACAAAACTTCCCGCTATTTTATAACAATTGAATTACAATAGCAAACCACTCAGACAGGATCAAGCGTAAAAGGACGACAACTGTTGATAGCGAAGGAAGCCAGCTATCGATTTGCCGAAAGCCGCTTGCAATTTTACCTTCTCCCACTCTCCCTCCATCACGTGACTGCGGAACCTGGCTGCTGTCGGGTGCTCCAGCCGGCAACCGGCTTCTTGCATTAGAAGTTCCACTGTGTGGCTGTGAAAAGAGGTTGGGGGGGGGAGGTGCAGAGAGGACATGCACAAACACAGTATAATGACTCCAATGATGATATTTATTGCAAGTAAAGGCAGGAATGTGACAAAGAGCTAATTCATCAGCTGTTTTGGGAATTTTGTATTGCCTCAAAACAAGCAGCATTCATTTATTTTACTAAGTTTAAAGGTTCAGGAAATGGGCGATGGCAGGGGTGGCCTAGAGGTACGCACACTCGCCTCTACACTGTCTAGCCTGCATTTGAATCTTGAACAACCTATAAACTGTTATCCTGTTGTTTCTCAAGGAGGACGAGGCATCAATTTTAATAAGAAATGACTGCTGGGATGACAATGGCAAGCCACCTAGCATATCCTTTGCCCAATAATTTCTTTGGCAGCACTGACGCTCTGTAATTAGCATATGGTACTCTTTTAGAACTGCAGATCCTGAATATATATTTTAGCACCGGTCATACAGTCGGTGGTTTTTGAGACTTATGGGGTCAACAGAGAATTATAAAGTGTTGGTACCCAATTAGTCAGGATTTTACATTTACCAGCCATTAACAATTACCAGAATGAGACCCAATCAGATTGCTTGCTGCTTCAAAGTTTGCTGCAGCCTGGCAGGATTGCATCCTGGTCAGCTCGGTAGGAAGGGGCCGATCGATTATGGTACAATACGACAGAATGAATCCGTTTTCATCAAAGGTAACACATTTCATTTCCAAAAGGTTGATGGTGATTCAATACCTGTAGGAAATGGGCCAAAGTATACTGTCGTGGCCAAAAATATTGGCATCCTTGCACTTTTTTCAAATAAGTCACAATTTTATCCAAAAATAAGTTTAAATTGACAAAAGTATTTGGTCTCCACAATTCTTTGTTTCACTGTTAAAATGACAGAACCTTTGTTTTTGATTCAGAGCAATATATCCTTTTAAATCAGAAAATAAAAAGAAATGGCATTGAAAAAATTATTGACACGCTCGACTTAATATTTGGTATCACAGCCTTTGGACAAAATAACTGCAGTCAAGCGCTTCCTAGATCCATGAATGAGCTTCCTACACCTCTCTACTGACAGTTTGACCAACTCTTCTTGTGCAAACTGCTACAGTTCTCCCAGATTTGAAGGGTGCCTTCTCCCAAATGCTGTTTTCAGATCTCCCCACAGGTATTCAATGGGATGTCCATCTGGACTCATTGCTGGCCATTTCAGCACAGTCCAGCGTTTTGTCTTGAACCATTCCTGGGTGCTTTTTGAAGTGGGTTTGTGGTCATTGTCCTGCTGCAAGACCCATGACCTTCGACAGAGACCCAGCTTTCTAACACTGGGTTGAACATTGTGCTCCAAAATGCCTCCTTGGTAATCTCCTGATTTCATGATGCCGTGCACACATTCAAGGCACCCAGTACCAGAGGGAGCACAGCAACCCCAACACATCACTGAACCTCCATGTTTAACTGTAGGGAAGGTGTTCATTCCTTTGAAGGCTTCATTTTGTTTTCTGTAAACATAGAGATGATGTGCATTCCCCAAAAAGCTCTAATTTGGTCTCATCTGTCCACAGAACATTCTCACAGAAGGATTTTGGCTTGTTCAGGTGTGTTTTGGCAAACTCCAGCCAGGCTTTCTTATGTCTCTCTCAGCAGTGGGGTCCTCCTAGGTCTCCTACCATAGAACCCCCTTTCATTGAGTTGGCAACGGATGGTGTAAGTTGAAACTGTCGTACCTTGTGTCTGAAGGACAGCTTGAATCTGTTTAGCAGTTGATCGAGGTGCTTTCTCCACCATTTGAACACTCCTTCACTGCAATATTCGATCAAGTTTTCTCTTGTGGCCACGTCCAGGGAGGTAGGCTACAGTGCCATGGGCCTTAAGCTTCCTGATAACATTGTGTTCGGTGGACACAGGAACATCAAGGTCTCTGGAGATGGACTTGTGGACTTGAGGTTGTCCATGCTTGGCTACAATCTTGTGTCTGACCTCCTCAGACAATTATGTGGTTTTCTTTCTTTTCTCCATGCTCATTGCAGTACACACAGTGATACAAAACAGCAGAATGACTTTTTTTCTCTATTTAAAAAAAAATAAAATATTTTTATATTGCAGGCACCTGCAACTCACGTGAGTTCATTTCCAAAGTAAAGGAGGTTCATTTCCAAACCTGCTTGAAATATAATTATTTCAAACAACTTCTAAAAGGTGCTAATAATATTGTCCGGGCCATTTTTGAATTTCTGTGGAAGAAGCTCACGTTTAGTAATTTTTTTCAGCTTATTTTTGTTTTGTCCACTGCAAACCAAAGAAATACGTATGTGGACACCAAAAGGTTTCCCAATTTTAACAATTTTCTGGAAGAAATGATGCATTATTTGAAAAAACGTGCAAGGGTGCCAATATTTTTGGCCATGACAGTATTTGACATGAATTACAATCAATAATTCCTTCCAAGAATAGTTTGTAACACCATTATAAGCGAGCGAACCAAATGCAATGCTCTTAGTTGTTCCCATCCCTTCTTCTGTGTCTCTGTCTCCTGTCTCTCTGCAGGCTTCTCTCCTTCTCTGCACCCCCCCCCTCTCTCTCTCCTCTCTCCTTCTCTGCCCCCTCCCCTTCTCTCTCGTGCCCTCTATCTCTCTCTCTCTCTCTCTCTCTTGGGCCCTCTACTCTCTCTTCTGGGCCCTCTATCTCTCTCTCTCTGGGCCTCTCTCTCTGGGCCCTCTACTCTCTTTCTCTCTCTCTGGCCTCTATTCTCTCTCTCTGGGCTCTTTCCGGGCCCTCTCTCTCTCTCCCTCTCCGGCCCTCTCCTCTCTCTCCTCTCTCCGGCCTCTCTCTCTCCCTCTCTGGGCCTCTCTCCTTCCACCTCCCTCTCCGGGTCCTCTCTTTCTCTCCTCCCTCTCCGGTCCTCTCTCTCCTCTCCTCTCATCCTCCATCTCTCTCTCTCTCTCTCTCTCTCTCTCTACCCGGGTCCTTTCTCTCTCTTCCTCTCTTCCTCTCCCCCTTTCCCTTGCTTATTGGGTCAAACTGTAGGCCCTCTTCCCATCCTCTTTTTGCCCTTTTCACCTCAGTCACCTCGCTCTTCCATGAGCCTCGATAATGCGCAGCAAAAAACATTGGAGATAATAGACACATCTACCCAGAACATGGGATTTGAATCTCGGATGCTATCCAGCATTATGAGATAAGAATTCGGATGTAAACATCGAACGGCCAGTCCAAACTGTACATCGATGATCTTCCGAGCAACAACAACAATTTCGTTTCCAACAAAAACACACACCTTGAAAAAAACTGTTATCATAGAATTTTGTAAAGTAACCAAAAGTTTCCGCCATTTGGAAACACCCCACAAAACGCGTGCTGTGGCTGACCCTCCGACACATGTACTTTACACATCCTCAGAAATTAAACAACTTGATAATACATTCCCAGTAATTTCCATGCTACGAGCTCCTAAAATGGACTTGGGGAAACAAGCAAAAATTCCTTTTTCTTGAGAAAAACAAAGTTGCTTTATTTTGGTGTAACAGCATCTCTCCCCTCTGTTTATCCTCTCTCTCGCTCCATCTACTCTCTCAACCCTGTGACCCTGCGCAGCAATTTCAGGAGGCATGCGTTCTTCCACTGTGGGCTGCTTAAACTACTGAAGTCCAGGTTTACTGCACACATCCACTCTTTTGTTCCTCTTTTCTCCCGTTTGTGGAACTGCCTTCTGGAGATGGTTCACTCCTCCATTCAGGGTTTCAAGTTAGCAGTAGCACAACCACCTCGTGCCATCTTCACAACCTTTTCTGACCCCATTAACTCTTCCCCAAACCAAACCTCTTGCCTGCAGGTTACCCTGTTTCCTCCCCTCAGCTCTCTCCTAGTTTCCTGTCCATGCACTGCCCCTTGATCTGTTGCCCCCACTGCCCCACTGTCAGTACGTCACCTCCTTGACATCCATCACCTCGCTCTTCCATGACCCTAAATTTTGTATACAAAACCAAAACGTTAAAAAAACAGCTTAACGAGTTAATAATGCAGCTCGTTACATCATCAATGTAATCACACCTATAATTAACAAAGAAAAAAACACATCACCAGAGAAAACAAAAACATTTCTGTTTTAATATCGGCTTGTTTGGCATTCCCACACTGCGCACTTAGCTCACTATGATGGAATCCCAGGTTAAAATGACATATACTGTGTCGATCTGTTTATTGTCTACTTACGTCCTGACAATGCATATAAAAAGTACATTAATACGTCCTACTGTACTTGTTCTGTATCGTCAGTTTGAAAAACAAAATAAATAAAATGGCATCCACTGCTCGGGCGTGATAAACAAGTAGAGACTGACCCACTTTGTCCCCCCTCTCTCTCCAAAATCATAATTAACTGCATTTTTAAATATAAAAGCTGAAAGCTTCAGATATGTTTTTCTGTTGTGATTCTCAGTGAAAAACATGAACTCTACAAAAGGTAGCGTTAAGTCTCTATGTGGTGCATACCTCCCCCTCCACTCCTCACCAGACACCAGATGCAGGCTTTCAGTACATACAACTGTCTTGTTTCACATTTCACTGGAGTGATAAATAACAGGGTTTATCACAATTTGCTGGGTTCAAAGAAAGTTAGCAAGTCTGCTTATTTACAAACTCAGCAAATCAAGTCTCCTGGTTAGCTGCCAAATGGGGAAATTAACAAATGATTCTTAATTAGTCAGCAATATGGACCGTTTTTAACAGGATCTAAAGCTCGTCGTGGAGCTGAGACACGCACGCGCGCGCGCACGCACACGATTATTACACGAGACAAACACAGCCAATGAGCTTGGGGGAAGTTCTGTCACTTCCTGGGGCACTCTGGGTACAAGTAACGCCACAACAATGGCGCTGCCTTTCTCACCGCACTCAGCGGGGCATTTTTTCCTCCCCATGGATGTCAACCGATGTGGATCATCATCACTTCTTATTCAGCCTGTGGCTGCTGGTTGCATCATTGCTGGGACAGCAGCTGTGCTGCTGATGCAGTGCCCATTTCCAGTAAGCTGGTGCTGTACTCATTTTTCCGACCTCGGAAGGATGGCAGGCCGAGTCAATTCACCTGCAGTTATTCAACGGAAGACAGGGGCTCAAACTCAAGACCCTAAGATCTTGGGGATTATCAGTGCTCTTATCGTTTTAAAATGCTGAACGTCAAGCGAGGAAGCAGCACATACCATTTTTTTAAGTCTTTGGTATGACTCGGCCGGAGATTGAACCACTGATCTCCCAGAGCAGTCCAAGCTCTCACCATTAGACCACAAAGTCTGGTTTAAAAGTATAATGCAAAAAGGGTCCGATGTGCAAATATTGTTTTTCACGATCACGTTGAATAGTGCTCCAACGGTATAAAATATTATTTATTGGTGGAGAAGGAAAAGCATCAACGGGTGTTGTGCCATGCCAGATTCGATTTCTACCTCAACGATGGACTGTTAACAGAGTGTTTAAAATCTTTAAACATGTTTGTTTTTGTTTGTTTTTTCCTTTCAAATTTTGGGGGATTTGTAAAGAAACAACAACCGCATCAACTCATTGAAAGGCATTTACTGTGAACACAAATAACTTACAACAGATGAGCTTATCATTACCATCTGTTTATCTGCAGACACAGTGATGAGGCAAAGCACTTGTCCTGCATCATGCATCAACTGACATCACAGAAAGAAACGAACCTGGTCTCTGCTATCAATTACAATGCACAAAACATGAGCTAATTTGACCTACCATGAGGGTTAACTCAGCAGTTCAGAGTACTTGGAACGCAGCAAAGCACCCTGCTTGGCATTACTCAAACTTAAATTGTCATCCTCGATTGGGCATTTCAATGTATGCATTTTAATTTGGTAAATATTGCTCAATGCAATCATGTACAACTAATCGAGCTGCAGTGAATCAGGTCGAATTATGGGCTGTCTACATATTATGCAATGAAAAATTGTAAATTGTGATGACAACACCCCCCTCCCCACCACCACCACCACCTCTCTTCGTTTATTTTTTTTAAACAGGATTTAAAGCTCGTCTTGGAGCTGACACGCACGCACGCACGCACGCACGCACGCACGCACACACACACACACACACACACACACACACACACACACACACACACACACACACACACTAATACATGAGACACATCACAAGACTGTTAGATGCGACAAATCGCCACTGAGCTTGTGCGAAGTGCCATCACTTCCCGGGGCGCTCTGGGTACCAGACACGCCACAACAATGGCGCTGCCTTTCTCACCGCACTCAGTGGGCCATTTCCTTCAGAGGAATTTCCTCCTCTCCATGAATGCCAAAATATGTGTGCTTGTCCATGCTCTATCTTTTTAAATGCTGAACATCAAGTGAGGAAGCAGCACGTACCATTTTTAAAGTCTTTGGTATGACGAGACCGGGGTTCGAACCACCAACCTACCTTACTCGGAACAGATGCTCTAACCATTACACCACAGAGTCATAACAACACTTCCACTTAATCAGATCTCTCCCCATCCTCCTTTCACTCTGCTCCCAACCACCATTACATCACTTTCCTTCTCCTCTACCTCCCTTTTCTCTTCTTTCAAAAAACAAGCTCAAATGAGCTAAGATCATCGTCCTCTTAATGATGACGTCATAAAAACGAATATGACTCATTGTGATGTATCAGGTTTGCGATAAATTATCTGTGCTAATGCCCGGCTTAATTCCCGCAAACAAAATTCAAACAGCTTGCCTAGTTTCGGAGATAATGGTATAGGCGATTTCCATTAGCGGTGATATTATGACGTCAACTTTTTTTCTAGAGAGAATTTCCAAAATCGGAGTGGTTACTGCCTGCGCGTGGGCTTTCTGCATATGCATGGCAAGTTTCACGAAGATCCGATGAAAACTCTGGGTTGTGAAACAAAAAATGTCAAAAAATAGGAATGATTCATAAAAATTGATATACGACGTCATAGTGATGTATCATATGTGCGGTAATTCATCTCTGCTAATGCCCTGTTCGATTCCCCGAAACAGAATTCAAAAAGCTTGCCTAGTTTGAGATAATTTTTAGGCGATTTCCATTAGCGGAGATATGTTGACGTCATAACTTTTTTTTCTAGGAGGAATTTTCAAAATCGGAGATGGTTACTTTCTGCGCAGGGTATTTTACATAGATATGCCAAGTTTCAGGAAGTTTCGATGAAAACTGTAGGCTGTGAAACAAAAAAGTCCACAAGAAAGAAGATGAAGAACAACAACGTGAGTAAGACTTGGAGATCCTCCACGAGGATCTAAAAACAAAAAAAACCGTTGGCCCATCTAAAATCCTCCTCCCAATGTGCATGTGGAAATTGCTTCTTTCTTTGTTCATCTAACAATCATACTAAAATACTCCAATTCTATGTATGTATGTATCTATCTTACAGAATTGTATACAGTTTCATTGATCTCCACCAATTTTGTTTTTTGAGCTAGGGGTACCTGTGAGCCAGTCATGAGCACAATTAATAATAGCCCCTTACCCCTGAGGTTGAGGGATAGATGACATATTCAAGGCCTTTTTACAATGAGGCTGATTATAATAAGGGAGGGGGTTACAATCCCAATTTTTATAAAGGGGAAGTTGGTGGGACTGTACACACGGCATTGTGCAACATACTTCACTGACGCCATAATTTGGTCCTGAAGGGAGTGGGTATTTACTTGTACCCCAAATACTTCACTATATTAAAGTCTGTGATGTTATATCCTTTGTGCTTTCCAGTAACAGTATGATTTTGCAATCCAACTGCATGTAACCTTCAAACCACTTTGAGCATTTTTTTTTTTAGACAGCTCTATTTATAGAAACGAGTCAATCAGCAGTGATTGTAAGGTTGACAATTATAAATTTAAAAACCCTGCATTTGATAACGGTAGAAAGGACAACGAGGAGCCCTGTATGACGCGGCTGGGCGTCGGCTGGCGAACGCGTTGCAGTATCGCTGAGTGGGGACCCCGCGGGCACCGGCTAGTCGGCCTGGTAGGCAAGGGCCATGGGGGGCCGGTGTTAGCGTAGTGGGCACGGGTGCGCCCGCTGGGTGCGGGGCGCCCCGGAGCGCGTTGCCGCGGCGGCAGTGTCGTGCGGCACGCGTGTGACCTCGGAAGGGGCCCGGGCGCCGGCCTTGCCACGTGTGCGTTTCAGGGGAGTTGCCATGGGGGCACTCCCCGGTGTTTAGGGAGCTGGTAGGCTCCGGAGGCAGTGTAGTGCCCGGGGGGTGCCATTTGGAGATTTCGCAGAGGGTCGGGCCTGGCCAAAGGGAGCCACGCGTCCCAGGCCACGAAACCTGTGCAAGGCACGAGGAGAAAATTAGAGGGCGAGCCCGAAATTTGCAGTGACACCACACAGCGACGGAATCGGTGTTTTAGAACAATAGATTAAGCGAGAGGCGCTTTGTTGAAAGCCCGACGGGGTAGGTTTAAAGGTTAATGGTTAGGTAGCGAAGGAAGTGTACCCCTCCGCACCATCCATCCCTTCGCTCTCGTTGTGGGCCGCTGACCCACTTTGGTTTAGAGACCTTGCAGATCTGGGCGAGGCCATCTGAGGCTTGGTTGCGCCTCGGCACGGGACGCTAGCCTCCTTATTCCCTCCGCGAAGGCGAACGTAGGGGTTGTGAGGAGGCTAGGTGACAGGATAGGTTAGCCGAACCAAGGACGATAAAAGGCGGTTAGGGGATGATTTATAGTGGGGAGGGTGAAAATAAAAAACAACAAAAAAATAAAGTTGGGGGGCTAAATTGGTTTTTACAAATTAAGGGAGTGGGTAGTACCAGTGACAGGCAAAGGCGATAGGTGGGAGGGAGACAGGTAGGGTAGTCCGAGTCCACCTTCGTGTGGCCAACACCAAAACGCACTCCCTCACACAACCTCCACTGCTTTTTACAAGGCAAAAGGCTGGCCAACTCATCGTCTGCGGCTGTGTGCTGCGGGGCCTGTGCCGCGCCAACTTCATCGGCTGTGTTGGTTTCTGCAAGCCTGTGCGCGATCAGTCTGCTTGTTTTTGCTGCAAGGCCGTGCCGCCGGATCGTCCGACGGCTGTTTTTACTGCAAGGCCTGTGGCCGGCAGTTCGTCTGCCGGCTGTGTTTGCCTGCAACGCCTTTTCTGCAGCTATGGTTGCCTTTACCTTTGCCATGTCATGCCCACTGCCCCTGTCACCAGCCCCGTTCAATTTTGCTTTGCACCCCCCTGTTCATTTCCATGCGCGCAGGATCGCAAGCAACAGTTTGCAAGCTGCAGGAACTGTCCTGTTGCAGCTGCAAACACGGGCTGCAATGGCGGCCCGGGTGCCACCGCCGTTTCTGTTTGACTCTCCTTTTTCCTTGCAGAGTTCATTGATCCTGGGCCACTGGGTAGTGAAATTATAGGTAAGGTGTTAAAGTGTATGTGGGAAAATATGAGTGCGCCCCCGGCATGTATGTGTTAGCCGCCGCGCAATTTTTATTAAGTCGTTGTGTGAGTGAGTTTGTTTTAGTTTTACCAGCCCTCAGGTTATTTATTTTGGGACACGAAACCAGAATGTCGCAACTCAGGATCCTAGTAAAACGTAACTAGGCGGAGAACTACACATGATGGCACACGATAATTTGACGACTCGCGGACGAGTCTGTAAAAAGGGGGAGGTAGTGTTTACGGCTCTGGAAATTCGCAAACACCCATAATCCCGTATGGTGAGATATATTCTAAGTACAGGTGATTAGATTAGCCCAAACCCATTGTATAGAGGGAATTATGTGTTCATTCGGGCTCCGATCCTTTGAGATTAGGCGTTTTTTCTGTTCTACCTTTGTTTTGATACAACAACAACAACAACGCCAGATCCAAAACTACCTTCACCAACTCGCTACCGCAAACCTCACATCACCGCCATTCCAAAACAGCGCCCATGGCCATCGGACACCGCCGAAAACCCTCCACCACCTTCTCCTAACTGGGCCATTTCCCGCACCACCTGTGGACGCCGAGCGTCGCAGCTGTCTTAGCGAGACACGCGAGACGCGAGTGTCGATGGCGGGTTTTTCGAGCGAGAATTCGGATCAGAAATGATACACCCCACATCTGATCTACCCAATTAGGAAGCGCGGGCCGGCTTGGCCCCGGCCTCCATCACGCGCCTGCACGCAAAATTCGGCATTGCAAATTGAGGATCAGGAATGCAATACACGCCCCCTTTTCCTCCGTCCAATCGGCGAGCGTGGCTCCGCCCCTAGGTCGTTTGCGATCCGAGAATTTGATATGGTGCGTTCCCGAAGCCGATAAAAAGCGAGCGCAGTATCGTTGGGCAGTGTCGGTGGAGTCAGCAGATCGGTGAGAGGTCAGTTGGGCTGGGTCGTTGGAGACGGAGCTCGAAGCCAGAGTGGGGCAGACGGCTGCGCGAGCGAACGGCTGCGGAGGGCGATCGGACTGAGGAGGACCTGGAGGACGGCGACGACGAGGGTCGCGTTGAGTCGACAAGCCAGCCATACTTCCCTCCCCAGAGCATCCAAACAATTCCCCCATTTCCCCGCGCTGAGAGAGTGCGACAAGGGGCCCCGTTCCCACTTACACCCAGCAGTGCCCACGGAAACCGCCGCTGCAGGACATTCTGACGGCTCGCCACAGATGGGCCCGCGGTAGGACCCCGCGGTTCTCGTGGACCTGCGCCGCTCATCCAGGTTAACACAGCGCATTAGGCCCACGCGGCCCAGTCTGGACTCACCTTGCCTTTGAGGGGTCTTTCTTTGGCTTCGGTGGTGAATGCGTGTTGTGGACGCCGTGTCTTGTAAGTAGTAACTGTATAAGTGGTCCGTGTGTCGTGTAGTCGGTTTTAACTCCTTTTATATGTGCATTTCTTTTGTTCTATGTGATATAGTGCATTCTCTAATTGTGCTGTAAATTTACATGCTGTTTGCTTTACGTGTGCTATATGTGCTCCGCGGGCCGCGGAATAAATGTGCATTGTGTGAACTGTTTTCCCGTTCGCTTCGTCTTTTCTTATATTGAACCTCCATCTTTGCTTCACGTAAAAGGCTTCGTAGTGGCTGGATACGCCCGCGTAAATAATCTGAACCGTCGGAGGTCGACGGATAACACACCCCCCCCCCACTCGGTGTATCCCGATATTACGGAACGGCCCGCCCAAGCGGCTCGTGTCCGGAGCGACCATGCGGCAGTACGATCGCGGTTACCATCCGCGGGGTACTTTAGAGAGTCGAGTTTTGGCGAACAACCCTATCCTACGCGGGGGCCGATTGCACGATTTGTGGTGAGGTCGACAAGGCCCACCCAGTGACTGGATCCCGGCGTTAGCCGGCAGGGTCACGACTGATTGTCCCGTCCGGTGGCGAGGCGCGTCGCGGTCGAGTCGTTGGCCGATCGCACGCCGACGGCGCGAATTCGCCCAAACATTATCTATAAACTGTAAGCACAACCAAAGCTGTACGACAGTGACCTCAATTGGATGCCTTGACCATGCTCTAATTTCTGCGTATATTTCAAAGACTCCGAATTAACCATGTGGCTCAATGATGAACGACTCATCTACTAATGTATCAAGAAAATCGGATGCTCCAACAATATTTTATTTCCACCAAATCCACACCAGGTAAAGCGTATTTTAAATCAATCAAATGTGTGAAGGCTGCATCACAAGCAGTAGCCACAGATTGCTCTGGAATGGCTTGCCACTGAGCATGCTTTGTACTTGTGTGTTCAGATATTGCTACCTGAAGCACTTCCATCCAAAGCAGATGCTACCATCAAGTGGACAATGCAACTAGTTGATGATGACACGATGGTGTTATTATGTTATTAACAAGCACAATCCAATTTGCTTGTCTTCGCTTGAATATTGTTGTATGCGTTAAAACTAGAAAATGCACTCGTATGCAGTGCATACGTCCGTCAGGCTCAACGTGTTGTGTACCCCCACTGATAGGCCGAATCCAGATTCTTTCACCAAAATTCGAAACAATTCGTTTCTATCATCGCTCAACTTGTTTACCAAGTTTAGTGAATCGTCCACAACTTTTTTGCGATATTCATGCTATATATCATTTTCAGCCTTACTCTCATGGTGAAGATCACTTAAAAAATTATAGTATCCGGATCTGGATCTTTACCAAATCAATCAATTCGTCCTTGTCACACAACCCAACATGTCCACAAATTTTGTGAGAATTTGATGAGAATTGCATTTTGCAAATTGAAAACAAAAATCGCTTGGAAACACAAAACAAATTCAATTCATGTTTTTTTTGGTGACACAAGTGTGTATTATAAAATTTATCACCGGGTTGCAGTGGTAAACAAAATTTTTCTGGAATAAATGTGTTACAAATATTGACCTCAATAAACTGTAATATTAGACTGTGACATATTAAAGTGGATTTGTTCAACCTCCTATGTCAGCGAAGCGACAGTTCCAAATCTAGGTGTAATAAAAAGAAGAAAGTTTATTCAATTGTCTGGGACATAAAGGTTCCGCATGTTTGGGCACCCTGTATGTGGAAGCAAGAAAACCAGCATTTTTTTTTTACCATATCATGAACAACCCTCGTTGAGTACAAGGTGTCGAATGAAGCAAGATAAACATATTTTGAAAAAATTGAAATTATGAAAACGTAGTCCCTTCATAATGTTTGCAAATGAAATTACCAGCCAGAGAACAATATTTGTCTCAACATTCTGCCACTACCAATGATGGAGGACTTCATTATTGATGTTACAGATGGCGGTAAATGCAATGACATCACATTATAGAGTGGCTGGCTTAAGAAACTTAGGATCTTGAGTTCAAAAAAAAAAAAAAAATGACCCTGTCCCACCATGGAATCAACACCAGGTGGGTGGACAGCTGCCATCTTCCGAGTTGGTGAAATGAGTACGTGGGTCATTCCACCTCAAATCACCCAGAAAAAAATTTGAACCCGACCCCCTCAGATTTGGTAATTTTTTGCAATGTATGTACATAGATAGTCTATGTTCCCATACAATATTTTAGCTAAATCTGACTAGCGGGTTGATGGAGATATGACCTTCGGAACTTTGACCTTTTCGACTAATGTCGCGTTTCCACCAAAATTCAAATCTCATAATCTCAGCAACCCCTTGCCCTATCTCGATTATTTGGTGTCTTGGAAAGAATTGTCCATAGAATGCCAAATCCACATCGGTGTCATCTAATTAAGTTAGGGGTGGATGATTTTTGGACATGACATTACCTTGACCTTGACTTGAAGACTCGTGACCATTACCTGGCTTGCATGAAAATGAAAGTTCATATACTGTCTACTATAATATATCAAAAAAACTGGAGGGGTAGTATTTTTGTTCTCGAGATACTTTGGCCAAAGTTTCAAAGGCCGTAAAAATGAACCAAATCATGACGTCATAGACATGCCCAGGCTTGTCAGTTTACAGTCAATATTAGCTAGATTACGTTCAAACAGCGAGGACTGTCCAGGCCTGTTTCGCAGAAAATGCTGCTGACGGAAAAACAAGGCAAAAACTGCATCGAGTTTTTTTGTCAATACTAAGAAATACATCGTTCAGAAGATTTAACCAATTCAATAAATTCCACAGGGATTTTTTTTTCTAGAGAACAAAAACCTAAACGTAGGAAATTGTCTGCAAAAAAGACGAATCGACGTAAAATCAACTTTTTTGAAATACCGAGAAAGAAAACAACAAAAAAAGTCCGGACCTGCATCGATGAATCTGCCTTGCCAAAGTTCAAGGCATCGCAAACCAAATACAGAAATCGCAACCAAAACATGACCACCATAACCTCAAGAACTAATTGCTACTGAAATAAATGAAAAATCATACCATTTTTTGATTCAGTAGTTCATTGTGTCAAGACAAAATATTATCACTATCTACAACAAGCAAATGAAAATATGAATATGATACAGAATCATACAAAAAATTCATGATTACAATTTTATCCAGATAGATAAGTTTAGTCCCAATTATTAATTTTCGTTTTGCTAAAAAGTTTGCTAAAAATCGTTTTCTCTAGGGAAGAAAACCATGTCAAGTCACAAGATATCAAGATAAATCTTAACGGGTTGCCACTTTCTACATAAACTGGTTATTTAGGGCACTATCTTGGTCACTAATTTATAACGAATTCTTTTCTAGAACGAAACTAATGGTGGATCGGTCACACACAGAATGTGCTGAAATGTTCAATCCCCAACATCTGTCCACATCATGGCCAATTGATTATATTTAGTAGGACCTGGGATGCATGAAATTGATGTATAGTCACCATACTCATCAGAAATTATCCTCTACAAGTCCAATCCATGGATCGTCACGATAGCACAAACATAGTTTGCTTACTGATTTCAAACTCTAGTCCTGAGTCATCATCAACCTTCATCAGTTTCGCCTCGACTCTAGCCGCCGTACAGTTTTGGCGTTCTTCTTCTTGTTTGCTCAGTTTGAATCTTTTATACCTCGCATTTTGATTATGGAACAAATCGATTAAATTTTGCCCAGTACCGGCGATGTCTTTCGCATTTTCCAGTCTTCTTCAATTTCAGTTCGGCTAATCCTCAACAATACCAGCTGATACATTGTAGAAGTGGAATTCCTGGAATATTTTCCATGCAAAATTTCATGATAGCATCGGAAGTTTAGGATCGCATCTGCGTCACGACGTTGGAGGCGCTTGTTAATAACCTCTTTACAGTTCCGCCATACCTGTCACATGCACTTTGCCATGTGAAGTGGCAAAAAGTTCCACTCAGCATTGATTCCAAGCCTCAAATGAAAGCACAGGCTTCAAAAAATTACTTATTTTAATTGTCCGCAAATCCATCAACATGGTCTATGTACTCATTATTTGGTTGCATTTTTACGACCTTTTAACTTTGGCCGAAAATTATCTCTGAGAACAAAAAATACTACCCCTCCAGTTTTTTTGATATGTTATAGTGACAGTATGAACTTTCTTTTCATGCAAGGCCAGGTCAAGGTCACGAGTCTCAAGGTCAAATGTCATGTCAAAATCATCACCCTAACTTAACTAGATCGACGAACCGATGCTGGATTTGCATTCTATGACAATACCTTCCAACGAACACCAAATAAATCGAATAGGGCAAGGGTTGCTGAGATATGAGGATTTGAATTTTGGTGGAAACGCCGACATTAGTCGAAAGCGTCAAAAGTTCTCAAGGGGTCATATCTCGTCAACCCTAGTCCGCATTTAGCTAAAATTTTGTTGTGAACATAGACTAGTCATAGTAACATACATGACAAAAAATTAGCCAAATCTGAGGGGGTCGGTACAACCCTTGGTGGACTGAAGTAGAATGGATCCCACCAGCGTGTTTGGTAACGGTGCAAACTGCCATCAGCGGCACAGCCGTGCTCCCAGTTAATGATGCAGCCAAGCAGTCACAGGCTGCGTATACGAATAAATCAATAAATATTCATAGTACATCTTACAGGACATCAGTTCATAGTTGTGTTGTTCAAATCGGTCAGGTCAGTCTTAGGGTCTGCCACTGGGTAACATGTAACCCATCGCTCCCCCGCATGGTCAGGTTGTGGCGACTAAAACCGACACCCTCACTGGCTGCGCAGTTAGAGAGGGTGACTACACCACCATGCCTAGACTAAAAAAGACCTGGTAAAAAAGGGCGGATGAGCTCCCTTCGGGGAGCCAATGGCCAGCCCACGTGAGGAGAATGATGGCTCGCCTAAAATCACTCATCCAGATTTGACTGGTTTTGGAGCAACTCAGGTAGCTGCAGAGAGGCAGGAATCTTGATGTAGGCGGATGAGCATGTATAGCCAATGGCAACCATCAAAGGCAGATGAGCCAGTATTTAGTCAACGGCAAAATTAACATCCGACCGTGGGAAGAAGGGTGGTACATAGTGTCGCTGAAGCCGTGGAAGGCATGTTCCTGATCCGCTGGATGACACACAGTCCAATCTTCCCCAACCATTTGTTCTATTTCATGGTCACCTCCAACTCATAATCCTCTTTTCTCCACCTATGGAACAACTTCCACATTCTCTCAAAATTCTCATTCTTCCCACCAAGTCTCAAGACAGCTGTTCCAATACCATCTATGGATCGTCCCCAATGCAAAAACATGATCTTTTCTTACCCTCGTTAACCTTCTCCTCAATTCCTCCTCCTTTCCAAATTTCCAGTTTTCCCTCTAAGAGTTTCCTTCTGTATCCATCTTGTCCACCCTATGCAGCCTCTCCTGCCACTCATTCCTCCCCACACCCATGTTTGGCTAAGTTGCTCGACCTTGGCCTTCGACTTGGTCTGCCATTTTTCTCTTCATTTTAATTCCCTCCTTTTTTTTTCTGAGGTAAATTTGCCTCGCTTGCGCCCCGTCTCGCTTACCACAGAGTCCACCGTCTACCGTCAGGCTCTCGTTTTCTTGAGTGAATCCCGACGCGGCAAACGTTGCTTGGACAAAACGCTTTAGCTGCACCACCGTATCATCTGCCCAAGGCCAGACATGCCGACGTCGTACGTTTTGCACCAGGTGGGCGGGCTATACGGGTCTGGCCGAAACCCAGGCCCTAACAGCCCGAACAGTACCTAAGCAGAACAGAAGGCTGGACCAGTGAAGGGTCGGAGTCCAGTCGAATGCCCCGCTCGGACGATGACGTCGTTTCGGCTGGCCTCCTCCCCGAGCTCCGGGCTCTTAAAGACGGTGGGGTCCTCCGTGAATTGAAGGAGAAAGGAGGGAATTGAGGAATAGGTGAATGGAAGAGAATGGAGAGAAAATATGAGAGAATGAAGAGTGAATTGAAGAAGGATAATGGTAGGAGAATTGAATGTGGAATTGAGGAGTGAAGTGGTGTTCCTGCTACTTGTCTCGACCACGACGCGACAAGCGTCCGCCTATTGTCACCCTCCCTCTGGTCCCGCCTCCACTCAAGCTCCCCTCTACACCAGATCTCGACAGTGGCGGCTGTGCGGACTACAACAACCATTGTCGGGTACCTGCCACACGAAGCATCCCTTCCCAAAACGTAGGTACCCGAAAACTATAACTCTAACCCTCCCTCCCTGGCTAGGCAAGAGTCCTTTTCATTGGGGTTTCTTTCTGTGTGTGTGTGTGTGTGTGTGTGTGTGTGTGTGTGTGTGTGGTGTGTGTCTGAGGTGTGCCTGCGCGCTGTCTGATAAGTAAGCTGCTAGAAGATTTTTATTGCTTGTTCTGTGAATAATGTCGCTGTCAAGTCTGCACTGTTTCTCTTTTTGGGGTAAAGTTTGCTTGTATAATTGCCGCACCCCATCTTCTTCATCTTCTCAGTACATACCAATAAACCTTTGTTGTGCACATGCTTTCCTCGCCCTTTTTAATAAATAATTGTTGTGGAGAAATGTTCCAGCTCACCTTTGTCTTTCCCTCTTGGTGCCGCATGGTTCGAGTCTAAGTCTCGCCGGGTCTTTATTGCCAAACATCTGTTCCTCTAGCCGGTACGTCCTTGGCAAGTGTCGCTCGGCTGCATCAGATCCGGAAAGGTGATCCAATCCGGAGAGTGATCCGGTTCGGACAAGGTGTACCGAGGCGCGTGGTTCCCCGGTGGTTAAACCACATGGTTTATTAGGTAACCAATTCCATAGGCGGGAGGACCCCTAGGTCACGTGGTGGAGTTATTGCGTCCACATCGGTTAAGCGACCCGCTGCGTCACGGAATTATCCGTGAGCGACGGCCTACAATTCCGGGGAGTCTGGTGGAATCGACGTAGCTTCCCCACTCGTGGTCTTCTCACCCGACCCCGCCGGCCACAACAGTATTATTACATTACACATCAGGCTAGTGTCCACCAACTCAATGCAACGGTATGAAAACTACAAAAGCCTCCACTGGTAAAGACAATGAAGCAAAGGTCGAAAAATAAAGGAGAAAGTAAGTGGCAAACAGAAAGTTATCTTTCATATTATCATTCACATAAATTAATGGATTAACCACTCAAAATGTATGAGGCCACACTGCATTTCAGGTTTTCTCTTTGAGTGAATGTATGACAGCAGAGATTAAATAAAACCTGCATCATTAGCCGTTGTCTTTGTCCATTACCTTTTATTTGCTGTGCTGACAGGATAACCTAGGGATATGCACAATGGTCTCTGAGCTGTCTAGCCTGGGTTTGAATCCTCGACCAGCTATAAACTGTCATACAGTGTTTTCACAGGCAGGGTGATTCATCAATGTGTGTGCGTCCCTCGGATGGACGTTAAACCGGGAGTCTCGAGATCAGCATTCGTTGGTGGACGTTAAGATCCACAGTGTCCTTCGCGAAGACAGGTAAGCCGTCACGACACCCTGAACAAATTTTAAATTATTGCTCTAACCTATTGGAGGGCACTGCATCAGTGGCACAGCTGCACCTCCAGCAATTGAGAAAATTATCTTTGCAATGGTGCTGCTCCGTAGCATTGTACAGCGACCCTGGTCACATGATCACCCGATATGCATCCAATAAAAGTTGCACATGGCAAAATGCAATGGCCAGTACGTCACATTGCCACAAAATACTTACTTTACTTTATTTTATTTGCTTTTGAGGGAAGTACATCAAATCGAAAGACTATTCAGTGAAACTTCATGCAATGTCATTTCTATCCGCAACAGAATGGAGGCCATAGTGAGGTCTTATCTGAGATCATACCGCTAAGTGTTGGAATTCTCTCCGGTGCTAAACTTAGGGTGTAAGTTCATGTCGTAAGACGTGTAAAGCTTCCAGCACAAGCCATCCTCAAGCAGCTCCAAGTACTTCTGCTCCAACACCAGGAACCGCATGCGCTAAAACAAATAAGTAAATAAATAAATGAAGAAAAAGTGAAAAAGTACTCAAATTCTGACTTCCTGTTTTACTTCTTTGTATTGTCATTAATCAATCAATGTACTTTATTATCACTCCTCAAGTAGAGTAATAGTGAGCGATAGTACCGCGTTGGAGATTTTACTCTGAAGCGACAATCCTTGACATATGTACCTTGTTCATGAAAAAGAGTCATTCTGCTGTTTTGTGTCACTGTGTGTGTACTGCAATGAGCATGTTTCATGTGAGCATGAACAACCCTTGTTCATGTAACCTTTTGCAAATCCAAGTAACCCAACATTCCCCTCAGGTGGATGGGTGTGGGCCATGATACTGATCGGTATTGCTTTGGTCCATCTCTCCGACTGACAGTTAAGCTCCTCCACCTGCTTCTGCAAACACCTGCTTGCTTATTGCGTCAATTCATGCTCACTTGCAGATCTCCTGCCCATCATCCAGACAGTGATACACGAAGGTTTTCTGGAGATAATGCTAGTAAGTAAACACACATGCACTGGGAAGCTAGGATTGCCTGCTAGTCTTGCACAAACAAGTGTCTGTCATTAACAAGTCAGAGCCCATTGGCCGATAGGGTTTCTTTCCAGACCTCCTCTTACCCACACCACCTCCCTTTACTCCCCCCCCCCCCCCCGAGACCAGATGGTATCTGGGCAACTGCATTTCCCCTTTGTTGTTTTGCACAAAACTAACAAAAGCTTTGTTGCTGGATAAAAAGACCAACAGACCTTTTGCAGATTAAAAAAAAATACAGAAAGACCAATGACAAACAAGAGTATACATGCAGAAGCAAACATTTTGTACAAAAGAGTAAGTCTGACAACAAATGCAACGTCAATACATGAAGAAATGGAGTTGAACAAAAGCAAGGCTTGATGACTGTGGTTTATCACTTTTAAAGGACAAGCATTGCACTATTTGCACTGACAAGAGGGAGAATGCCTGCAGATTGCTAAGCAACGGAAAAAAAACACTGGGGCAATAAAAATAAACGGATCACTCTTGCAGGACATCAGGACTTAAGCTCGGCGTCGGAAAGAGCAGCAGCTAGAATTTGGGGCTAAAAGGACCATGTGATCTCATCGTACCACATCTTCAAGCCACGAGAGCCGTGACGGATCTTTTTGAAGAATCGTGCCGGTGTGGAACAGACTGCAAGCCCATTGCAATTTTGGGCACGTGTCCATGTGTACTGTAAACATGTGTTTTGTGTCAGGACAACACAATGGAAGCACAATTCTGGTCGCAGTACCAATTAGGACATCCTGATGTCTCGCCAGTCCACTCAAAAGCTTAAAAAAAAACAAACAAACCCGAAGAATGGTGAAAACGCAGCAATAAATCCGAAGCATAATACACCTTTGCAGTCGGTGTGAAATTTTGACCATGTTTTTCATCTTAGTCATTACATGAGAGAAATGCACCATCAAGTGGATACACAACTCCAATGAATGTCCCGGGAAGTTATGTGTGAGGTAGCCATCGAGCATTCGGATTAAAGTGAGAAATAAACACATCGTGTACGTACGTCAACAATTAGGAAAATAGAAACGTTTCATCTTCGGAAGCTTACCAGAGTGCCCCGAGTCACCTTCACAAAGGATTAAGCTCGTTGACGTCTGCCTCTGCCTGAGAACAAATCACAATTCGGTATACAAAACTTCCCGCTGATTTATAACAATTGAATTACAATAGCAAACCACTCAGACAGGATCAAGCGTAAAAGGACGACAACTGTTGATACGAAGGAAGCCAGCTATCGATTTGCCGAAAGCCGCTTGCAATTTTACCTTCTCCCACTCTCCCCCATCACGTGACTGCGGAACCGGGCTGCTGTCGGGTGCTCCAGCCGGCAACCGGCTTCTTGCATTAGAAGTTCCACTGTGTGGCTGTTGAAAGAGGTTGGGGGGGGGTGCAGAGAGGACATGCACAAACACAGTATAAGACTCCAATGATGATATTTATTGCAAGTAAAGGCAGGAATGTGACAAAGAGCTAATTCATCAGCTGTTTGGGAATTTTGTATTGCCTCAA
Organism: Eptatretus atami; assembly: GCA_035128595.1. NCBI lineage: Eukaryota > Metazoa > Chordata > Myxini > Myxiniformes > Myxinidae > Eptatretus > Eptatretus atami. Next base: position 87,288,752 of record CM068964.1, read on the forward strand.
AACAAGCAGCATTCATTTATTTTACTAAGTTTAAAGGTTCAGGAAATGGGCGATGGCAGGGGTGGCCTAGAGGTACGCACACTCGCCTCTACACTGTCTAGCCTGCATTTGAATCTTGAACAACCTATAAACTGTTATCCTGTTGTTTCTCAAGGAGGCGAGGCATCAATTTAATAAGAAATGACTGCTGGATGACAATGGCAAGCCACCTAGCATATCCTTTGCCCAATAATTTCTTTGGCAGCATGACGCTCTGTAATTAGCATATGGTACTCTTTTAGAACTGCAGATCCTGAATAATATATTTAGCACCGGTCATACAGTCGTGTGTTTTTGAGACTTATGGGGTCAACAGAGAATTATAAAGTGTTGTACCCAATTAGTCAGGATTTTACATTTACCAGCCATTAACAATTACCAGAATGAGACCCAATCAGATTGCTTGCTGCTTCAAAGTTTGCTGCAGCCTGCAGGATTGCATCTGGTCAGCTCGGTAGGAAGGGGCCGATCGATTATGGTACAATACGACAGAATGAATCCGTTTTCATCAAAGGTAACACATTTCATTCCAAAAGGTTGATGTGATTCAATACCTGTAGGAAATGGGCCAAAGTATACTGTCGTGGCCAAAAATATTGGCATCCTTGCACTTTTTTCAAATAAGTCACAATTTTATCCAAAAATAAGTTTAAATTGACAAAAGTATTTGGTCTCCACAATTCTTTGTTTCACTGTTAAAATGACAGAACCTTTGTTTTTGATTCAGAGCAATAATCCTTTTAAATCAGAAAATAAAAAGAAATGGCATTGAAAAAATTATTGACACGCTCGACTTAATATTTGGTATCACAGCCTTTGGACAAATAACTGCAGTCAAGCGCTTCCTAGATCCATGAATGAGCTTCCTACACCTCTCTACTGACAGTTTGACCACTCTTCTTGTGCAAACTGCTACAGTTCTCCCAGATTTGAAGGGTGCCTTCTCCAAATGCTGTTTTCAGATCTCCCCACAGGTATTCAATGGGATGTCCATCTGGACTCATTGCTGGCCATTCAGCACAGTCCAGCGTTTGTCTTGAACCATTCCTGGGTGCTTTTTGAAGTGTGTGTGGTCATTGTCCTGCTGACAGACCCATGACCTTCGACAGAGACCAGCTTTCTAACACTGGGTTGAACATTGTGCTCCAAAATGCCTCCTTGGTAATCTCCTGATTTCATGATGCCGTGCACACATTCAAGGCACCCAGTACCAGAGGGAGCACAGCAACCCCAACACATCACTGAACCTCCATGTTTAACTGTAGGGAAGGTGTTCATTCCTTTGAAGGCTTCATTTTGTTTTCTGTAAACATAGAGATGATGTGCATTCCCCAAAAAGCTCTAATTTGGTCTCATCTGTCCACAGAACATTCTCACAGAAGGATTTTGGCTTGTTCAGGTGGTGTTTGGCAAACTCCAGCCAGGCTTTCTTATGTCTCTCTCAGCAGTGGGGTCCTCCTAGGTCTCCTACCATAGAACCCCCTTTCATTGAGTTGGCAACGGATGGTGTAGTTGAAACTGTCGTACCTTGTGTCTGAAGGACAGCTTGAATCTGTTTAGCAGTTGATCGAGGTGCTTTCTCCACCATTGAACACTCCTTCACTGCAATATTCGATCAAGTTTTCTCTTGTGCCACGTCCAGGGAGGTAGGCTACAGTGCCATGGGCCTTAAGCTTCCTGATAACATTGTGTTCGGTGGACACAGAACATCAAGGTCTCTGGAGATGGACTTGTGGACTTGAGGTTTCCATGCTTGGCTACAATCTTGTGTCTGACCTCCTCAGACAATTATGTGGTTTTCTTTCTTTTCTCCATGCTCATTGCAGTAACACCAGTGATACAAAACAGCAGAATGACTCTTTTTCTCTATTTAAAAAAAAATAAAATATTTTTATATTGCAGGCACCTGCAACTCACACAGTGAGTTCATTTCCAAAGTAAAGGGAGAATCCAAACCTGCTTGAAATATAATTATTTCAAACAACTTCTAAAAGGTGCTAATAATATTGTCCGGGCCATTTTTGAATTTCTGTGGAAGAAGCTCACGTTTAGTAATTTTTTTCAGCTTATTTTTGTTTTGTCCACTGCAAACCAAAGAAATACGTATGTGGACACCAAAAGGTTTCCCAATTTTAACAATTTTCTGGAAGAAATGATGCATTATTTGAAAAAACGTGCAAGGTGCCAATATTTTTGGCCATGACAGTATTTGACATGAATTACAATCAATAATTCTTCCAAGAATAGTTTGTAACACCATTATAAGCGAGCGAACCAAATGCAATGCTCTTAGTTGTTCCCATCCCTTCTTCTGTGTCTCTGTCTCTCTGTAGCTCTCTCCTTCTCTGCACCTTCTCTCTCTCTCTCTCTCTCTCTCTCTCTCTCTCTCCTCCTCTCTCTCTCTCTCTCTCCTCTCTCTCTCTCTCTCTCTCTCTCTCTCTCCTTCTCTGCCCCCCTCCCCTTCTCTCTCTGTGCCTCTATCTCTCTCTCTCTCTCTCTCTCTGGGCCCTCTATCTCTCTCCTCTCTGGGCCCTCTCTCTCTCCTGGGCCCTATCTCCCCTCTTCTCTCTGGGCCCTCTATCTCTCTCACTCTCTCTCTCTCTCTGGGCTCTTCCGGGCCCTCTCTCTCTCTCCCCCTCCCTCTCCGGCCTCTCTCTCTCTCTCCTCTCCGGGTCCTCTCCTCTCTGGGTCCTCTCTCCTTCCACCTCCTCTCCGGGTCCTCTCTTTCTCTCCCTCCTCTCCGGGTCCTCTCTCTCTCTCTCTCTCTCTCTCTCTCTCTCTCTCTCTCTCTCTCTCTCTCTCTCTACCCGGGTCCTTTCTCTCTCTTCCTCTCTTCCTCTCCCCCTTTCCCTTGCTTATTGGGTCAAACTGTAGGCCCTCTTCCCATCCTCTTTTTGCCCTTTTCACCTCAGTCACCTCGCTCTTCCATGAGCCTCGATAATGCGCAGCAAAAAACATTGGAGATAATAGACACATCTACCAGAACATGGGATTTGAATCTCGGATGCTATCCAGCATTATGAGATAAGAATTCGGATGTAAACATCGAACGGCCAGTCCAAACTGTACATCGATGATCTTCCGAGCAACAACAACAATTTCGTTTCCAACAAAACACCACACCTTGAAAAAAACTGTTATCATAGAATTTTGTAAAGTAACCAAAAGTTTCCGCATTATGGAAACACCCCACAAAACGCGTGCTGTGGCTGACCCTCCGACACATGTACTTTACACATCCTCAGAAATTAAACAACTTGATAATACATTCCAGTAATTTCCATGCTACGAGCTCCTAAAATGGACTTGGGGAAACAAGCAAAATTCCTTTTTCTTGAGAAAAACAAAGTTGCTTTATTTTGGTGTAACAGCATCTCTCCCCTCTGTTTATCCTCTCTCTCGCTCCATCTACTCTCTCAACCCTGTGACCCTCGCAGCAATTTCAGGAGGCATGCGTTCTTCCACTGTGGGCTGCTTAAACTACTGAAGTCCAGGTTTACTGCACACATCCACTCTTTTGTTCCTCTTTCTCCCGTTTGTGGAACTGCCTTCTGGAGATGGTTCACTCCTCCATTCAGGGTTTCAAGTTAGCAGTAGCACAACCACCTCGTGCCATCTTCACAACTTTTCTGACCCCATTAACTCTTCCCCAAACCAAACCTCTTGCCTGCAGGTTACCCTGTTTCCTCCCCTCAGCTCTCTCCTAGTTTCCTGTCATTCATGCACTCACTGCCCCTTGATCTGTTGCCCCCACTGCCCCACTGTCAGTACGTCACCTCCTGACATCCATCACCTCGCTCTTCCATGACCCTAAATTTTGTATACAAAACCAAAACGTTAAAAAACAGCTTAACGAGTTAATAATGCAGCTCGTTACATCATCAATGTAATCACACCTATAATTAACAAAGAAAAAAACACATCACCAGAGAAACAAAAACATTTCTGTTTTAATATCGGCTTGTTTGGCATTCCCACACTGCGCACTTAGCTCACTATGATGGAATCCCAGGTTAAAATGACATATACTGTGTCGATCTGTTTATTGTCTACTTACGTCCTGACAATGCATATAAAAAGTACATTAATACGTCCTACTGTACTTGTTCTGTATCGTCAGTTTGAAAAACAAAATAAATAAAATGGCATCCACTGCTCGGCGTGATAAACAAGTAGAGACTGACCCACTTTGTCCCCCCTCTCTCTCCAAAATCATAATTAACTGCATTTCAAAATAAAAGCTGAAAGCTTCAGATATGTTTTTCTGTTGTGATTCTCAGTGAAAAACATGAACTCTACAAAAGGTAGCGTTAAGTCTCTATGTGGTGCATACCTCCCCCTCCACTCCTCACCAGACAACAGATGCAGGCTTTCAGTACATACAACTGTCTTGTTTCACATTTCACTGGAGTGATAAATAACATGGTTTATCACAATTTGCTGGGTTCAAAGAAAGTTAGCAAGTCTGCTTATTTACAAACTCAGCAAATCAAGTCTCCTGGTTAGCTGCCAAATGGGAAATTAACAAATGATTCTTAATTAGTCAGCAATATGGACCGTTTTTAACAGGATCTAAAGCTCGTCGTGGAGCTGAGACACGCACGCACGCCGCACCACACGATTATTACACGAGACAAACACAGCCAATGAGCTTGGGGAAGTTCTGTCACTTCCTGGGGCACTCTGGGTACAAGTAACGCCACAACAATGGCGCTGCCTTTCTCACCGCACTCAGCGGGGCATTTTTTCCTCCCCATGGATGTCAACCGATGTGGATCATCATCACTTCTTATTCAGCCGTGGCTGCTGTTGCATCATTGCTGGGACAGCAGCTGTGCTGCTGATGCAGTGCCCATTTCCAGTAAGCTGGTGCTGTACTCATTTTTCCGACCTCGAAGGATGGCAGGCCGAGTCAATTCACCTGCAGTTATTCAACGGAAGACAGGGGCTCAAACTCAAGACCCTAAGATCTTTGGGATTATCAGTGCTCTTATCGTTTTAAAATGCTGAACGTCAAGCGAGGAAGCAGCACATACCATTTTTTTAAGTCTTTGGTATGACTCGGCCGGAGATTGAACCACTGATCTCCCAGAGCAGTCCAAGCTCTCACCATTAGACCACAAAGTCTGGTTTAAAAGTATAATGCAAAAAGGGTCCGATGTGCAAATATTGTTTTTCACGATCACGTTGAATAGTGCTCCAACGGTATAAAATATTATTTATTGTGGAGAAGGAAAAGCATCAACGGGTGTTGTGCCATGCCAGATTCGATTTCTACCTCAACGATGGACTGTTAACAGAGTGTTTAAAATCTTTAACATGTTTGTTTTTGTTTGTTTTTTCCTTTCAAATTTTGGGGATTTTAAAGAAAAACAACCGCATCAACTCATTGAAAGGCATTTACTGTGAACACAATAACTTACAACAGATGAGCTTATCATTACCATCTGTTTATCTGCAGACACAGTGATGAGGCAAAGCACTTGTCCTGCATCATGCATCAACTGACATCACAGAAAGAAACGAACCTGGTCTCTGCTATCAATTACAATGCACAAAACATGAGCTAATTTGACCTACCATGTGGTTAACCCAGCAGTTCAGAGTACTTGGAACGCAGCAAGCACCCTGCTTGGCATTACTCAAACTTAAATTGTCATCCTCGATTGGGCATTTCAATGTATGCATTTTAATTTGGTAAATATTGCTCAATGCAATCATCTACAACTAATCGAGCTGCAGTGAATCAGGTCGAATTATGGGCTGTCTACATATTATGCAATGAAAAATTGTAAATTGTGATGACAACACCCCCCTCCCCACCACCACCACCACCTCTCTTCGTTTATTTTTTTAAACAGGATTTAAAGCTTGTCTTGGAGCTGACACGCACGCACGCACACACACACACACACACACACACACACACACACACACACACACACACACTAATACATGAGACACATCACAAGACTGTTAGATGCACAAATCGCCACTGAGCTTGTGCGAAGTGCCATCACTTCCCGGGGCGCTCTGGGTACCAGACACGCCACAAAAATGGCGCTGCCTTTCTCACCGCACTCAGTGGGGCATTTCCTTCAGAGGAATTCCTCCTCTCCATGAATGCCAAAATATGTGTGCTTGTCCATGCTCTATCTTTTTAAATGCTGAACATCAAGTGAGGAAGCAGCACGTACCATTTTTAAAGTCTTTGGTATGACGAGACCGCGGGTTCGAACCACCAACCTACCTTACTCGAACAGATGCTCTAACCATTACACCACAGAGTCATAACAACACTTCCACTTAATCAGATCTCCCCCATCCTCCTTTCACTCTGCTCCCAACCACCATTACATCACTTTCCTTCTCCTCTACCTCCCTTTTCTCTTCTTTCAAAAAACAAGCTCAAATGAGCTAAGATCATCGTCCCTTAATGATGACGTCATAAAAACGAATATGACGTCATTGTGATGTATCAGGTTTGCGATAAATTATCTGTGCTAATGCCCGGCTTAATTCCCGCAAACAAAATTCAAACAGCTTGCCTAGTTTCGGAGATAATGGTATAGGCGATTTCCATTAGCGGTGATATTATGACGTCAACTTTTTTTCTAGGAAGAATTTCCAAAATCGGAGCTGGTTACTGCCTGCGCGTGGGCTTTCTGCATATGCATGGCAAGTTTCACGAAGATCCGATGAAAACTCTGGGTTGTGAAACAAAAAATGTCAAAAAATAGGAATGAGTCATAAAAATATGATATACGACGTCATAGTGATGTATCATATGTGCGGTAATTCATCTCTGCTAATGCCCTGTTCGATTCCCGCAAACAGAATTCAAAAAGCTTGCCTAGTTTGAGATAATTTTTAGGCGATTTCCATTAGCGGAGATATGTTGACGTCATAACTTTTTTTTCTAGGAGGAATTTTCAAAATCGGAGATGGTTACTTTCTGCGCAGGTATTTTACATAGATATGCCAAGTTTCAGGAAGTTTCGATGAAAACTGTAGGCTGTGAAACAAAAAAGTCCACAAGAAGAAGATGAAGAACAACAACGTGAGTAAGACTTGGAGATCCTCCACGAGGATCTAAAAACAAAAAAACCGTTGGCCCATCTAAAATCCTCCTCCCAATGTGCTGTGGAAATTGCTTCTTTCTTTGTTCATCTAACAATCATACTTAAATACTCCAATTCTATGTATGTATGTATCTATCTTACAGAATTGTATACAGTTTCATTGATCTCCACCAATTTTGTTTTTTGAGCTAGGGGTACCTGTGAGCAGTCATGAGCACAATTAATAATAGCCCCTTACCCCCTGAGGTTGAGGGATAGATGACATATTCAAGGCCTTTGTACAATGACGCTGATTATAATAAGGAGGGGGTTACAATCCCAATTTTTTATAAAGGGGAAGTTGGTGGGACTGTACACACGGCATTGTGCAACATACTTCACTGACGCCATAATTTGGTCCTGAAGGGAGTGGGTATTTACTTGTACCCCAAATACTTCACTATATTAAAGTCTGTGATGTTATATCCTTTGTGCTTTCCAGTAACAGTAGATTTTGCAATCCAACTGCATGTAACCTTCAAACCACTTTGAGCATTTTTTTTTTAGACAGCTCTATTTATAGAAACGAGTCAATCAGCAGTGATTGTAAGGTTGACATATAAATTTAAAAACCCTGCATTTGATAACGGTAGAAAGGACAACGTCGCCACAGTATCCTCAGGTCAATGGGAATAATCCTGAAACAGTGAATACATAAACAAGCAGTCATAGACTGGTACTTACGAAATCGTCAACTTGACCTCTGACCTTGTCTTATAAAAGCTGTCTCTAGAGAAGGTAGCGACGCAAACCAGAAGTTTCTACGATGATTCTGTACCAAACCATCAAAAATCGAATGTTTGACCTCACTGTGACCTTGACCTTGACCGATTTTGACCAAAATCTAATCAGAACTAGCCATCACCCTCCTGAATCCGTGGTGTAATTTGACATTGGTAGCTTATTCCGTTCTCGAGTTATCGTGCCTACAAACAAACAAACACACACACAAACAAACACACAAACAGATGACGGAAGTCATCAATATACTTACGAAATCTTTAGATTTTGTAAGTAACAAGCAGTCATAGACTGGTACTTACGAAATTGTCAACTTGACCTCTGACCTTGTCTCATAAAAAGCTGTCTCTAGAGAAGGTAGCGACGCAAACCAGAAGTTTCTACGATGATTCTGTACCAAACCATCAAAAATCGAATGTTTGACCTCACTGTGACCTTGACCTTTGACCGATTTTGACCAAAATCTAATCAGCATTAGCCATCACCCTCCTGAATCACGTGGTGTAATTTGACATTGGTAGCTTCTTCCGTTCTTGAGTTATCGTGCCTACAAACAACACACAAACACACACACCACACACACACAACACACACACACACACACACACACACACACACACACACACACAACACACACAAACAGATGATGGAAGTCATCAAATACTACAATTTAGATTTTGTAAGTAGCAAACACACAAACAGAGACGGAAGTCATCAATATACTTACGAAATCTTTAGATTTCGTAAGTAATAAACCTAACTTTGTATAAAGATGAGTGCTAAACTTTTCCAATGTTACTTAGCGATCAGCCAATACAACTATTTTTAAAATATACTTACAATCAATTTATATATACTGAAACGCAAAAGAAACTTACCACCTTTTAAACCTTCAAATATCAACAATAACACTGCGTGTAGTAAATGTGTGAACTTATTTGTGGACAATAGTGTCCTCACTGTCAGACAAAACGGTCACGGATGGTCACTTGAACCTTCAATGGTCACTTCATAGCACAGCTGTTGAACAGCCGTTTTGACTGTCAGTGATTAGCCAAGGGTACGGATGATTTTAATGAGCTGCACGTGATGTCTTGATATTGGCTTTAAAAAGGCCAGTGCAAAATGGGCATTTCAATCAACATGCCACGATTGTCAAAGATCAACGGCAGTGTGCCTTGGGCATACTGCAAGGCGGATTGAGCTACCGTGAGGGCATGTCGCCTTGGCTGTTCACACCAGACGATATCGGCCCTGGTGGACAGAGACACCCTCCACAACTCTGCAGATGACAGACCTCGATCAGGGAGGCCAAGAGTCACCACTGCAAGCAGGACAGGCAGATGGTCCTAAGTCAGATGGCTTCAGACATTGAGGACTGAGTGGGACAGAATCCAGCAGCAATCCATCCAAAGACTGGTAGGCAGTATGCGCGACGATGCACTGCCTGTATCCAAACAATGGTGGCCACACACGCTATTGAAAGGGGACTGACATTGCACCCTGTGCTGTTCTGTACTGTAGAACAAACTTATGAGATGGTGTACCTTGGTCAAAAACTTGACATGTCATAATAAAATGCCAATGTTTCAATTAGCAATTGTTGGTTTGTTT
>CM068964.1:87298291-87326042 GCA_035128595.1 Eptatretus atami
TCGCCTACAGTATCCTCAGGTCAATGGGAATAATCCTGAAACAGTGAATACATAAACAAGCAGTCATAGACTGGTACTACGAAATCGTCAACTTGACCTCTGACCTTGTCTTATAAAAGCTGTCTCTAGAAGTAGCGACGCAAACCAGAAGTTTCTACGATGATTCTGTACCAAACCATCAAAAATCGAATGTTTGACCTCACTGTGACCTTGACATTTGACCGATTTGACCAAATCTAATCAGAACTAGCCATCACCCTCCTGAATCACGTGGTGTAATTTGACATTGGTAGCTTATTCCGTTCTCGAGTTATCGTGCCTACAAACAAACAAACACACACACAAACAAACACACAAACAGATGACGGAAGTCATCAATATACTTACGAAATCTTTAGATTTTTGTAAGTAACAAGCAGTCATAGACTGGTACTTACGAAATTGTCAACTTGACCTCTGACCTTGTCTAATAAAAGCTGTCTCTAGAGAAGGTAGCGACGCAAACCAGAAGTTTCTACGATGATTTGTACCAAACCATCAAAAATCGAATGTTTGACCTCACTGTGACCTTGACCTTGACCGATTTTGACCAAAATCTAATCAGCTAGCCATCACCCTCCTGAATCACGTGGTGTAATTTGACATTGGTAGCTTCTTCCGTTCTTGAGTTATCGTGCCTCAAAACAACAACACACACACAACACACACACACACAACAACACACACACACACACACACACACACACAAACACACAAACAGATGATGGAAGTCATCAAATACGAAATTAGATTTTGTAAGTAGCAAACACACAAAACAGAGGACGGAAGTCATCAATATACTTACGAAATCTTTAGATTTCGTAAGTAATAAACCTAACTTTGTATAAAGATGAGTGCTAAACTTTTCCAATGTTACTTAGCGATCAGCCAATACAACTATTTTTTAAAATATACTTACAATCAATTTATATATACTGAAACGCAAAAGAAACTTACCACCTTTTAAACCTTCAAATATCAACAATAACACTGCGTGTAGTAAATGGTGAACTTATTTGTGGACAATAGTGTCCTCACTGTCAGACAAAACGGTCACGGATGGTCACTTGAACCTTCAATGGTCACTTCATACACAGCTGTTGAACAGCCGTTTTGACTGTCAGTGATTAGCCAAGGGTACGGATGATTTTAATGAGCTGCACGTGATGTCTTGATATTGGCTTTAAAAAGGCCAGTGCAAAATGGGCATTTCAATCAACATGCCACGATTGTCAAGGATCAACGGCAGTGTGCCTTGGGCATACTGCAAGGCGGATTGAGCTACCGTGAGGTGCATGTCGCCTTGGCTGTTCACACCAGACGATATCGGCCCTGGTGGACAGAGACACCCTCCACAACTCTGCAGATGACAGACCTCGATCAGGGAGGCCAAGAGTCACCACTGCAAGGCAGGACAGGCAGATGGTCCTAAGTCAGATGGCTTCAGACATTGAGGACTGAGTGGGACAGAATCCAGCAGCAATCCATCCAAAGACTGGTTGGCAGTATGCGCCACGATGCACTGCCTGTATCCAAAACAATGGTGGCCACACACGCTATTGAAAGGGGACTGACATTGCACCCTGTGCTGTTCTGTACTGTAGAACAAACTTATGAGATGGTGTACCTTGGTCAAAAACTTGACATGTCATAATAAAATGCCAATGTTTCAATTAGCAATTGTTGGTTGTTTTATTTTGAACTGTTACAATTTTATTACATTTCAAACAAGTGGTAAGTTTATTTTGCGTTTCAGTATATGTTGCATCGAAGGCAAGCTCTCACCGGCATTCTGTCCAAAGTTCAAATCCCTGCACACTCAGTCGATGACGCGAGGATCCAGATTCGTCCGATTTGTCCACAAGTCTACCAATGTACTCGACCTGCATGCATTATGTACAAGCTCCTCCATGAGCCTTCGTTCATCACAAGCAATATAATTTAATAAATAAACAGTTGTGTGACAGTTCAATTTGGGGTTAACAGCATGACAAGTATGGCCTAATTGTCCTCTTCTTCTCTTCTCCTTATTTCATGTGCTATCAGTGGATAATCTAATATATCAAGTTTAGATTACCATTTGGTGGCTTCAGGAGTCATGTCGTGAATGCTCTTTAAATAGCCCTTGAAGGATCTAGTATTATGTGTTGGACGGTCTGAATGGGGTGTGCCGCAGTCGCACATCAGACTCATGACTACATCTTACAAGGAGTATCCGGATTCGCTTTAAGACCAGAACTTCCTTGGGAGCAAAGTTGTAAAACCACAAAAAAAAAAATACACAATTTGTCCGTAAACAGTACAAAACTAGAGAGTTCATAGAACAATTTATACCATGCAGTGTTGAGAGAGAGAGAGAGAGAGAGAGAGAGAGAGAGAGAGAGAGAGGAGAGAGAGAGAGAGAGAGAGAGAGAGAGAGAGAGAGAGAAGGACATCGATGAGCAGGGTCTGCGAGCGGCAAATTTGATTGGTCGAAATGGTGTAAAATGCCGTAATATTTTGTCCAAAGAATGCTAAACGAAAGGTTCTGAAAGTGCCAAAAAGGCGATTTGTGCTTTAGTGTCCAAGCATATAATTCAATTGAAATAAGCCTGGTGTTGGCTCAGTGGTTAGGGTGGCGGTTTGGGGGGGGTCCGAGGGTCCTGAGTGGTCCTGAGTGGGTCCTGAGTGGGTCCTGAGTTCAAGCCCCGTCGGCCGCTGAATTAATACACCAATGGGTTGACTCAGCCTGTCATCCTTCCGAGGTCGGCGAAATGAGTACCAGTTCCAGTGTGTGTACTGGTAGAGGGCACTGCATCAGCGACACAGTCGCGCTTCAAGAAATGATAGCTATCCCAGCAGCTAAGCTGCCATACAACAACCACCACCACCACCAATTGAAATAAAGTTAAGATTTTTAAATGTTGAGAAAAAAATTTTTGGAAGTTTACCGCCGTTGATGCACCGTCTTTTACCGCACCTATTTAGTACATTACATTAGTTCTTCGTGCCTGTTGTTTGTGTACTTTATGACGTCCTTAAAAACCGTAAGTTTCCTGTTTGGAATGATTTTCAGTTTTGTTTGACTGCCAGGCAGGTAGACAAGAGTAAAAAATATTATGTCACTCCTCTCTGCGCAAGTGCGATCGGGACGAATCCAAATCCAAAATACTGCAAAACTACAGGTTCGTTTTCCGATTCATGTTCAAAAATATGACATTCAATTAAAATCAGGTTCATAACTCAATCATTAAAAACCTCGATCATAAATTGATGTTTGTGGACAGAGAGACGGATAAAGTAGTTGGTGTTTTGTATGCAGTCTGTGGCAGCTGGTTGCATCATTTCTGAAAGCGTAGCTGTGCCGCTGATGCAGTATCCCTGTTACCAGTAAGGTGGTACTCATTTGCCAACCTCAGAAAGATTACGGGCTGAGTCAACCCACCTGATGTTATTTCAACAACATGACAAGGGCTCAAACTCAAGAGCCTAAGATCGTAAGCCAGCCTGCTTAACCGTGAAGCCAACACGAGCTACAGACCAAGTAAACCAATTGCTTCACCCCGCTTTTCACGTCACAATGCGGGGTAATAACTCTTAACTGCAGAGCGTGCGGTACCTTTTTGTTTTTATTATGGGTCAAAACTTGCAACCACCTGTTGATTTTCACACGCCTGAAATAACATGCTTGGTCGTGTGAAGGATGTGTTACTCGGTTTATAATGTCCAAGTCCTTATGAAGATCATCCCAGGTCACAGCAGGGACTTGTGGAGCGTCATTATTAAAGAGGAGCAGAAAAAGCAGCTGGGGAAACTTATTTAGCCACAACACTCATTGGATGCCAACACGGCATGACTCGCTACACCAAATCACCAACTGACAGCAACATGAGGTAGGCAAGCCAGAAAGTACATCCCAAATTAGTTGAGCACAGTTGCAATCATTTCGATTAGAGGGGTTATGCGAGCTGTGCTGGACAGCAGGTAAAATGTATTATTTACCGAACTAGAATTACATCGTGGTACAACACTTATACCTACTCCAAACCCCATTACCCGTACATCCTGTAAGCAATATATCTGTACTTTGTTATATTCTCGTTTTGGCATGCTGAATGTATTTTATGAATGCACCGAATGCCAGAAAAGACTCCTGTTGATATTCCACTGCAGAGAAACAAACTTTGACTTCCTGCCATATGCACAAAGCAGTAATGGGAGACAAAAGTGTTTTAGGTTTTGGATTTTGCTCAAATGCAGCGTGAACTCATGGGATTGGTTACACGAAGGCCGTTCAAGGTTGAATTGGACCTTTCATTGTATAAATACACTGTCCATCCTGAGCAACTTGTATACAGCAAAGCATTCTGGGTAAAGTCATATGGCAGGCAACACGTGCTGTGAAACAGCTAGGTCATCACGTTCATGCTCAAGGAAACATATAATAACGCTGAATTCACAGGAGGCCGACCGTCTGCACGATTTGGTGTTGCACGTCGTCTCTTTTGTTTTTCTCTACAAGAGCGAGGCTCACGGTCAAGCAAAGGTTAAATCTACGTGGGGTAGCGGGACAACAACTGGGCACGGCCACAAGATAATAAAGAACAAGAAAAGATGACAGAGAAAAGGGGAGGAAACACTGAAATTAGTGAGTAAGAGGGTTGGGTGAAGAGGGAAATAAATATCATGAGTCAGGATGGGGGATGACACGAGGTGGTGGTGCACTGTGGCCTGCTTGAAGCCTTGGAGGAATGGGAAAGAATGGCCTCGAAGCCAGTTTCATGGATGACAGAAGCGAGGAACAAAGGAGTTTGTTGCTGTTAGCCTGTTTTTTGGAGGTTTAACTCGGAGAGGGTTACTGAAAGAACACATGCATCCTGTAGTTGCTGGGAGGGTTTGAAGTCTGAGAGCACAGGGAGCAATATTGGACAAGAGGCGGTAAAAACACAGAGACCAGAGACATGTCTGCTATATGAAAGCAACAGATGTTATGCTTCGGCCTTGTTATGGGAGACTCCAATAATGTTGAGAGCCTTAGATTCCAAAGAATGCAGAGACAATTAATGTGAAGTTGGGGCACCAGCCAGAGTGGAGAGCAGTACCTCAGTAAGCTATGACAAAGGTCTTGTAGACTGTGAGTAGCTCTGATTTCAAGGAAAGACTTGGATTGACATCGGATGCCAGTCTGTGACTGGCTTTGGAGACAGAGATTATGGTGTTCATTCCAAGAGAGAGGTCATGGTTGATGGTGAGTCTTAGAAGTTCAAGAGACTGAACCTCTACCAGTGTCTGTCCATATAATAGAAATGTATCGGTTGGTGTTAGTTTGATTATCCTTCCAGAGTGACAGGGTGAGACAGTGAGATTTCAAGAGTTCAAGGACATGTTCCATTTATCAGATCAGCATCTAATAAATTCCCAATCAGCAGAGAGTGATGCACTTCAGTCTATCCAGCAGTGGGGATGGGGGTACTGTACAGTGTACAGCACAATGTGAAGTCGTCTGCACAAAAAGCAAGAGCAGGTTTTCCAGAGCATCGATGACGTCATTTATATGTAAATGAGGAACAAGACTGGGCCGAACACACTGTGGGAAACTCTAAACTCCATAGGGAGAGGAAAGGAGAGGGTCTCATTGATAGTAACATGTTGACTGTGAAAGTGGAGGAAGTCAGAAATACATGGAATGAAGGCATCCTTCTATTCCATAGGCAGAGAGCTTAGCAAGCAAAGCAGGATCCCACATACTATTCAACTGGCCGAGATATGTCCAAGGAGAGGGTCCTAACCTCTAGTTTGAGAGGAGGCAGCCATTGCTGAGAGAGGAGCAGCAGCACGTCCAGAGTTGAGTGCCTGAGACGCAATCCAAACTGATGCTCAGAGATCAGACTGTTTAAAAACAGGAAAGACTTGACATTAGCAGCGATGATGGATTCCAAGACTTTGCTTGTAATTAAAGTAAAGTCACTGCATATAATTGATAGGATCTGTTCTTGCACCCTTCTCTGAGATGGGAGTTATGCTCTGCTGACTCCCAAGCCAACGGGAGGCAGCCAAACGAAAAGAGACAGACTAATATGGCAGAACAAGGGGAAGCAAGAAGGCAGAGTGCAGAATTTTTAGAACATGGACACTGGACGCCACCTGTGCCCATTGTTGAAGCAGTTGAAGCAGAGGGTCACGGCTGGACGGAGCTCTGCTCTGCCTTCTCGGGTGAGTAGGTACAAAGTCCAGCATACAGTGGGTATGAGGGAGTAAGATGGAGACAGAACAGCATCGATTGAGTCGACGAGATTTGGAGGCAAACACAGAGTTTGACATTCTGCCTTATCTTGGGAAGATCTGAAACAATGCCATTTGAGGTGATGGACGGGATGAAGAGGAAACATTCACCAGACTTGACAAGATGCCAGCATGAATCAGAGGAAGGAGATAGGTTGGAGAGTTCAACCTTGAGATTCACAAGATGGTATTTTCTGGCATGCCTCAGGATAGACACACACACTTGTTGTGAGCCTTATGGAATCAACTGGTCTTTCATAGAGTTGTGTTTAAATGGTACAATGATGTGAAACAATGGCAATAAATCCATATGAGGTAATCTGAGAATTCTCAAATGCAACCACTTGGAGTCAATCAGAGAAACGATTAAAAGATTGGGACAGATAATTTTGGAGAAACACCGGATTATAAACGTGAACTGCAAAATAATTTGACGTCAGTGTTGGAAACGTGAAAACAATCATTAATTACTCCACCACCAGTGGTATTGTTTTCACCCTGTTTGTTTGTCTATTTGTCTGTCTTGTGAGCAGTACATCTCAAAAGGTTTGGACGGATTCGGATGAAATTTTGAAGGCAAATTAAGTGTGTGACAAGGATGAACTGATAAGTTTTCGTGAAGATCCGGATCCGGATCCACCATAATTTTAAAAGTGATTCTTCACCACTTGAGAGATGGGCCAAAAATATATGTAGCACGATTTCTCAAAAAGTTGTGGACGGATTCGGATGAAACTTGGTGGACATGTTGGGTGTGTGACAAGGTCAAATTGATTCGATTTTGTTGAGATCTGAATCCAATCTGGATAAGAGAATTATTTAATTTTTAAAGCGATTCTTCACCATTCAGAGATAGAGCAAAAAATGATATATCGTATTGCTATTCAAAAATGTATTGGCTGAATGTTCTCATGGATCAGGTATTGTGTGGCGGGATGGTATCTGCTTACGACTGCCCTTCCGTTTCATATAGGTTTTTAGTATGCATTTAACGACATTCAAATTGTACGTACTTTATATGAGGTACAGGTACTCACATTCTAATTGTTACATACTTTATAGACGTACTCACATTCTAATAGTACATACTTTAGACATTAAAACTCGGTTGATAGATGTCTTGATGCGTTTGTGGCCTACGTTAGTACATTCAATGCAGACAAACAGACAGAAAGACATAAACAAACAGATCAAATGCAATACACACTCCTTTGGTGAGGGTAACAAACGATCCTTGTTTATGTGTTCATTTTCTCTGAGGTATATATTTATGTACAAGATCGAACTATGACTGGACAAGTCATAATATAGTTTGTGATAAAAGTAGCACAGCTTTTACAATTGTACTTCTGCCATTAAAAGTACCATGACTCAGATATTCGGATAGCCCCCCACAAAATATAAAAAACACACATACACACACTCACACATAATAACATACACACCACACATAAAACACACATCAAAGACGACATTAAAAAAAATACCCCACCGCTCACACACTAACATTACATAAAACACACACACATAAAACACACACACATAACACACACATAAAACACACAAAACTACACTCACATTCATAAACACACAACACATAAAACACACACACATCCAAAAACACAACAACTCACCGGCAATCATAATCACTAACACACTCACACCCACCACTCACATAAAAGCACACACACAGCAAAACATAAACCTCACACATATAACACACTCACACGTAACAACAGCTCACAAATACAAACTCACCAACACACACGCACACATAAAACACACACCTCACACAATAAAAACACAACAAACACTCGACACATAAACCACACATTCACAATAACCACAAACACCACACACACACGCTTAAAAACACATCAGCCACTCACATAAAACACACACAAACACACACTCACACATTAAAACATCAACACACATACAAGGACAACAGCAAACACTCACCATAAAACAACACTCAACGGTAAAACACACACTCACGCACACATAAACACATACCACACATACACCTCACACATAAAACACACCACAAACTACACACATATAAACAACACCACACACTCAACCACAACACATTAAAAACAACACCACCCCTATCCACAATATAATAAGACCACACTCACACACACACCATAACACTAAAGCACACACACATCACAATAACACCACACATGCACATAACACACCACACACTCAACACATCACAACACACACTCCCACACATTAAAAACACACAAACACTGACAACATCACATAAAACACTAACATCACATGTACAAAACACACACACATACACCAACACATTAAAATCCACATAAACACATCACACATAACACAACACATAAACCAGCACACCTAACACACACACACACATAAGACACACAACCAGATACCACACACACATAAACACACACAACATACACATAAAACACACACACATACACACAACAACATCAACACACAAACACACAAACACCACAACACCAACACACACACACACCGTGATCACAAACACACACTCAACCACATAACCACACAACACAGATATAAAACACCATCACACATTAAAACACACCAAGCAGCTAAAAACACATCATCAACATAAACACACAACACCATAAAAACACACTGCGACACGAGCGGACTAACCACCTACTTCACACACTGCAAAACACACACAATCACAACTACTCACACCCATAAAACACGACACACCTCAAAACACAAACAGTGAGCCACACAAAACAAACACTCACACAGTAAACACACACACACTCAAAAACACACCACATAACAAACACACACACTCAAAACACACACATAAGCGACACAAACACAAATAAAACCACACACACATAAAAACACACACAACATAAACACACACACACACACCACACAAACACATAAAACACACACACACACATAAAACACACAAAACACATAAAACCACACACACGAACACATTGAAACATCACAGAACACATAAAACACACCACTACAATCAAAACACAACACAGTGCAACCACATAAAAACACAAAACTCAACACACACACTAATAACACACACAGACACACTCACACTATAAAAAAAACACACACATCAAAACACCACACACACTCACAAACACACACAAAACACACTCACACACACAACACACAACATGAACACACACAATAAACACACACACTCACAAACCACACTCACATAAAACACACACACACTTAGAGACTCACATAAAACACCTGACACAAACACACTTATTATAACACATGTCACTCATCCTACAACACTAAGCAAAAAACAAAAGACCACATCAATAACAATTAATAACCACCCATATTTTGAACTGTTACAATTTTATTACATTTCAAACAAGTGGTAAGTTTATTTTGCGTTTCAGTATATGTTGCATCGAAGGCAAGCTCTCACCGGCATTCTGTCCAAAGTTCAAATCCCTGCACACTCAGTCGATGACGCGAGGATCCAGATTCGTCCGATTTGTCCACAAGTCTACCAATGTACTCGACCTGCATGCATTATGTACAAGCTCCTCCATGAGCCTTCGTTCATCACAAGCAATATAATTTAATAAATAAACAGTTGTGTGACAGTTTCAATTTGGGGTTAACAGCATGACAAGTATGGCCTAATTGTCCTCTTCTTCTTCTTCTCCTTATTTCATGTGCTATCAGTGGATAATCTAATATATCAAGTTTAGATTACCATTTGGTGGCTTCAGGAGTCATGTCGTGAATGCTCTTTAAATAGCCCTTGAAGGATCTAGTATTATGTGTTGGACGGTCTGAATGGGGTGTGCCGCAGTCGCACATCAGACTCATGACTACATCTTACAAGGAGTATCCGGATTCGCTTTAAGACCAGAACTTCCTTGGGAGCAAAGTTGTAAAACCACAAAAAAAATACAATTTGTCCATAACAGTACAAAACTAGAGAGTTCATAGAACAATTTATACATGCAGTGTTAAGAGAGAGAGAGGAGAAGAGAGAGAGAGAGAGAGAGAGAGAGAGAGAGAGAGAGAGAGAGAGAGAGAGAGAGAGAGAGAGAGAGAAGAAGGACATCGATGAGCAGGGTCTTCGAGCGGCAAATTTGATTGGTCGAAATGGTGTAAAATGCCGTAATATTTTGTCCAAAAATGCTAAACGAAAGGTTTCTGAAAGTGCCAAAAGGCGATTTGTGCTTTAGTGTCCAAGCATATAATTCAATTGAAATAAGCCTGGTGTTGGCTCAGTGGTTAGGGTGGCGGTTGGATCCGAGGGTCTAGGGTCCTGAGTGGGTCCTGAGTGGGTCCTGAGTGGGTCCTGAGGGTCCTGAGTGGTCCTGAGTTCAAGCCCCGTCGGCCGCTGAATTAATACACCATGGGTTGACTCAGCCTGTCATCCTTCCGAGGTCGGCGAAATGAGTACCAGTTCCAGTGTGTGTACTGGTAGAGGGGCACTGCATCAGCGACACAGTCGCGCTTCAAGAAATGATAGCTATCCCAGCAGCTAAGCTGCCATACAACAACCACCACCACCACCAATTGAAATAAAGTTAAGATTTTAAATGTTGAGAAAAAATTTTTTGGAAGTTTACCGCCGTTGATGCACCGTCTTTACCGCACCTATTTTAGTACATTACATTAGTTCTTCGTGCCTGTTGTTTGTGTACTTTATGAACGTCCTTAAAAACAGTAAGTTTCCTGTTTGGAATGATTTTCAGTTTTGTTTGACTGCCAGGCAGGTAGACAAGAGTAAAAAATATTATGTCACTCCTCTCTGCGCAAGTGCGATCGGGACGAATCCAAATCCAAAATACTGCAAAACTACAGGTTCGTTTTCCGATTCATGTTCAAAAATATGACATTCAATTAAAATCAGGTTCATAACTCAATCATTAAAAACCTCGATCATAAATTGATGTTTGTGGACAGAGAGACGGATAAAGTAGTTGGTGTTTTGTATGCAGTCTGTGGCAGCTGGTTGCATCATTTCTGAAAGCGTAGCTGTGCCGCTGATGCAGTATCCCTGTTACCAGTAAGGTGGTACTCATTTTGCCAACCTCAGAAAGATGACGGGCTGAGTCAATCCACCTGATGTTATTTCAACAACATGACAAGGGCTCAAACTCAAGAGCCTAAGATCGTAAGCCAGCCTGCTTAACCGTGAAGCCAACACGAGGCTACAGACCAAGTAAACCAATTGCTTCACCCCGCTTTTCACGTCACACATGCGGGGTAATAACTCTTAACTGCAGAGCGTGCGGTACCTTTTTGTTTTTATTATGGGTCAAAACTTGCAACCACCTGTTGATTTTCACACGCCTGAAATAACATGCTTGGTCGTGTGAAGGATGTGTTACTCGGTTTATAATGTCCAAGTCCTTATGAAGATCATCCCAGGTCACAGCAGGGACTTGTGGGAGCGTCATTATTTAAAGAGGAGCAGAAAAAGCAGCTGGGGAAACTTATTTAGCCACAACACTCATTGGATGCCAACACGGCATGACTCGCTACACCAAATTCACCAACTGACAGCAACATGAGGTAGGCAAGCCAGAGAAGTACATCCCAAATTAGTTGAGCACAGTTGCAATCATTTCGATTAGAGGGTTATGCGAGCTGTGCTGGACAGCAGGTAAAATGTATTATTTACCGAACTAGAATTACATCGTGGTACAACACCTTATACCTACTCCAAACCCCATTACCCGTACATCCTGTAAGCAATATATCTGTACTTTGTTATTATTCTCGTTTTGGCATGCTGAATGTATTTTATGAATGCACCGAATGCCAAGAAAAGACTCCTGTTGATATTCCACTGCAGAGAAACAAACTTTGACTTCCTGCCATATGCACAAAGCAGTAATGGGAGACAAAAGTGTTTTAGGTTTTGGATTTTGCTCAAATGCAGCGTGAACTCATGGGATTGGTTACACGAAGGCCGTTCAAGGTTGAATTGGACCTTTCATTGTATAAATTTACACTGTCCATCCTGAGCAACTTGTATACAGCAAAGCATTCTGGGTAAAGTCAGTATGGCAGGCAACACGTGCTGTGAAACAGCTAGGTCATCACGTTCATGCTCAAGGAGAACATAAATAACGCTGAATTCACAGGAGGCCGACCGTCTGCACGATTTGGTGTTGCACGTCTCTTTTTGTTTTTCTTCTACAAGAGCGAGGCTCACGGTCAAGCAAAGGTTAAATCTACGTGGGGTAGCGGGACAACAACTGGGCACGGCCACAAGATAATAAAGAACAAGAAAAGATGACAGAGAAAAGGGGAGGAAACACTGAAATTAGCGAGTAAGAGGGTTGGGTGAAGAGGGGAAATAAATATCATGAGTCAGGATGGGGGATGACACGAGGTGGTGGTGCACTGTGGCCTGCTTGAAGCCTTGGAGGAAGTGGGAAAGAATGGCCTCGAAGCCAGTTTCATGGATGACAGAAGCGAGGAACAAAGGAGTTGTGTGCTGTTAGCCTGTTTTTTGGAGGTTTAACTCGGAGAGGGTTACTGAAAGAACACATGCATCCTGTAGTTGCTGGGGAGGGTTTGAAGTCTGAGAGCACAGGGAGCAATATTGGACAAGAGGCGGTAAAAACACAGAGACCAGAGACATGTCTGCTATATGAAAGCAACAGATGTTATGCTTCGGCCTTGTTATGGGAGACTCCAATAATGTTGAGAGCCTTAGATTCCAAAGAATGCAGGAGACAATTAATGTGAAGTTGGGGCACCAGCCCAGAGTGGAGAGCAGTACCTCAGTAAGCTATGGACAAAGGTCTTGTAGACTGTGAGTAGCTCTGATTTTCCAAGGAAAGACTTGGATTGACATCGGATGCCCAGTCTGTGACTGGCTTTGGAGGACAGAATTATGGTGTTCATTCCAAGAGAGAGGTCATGGTTGATGGTGAGTCTTAGAAGTTCAAGAGACTGAACCTCTACCAGTGTCTGTCCATATAATAGAAATGTATCGGTGGGTTAGTTTGATTATTATCCTTCCAGAGTGACAGGGTGAGACAGTGAGATTTTCAAGAGTTCAAGGACATGTTCCATTTATCAGATCAGCATCTAATAAATTCCAAATCAGCAGAGAGTGATGCAGCTTCAGTCTATCCAGCAGTGGGGATGGGGGTACTGTACAGTGTACAGCACAATGTGAAGTCGTCTGCAAAAAAGCAAGAGCAGGTTTTCCAGAGCATCGATGACGTCATTTATATGTAAATGAGGAACAAGACTGGGCCGAACACACTGTGGGAAACTCTAAACTCCATAGGGAGAGGAAAGGAGAGGGTCTCATTGATAGTAACATGTTGACTGTGAAAGTGGAGGAAGTCAGAAATACATGGAATGAAGGCATCCTTCTATTCCATAGGCAGAGAGCTTAGCAAGCAAAGCAGGATCCCAATCTATGTCAACTGCCCGAGATATGTCCAAGGAGAGGGTCCTAACCTCTAGTTTGAGAGGAGCAGCCATTGCTGAGAGAGGAGCAGCAGCACGTCCAGAGTTGAGTGCCTGAGACGCAATCCAAACTGATGCTCAGAGATCAGACTGTTTAAAAACAGGAAAGACTTGACATTAGCAGCGATGATGGATTCCAAGACTTTGCTTGTAATTGAAAGTAAAGTCACTGGCATATAATTGATAGGATCTGTTCTTGCACCCTTCTCTGAGATGGGAGTTATGCTTCCTGACTCCCAAGCCAACGGGAGGCAGCCAAACGAAAAGGACAGACTGAATATGGCAGACAAAGGGGAAGCAAGAAGGCAGAGTGCAGAATTTTAGAACATGGACACTGACGCCACCTGTGCCCATTGTTGAAGCAGTTGAAGCAGGGTCACGGCTGGACGGAGCTTGCTCTGCCTTCTCGGGTGAGTAGGATACAAAGTCCAGCATACAGTGGGTATGAGGGAGTAAGATGGAGACAGAACAGCATCGATTGAGTCGACGAGATTTGGAGGCAAACACAGAGTTTGGACATTCTGCCTTATCTTGGGAAGAGTCTGAAACAATGCCATTTGAGGTGATGGACGGGATGAAGAGGAAACATTCACCAGACTTGACAAGATGCCAGCATGAATCAGAGGAAGGAGATAGGTTGGAGAGTTCAACCTTGAGATTCACAAGATGGTATTTTCTGGCATGCCTCAGGATAGACACACACACTTGTTGTGAGCCTTATGGAATCAACTGGTCTTTCATAGAGTTGTGTTTAAATGGTACACTGATGTGAAACAATGGCAATAAATCCATATGAGGTAATCTTGAGAATTCTCAAATGCAACCACTTGGAGTCAATCAAGGAAACGTATTAAAAGATTGGGAACAGATAATTTTGGAGAAACACCGGATTAGTAAACGTGAAACTGCAAAATAATTTGACGTCAGTGTTGGAAACGTGAAAACAATCATTAATTACGGTTATGTTTTCACCCCTGTTTGTTTGTCTATTTGTCTGTCTGTGAGCAGTACATCTCAAAAGGTTTGGACGGATTCGGATGAAATTTTGAAGGCAAATTAAGTGTGTGACAAGGATGAACTGATCAGATTTTCGTGAAGATCCGGATCCGGATCCAATAATTTTAAAAGTGATTCTTCACCATTGAGAGATGGGGCCAAAAATGATATGTAGCACGATTTCTCAAAAAGTTGTGGACGGATTCGGATGAAACTTGGTGGACATGTTGGGTGTGTGACAAGGTCAAATTGATTCGATTTTGTTGAAGATCTGAATCCAGATCTGGATAAGAGAATTATTTAATTTTTAAAGCGATTCTTCACCATTCAGAGATAGAGCAAAAAATGATATATCGCATGATATTTCAAAAATGTATTGGGCCTGATTGTTCTCATGGATCAGGTATTGTGTGGCGGAGGTATGCGCTCTACCGACTGCCCTTCCAGTTTCATATGGTTTTTTTAGTATGCATTTTAACGACATTCAAATTGTACGTACTTTATAGATGTACAGGTACTCACATTCTAATTGTACATACTTTATAGACGTACTCACATTCTAATAGTACATACTTTATAGACATACTCGGTTGATAGATGTACTTGATGCCGTTTGTGGCCTACGTTAGTACATTCAATGCAGACAAACAGACAGAAAGACATAAACAAACAGATCAAAATGCAATACACTCTCCTTTGGTGAGGGTAACAAACGATCCTTGTTTATGTGTTCATTTTCTCTGAGGTATATATTTATGTACAAGATCGAACTATGACTGGACAAGTCATAATATAGTTTGTGATAAAAGTAGCACAGCTTTTACAATTGTACTTCTGCCATTAAAAGTACCATGACTCAGATATTCGGATAGCCCCCCCACAAAATATAAAAAACACACATAACACACACACACATACACACACTCACACATAAAACATACACACACACATAAAAAATCACACACGCTACACACACATAAAACACACAACCGCTCCACCACATAAAACACACACACACTCACATAAAAACACACTCACACACACTCACACATAAAAACACACACATCTCACACATAAAACACACACACATAAAAACACACACACACATAAAAAACACACACACATAAAAACACACACTCACACACACATAAAACACAACTCACACACAATAAACACACACACATAAAACACACACACACTCAACACACATAAACACACCACACACCACACACAACTCACACATAAAACACCACAAACAACACACCACACATAAAACACACACACATAAAACACACAACACATCACACTAAAACACACTCACTAAAACACACTCACACACACACTCACATAAACACCAAAAACACACACCTCACACATAAACACACACCTCACACACACATAAAACACACACACAACACTCACACATAAAACACACACACTCACCACATAAAACACACACTACACATAAACACACACACACACCTCACACATAAAAGCACACACTCACACACTCACATAAAACACACCACAAACACAACACTCACACATAAAACACACACACATAAAACACACAAACACTCACACATAAAAACACACCACGTAAACAGCACACACACTCACACATAAAACACATACTCACACATAAAACACACACGCTCACACACAATAAAACAACACACATACACACACACACACATAAAACACACACTCACACACATCACACACACACATAAACACACAAACACACACAAATAATCACACACACTCAAAAACAACATAACACACAAGCCACACACACATCACACATAAAACACACACACACATAACACACTCACACACTCAAAACACACACAAAAACACACACTCACACATAAAACACACACATAACACACAAACACACACTCACACATAAAACATACACACTCAAACACACACATAACACACAAAACACAATCAAAAACACACCAAAACACACACACATAAAACACACCACAAAACCACACACAAACAATAAAAACACACACACACATAAACACACAAAACAAAAACACACACAAATAAAACACACAAACACATAAAACAACACAACACACACACATAAAACACACACCACACATCAACACACACACACACACACACACACACACCACACACACATAAAACACCACACTCACACATAAAACACACACACACACACATAAAACACACACTCACACATAAAACACACACTCACACATAAAACACACACTCACACACATAAAACACACACCACACATAAACACACACAACACATAAAACACACACACACACAACACACTCACATAAAACACACACACGCTCACACCAAAACACCAAGTTCAAGAAACACAAACGCTATTCGAATTCCACAGCACGTACAAGCATAGTGAGGGCCTATCCTTTCCAACCTGAGACCGAGGCCATTAAGGTACTGCCCGACAATCCGCACCACATCGCGCTCCCTCTGCGACAGGCAGTGCGCCTTCTTCGCCGGCACCTCAAGGCCGTCTCCATCCCCATCCGCATCCCCACCGTTCTGTATCGTTAAGTCGCTCCCGTTTCCCGCAACCCCATTGGACTGCATGGCCGCGAACCCGCTCTTCCTCCGCTAGGCCGCCACCGATGCCTTTGTTTTGCCTCGTGACGTCATCACAACACGGATTGAGCTCGGACGAGCTTTGCAGCGTAAATAAATGAATAAATGAATCGGTCTATCGGTTACATTCTGTCTTCAATACACATGTTTCTTTGTTCGTTTTTCTTGATCGCCAACCTTATATAACCTCACGTCTCTGCAATGTTCATCAAAATTAAATGCCTCTGCAAAAAAATTTCGGAACATTTTATATACGAGCAGCGGTGCATGGCGTTGCCAGGCAACGTCGGGTTCCTCCTCCCGCCCCTCCCCTCCCTCATTTCCACCCTCCCACCTTCCTCCTCCCACCCAACACTTCCCCTCCCTTCGGACTCCCATCCCCCCTCCCTTTCCCTGCGTTGGCTTTGGGGCTTCCCACTCTCTGGGGACGTGTGGTGTGCAGTGCAAAAATGCAAGTTATCTCCACAGCTGACTTGTAATACCCAGTGCCACCACCACCGGGTGGTGTTCCACGATACACATTTACGTAGAGAATTATCATCAACCTTCCCCCGTGACTAAGGATGAAGCCAAGTAGCCCATGTTCAGCACAAGGTCGAACTTGGTCCACGTGCCGAGTTTGGTGGCAATTGGCCCAGTAGTTTTGGCGTGATTGCTCTTACACACAGACAGACAGACAGACAGACGACACAAAATGACATTTTTAGTAAAGTCAAAATATGGAAAAATTGCCACGTACCACCCCAAAAAAATTTCAAGAAAACGTTTTATGGTATTTTTCTTTTCTATTTACATCGACAGAACAACATATCAAAAATTGCCAAAAATTGGACCAAAAGAAAAGGTCTAGATATGAGGCTGGAAAAATATGGCAGCCAATGTAAGAACATCTCATATGTACTCATATCTGGTGAATTGAACACTTTCTAACCACTTTAACCCTTTGAGGTTAATTGGGGGGGATAATACGACTTTCAGTGAGATAAATACATCCAAAATAAATAAAATAATGCAAAGAAAATTAATTATAATTTCATTGTAGAAACTAGGAAACTCGGTAGAGCGCATACCTCCACCACGTAATTCTTGATTCACGAAAACATATCGGGCCCAATACATTTTTGAGA
This sequence comes from Eptatretus atami, assembly GCA_035128595.1. Taxonomy (NCBI): domain Eukaryota; kingdom Metazoa; phylum Chordata; class Myxini; order Myxiniformes; family Myxinidae; genus Eptatretus; species Eptatretus atami. The sequence continues at coordinate 87,316,811 of CM068964.1, forward strand.
TATCGTGCTATTTATTGTTTTTGGCCCAATCTCTCAATGGTGAAAGATTCATTTAAAAATTCTAATAGTCGGATCCGGATGTGGATCTTCACCAAAATCGAATCACTTCGTCCTAGTTACACACCCAACCTGTCCACCAAATTTCATCAAAATCTGTCCACAACTTTTTGAGATATCCTGCAGACAAACAAACAAACAAACAAACAAGAAGAAGAAGACGTCGTGCAGAACACGACGCTTGTAAAATCCAGAAAACAAATTTGACCTCAAAAATAATTGGTGCTTGAATTCGTTGACGTGAAATATAAATCCTCTTCAAATTTCAAGTCAATCGGATAAAAATTGAGGATTTTGGAAATACCTCCTTAGTTGTCGACCTTGGGCCTATGTTGACCTTTTGGTCTATGTTGACCTCAAAAATAATTGGTGGTTGAATTCATTGACCTGCAATATAAATCCTCTTCAAATTTCAAGTCAATCGGATGAAAATTGAGGATTTTAGAAATATCTCCTTAGTTGTCGATCTTGGGCCTATGTTGACCTTTTGGTCTATGTTGACCTCAAAAATAATTGGTGGTTGAATTCGTTGACCTGAAATATAAATCCTCTTCAAATTTCAAGTCAATCGGATGAAAATTGAGGATTTTAGAAATAGCTCCTTAGCTGTCGACCTTGGGCCTATGTGGACCTTTTGGTCTATGTTGACCTCAAAAATAATTGGTGGTTGAATTTGTTGACGTGAAATATTAATCTTCTTCAAATTTCAAGTCAATCGGATGAAAATTGAGGATTTTAGAAATATCTCCTTAGTTGTCGACCTTGGGCCTATGTTGACCTTTTGGTCTATGTTGACCTCAAAAATAATTGGTGGTTGAATTTTTTGACCTGAAATATAAATGCTCTTCAAATTTCAAGTCAATCGGATGAAAATTGAGGATTTTAGAAATACCTCGTTAGTTGTCGACCTTGGGCCTATGTTGACCTTTTGATCTATTTTGACCTCAAAAATAATTGGTGGGTGAAGTCGTTGACCTGAAATATTAATCCTCTTCAAATTTCAAGTCAATCAGATGAAAATTGAGGATTTTAGAAATATCTCCTTAGTTGTCAACCTTGGGCCTATGTTGACCTTTTGGTCTATGTTGACCTCAAAAATAATTGGTTGTTGAATTCGTTGACCTGAAATATAAATCCTCTTCTAATTTCAAGTCAATCGGATGAAAATTGAGGATTTTAGAAATACCTCCTTAGTTGTCAACCTTGGGCCTATGTCGACCTTTTGGTCGATGTTGACCTCAAAAATAATTATTGGTTGTTGAATTCGTTGACCTGAAATATAAATCCTCTTCAAATTTCAAGTCAATCGGATGAAAATTGAGGATTTTAAAAAATATCTCCTTAGTTGTCAACCTTGGGCCTATGTTGACCTTTTGGTCAATGTTGACCTGAAAAATAATTGGTGGTTGAATTTGTTGACCTGAAATATAAATCCTCTTCAAATTTTAAGTCAATCGGATGAAAATTGAGAATTTTAGAAATCTCACCTAAGTTGTTGACTTTTGGCCTATGATGACCTCTTCACCTTTTGACCTCAAAAACAATAGGCTTATGCCAAACTCTACCATATGCCAAACTATACCAGGTGGTGATGTTTCGTGAAGATCGGTTGAAAATTGTGACCTGTAGGTGACAAACAGACAGACAAACAGACAAGCCGGTAGGCGGACGTGGGTAGTCGATCAAGTCGAATTTAGTCGTTTTTCAGCCGTTACTAGCCAACAAAAGCGTCCATAGCAACGGTTCTTTCTCACACATAAGTAGGACATACCATGAACCTATCATACCAGTTTCATGTATATCTGACTCATAGTCTCTGAGATATAACGAACTTCGTTTTTTTATTGTTTTCCACCAGGGTTCATTCAAAGTCTATCTTCTCCGACAGTTTTCATAGGATCCGGCTGGAAATTTTTGACAATATGGCTGAATGTACTGCCCACAGTCGCTCATGGCCGGATTTTTGATTTTCGAAAAAATTAATTTTTGAGATTTTTTTGAAAATTTCAAAGGTCCGTTGCTAGGCAACGGATGGGTCCATAGCAACGGTTCTCATTTGCACACAACTAGGTCATGGTATGAACCTACCAACCAAGTTTCATCGAAATCGCCATTGTACTAACGGAGCACTGGACCGAACAGACATACATACAGAGAAGCCGGTAGGCGACATGGCTGCTTGCTCTAGATGGAAAGCTGGCCGACGCGACTAGCCGATATTCATGGTCATGCTATCAATCAATTTAGCACAATAAATATGATTATCACAGCCCTCTTAGTTTGCGCCCAGCAACCCGCCTGTGAAATTTCAGGCATGTTTCCAAAGATACTCTAACAAATGGCAGCCCTGGTAATTCCATTTATCTATTCGCTAAAGATTTAATTTTTTTATATGATGCTGTAAGACATTCTCCTTGGGCACAAAAAAAACAGGTCCCTCGGAGGTCCAGTTTCGGAGGTATTGATTTTTTGTACAGTCCACAATAAGTGTACGATGTATGATAAAGTATTTTAGCTGTTGCTAAGCAACGGAGGTGTGCATAGCAACCATTCATTTTTGTGTACATGCTAGCCACATTGTACACATTTCACCCAAGTTTCATCAAAATCAGACTCTTTCTCTTAGAGATATTCGCAATTAACCGTTTTCTGAAATGTTCGACATGTACTTGCCCAAAACCTATCTCCTCCTACAAATATTTTTTGTTAGGGCTGCAAATTGGCATGAAGGGAGCAAGATAGATTGCGCACAGAACTCTAAGCTACGATTTTTCGATATTTTTTTTCGATTTTTTGACCACTTTAAATGCCGTTGCTATGCCGTTGCTAGGGCCCGGGGTCCCATATTCGAAAGCACACGATTCCAGAAATATTGGGCCTACCTACCAATTTCATTGGAATCGGTTGAGTGGTTTAGCCCCTAGGCTTGACCAAAGTTTCGCGGACAGACAGACAGATGGAAATGTCCAGAATAAGGGTGCTCTAAGAGCAGCCAACAGACGAGACAGACAGACAGACAGACAGACAGACAGACAGACAGAACAAAATCGACTGACCAATATACTTGAAAAATATTCAATTTTGTAAGTAACAAACGGACAGAAAGTGGTGAAAACATAACCTCATTCACCTTCGGTGACGGAGGTAATTAATTCATGACTCAAAGGGTTAAGTGTAAAAATTATCTCGACGTATCATTATTTTAGTAAAGTTATAATTACTGATGCTGACAAAACTATCCATTGTGACGTCATGACGTCATTGATGCTAAAACCTCCTCTTTTTTTTGTTTCAGATCACGAACTCCAACACACAGGGACAAGATGGACTCGGCCAAAATTGCCACAAAGCTTGAACAGCATTGTCCATTCTCGGATGAGGTGACCCATCGCAACATCATCACAGGGATGAATGCTAATGAGGATGTAAATGTGCAGGACCTTTTCATTGTTGGCAGAAACACAGTGAAGAAAATGGAAGATCTGTCCATTTTTATCAACAATCTGTCTTCTCATATTCGCACAAACGAAACACTGCAGTGAGGACGCGAGCATCAGCCCGGGCCATCAATGTCACCGAGGATCGAACCATTGATCCACCACTGTTATTTCAGAGGTTCCTTGTGGTATCCCAGTCGGGAAATCTGTGCCTAGATGAGGTAATGAAATATGAACTTTCCCCATATCCACTATCCTTGTTTGAAGCAAAGAATCGTATGCAGAAGCCAGAAAAAGCACAACTTTCAGACGCTATACGATGGCATGTTACTTCGTCAGAAGATGCTGTTCTTCAGTCCATTCCAAAGACTGATCACTACGTTATAGATGGTGGTTCACTTCTACATCGACTGAAATGGACCGAAGGCAGCACCTACAGCTCAATTGCCGACACCTATGTGTCTTTCATGTCAGACCTGTACGTCGATGCCACCGTTGTCTTTGATCGATATGATGGAGGACCAAGTACAAAGGACAATACGCATCGGCGACGAAGTCGAACTCTGGTTTCGCACAAGGTCAACATATCGGATACAACAATAATCGTTTGGAGAACAAACAGGCCCTCATCCACTTGATCTCTGAACACTTGCGGCAGTAAGACTGTCACATCATCCAAGCTGAAGGAGATGCAGACTTGGACATCGTGAAAGCATCCGTCACAATGACATCCTACAATTGAACAACCCTGATCGGAGAAGACACAGATCTGCTGGTATTGCTGCTGTATCATGCATCTACGAAGGACTGCAAGGACCTGTTCTTTCGGTCAGACAAGGGGAAACCAAATGCTTATAACATCAAAGTTCTGAAACGGCTGCTTGGTGACGATGTCTGCTCTGATCTATTGTTTGCCCATGCCTTCTCCGGATGCGACACTATTTCGAGAATCTTTGGGGTGGGGAAGAAATCTGTTTTCCAAAAAGTCATCAAGGATGAATCTGTCTTGCATGCCTGTTCACAGGTCTTTTGCGCTCCAATGGTAGATCAATTTACTGGAGAAACCACTGGTTGCGAGGCGATGGTGTCCTTGTTTAACGGAACCCAATCTGACTCTTTAGCAGCATTACGCTACAAGTTCCTTTGCAAGAAAGTGGCCGCAGCAAAGACCTTCGTGACACCCGGAAGACTGCCTCCAACAACCTCGGCCACAAACCTTCACTCTCGGCGGACGTACCTACAAGTCATGGTTTGGATGGGCAAGGAAGACGGCATGGACCCTACTGAATGGGGCTGGGACGTGCAAGGGGACAAACTTATTCCACTCATGATGCATAATAGCCCTGCGCCAGACATTCTGCTCAAAATGATCCACTGCAACTGCACTACAGGATGCAGCATACTGAAATGTAGCTGCAAAAAACATGGCCTTGAATGCACCAGAGCCTGCGGACCTTGCCAAGAAGGCAACTGCGGTAATGTGGCTTCCGAGCCAGTTTCAGATGATGAAAATGAAGACTAAATATTCAGGGAAGGTACGTTGGAACATATGCTCTACAGATCGAGACTAATTTCTCGAGGGTAGACTGTGTAACTTGCTTTGGCATTTCGAAGTATATTAGTCAGTTTTTGTTTTTTTTGTTAATCGTACTTATTTATTTTTACTAATGCCATATTTAGACACTTTCTGGTAGTCAATTTTTTGGAAACTTTTAATATGTTGTTCTGAAGGCCTAATAAAACAAAAAAAAATACCATAAAACGTTTTCTTGCAATTTTTTGGTGGTCATGATCCCACTATTACGAGAAGAAAGATATATGAGGGCATGTTGAAAAGTAATGCCTTTTTCTCCAAAACAGGTAAAGATATTCGAATGAAACAAAGTGCGGTCCGCACATAAGTTTTTCCCGCCATTTGGTGCGAAGTTTCGTGATTCTGACACGACATGTCTCAGTGCTATGTTTGTCAAGATGGCAGAGGGTTAGCAAGTGTCAATCATTGGAGATGAGAGTTGGGATGACTGACTGGAGATGAGATGAATGGAGATGACTGGAGATGAGAGTTGGGATAACTGACTGGAGATGAGATGATTGGGGATGAGAGTTTGGATGACTGACTGGAGATGAGATGATTTGCGGATGACCGGAGATGAGAGTTTGGATAACTGACTGGAGATGAGATGATGATTGGGGATGAGAGTTTGGATAACTGACTGGAGATGAGATGATTGGGATGAGAGTTTGGATAACTGACTGGAGATGAGATGATTGGGGATGAGAGTTTGGATAACTGACTGGAGATGAGATGATTGGGGATGAGAGTTTGGATAACTGACTGGAGATGAGATGATTGGGGATGAGAGTTTGATAACTGACTGGAGATGAGATGATTGGGATGAGAGTTGGATGACTGACTGGAGATGAGATGAATGGAGATGACTGGAGATGACATGACTGGAGATGAGAGTTGGGATAACTGACTGGAGATGAGATGATTGGGGATGACAGTTTGGATGACTGACTGGAGATGAGATGATTGCAGATGACCGGAGATGAGAGTTTGGATAACTGACTGGAGATGAGATGATTGGGGATGAGAGTTTGGATAACTGACTGGAGATGAGATGATTGGGGATGAGAGTTTGGATGACTGACTGGAGATGAGATGATTGCAGATGACCGGAGATGAGAGTTTGGATAACTGACTGGAGATGAGATGATTGGGGATGAGAGTTTGGATAACTGACTGGAGAGAGATGATTGGGGATGAGAGTTTGGATGACTGACTGGAGATGAGATGATTGGGGATGAGAGTTTGGATGACTGACTGGAGATGAGATGATTGGGGATGAGAGTTTGGATAACTGACTGGAGATGAGATGATTGGGGATGAGAGTTTGGATGACTGACTGGAGATGAGATGATTGCAGATGACCGGAGATGAGAGCTGGGATAACTGACTGAAGATGAGATGACTGGAGATGAGAGTTGGGATGATTGACTGGAGATGAGATGACTGGAGATGAGAGTTGGATGATGACTGGAGATGAGATGACTGGAGATGAGAGATAGCAAATCTTGTCAACTCATCACCTTCTCTTCTATAGCAAATCTTGTGAACTGATTATCTTCTCTTGGACAGCAATTTTGTCAACACTTCATCTTCACTTCAATAGCAAACAGGGACAGGTGTTCAATTTTGCTTGCTAGATTGCAATATTTTTCTCACCAGAGTCCATTTACCTCATTTCCTTAGAACACACCTTGTCATTGGGTAACAACATGATGCCGATTGTTTTGTTGGCCAAACTGTATATAGTATTCTGATTGAGATTCTGATGTACCATCCATACTCTGTTTCAGAGCGTTGGTGCTGCCGAAGCAGTTTCTTGGTGAAGTGCTATGCTCGGTGGTTTGCCATTGCCTTCATAGCAGTAGTTAGGGCAGGATTTGGAAATTTTTTGCCATCGTGCCGGGATAACTCGTCTCTTCTTTGCAAAGGACACCTTGGGATCTTTAACGTCCACCAACGAATGCTGGCAGACGGGACGTCCGTTTAACATCAATCTGAAGGATGGCACACTGATTGATGAATCACCATGCCTGAGAAACACCAGGATGACAGTTTATAGCTGGGTCGGGATTCAAACCCAGGATAGACAGCTTAGAGGCGAGTGTGTGTACCGATATTTTGATATAAGGTGGGAGGTGATACGGGATATGATGACATGCTATATGTCGCTTCAGGAAATATAAGGGGGGAAGATGTTAAATTAACACCCTATATGTCGCTTGTGATCATATAATGGGGAAGATGTTAAATTAGCACCCGATATGTCACTTGTGATCATATAAAGGGGGAAGATGTTAAATTAGCACCCCCATATGTCGCTTGTGATCATATAAGGGGGAAGATGTTAAATTAGCACCCCATATGTCACTTGTGATCATATAAGGGGGGAAGATGTTAAATTAACACCCCATATGTCGCTTGTGATCATAAAATGGGGGAAGATGTTAAATTAACATGCCATATGTCGCTTGTGATCATTTAATGGGGGAAGATGTTAAATAACACGCTATATGTCGCTTGTGATCATATATGGGGAAGATGTTAAATTAACACGCTATATGTCCCTGTGATCATATAATGGGGGAAGATGTTAAAGTAGCACGCCATATGTCGCTTGTGATCATATAATGTGGGGAAGATGTTAAATTAACACGCTATATGTCGCTTGTGATCATATAATGGGAAGATGTTAAATTAACACGCCATATGTCCCTTGTGATCATAAAATGGGGAAGATGTTAAATTAACATGCCATATGTCTTGTGATCATAAAATGGGGGAAGATGTTAAATTAACACCCCATATGTCGCTTGTGATCATAAAATGGGGGAAGATGTTAAATTAACACACTATAGTCGCTTGTGATCATATAATGGGGGAAGATGTAAATTAACACGCTATATGTCGCTTGTGATCATAAAATGGGGAAGATGTTAAATTAACATGCCATATGTCGCTTGTGATCATAAAAGGGGAAGATGTGAAATTAACACGCCATATGTCGCTTGTGATCATAAAATGGGGAAGATGTTAAATTAACACCCCATATTGCGCTTGTGATCATAAAATGGGGGAAGATGTTTAAATTAACACACTATATGTCGCTTGTGATCATATAATGGGGAAGATGTAAAATTAACACGCTATATGTCGCTTGTGATCATTAAATGGGGAAGATGTTAAATTAAACATGCCATATGTCGTTGTGATCATAAAATGGGGGAAGATGTGAAATTAACACGCCATATGTCCCTTGTGATCATAAAATGGGGAAGATGTTAAATTAACACCCCATATGTCGCTTGTGATCATATAATGGGGAAGATGTTAAATTAACACGCTATATGTCGCTTGTGATCATATAATGGGGAAGATGTTAAATTAACACGCTATATGTCGCTTGTGATCATAAAATGGGGGAAGTTGTTTAAATTAACACGCTATATGTCGCTTGTGATCATATAAGGGGGGAGATGTTAAATTAACACGCCATATGTCGCTTGCGATCATATAAGGGGGGAGATGTTAAATTAACATGCTATAGTCGCTTGCTATCATAAAATGGGGGAAGATGTTAAATTAACACCTATATGTCGCTTGTGATCATAAATGGGGGAAGATGTTAAATTAACACGCTATATGTCGCTTGTGATCATAAAATGGGGGAAAATGTTAAATTAACCCCTATATGTCGTTGTTGATCATAAATGGGGGAAGTTGTTAAATTAACACGCTATATGTCGCTTGTGATCATATAAGGGGGAAGTTGTTAATTAACACGCTATATGTCGCTTGCGATCATATAAGGGGGGAAGATGTTAAATTAACATGCTATATGTCGCTTGCGATCATAAAAATGGGGGAGATGTTAAAGTAACACGCTATATGTCGTTGTGATCATAAAATGGGGGAAGATGTTAAATTAACACGCTATATATGTCCCTTGTGATCATAAAATGGGGGAAAAGTTAATTAACACCCTATATGTCGCTTGTGATCATAAATGGGGAAGATGTTAAATTAACACCCTATATGTCGCTTGTGATCATAAAATGGGGGAAGATGTTAAATTAACACGCTATATGTCGCTTGTGATCATAAAATGGGGGAAAATGTTAAATTAACACCCTATATGTCGCTTGTGATCATAAAATGGGGGAAGTTG
>CM068964.1:87347386-87366645 GCA_035128595.1 Eptatretus atami
CAGAAATGCCAAATTTGATGCTTGTATCATAATTTGCACGATTTTTCTACTATCTACTACACTACTATTGTATGCTGTACACTGCACCAGTTTTCTGTTGCCCTCTGTTGTATTTTTTTTTGTATACACTGCCGAGGCTCATATGAGACCTAACTCACAGAAACGCACAACAAGGGGAGCAGGAGACAAGTGGGGCGGGAGAGGGAAGGAAAAAAACAGCGGGGAACAGAGACATGAGATGATCTGTGGAAGGGAGAGGGATGGGGTTGGGTACACAGGAAGGACCTAACGATCCTTTCGGAGAGATAGTGAGAGTGTGAGATTTGTCAGGGTTGAAAGTCGTGTTCCACGTGTTGGACCAGCTTATGATTTCATCCAGATCTGCAGTGTGAAGAGGCTGCTGCTTGCTGATCTGATGGATGACAGATGGTATGGCAGAAGGTGGAGTCATCAGCAAAGAGATAAAGAGGATTTTCCAGAGTCAGAGAGATCATTGATGAAAAGCAGAAAAAAGAACAGGGCCCAGAACACTGCCTTGAGGAATCCAGTCTGGACAAGAATCCATTTAGGGTCACACGTTGGCTGCGACAGGAGAGGAAGTCTGCGAACCATGAGTGGAGATGTCTTTGAATACCATAGGAAGAGAGTTTGGTGAGCAGGGCAGAGTGCCAGACCCTATCGAAGGCACGTGATAGGTCTTCGGGAGATGGCTCTGATTTCATGCCTGGCATTGACGATCTCCATCCATTGTTGCTTGGTGTTGGCTTAATGGTTAGGGTGGTGGGTTTGGGATCCTCGGATCCCGAGTTCAAATTAGTACCAGGTGGGGTTGACTCTGCCTGTCATCCTTCCGAGGTCAGCAAAATGAGTGCCAGTTTGCTGGTATCCTGTGTCGGAGTGGCCATTCAGGATTGTGTCCAATAGCGAAGGAGACTGCTTAGGCAGCACCAACGCTCTGCACAGAGTATAGTCCCAATGGATGGATCCATTGTTTGGAGAGCAGAAGCAGCATATCCGGGGTAGAGTGAACATATATTCTGTACACTGTACCAGTTGTACACTACTTGTTTGCTATTATTCTCTATTGTACGCTGTATCATTTTGCGGTTGCTATTTATTGTACAGTGCACCAGTTTGCTCTTGCTCTCGACTGCACACTGTACCTACTCCACTGTTATTACTCCTATTCACCCTCAAAATTAATGAATATATTGATCATTTCTTTTTCTGATCAAGATCGAAATACGTTTGTACATTAACGTTGAACGGGACAAAGTGATGGAGGTATCAACATGCTTACTCCCATGTCTGCTTAATTTCGTCAAACAATCTTATTATCATTTTCAAGAAGTTGGAAAGAGAGGGGAGGACACCAATAAATTTTTCTATTTCTTTCTTATTTTTTAAATATTACAAAGAGGAAATTTTTTTTGTTTCCAGAAAAGGGATTCATACTGGGATCATACATATTTCTTATGGATGTAGGTCAGGTCAGGTCAGGTATGGGAGTGTGCGCTGGAGCAGCGTGTCGCTGCATCCACTCTCCGCCGGTACTCCAGGGGCCTCCGTCTGGCCATCCCCCAGGCAGATGCCTGGCCCATCCCCATCTCCTTGAGATGCTGATCAACCTGCTGCAACCACGAGGCACGTGGTTAACCCATTGGCCTCCTCCACTCACGAGGCTTCCTCACTGAGAGAATCTCGTGAGCAGGATCAGCGTCAGGAAAACAAGCCATATGTCCATACAGCCGCAGCTGACGCTCACAGATTATGCAGGTAGCAAATCTAATTTGAGTCTCTTAGCAACCGCTCGTTGGATACAAAGTCTGACCAGCGATAGCCAAGGATTTTCCGAAGAGACCTGGTACCAAAAGAATTGAGTCTCCTGTCAGAGCCCTGGTCAGAGTCCAAGTCTCACATCCATAGAGCAAGACTGGAAGCACCAAGGACCTGCAGACTCGGACTTTTGCCCTCCCGCACAGGTACCGGCAGGATCCACACCCCATGATCCAGTGAATCCATGACTCCCCAGGCCCGACCCAGACGTCTGTTGACCTCTGGCTCACAGCCAGCAGACACATGAATATCACTGCCAAGGTAAGTGCATCTCTCCGTGACCTCAATATCCTCGCTACAAACAGGTGCAGACAGGATAGCAGCTTCCAAGATGTCATTGAAAGCCTGGATCTTAGTGTTGACCCAGGAAACCCATAATCCCAGCGGGTCTGACTCCTCATTCAGCACCTCGAGGGCCGCCAAAAGGATATCTAGTCTCCACAAAGATTACTGCATCATCTGCGAAATGATGGTCGGAGATCTTGACATTTCCAAATGATGCGCCACAGCTTTATCTCTCTGACATCCTCCCCATAATCCAGTCCATACAAGCGCTGAAAAGTGTGGGGGCCAGTACACACCCCTGCCGAACTCCAGTAACAACGGGAAATAAGTCAGAGATGGTATCACCACATCTCACAGCACTCTCAGTACCAGAGCATAGTTCAGACATCAGATTGATCAGTTTTGGTGGCACCCGTGAAGACCAAGAATCCTCCAGAGGGCATCGGGATTCCCTGAATCAAACGCTTTACAGAGATCAACATAAGCTGCAAGCGGCCCTGCTGAAACTCTCGTCTGCGTTCGGTGAGGACCCGGTGAGCAAGGATACGATCAATCGTTGACTTCTTTGGTGTAAAGCCTGACTGCTCTGGACACTGGTGCTCAAGCAGATTGTGATGAACCCTATCAAGAATTATCCGAGCAAAGACCTTTCCCGGCACTGAGAGCAGCGTCACCTCTCGGTCGTTGTTGCAGTCTTGGCGATCACCCTTCCCTTTCCAGAGAGGGACAACAAGGCTAGTTGGGATGATGCCTGTGTTCCAGGCAGAGCACAGAAATGCATACGATGACACGAGTGCAGCATTTCCACCAGCCTTGACGTTCAGCATGGATGCCACAGATCCCAGGAGCTTTACCCCATTTCAACCGGTTCACTGCAGCCTGTGTTTCCACAAACAAAGGTGGACCACAGTTGATTGGAGGGTCAGCATTTGGGATTGTAACACCCCTGACATCCAACTCTGCAGCTGGTGGATCAGCCTGGTACAGCTGCTCAAAGTAACCAGCCCAGCCGGCCTTCACTCCGGACTCCTCTGTCAAGAGCCCACAACCCTCTGCTCTAACTCCAGTACACCCAGGGACCGGCTTGGATGAACGCAATTAGCGAATTCCCCTGTAAGCAGGACGAGAATCGCTTGACCACAGGTGATCCTCTACCCCCTCACAAATTCCTCGCACATAGGCCTCCTTGTCCATCCTTGGTGCACGTACACTTGTCCACCCTCCATGGTGCATGCGAGCATGACAGTGAATCGGTCCTTCTCATGACCAGTAGTGTTTATTGTCACATTGCGCTCCCCCTTGACTGATGGTGGTCCCCCTCGGTATGTCAAAGGTAAGGGGGGTCTGATCGGCATTCCCGGTCCTGCTGAGGGCATATTCATGCTCTCCGCGAAGCTTGATTATGTAGGACTGGAAGCGCATCGTCTTAAAAGCCATATCATTGGGTAGATGCTGGGAGACGTGTGTGCGACGTTGAACCGGCAGTTGATGGCGTGCCATGAACCTGTAGGCCCACGACGGGCTGGTCGTGAAGTCCCCAATGTCATCCTTAGCTATGCTCTTCACCTTCAGCCTGAAAGCAAGTGTTGAGATGGTGGAACCCTCTGCTCTCTTTTCCTGGACCCAAGCGATGAGATGCTCTTCTAGCTGAGGCCACTTCACTGACTTTCTCTTCAGCACCTTCTTCTTCCTTGGCATCTTCTCTATCATTGCCTTGTTTGTTCTCCAGCGTCCCGATTCCCAAACTCTTCTGTAAATCGGCAGACGGAGAGTTTGAACGCTGTGGTAAATGAATGCCTTGACATCTTGATAGGTAGAATGGATGATGTGTGACAATCTGGTGACGTAAGCTGAGGCACTCACGAAGTACAAAGCAACACTTCTTGAGGGTCACGTGACCGCCCCCAGCCTGTTATCGGATGCCCGTAAGTGTGCGCGCAAGCTTATTTGAGGTGGGTGCTCCGTTATTCAACTAGCTATTGTCTGGGGTTCACGTAACTGGTATGCAGGTACTCGTGCGTGGTAAATAAAAAACTAAATGCGTACTTCAAAGTTGCTCCAAAAGCTCAAAAGCATACAATCACAACAGAGGATTTTGATAGGTTTTTCCATAATTCTGATATACAGTACTGTACCATGATTTCAAAATTTAAGTGCACAAAATTAAGTTTAAAATGATAACATTTATAATTTAACTTAAAAATTATACTTACTATGTGAATGCACCCGGCGTTGCCCGGGTTCTTTTTGAATGAATTTAATCTTCTGTACATAGGTCTGACGGGAGCCCAGTATCGGTTCCCTATTTGGCCACGGCAGTCATAGCCTAAGGGGGTTGGTGAGGGGGAAACACCCCTCACCCCCAGCCGAGGGGCCTCGCCACCTAGACTATAACCTTCCCGGGGCTTGTCCCGACATTTTTTTGTTTCAGAAGTTTCCTCCTATCTTTCACCGTTCAGGAGATTAGCGCGTGCAGACAAACAAACAAACAAACAAAAACTTCAAATTATATATTAGATAAGATTAAAAAAAATAATAATAAAGATCTAAGAAGGAAGAGGGAGGAGGTTCAGGATCGTCTGGAACAAAAAAAGAGCGGCTTGCGAGGTCTTGAGCTGATGTTCCGAGAGAGTGCTACTCCGAGAGAGTCGTGAGATGCATTCTAAGCTGAGAGGAGTTTTAAACAGTCGGAGTGGTGCTTGGGAAAATAGACGACCACACTCGAAGCTGACCTTTAAAAAAAAAAATTTTTTTTTTTTGTGAGTACCCGAAATCATTTCTGCTGGTACTGATTGGAGAACCAAATAAAAAAAAATTATGTGAACCCCTGGCTATTGTGAATAATTCTTCTTTTGATGTGAGACCAGGTGTTTTTCGTTCTTTTATGGTTAATGGCGTTTTCAGAGCCGCTTGGCTCTATATCTGCCACGCACCTAAACACCGCGTGTCTCCGTTTATTTATTTATTTAATTACCGCACACGGTTAATAAAACGCTGTACAAACTCTTAACCATCCATCCAATGGGACCATACTCTGTGCAGAGCGTTGGTGCTGCCAAAGTAGTCTCCTTGGCTATTGGGTACAATCCTGGATGGATCGCCACTCCGACACAGGATACCAGCAAGCTGGCACTCATTTTGCCGACCTCAGACAGATGACAGGCAGAGTCAACCCCACCTGGTATTAATTCAACAGCCAAGCAGGATTTGAACTCGGGACCCTCGGATCCCAATCCCACCACTCTAGCCATTAAGCCAACACCAGGCATATAAACTATTAACCTGAACCGATTTTCAAAGTTTAAATGGCGAAATCGAGCTTAACAGCAGTTCTGACTGCTAAAAGTGTTCATTTGGAATGTAATTGAAATTCAGTGTTGATCGTTTTTAAGACTGATATATTTATCTATTTAGTTATTTATTTCCTAAAATTTTTTTTCCGATACCCATGTATTAACCGCACCCCCAACTTTTACCTTTTTTGCCGATTAAAAAAGTGTGTTTTATACGCCGGAAAATACGGTCGTTGTTCTTTTGGGAATATATTACATTCCCCAGCGGAATTGTCATACAAATGATAGATTGTAGAAAGTTACGAACAATGTCTGCTTCCGGTAACCCCACTGACCTATCGGAGTTCATCTTACTCAATTTGCCATTGTTTTAGTTCTGTTAGCTCAGGGGGAACCCTATAATCCATACACTGAAAGTGCCAAGACGGTGCATTAAAAATGATTTCCGATCATTCTTGTCAGACATACTGGCATAAATTTTTTTTAATGTTTTTATTTTTATTTTTGCAAATATGGCTTCAACTAGTGCAACAAGCCAAGAAAAGTATCGGTCCTGCAACATTTTCTGCCATGCCTGGTCTGGTTGATTACAATTAGGAGGGGTCCATGCGAGGTAAAGTTTCTGGTTCATATTTCGGGCTCAGGGACCAAATAAATCTGAAACGTTGTACAATTGCGACCACCTATGGTTGAAATTTGACTTGAAAAAAGATACACTGGAATTTGTGATTATTAATAATTTTTTATTTCCCCCCCAACCTCATAAAATTCTGCCATTTGTTTTGCAATATTGGGAATAACGTGATCGAACATCGGAATGGAAACCTCCAAATTACAGTCGCCCCACAAAATCTCCCCTCCCTCGGATGTCGCATTAGTGTTTTTGTAGTTGCCTCTGCCACCGAAGATGGACGGAGGTTATGTTTTCACCCCTGTTTGTGTGTCTTCTGTCTGTCTGACCAGGATATTTCAAAAAGTTTTGACGGATTCTGACGAAACTTGGCGGACAGGTTGGATGTGTGACAAGGAAGAATTGATTAGATTTTGGTGAAGACCTGGATCCGGATACGAGAATTTATTTTTTATTTTTTTTATAGTGATTCTTCCCCATTGAGAGATTGGGCAAAACGATATATACCATGATATCTCAAAAAGTTGTGGATGAGTTGGTGAGGTAACACGAACAAGCGGATTCGATTTTGTTTTCTGGTCCGGATGCAGATCCGGCTTATCGGTGGGATACAAAACATAAACTGTTCAGCTTGGCGGAGGTATGCACTCCACCGAGTGCCGTTTTATTCATTTATTCATTTTGCGAGCTTTGAAAGTCATGAATTGAATGAATTAGATACTGATAGAGAACAGGCATGATGGGCCAAAAATGGCCTCCTGTGTCAAATTACCTTGTATACCAGTTTAACATCGTACACTATACACTAGACAAGTTTACCATTTATTAATTATATATTTTGTTTGATTAGCGCATTTTCTTTGATTGAGTGACAGTTGGCTTGTAGCCTTATGTGATCATAAATGGTACTTTCCAATAAGGGGAAATTATTTTTGCATTTATTGGGGAATTTTTATTTTACTTTTTTCAAATGTTTATGACATGTAGTTTCAGCAACAAATGAGGTGACCTTGTGGAGGGTGATGCAGTCGACTTTGGATTCCATCTTCCTGTGTTGTTTTGAAAATTGTAATCTCTTTGTTATTATATTCTTAGCGATTTGTATTATTGTTTTTCACATTATATGTATATATACATACACTTTCTTTTTTCCCCCCATCCTTCTATCACTCCCAGGTCATAGCATTTGATGAACTCAAAACGGACTACAAGAACCCGATAGACCAATGTGGAACCTTAAATCCTGTAAGTGGACTTATCTTGCTGCTTGAAGTTTAATTCCTCATCAAAGTGTATAAATCTGGTACCATGAATCAATTAAACGTTTTGCATGAAAGCGGCTTGAAGATTTGCTGTAATGTGCTATACAAGTGGGCTTCAATCCCCCAATGCTGTTTGTATTCATTATTAATAAATAAATAAAATCCTCTACCCCCTACCCCTTTATCCATCAGCTGGTGCTTCGAGATTACTGTATCCATGGCCTGTTCTGCGTCATGTTCCTTTGTGCCGGTGAAATGCTAACCCTCATCCTCAACCTTCCGCTGCTCGTCTATCACGTGTGGAGGTAACGAAACGCTGTGTGTGGGAGCAAGAGCATTCAGCACGTGCTGTGAGCACATCTGCTTTGGTGGCAAATTGAACTTTGAGAATGTGCTTGCTTTTTTTTTTATTTTTTTTTATTTTTTATTTTTGTATGCAAGATCGAGCGAGGCTCGTGGAAGAGCTGGAGCAGAATGGAAGGGAACAAAATGGGAAGGGGGAAACACCAACAGCAGAGTAGGAGTGAGATCAAAGGAAGGGGAGAAGGATGCATGCGGGTGAGCAAACTGCACAAGCTGAATGAAACACAGCAAGAAGAGGAAGGGGAAAGTGGAGATTAAACAAAAAAGGAACAAACTCACCAACAAACAAAGAGGTGAGGGAGAGGGGGAAAAAATCACAATAACCTGGGAAAAGGGAATGTGGTGATTTGGGGTAGAAGAGATCATGAGTATGAATGGTGGATGATCTGAGGTAGTGGTGAACAGCTATATTTTGAAGCCCTGGATGGAAGAATAGGACTGAACAAACTGGGAAAGTTGGTTCCACAGACGAGAGAGAAGAGGAACGAATGTGTGGAGGTGAGGAGTGAGCCTGAATTGTGGGAGTTTAACAAGAGGGGGGGTTATTGGCCGACCATGTCTGCCCTTAAGAGACCCGGGAGGGACAAAGCCAAGAGATTGCAGAGGATGCAAAACGAAAAAGGAGCCGGTAGATAGAATACAGAGAGGCCACCAACCTGTCTGCGATGTGAGAGTAACAGGTTTAGACGCACTAGACAGTCGACTTCATTGCAAGAGATCCCAATGATTTTGAGGGCTTGGTTTTCCACGTTGTCATCAACGGCACGGTATGAGGCAGGGGAGCCTGTGAAATCTGTGGCATTTGCTTTTTATTTATTTTATTTTATTCTTGGTGTTTGCTTTATTCTTCAATGTAAAATGTCATTGTTGTCTTTCACTCTTAGTTTAGTTCTTTAAAATCAAAGAAAGCCAGTATGTAAGCTGTTGTAAATCTCCCTTTCATGGAACTGCCAATAACAAATAATTCTAGAGGCTTATTGTCAGGTGGACGTCGTGTGAGGCTTTAATTTGTTTATCGACATCTTCAAGGGTTTGTGGCATCGATTGAGCCCATACTCCTTATCGTGTTAAAGCAAGTCACAGAATGTGGAATGTGCTGCTGAGTCGTCATGGGAATCTAACCCCCAACAGTGTGGGCAATTGAACAAGACGTGAGGCTTATTGGCTCTTGGACTATTACATAAACAGATTGATCATTTTTATACCTGCAGTCTGTGTCTTGCCAGTCTTTCATACTTTTAAGTATATCCAGGAGTCAGGAGTCCAAATGTTTGAATGTTGTGAAATGTCAAACCGTAATCTCCTTTGATAAAGTCTGTACAGTTTGCTGAGATAAAGTGTGTTGACTTCAGTGTTCTGTTCCTTTTGCCTTGCCATCTCAGATTGAACTGTCGTTAACATCGCCATTGTGCTTGGTCTTAATTGGATGATGAAGAATCTTTAAAAACGATTTTTAGTTGTGGAGATATTTTGTTCGTCTCGAAGATTTTAAGTACAGTCTCTCTCTCTCTATCGAGTGCAGCCTGTGGCTGCTGATTGCATCATTGGTTGGGATGCCGCTGATGCAGTGTCCCCCTTACCAGTACACTGGTGCTCATTTTGCTGACCTCGGAAGCGATGACAGCTGAATCAACCTCCATGGTATATTTAATAATACACCAGGCCAACGGGCCTTGAACTCAGGACCCTAGGATCCCAAGCCGCCACCCTAACCACTAAGCCAACACCAGGCTTTTTAAGTACAGTAATACCTCACCATACACTCGGGATACGTTCCTGAAGAACCGAGTGTATTGCGAATCAGCTTGTTGCGAAACAAGTTTTCCCATAAAAATAATGTTAAAAATAGGAGATACGTTCCTGAAGGATGTTAAAAAGCAGCATTTTTCCCAAAGTAAGAGTTCTAAAGATAAAGTTACAAGGAAAGGAAATCAGACACAGGTGGAGGCCATTCAGCCCATCATGCCTGCATGACGTCAACAACCACACTAACTTGTCAACACAAGATCCAAAGAAGAAAATGCAAATTTTTTTTTTTTTTTAAAATGGTGTTTTGTATTTATTTATTTATTTATTTTTTAAGTATTTGTAGTTTGTTTTTTTTTCTAGCCCTCAGGGGAGGGGGCATGGGCTTGGTTTAAAAAACACCCAACATCAACCATACAACCCCCCTTGACAAGACCCCCATTCAACAGCACTGCGTACACAATCACCCATCAAGACTCAAACTACCTAAAAGTCCTATCAACATCGCCATACCCCTCTATCTCCATAACTTCCAGGTACCTATTAATTCTAATTTAAACTTATCTACTTTTTCTGCTGCATTACCTTTCCAGGGAGACCATTCCATGCATTAACTACTCTCTGAGTGCAGGGTTCGCACGCCTCCTGGAAAGTCCTTAAAACTCCTGGAATTCAATTCCTATCCTGGAATGTCCTGGAATATGCTTAAAAATCAAATTGAACTCCTGAAAACTCCTTAAAAAATTATATTTTGGATTTCTGACAATCACCTTGTCAACGTCTGTAAATATGCCAAGGGAGACTACTTTGTAGTTCAAATTTGCAAAAATGTGCCAAGGAGACTACTTTCTAAACGTTGTAGATTGTCGGAAATAATATTAATTTACGACATTAATGTTGTATCTTATTAGCGCCAAAAAGTGGTCCTTTACGACCGCATGTGCGAGTTATCCCGTGCTTTCTTTCTGTTTTGTGAATTGGGTTGTTTACACACTTCAGCGATCGTGAACTATGCCCCCGGGAAGTGCATATTCAACGAGCGCTGGCTCAAACATCCGGAATACGTATCTTGGTTGGAGTGAGGCACAGATAAATACAGTGCAAAGTGTAATATCTGCCTGAAGATTTTCAACATTTCGAACATGGGCGAGCCTGCCATTCGGAGCCACGGAAAAGGATCGAAACACAAGCAGTTACTGGAGCAAAAGAAGGCAGCTGGTGGATGCACCATTCGAGATTTCTTCTCTGGACATCGAAGGCAAATGAAGGGCAGGGGAGCACAGCTGCTCCAACTCCAACGTAACCGAAGCCCTCAACTGCGCCACTAACCTCATTCGTCGGCCGTAACGATTGCCTTGCATCGGAAGTATTGTGGACTCTTAAAGTGGTGAACTCCCACGACTCTTTTAATTCATGTACAGATGTCTCGTCCTTGTTCGGCAGACGTTTCCAGATTCAGAAATTGCGAAACATTTCTCCTGTGGTGAGCGAAAATGTGCATACATGTGCAATTACGGTATTGCACCGTACTTCAAGCATCCTAACGAAAAAAATTTCTGATGAAGAATTTATGTTCTTCTCTTCGACGAAAGTCTTAATCAAAATACGAAGAATAAACAAATTGATATACATGCCCGAATCTGGGAAAAGGATCAGGTACTGTAATTAATTATGCATTAATTATATTATACATGTAATGCAAGTTCCAAAATATGACACTGATCAAAATATGATTGACTTTATTAAAAATTGTGCCAAAAACTCCTGAAAAATTGAATTTATGTGTCCTGGAAAACTCCTGGAATTTTCTTTTAATGTAAGTGTAGGAACCCTGTAGAGTGAAAGTCCCCTGCCTTACTACCATCTTAACTCTCCTCTTCTTTACTCTCAAGCTATGGCCTCTGATCCATCACTGTCTACTCTGTTGAATAATTAATCTGCACTTATTTTATATTTACCCTTCATTACCCGAAACATCTCTATCATATCTCCTCGTAACCGCCTCCTTTCTGGTGTATAAAGCCCTGTCTCCTTCAACCGCTCCTCAGAGCTGAGTCTAGCTAGCCTGGAATCAATCTAGTAGACCTGGCGCTGAACCTCTCTATGGCATCTGTCCTTCCTGAGTTGTGGTGACCAAAACTGCACACAATATTCTAGATGTGGCCCTCACTAAATTCCTATACAATGTTACCACCTCTTTTGATTTATAAATGATCCCCCTCCGAATACAACCTAAAACCTTGTTAGCTTTACCTATAGTTGCCTGGCATTGTGCTGCCTGCTTACCTCCCGTATCTATTACCACCCCTTGATCCTTCTCCTATGTGACATGCTCCAAAATTACCCCTTGCATCCT
The DNA here is from genome assembly GCA_035128595.1 of Eptatretus atami. Classification (NCBI taxonomy): domain Eukaryota; kingdom Metazoa; phylum Chordata; class Myxini; order Myxiniformes; family Myxinidae; genus Eptatretus; species Eptatretus atami. The sequence goes on from CM068964.1 coordinate 87,359,159, forward strand.
GTAATCTCTATTTTCATTGTTCTTTGCCATCCCAACACCTTACACTTGCTCAGTTGTGCTTATTACGACATAAGACTAAGTTGTAATAAGCACAACTTGTAAGGTGTTGCACAGTTGTGCTTATTAATGAATGAATAGCAGTTGTAATGATTAATAAAAGTATATACAGTGCAGTACTGTGCAGTAAAATGAAAATTCACAAGTGCAATTTAATTGGGAGTTTGCCTCACAAAACAAACAAAGAAATAATTACATTACAACTGGAACAATTATTGTTACACATCAAAATCAGAATCCTGTCGAGGAACAGCTATCGGGTCGATCTTATGATTGCGAATCTTGATTAGGACTCTTATCAGGCTTTGACTGACGAGTCTTCCTGAATAATTGATCAAGGGAGAGTTGCCTCGCAGCCTACTTTTTTTTTTCATAAAGATCCCTGATTTAAGATCCTTGCAACATTGAGGCTCCTTTCCACATTTGGGTCATCATCTTGCATGATGTCTATCGCTGCACTGATGTATTTGAAGATCTCCGAAAGCATTTTGGTCAAGAAAGCTTTAGGGGCACTTTTTTGACGGTCCAGATGCATCTTCAGCAGCTATTTGCTCTCCTAGGTGCATTAAGTCTTCATTGGAGAACTCCTCTCCATGGGATTAGAGCAATCCCTCAAATCCTCCTTCCCAAGTTCCTCAAATCCCAGCTGTCCGCCATTTCAACAATGTTTTCAATAACACCTTGAATCGCCTTCTCTTGAATCCTCCCTTGGGAGTGAGGAACACAATCGGGCCATTGTTCCCTCCACACATTGTTGAGATTTGCAGACGTAAAATCCTTCAAAGACTCGTCAATGTTCTTGATTGCATTGAATATGTTGTGCCCTTCCAAAACTCTTTAGCGTTTCAAAATGTCCAATTTCATTTGAAAGGAAATGCTTAGTTTAATTTTCATGGGCTGTGACATTTCAAACTTTTAGGCACAAATGAAATGGCAATAAAAAATTTAATGCCTCCTCGTTGAGCAAACTGTACGCACATGGACTGGACGTGTTCAGAACAAGTTCGGCAAGAAGAACAAGAAATGGTCTCACGTGAGTCCCCCCCCCGCATGGTGTCTGTCTGTGAACCTTTACATCACTTTAATCACTTTCATTACTTTCTTTATCACATTCGTCATCTCGTTATGTTTAGCTGAATATTTATTTGTTAAAATAAAAAAACGATCCAGAGGCACTTTCTTTTTGGGTTTATGCAGGACGTACTGTGCTGTACTGGACTGTACGTGCAAATATCCGCTGTACTCCAACAGGTTAAATGGGATACCTGGAGCGGATATATAGTGGAATGTTAATTTAGGCAAACTGTAGTGCTGGGTCGTGAGTTGGATTTTGTGAACTACGGATTCGCTCACATTACATTCATTTAATATAAAACATTTTTTCATATAAAAAAAAAATTTTTTTCAACCGATAAAAGTGAAATATGATTAAAGATTTTTCAGTCCGTTAAGGAAGCATCATGGGCCGGAACATGTCCGGACTGGTTGTTGTGAAACTGTATACCGTTTCACAACTACGGTCCAGATATGTGTCTGAAGCCCGGGAGCAAATTCGGGAGGTTCAGTCGTAATGTATAAGGAGCGTAAAACGGAAACGAGCGTTTTGAGAAACAGCGAATGGCGAGGTATTGCTGTATAATGTTACGGCTGTGGAAATTCGCAACCACCATTCAGGTCCCGTAGGTGAGGTATTTCTGAAGTACATGTGTAGTTAGCCCCAAACCCGTTGTTTAGAGGGAATTAATGTGATTCATTCGGGCTGCGACGCTTTGAGTCAGTCGTTTTTCTGTTCTTTCTTTATTTTTGAACCAACCACGTCTCAACCACAACCACGCCATCCCACCACAGCGCCAACCACACTGCAACCACGCCACCTCCACATCTACGCTACTGCATCTTCGCCACTCGCCATTCAACAGGCTCCGTGCGGTTACGATCTCCGCAGAGGGAGAATAAAAACCAACGAGGATGCGCAGGTTTTCCCGCCTGTTGCTCCCGTTTAAATTCTCCGCGCTCGGTGTGGTGGAAGTGCGATCCGAGCCGGGGGTCAAAGGTCAGAGGTCATGTAAAGGAGGGGCCTCTTTTTGGGGGAATAATTCTCTGGCCCAGAGCCAAAAACTGACTCCCCGGCCCCCGCACGGAGCGGGGTGGAGGGAAAGCGTGAGGGAACGCCCTTTGCTGGAACCCTCTCGAAGGAAGGTGGAGCCGGGAACGGGGCGGGCGAAGGGCGGAGCCCGCGGGATAAAAGACGGACACAGCCGGGCGCAAAGGAGCGTCTTTTCTTTCCTCTTCAGTTGAGTTGTTGTTGGTCTTCGGTTGGTCGAGTTGGTTCGCGAGTGAAGTTGTCTTCGAGGCTTCCTGTCTGCTTGTCTTGTCGGGGGACGAGGTCCTGCGCTCGCGGCTTGGCGAGCGACCTGTGAACGGAGGCACGGACGGGAGACGCGGCGGCGTCGGTTGTGAGGTGGACCTGCGCGTCCGGACAAGAAGTGCCGGAGAGGGTTCGCCGGCCGCGAGAGAGAGGTCGGGGCCAGGCGCGGCCACGCTGACGGTCGCGGGAAGGGACTCACCAGCCAGACAAGGGAAGTCGCCACTTTTTCTTCTTTTCTTTTTGGGTTCTGTGTGAACGTGTGTGTGTGGCGCCGTCCGTCAAGTAGTATTGTATAAGTGTTGCCGTGTGTTCGCGTAGTCGGTGTAGCTCTGCGTCGTCGTTGCTTTATTGTTTTTCGCATTACATTTGCTTTTTGTGCATTTCTGACTGTATGGCTGTATATGTGTGCTCTCCGTGTGTTGTATGAAATACATGTGCATTATGTTGAATGTTCCCCGTTTCGCTGCGTCCTTTCCTTCGTTTGAATCTCCATCTTGCTCCACGTAAAGGGTTCGTAGTGGGCTTAATACGCCCGATAATTAATCGGAACCGTCGAGGCCGACGATAACACCGCTCGGTTTATCCGATAGTACGGAACGGGCCCCAAGCGGCTCGCGTCCGGAGTCGACCTGCGGCGAGGTGCGATCGCCCGGTTTACCATCCACGTGGGTACTTAGGTAGGTCGAGTTTGGCGAACAACCCTATCCCACGCGGGTGGCCGATTGGCACGATCGTGGTGAGGCCGAAAGGCCCACCCGTGACTAGCTCCGCGCGTTAGTCCGAGAGGGTCACGACAGAATTGTCCGTCCGGTGGGCGACGTGCCGCGATTCGAGTCACGTGGCTTTCGCACGCCGGCGGGCGCGAATTTGCAACAATAACATACAATGGTTATCAAGGTCTGAGTGCATCAAAACATGTGTTGGTGCTTCACATATTTACCTGTGAAATGGAAGGTTATAGGAACTAGTGGGCACTCCCGTCCTCCATCCGGGCAGGAGTATCTCGGCCACCATCAGCCATCCATCTTGGAAATACACTTGATAATTTTTGTCCTTTTTTGAAAACATATCATTAGATGAAGGAAGATTATTTGTAATACTGACTACCACTAAAGGTGAGGCTATTACACACACACACACACACACACACACACACACACACACACACACACACACACACACACACACTTTGAGAAATTTTATGAAAACTCCCACCCACTTTTGGACAGGTGCAGGGATCCCAAACAGCTGCGCAGAAAATTTTGTGGGGCTGGTTCCAAAACTGGGAGTCGTACTGTATAAAATCAATGTACCTTCAATGATTATGAAGCTAATACCAATGACGATGATTATGGTATTGGCTGGGGAGGGGGAACTGCCTTCAATGTGCCATGATGAAGGAAATGGGTTGTTACAGGAAAATAGCAAAAAGTCTCAAGCAAACGTGGTGTGGTGTTGACGGAAAAGTCCAGACACGGATACAGACAATGTGTAAAGGGCGAATGCCAACCATGAACAATAAATTCCACATTCCTGTGGCACCTTCAGTCGAACATTGGGCATGGACAGCCGGTTCGTGAATGACTTTGGCAAAAATTTTTTTTACTGCAGCTGACCTCACCAGAAGGTGAGATGTTTCTATACGCGGTCAATGACGAAACCACTGCTGGCGAATCCGCGAATGTGTTTCCATGCGGAGAGAGAGCTGCTTCGTATGGGTGGAAACTCAAAATCGTAATTGTATTGAGAAATTGAAGAAACCTCCCACCCACCTTAGGGTGGAGAAAAGGTGGCGTCGTCCGGGTGGAAAATCAAAATCGCAATTGTATTGAGAAATTACCAAAGCAGTGAATGTTTCCACATGCAGTAAATGGTGAAACTGCGAATGCCAAACCTGTGAATGTTTTACATACAGAGAGAGCGTGTTCGTAAGGGTGGAAACTCAAAATTATAATTTTATTGAGAAATTTATGAAACCTCCCACCCACCTTCAGACACATGCTGGGACCTCAAAAGGTTCCACAGAAAGTTTGGTGTGGCATATATATATATATATATATATATGTGCATCTGCTGCATTATAGATCAATGGCAATTTTTGTGACTATGCTACAATTTAAGCACTCTCACTTCTCTCCCCCTCTCCAATGAAGATTATTTTATGTGATTAACATCCATTCCTTATTTGCTGTCTTGTCTGGGGGATAGGTACGGAAACCGACCGGTCATGAGCTGCCACGGACTGTATGACCCGACAACCATCAAAATGCTGACATACTGGCTTACTGCCAGAAAGAGAGTTGGTGTAAACTTGCATTCTACCTGCTTTCCTTCTTCTACTATCTGTACAGGTAATGCGGACATTATCAGGAGTTTGCATTCTGCAGTACTAGTTTGATGTACAGTAATGTATTTTGATGAAAGACTTTACCGTTCCCAAGCAAACCACTGGTTCATCATGCTCGGAACCCAGATTCAAATCCCAAAGACAATATGTATTTTCCATTTGTCTGCTGATGTCCTTGTATTTACTGTAAAAGTCTGTTGTCTATTCATGTATTTGTCTTGCATGTGATTTATGTACAAGCTCCACTTTGAAGTTGTTTTGCTTTTGTATTCAAAGTCCAGGCCTGAAGAAGGCTGGAACATAGAATGCATCAGGACATGACAGAAGAGTAGAAGAGAGGGGAAACACCAACAGCAGGGTTAAGGGACAAAATGGAGGGAGACTTCGACAAATGAGGGGTAGGGGAGAATGAATGGGGTGGACAAGATGGATACAGAAACAAACTCTCAAGAAGGGGGGGAAAAACCCCTGCAAATTTGGAAGGAGGTGAACTTCAGGGTTTAGGAGGTAGAAAAGATCATGGTTTTGAATGGGGATGATCTGAGATGGTGGGAAACAGCTGTCTTGAAGACCTGGATGGAAGAATGAGATTGAAAAGAATGTGGAAGTTGTTTCCATGGTTGGGCAAAAATGGGAATGAATGAGTGAGTGGAGGTGAGCAGTGATTCTGGATTTAGGTGGTTTCATCAGAAGGAGGTTGATGGTGGACCACATGTTCCCTGGAGAAACCAGAGGGTGGACAAAGTATGGAGAGGGCGAGGGTGCAAGCCCAGAAAGGTGGTGATAGAAGACAGAAAGAGACCACTGACCTGTCAGCAATGTGAAAGTAATAAGTTCATAGACTCGGCTTCATCGTGGTGGATTCCAGTGGTTCATTTGAAAAGAGGTTCGAGGGATGTTTGGTGGCCACAAAGATGGGACTTCAAATGTCATACCATATCAGTCACTGTGAGTTAGGTACAGGCAGTACCTGTGGATGATCAAGCTGCTTTAAGCCACAGTCACTAATGGTGATCTGCTTAACATAGGTGTTGTGTACAAGTTGGTTACCTTTGAGGAGGAGCACCTTTCATCACCCATCCATTGGCATTTGTCCTGAAAGACCACTTAATATGTGCATGAGGTTATTGATTTGATGCTCCCCTCTGAGTTTTAGTGTTGAGAAATATTTTGCCCATCAGCAGGATTCTCGTGACATGCAAGAAAACAAGGCCATGATCTTTGCAGGCAGAGGATGGATGCAACATTTCTGTGGTAATGGGGGTCGCTTGATGGATTCCAATTTGCTGTTGGAATCCTCATGGTGGGATCCTCACCACTTACCTTTATTTCCTCACAATTTATCAGACAAGCTATTGATCAGCTGGAACTGATCACAGCTCAATAAGCTTGCAACATGATGCAAGGCGTTGCTATCGATCGTTGAATGCTTGTGGTTCGGGCGGGGGGCGTTTTGCTAAAAACTTTGACATGCTCAAGTAATCGTGGATATGGTGAAGATGTTTTAAGGAATTCCACATGTTGTGGCTATTTCGGAAATCCTCCATGATTGATTGGTTGACACTGGTCACAGTTGGTATTGGTTGTATCTGCCAACTGTCGTGAGCTGGTGTCATATTCAAGGATAATTACATCCATATTCTTGACATATGCTACCCATTTTAGTGTACCTTTGCCATCCGTAGCTACCATGTATTTTTTTTACAAGGCATAGGTAACATTAAGGTTCGCTCATGAGTCGAACATGGCTCTGTTAGAAATACGTATAAGTATGCAAATGATCACTGTGCTTTTAACTCATGGGCTACAAATTGATAGTTGTGAAGGAGAGGGCTGGCAGGGTGGCCCAGAGGTACACACACTCGCCTCTAAGCTGTCTAGCCTTGGTTTGAACCCGACTCAGCTACAAAGTGTCATTCTGGTGTTTCACGGGGCACGGTGATTCGTCAATGTATTCCATCCCTCGGATGGACGTTAAACTTGGCGTCCTGTCTGCCGGTATTAGTTGGTGGACGTCAAAGATCCCACGGTGTTCTTTGCAAAACGTAGGTGAGTTATTGCCGTCACCATGAGCAAATTCCAAATTTCTACTTCGTCAAGTGTCAGACCTGGCCTTCCAGTTCATGAAAACTCGTGCCGAAAACCTCCCCCGGCGAACCCACAGGAACGTGAGAATAATTGTGATCATTAAAAGACGACGGCGAAGGGAGAGTCGGTGCGGCCCAAGGTACGTCAAATTGGGAGTGTCGAAGCAGATGGTATCAGCAAGCTTTTTTATTTATTATTAATTTTTTGGCTCTACGCTGCATGTCCAGTATTGTCAGGCAATTGTTTTATATATTCTCCATGGCTCATTATGTTCTCCTTGTGTATATATTCTTATGAGATGGCTTCCCCAAATTGAAATTAACGAGCAACATCACTGCCCCTCTCTTCCTTCCTCAGCATGATTTACGTCTTGGTGAGCTATTGAAGCGAGTCCTTGAACAACCAGATGCCAAAAAGCGGGGACCCGACAGCTCGGTGACTTCTCAGCAAAGCTTTTGCTCTTTCTTCCATTCGGAAGTCGTGCCGATATTTAGTTTTTATTTTATTTTATCGTTATTTCCTGAATTTGAAGATAGTGTTGTCGTTTTGTTTTTTTTCTCCTGTGTACTAAGTGCTATTGGTAGCTGTTTCGCCACTGCAGGTATTCACTTCCAGATAAAGATGTAT
>CM068964.1:87371429-87387778 GCA_035128595.1 Eptatretus atami
CCTGGAAAACTCCTGGAATTTTCTTTTAATGTAAGTGTAGGAACCCTGTAGAGTGAAAGTCCCCTGCCTTACTACCATCTTAACTCTCCTCTTCTTTACTCTCAAGCTATGGCCTCTGATCCCATCACTGTCTACTCTGTTGAATAATTAATCTGCACTTATTTTATATTTACCCTTCATTACCCGAAACATCTCTATCATATCTCCTCGTAACCGCCTCCTTTCTGGTGTATAAAGCCCCCGCTCCTCAGAAGCTGAGTCTAGCTAGCCTGGAATCAATCTAGTAGACCTGCGCTGAACCATCTCTATGGCATCTACGTCCTTCCTGGATGGTGACCAAAACTGCACACAATATTCTAGATGTGGCCCTCACTAAATTCCTATACAATGTTACCACCTCTTTTGATTTATAAATGATCCCCCTCCGAATACAACCTAAAACCTTGTTAGCTTTACCTATAGTTGCCTGGCATTGTGCTGCCTGCTTACCTCCCGTATCTATTACCACCCCTTGATCCTTCTCCTATGTGACATGCTCCAAAATTACCCCTTGCATCCTGTAATCTCTATTTTCATTGTTCTTTGCCATCCCCAACACCTTACACTTGCTCAGTTGTGCTTATTACGACATAAGACTAAGTTGTAATAAGCACAACTTGTAAGGTGTTGCACAGTTGTGCTTATTAATGAATGAATAGCAGTTGTAATGATTAATAAAAGTATATACAGTGCAGTACTGTGCAGTAAAATGAAAATTCACAAGTGCAATTTAATTGGGAGTTTGCCTCACAAAACAAACAAAGAAATAATTACATTACAACTGGAACAATTATTGTTACACATCAAAATCAGAATCCTGTCGAGGAACAGCTATCGGGTCGATCTTATGATTGCGAATCTTGATTAGGACTCTTATCAGGCTTTGACTGACGAGTCTTCCTGAATAATTGATCAAGGGAGAGTTGCCTCGCAGCCTACTTTTTTTTTTCATAAAGATCCCTGATTTAAGATCCTTGCAACATTGAGGCTCCTTTCCACATTTGGGTCATCATCTTGCATGATGTCTATCGCTGCACTGATGTATTTGAAGATCTCCGAAAGCATTTTGGTCAAGAAAGCTTTAGGGGGCACTTTTTTGACGGTCCCAGATGCATCTTCAGCAGCTATTTGCTCTCCTAGGTGCATTAAGTCTTCATTGGAGAACTCCTCTCCATGGGATTAGAGCAATCCCTCAACATCCTCCTTCCCAAGTTCCTCAAATCCCAGCTGTCCGCCATTTCAACAATGTTTTCAATAACACCTTGAATCGCCTTCTCTTGAATCCTCCCTTGGGAGTGAGGAACACAATCGGGCCATTGTTCCCTCCACACATTGTTGAGATTTGCAGACGTAAAATCCTTCAAAGACTCGTCAATGTTCTTGATTGCATTGAATATGTTGTGCCCCTTCCAAAACTCTTTAGCGTTTCAAAATGTCCAATTTCATTTGAAAGGAAATGCTTAGTTTAATTTTCATGGGCTGTGACATTTCAAACTTTTAGGCACAAATGAAATGGCAATAAAAAATTTAATGCCTCCTCGTTGAGCAAACTGTACGCACATGGACTGGACGTGTTCAGAACAAGTTCGGCAAGAAGAACAAGAAATGGTCTCACGTGAGTCCCCCCCCGCATGGTGTCTGTCTGTGAACCTTTACATCACTTTAATCACTTTCATTACTTTCTTTATCACATTCGTCATCTCGTTATGTTTAGCTGAATATTTATTTGTTAAAATAAAAAAACGATCCAGAGGCACTTTCTTTTTTAGGGTTTATGCAGGACGTACTGTGCTGTACTGGACTGTACGTGCAAATATCCGCTGTACTCCAACAGGTTAAATGGGATACCTGGAGCGGATATAATAGTGGAATGTTAATTTAGGCAAACTGTAGTGCTGGGTCGTGAGTTGGATTTTGTGAACTACGGATTCGCTCACATTACATTCATTTAATATAAAACATTTTTTCATTAAAAAAAAAAATTTTTTTCAACCGATAAAAGTGAAATATGATTAAAGATTTTTCAGTCCGTTAAGGAAGCATCATGGGCCGGAACATGTCCGGACTGGTTGTTGTGAAACTGTATACCGTTTCACAACTACCGGTCCAGATATGTGTCTGAAGCCCGGGAGCAAATTCGGGAGGTTCAGTCGTAATGTATAAGGAGCGTAAAACGGAAACGAGCGTTTTGAGAAACAGCGAATGGCGAGGTATTGCTGTATAATGTTACGGCTGTGGAAATTCGCAACCACCATTCAGGTCCCGTAGGTGAGGTATTTTGAAGTCATGTGTAGTTAGCCCCAAACCCGTTGTTTAGAGGGAATTAATGTGATTCATTCGGGCTGCGACGCTTTGAGTCAGTCGTTTTTCTGTTCTTTCTTTATTTTTGAACCAACCACGTCTCAACCACAACCACGCCATCCCCACCACAGCGCCAACCACACTGCAACCACGCCACCTCCACCATCTACGCTACTGCATCTTCGCCACTCGCCATTCAACAGGCTCCGTGCGGTTACGATCTCCGCAGAGGGAGAATAAAAACCAACGAGGATGCGCAGGTTTTCCCGCCTGTTGCTCCCGTTTAAATTCTCCGCGCTCGGTGTGGTGGAAGTGCGATCCGAGCCGGGGGTCAAAGGTCAGAGGTCATGTAAAGGAGGGGCCTCTTTTTGGGGGAATAATTCTCTGGCCCAGAGCCAAAAACTGACTCCCCCGGCCCCCGCACGGAGCGGGGTGGAGGGAAAGCGTGAGGGAACGCCCTTTGCTGGAACCCTCTCGAAGGAAGGTGGAGCCGGGAACGGGGCGGGCGAAGGGCGGAGCCCGCGGGATAAAAGACGGACACAGCCGGGCGCAAAGGAGCGTCTTTTCTTTCCTCTTCAGTTGAGTTGTTGTTGGTCTTCGGTTGGTCGAGTTGGTTCGCGAGTGAAGTTGTCTTCGAGGCTTCCTGTCTGCTTGTCTTGTCGGGGGACGAGGTCCTGCGCTCGCGGCTTGGCGAGCGACCTGTGAACGGAGGCACGGACGGGAGACGCGGCGGCGTCGGTTGTGAGGTGGACCTGCGCGTCCGGACAAGAAGTGCCGGAGAGGGTTCGCCGGCCGCGAGAGAGAGGTCGGGGCCAGGCGCGGCCACGCTGACGGTCGCGGGAAGGGACTCACCAGCCAGACAAGGGAAGTCGCCACTTATTTCTTCTTTTCTTTTGGGTTCTGTGTGAACGTGTGTGTGTGGCGCCGTCCGTCAAGTAGTATTGTATAAGTGTTGCCGTGTGTTCGCGTAGTCGGTTGTAGCTCTGCGTCGTCGTTGCTTTATTGTTTTTCGCATTACATTTGCTTTTTGTGCATTTCTGACTGTATGGCTGTATATGTGTGCTCTCCGTGTGTTGTATGAAATACATGTGCATTATGTTGAATGTTTCCCCGTTTCGCTGCGTCCTTTCCTTCGTTTGAATCTCCATCTTGCTCCACGTAAAGGGTTCGTAGTGGGCTTAATACGCCCGATAATTAATCGGAACCGTCGAGGCCGACGATAACACCGCTCGGTTATCCGATAGTACGGAACGGGCCACCAAGCGGCTCGCGTCCGGAGTCGACCTGCGGCGAGGTGCGATCGCCCGGTTTACCATCCACGTGGGTACTTAGGTAGGTCGAGTTTGGCGAACAACCCTATCCCACGCGGGTGGCCGATTGGCACGATCGTGGTGAGGCCGAAAGGCCCACCCGTGACTAGCTCCGCGCGTTAGTCCGAGAGGGTCACGACAGAATTGTCCGTCCGGTGGGCGACGTGCCGCGATTCGAGTCACGTGGCTTTCGCAACGCCGGCGGGCGCGAATTTGCAACATAACATACAATGGTTATCAGGTCTGGAGTGCATCAAAACATGTGTTGGTGCTTCACATATTTACCTGTGATATGGAAGGTTATAGGAACTAGTGGGCACTCCCATCCTCCATCCGGGCAGGAGTATCTCGGCCCACCATCAGCCATCCATCTTGGAAATACACTTGATAATTTTTGTCCTTTTTTGAAAACATATCATTAGATGAAGGAAGATTATTTGTAATACTGACTACCACTAAAGGTGAGGCTATTTCACACACACACACACACACACACACACACACACACACACACACACACACACACACACACACACACACACACACACACACACACACTTTGAGAAATTTTATGAAAACTCCCACCCACTTTTGGACAGGTGCAGGGATCCCAAACAGCTGCGCAGAAAATTTTGTGGGGCTGGTTCCAAAACTGGGAGTCGTACTGTATAAAATCAATGTACCTTCAATGATTATGAAGCTAATACCAATGACGATGATTATGGTATTGGCTGGGGAGGGGGAACTGCCTTCAATGTGCCATGATGAAGGAAATGGGTTGTTACAGGAAAATAGCAAAAAGTCTCAAGCAAACGTGGTGTGGTGTTGACGGAAAAGTCCAGACACGGATACAGACAATGTGTAAAGGGCGAATGCCAAACCATGAACCAATAAATTCCACATTCCTGTGGCACCTTCAGTCGAACATTGGGCATGGACAGCCGGTTCGTGAATGACTTTGGCAAAAATTTTTTTTTACTGCAGCTGACCTCACCAGAAGGTGAGATGTTTCTATACGCGGTCAATGACGAAACCACTGCTGGCGAATCCGCGAATGTGTTTCCATGCGGAGAGAGAGCTGCTTCGTATGGGTGGAAACTCAAAATCGTAATTGTATTGAGAAATTGAAGAAACCTCCCACCCACCTTAGGGTGGAGAAAAGGTGGCGTCGTCCGGGTGGAAAATCAAAATCGCAATTGTATTGAGAAATTACCAAAGCAGTGAATGTTTCCACATGCAGTAAATGGTGAAACTGCGAATGCCAAACCTGTGAATGTGTTTACATACAGAGAGAGCGTGTTCGTAAGGGTGGAAACTCAAAATTATAATTTTATTGAGAAATTTATGAAACCTCCCACCCACCTTCAGACACATGCTGGGACCTCAAAAGGTTCCACAGAAAGTTTGGTGTGGCATATATATATATATATATATATATGTGCATCTGCTGCATTATAGATCAATGGCAATTTTTGTGACTATGCCTACAATTTAAGCACTCTCACTTCTCTCCCCCCTCTCCAATGAAGATTATTTTATGTGATTAACATCCATTCCTTATTTGCTGTCTTGTCTGGGGGATAGGTACGGAAACCGACCGGTCATGAGCTGCCACGGACTGTATGACCCGACAACCATCATGAATGCTGACATACTGGCTTACTGCCAGAAAGAGAGTTGGTGTAAACTTGCATTCTACCTGCTTTCCTTCTTCTACTATCTGTACAGGTAATGCGGACATTATCAGGAGTTTGCATTCTGCAGTACTAGTTTGATGTACAGTAAATGTATTTTGATGAAAGACTTTAACGTTCCCAAGCAAACCACTGGTTCATCATGCTCGGAACCCAGATTCAAATCCCAAAGACAATATGTATTTTCCATTTGTCTGCTGATGTCCTTGTATTTACTGTAAAAGTCTGTTGTCTATTCATGTATTTGTCTTGCATGTGATTTATGTACAAGCTCCACTTTGAAGTTGTTTTGCTTTTGTATTCAAAGTCCAGGCCTGAAGAAGAGCTGGAACATAGAATGCATCAGGACATGACAGAAGAGTAGAAAGAGAGGGGGAAACACCAACAGCAGGGTTAAGGGACAAAATGGAGGGAGACTTCGACAAATGAGGGGTAGGGGAGAATGAATGGGGTGGACAAGATGGATACAGAAACAAACTCTCAAGAAGGGGGGGGAAAAAACCCCTGCAAATTTGGAAGGAGGTGAACTTCAGGGTTTAGGAGGTAGAAAAGATCATGGTTTTGAATGGGGGATGATCTGAGATGGTGGGAAACAGCTGTCTTGAAGACCTGGATGGAAGAATGAGATTGAAAAGAATGTGGAAGTTGTTTCCATGGTTGGGCAAAAATGGGAATGAATGAGTGAGTGGAGGTGAGCAGTGATTCTGGATTTAGGTGGTTTCATCAGAAGGAGGTTGATGGTGGACCACATGTTCCCTGGAGAAACCAGAGGGTGGACAAAGTATGGAGAGGGCAGAGGGTGCAAGCCCAGAAAGGTGGTGATAGAAGACAGAAAGAGACCACTGACCTGTCAGCAATGTGAAAGTAATAAGTTCATAGACTCGGCTTCATCGTGGTGGATTCCAGTGGTTCATTTGAAAAGAGGTTCGAGGGATGTTTGGTGGCCACAAAGATGGGACTTCAAATGTCATACCATATCAGTCACTGTGAGTTAGGTACAGGCAGTACCTGTGGATGATCAAGCTGCTTTAAGCCACAGTCACTAATGGTGATCTGCTTAACATAGGTGTTGTGTACAAGTTGGTTACCTTTGAGGAGGAGCACCTTTCATCAGCCATCCATTGGCATTTGTCCTGAAAGACCACCTTAATATGTGCATGAGGTTATTGATTTGATGCTCCCCTCTGAGTTTTAGTGTTGAGAAATATTTTGCCCATCAGCAGGATTCTCGTGACATGCAAGAAAACAAGGCCATGATCTTTGCAGGCAGAGGGATGGATGCAACATTTCTGTGGTAATGGGGGTCGCTTGATGGATTCCAATTTGCTGTTGGAATCCTCATGGTGGGATCCTCACCACTTACCTTCTATTTCCTCACAATTTATCAGACAAGCTATTGATCAGCTGGAACTGTATTCAACAGCTCAATAAGCTTGCAACATGATGCAAGGCGTTGCTATCGATCGTTGAATGCTTGTGGTTCGGGCGGGGGGCGTTTTGCTAAAAACTTTGACATGCTCAAGTAATCGTGGATGATGGTGAAGATGTTTTAAGGAATTCCACATGTTGTGGCTATTTCGGAAATCCTCCATGATTGATTGGTTGACACTGGTCACAGTTGGTATTGGTTGTATCTGCCAACTGTCGTGAGCTGGTGTCATATTCAAGGATAATTACATCCATATTCTTGACATATGCTACCCATTTTAGTGTACCTTTGCCATCCGTAGCTACCATGTATTTTTTTTTACAAGGCATAGGTAACATTAAGGTTCGCTCATGAGTCGCACATGGCTCTGTTAGAAATACGTATAAGTATGCAAAATGATCACTGTGCTTTTAACTCATGGGCTACAAATTGATAGTTGTGAAGGAGAGGGCTGGCAGGGTGGCCCAGAGGTACACACACTCGCCTCTAAGCTGTCTAGCCTTGGTTTGAACCCCGACTCAGCTACAAAGTGTCATTCTGGTGTTTCACGGGCACGGTGATTCGTCAATGTATTCCATCCCTCGGATGGACGTTAAACTTGGCGTCCTGTCTGCCGGTATTAGTTGGTGGACGTCAAAGATCCCACGGTGTTCTTTGCAAAACGTAGGTGAGTTATTGCCGTCACCATGAGCAAATTCCAAATTTCTACTTCGTCAAGTGTCAGACCTGGCCTTCCAGTTCATGAAAAACTCGTGCCGAAAACCTCCCCCGGCGAACCCCACAGGAACGTGAGAATAATTGTGATCATTAAAAGACGACGGCGAAGGGAGAGTCGGTGCGGTCCCAAGGTACGTCAAATTGGGAGTGTCGAAGCAGATGGTATCAGCAAGCTTTATTTATTTATTATTAATTTTTTGGCTCTACGCTGCATGTCCAGTATTGTCAGGCAATTGTTTTATATATTCTCCATGGCTCATTATGTTCTCCTTGTGTATATATTCTTATGAGATGGCTTCCCCAAATTGAAATTAACGAGCAACATCACTGCCCCTCTCTTCCTTCCTCAGCATGATTTACGTCTTGGTGAGCTATTGAAGCGAGTCCTTGAACAACCAGATGCCAAAAAGCGGGGACCCGACAGCTCGGTGACTTCTCAGCAAAGCTTTTGCTCTTTCTTCCATTCGGAAGTCGTGCCGATATTTAGTTTTTATTTTATTTTATCGTTATTTCCTGAATTTGAAGATAGTGTTGTCGTTTTGTTTTTTTTCTCTGTGTACTAAGTGCTATTGGTAGCTGTTTCGCCACTGCAGGTATTCACTTCCAGATAAAGATGTATTTGCTGGCTTGAAAAGGCTTGTACCAAAATTAATGGTCTGAAAAGTTGAAGTTGGGTGTTTTGTCAGTGTTCCTGGGGGTGTTTTTTTTTTTTTTTTTTGGATAAATGAAACGTGTTGATACCATTTTAAATGGGTACCGGTAGTTGGGGGGGTGGGGGTCGTACAACGTTGCTGCAGTTTTGAATGTGACGCATGCTTATTTCGATCCTGGCAATTAACTTCCATCAAAGTTAATTGCCTTCGTTCAATTGTATCGAGGGGTACGCTTCAACTTGTCCTTGCGCACAAAGTCAGGTATTCTTCCTCGGAATGGCATGTGACGATCGTTGTTGATTAGGGGATGTGTTCAGGAGGTGCTCTCGGAATAGTTTCTTGTTTATGGGGACGGAAATGATAAAAGATGGACGTCTACCACACACGTGCTATCCTGATGAGTATAAAAAGGACCGAAAAATCTCATCCACACTTGCAAACGAATATTGTACATTCACTGCTGGGCCTTATCTGAGTCAGTACCTGGACTTGTGCAGAAGGTACATGGCTGATGTCATGAACACTCAAAACCTATACACATTCAGTTAATCCTCCATAGCCGGGAGGGTTACGTTCCTGGAAAACCCCGGGAATACGGATACCTTGGTTTAACGGGAAAAAGGGAGTTAGGTTCCTTTGTCAGACTGAACAAAGGGGAGAAAAATGGTAAATGTTTAACATTGATTAAAATAAATTGCAATACCCCATACAGAAGTGTTTTCATTGACTTTGATCATGACTCTCGTACAACCGCGGTGTTTAGTCACGGATGCCTTGGCCACTCGGGGGAATTTTCTTTTGAGTTTCTTCCTCGATCTGCAAATTTAAAGCCTTTTTCATCTTCACCTTTTTTATAAAAAATTTTATTTTTTAACATTTATTTCAGGTTCATAATAAATCACATACAGGAAAAATACAGTAAATATTGGTGTTCCTTTATATGAATTACAAGGGACTTGGTAGACAATGGACAAATATTTATAATATGTAATTTGAATTTGTTTCAAATGGAAATACAGTTCTGTGTTTCCATGGTATTGATTACCATCGGAACAAACTTCCTCCTTTAATGGCAACAATTATTCTGAAGGTCTTGTGGGGTGGGAAGAATTTTTGGCTTTCAAGAACCGGCTGGCCAAACCTGATGTTCAATTAAGTAGTTGGGGCAGGAATTAGTAATTTGTTCATGGTGCCGGCGACAGCTTGCCTACTCTTGGCAAAGGACACCATGGTGTCTATAAGGTTCACCAACAAATGCCCAGTGTAACGTCCATCCAAGTGACAGCACACATTGAGGTCACCTCCTCTTCCTTCGTATGCAGCACAAGGCTGCAGGTAGCATAATGGGCTGAGGATGCAGTTGTGCCACCAATGCAATGCCTTTCTTATTGGTACAATGGTACTCATTTTGCTGACCTTGGAAGGATGATAGGTTGAGTCAACCCCACCTGGTGTTCATTCAACGGCTGACAGGGGTTCAATCTCAGGACCTTAAGGTCCCACGTCAGCCACCCTAACCGCTAAGCCAACAGCCTAGGATGATGCATCACCCTACCTATGAAACACCAGAGTGATAGTTTATAACTGGGTTGGGATTCGAACCCAGGCAAGTTGGCTTTGAAGTGAGTGTGTACTTCTAGGCCATCCTGCCAGCATTTGGACAAATGTTGTGTTCGTTAATATCTGTAACATCCATTAGACCATTAAAATGTCAACAACGAACTTCACCAGTAAGGTAAAGTAAGGTGTCTCTCCTTTTTTTTTTGGCTTCTACGACTGCGGTAGGGTGTGAGTATCCCAGATCAATTGTTGATCTCTTACCCCCAGCCTGCCAGTATTCATTTTGCCAAACTTGAAAGAATGAGAGGCTGAGTCATCTTTGTGTTTTGGCATGGTTGGGATTTGAACTCAGGACCCAAAGTTGAGTATGAACACATTGAAAACTGTCTCAAGGAGATTATTATTTAAAGTATGTCCATTATTTGAACATATATATATATATATATATACCTATACCTGATGTCATTGTACTTTTCCAAAAGGAGGCATGTTTGAAGGCTGTTCAAAGTGTTGTAAGTCAGGTATATTAATAGAAGTATAGGTTTTCAACTTCAATTCCTCATTGTAATCACCCTTCATCTCCATGTACTCAATCTATTTATTCTTCAAACCAACAACAGTCTGATAATAGAAATCTTCTGTTTACTCCTTTTAACCACTCATCAGCAGTGGACTTAATCATCTTGAAAGCATTTACCATGCAGCTTTGACCTCCAAACAAACAAGTCACTCAGGACCAATTAGAATTGTTGAGCAGTAACCGATTTCTGAAAGGCACCATATGTTTCGCTCATAAGTCCTTGGTAGGATAACTAACTTGTTTTATAAAGACTATAATGGTCTATTAGACTGGAGAACAAGGCCAAATGTGTGTTGTTCACATTCAATCAAGAATCAGATTTTAAGATTCGCACAATTATCTTGATAGAGGATGATGTTGAGGGTAAAGCATTTACCTTTACGCTGTCAAGTTTGGGTTTGACTCTCGACTTAATTATAAAGTGTAACTGCCTGCCTGCGAAGCACAAATCAGACATTACAAATGGCCATTAAGCAAGCTGTCCCATCTGCTAGCATGAAGGATCTGTTTTGAGGAAGAGTAGACAAATGTTCTGAAAGCATTTACCACTTGTAGATGAAATCTTCTCGTCAAGTTGCTTCCCCATTTTGATTTGATGTACCTTCTTCTTTACAGAGCATTGGTGCGGACGAAGCAGTTTCTTGGTTATACTGGGTGGTTTGCCATTGCTTTCCCAGCGTTGTTTGTTGGTGCTCTATCCTTTTAAATGGTGAGCGTCAAGTAAGGAAGCAGCATGTACCATTTATGAAGTCTTTGGTATGATTCATCCAGGGCTGACAGGATTGCCTTGAGTTACACACACTCACCTCTAGGCTGTCTAGCCTGGGTTTGACTTCCGACCCAGTGCTGTCCTTCGGATGAATGTTAAACTGGTGTCCCGTGTACCAGCATTCGTTGGTGGACGTTAAAGATCCCACTGTGTCTTTCACGAAGAGTAGGTGAGCTATTGCTGGCACCCAGAACAAAATATGAATTCCTGCTCCAATCTACAGGGGGGCACTGCATCAGCAGCACATCCATGCCTTCAGCCAATGATGCTACCATGCAGCCTTGTGCTGCACATGAATGAAGAGTTGACCAGGGTTCAAACCACCGTCCTCAGACTCAGAGCAGATGCTCTAACCATTACACCACTGAGTCTGGCCAAGCCTCCTCATAGCTGGGGTTTTTTTTCTTTTTTTTTCTTCTACAATTTAAGGCTCATGGAAGAGCTGTCAAACATTTGCAGACACCACAAAAAACAAACATGCAAAGTATCTTCCGAGACCATGACGGGTGCCCCCACTCCCTCCACCATGTGATGCCAACTATGTGATTTGGGTTTGTCTCTACTTTGTCTTCTAAATGGATCATTGAGCATCAAGCAAGGAAGCATAAGAGGAAGAACAATTTGAATTTTTTTTTTTTCTTACGTCAGGGTCGGTAGGTCAGGCCTAGGTCACATTTGCCACGGCTGCCGTGGGGTCTCCAAAATCTGCGGCCACTAGCAATTATACGGCGGCCGCAGTATTTCCACGGTCACACAATGTAGCAGTCACATATGTTTTTATTTTTCGGGGAGCCGCACGGCGTATTTAGAAATCGTGGAGACCGAAAACGTGGGGGTGCCGTACGGTCTTGGATTTGATGTCGCACGGTGACCTTAGGGCGTCGCTGCGGCGGCCATAGAATTTTCAAGGCAGACGCAAGGCGACCGCAGGGGGGCCCTAAGGCAAACGTGCGGCCAGACGGACGGTAACGAGTGGGTATATATATACCAGTTCTTTTTTTTTACTGAAATAAAAATATACCAGTATATCTATATATTAATACTGAAGGACCAATTTTGTGCTCCTCCTAGTGGTCGCGTCACGTTTTTCTCGGTACTGTGACCTGGACTGAAAGAAACTTCGTACCTGTAAGAGTGCTTCGCACATAGTGGCAATATTCAATCTTCAACTTTGAAGCAGAATAAACACTTTTCGTTTTACATGGTGACGTGTGACGTCACCGCTGAGAGGCGTCAGGACGTCATGATATCATCGGTCATTTGCTGACGTCATTACGTCTGTCGGCGACAGACCGTTCGCACTGAGAGGTGTAATTCCACTCCTCGAAAATAGCGTCTGCAATGTAAAACCCTCTTCTGCACATCTGAACTACCTCAGAATGTGAATTTCACCAAAAAAATGTAACAAGAAACATTGTATCTATATATTAATACTGAAGGACCAATTTTGTGCTCCTCCTAGCAGTCGCGTCACGTTTTTCTCGGTACTTTGACCTGAACTGAAAGAAACTTCGTACCTGTAAGAGTGCATCGCACATAGTGGCAATAGTCAACGTTCAACTCTGAGGCAGAATAAACACTTTTCGTTGAGACGGGGGCGAGGAGTGAAGAGGCGGGGGCGGGGGATGAAGTGACGGGGGCAGGGAGTGAAGATGCGGGGGCAAGGTAAGCAAATTTTGGGCGGCGGTAAGCAAATTGAAAGCGGGAGACGGGGGAAATGGGGCGTGGGATGAGTGGGGGCGGGGGATGAAGAGACGGGGGCAGGGAGTGAAGAGGCGGGGGGCAAGGTAAGCAAATTTTTGGGCGGGGGTAAGCAAATTGAAAGCGGGAGACGGGGAAATGGGGCGCCGGATGAGTGGGTGGGGGCTGGGGTGAATTAGGTGGGCTTGAGTGTGAGGGGGTGGACAGGGGGGGGCAAGTGGGGAGGGGAATCAAGAGACGGGGGACAGGGAGTGAAGAGGTGGGGCGGGCCGGGTAATTATTTTTGGGCGGGGGTAAGCAAATTGAAGGCGGGGGGGGGGGATGGGGCAAGGGCGGGGGATGAGTAGGCGGGGGCAAGCAAGCCCTGTCCAGTCCATGTGGGTGAGCTGGTGAGGGTGGTTGAATGAACGGAATCCGTCTGTGACGGGGTTTCGGCTAGTATAACTGAATATACTATAACTATAATATACCGTGGTGCCCCAGAATCCGAACGCCCCATTGTTTGAACAAATTGGAATCCGAACAATTTTTTCGAGAAAATTTTGCCCTAAAAACCTAATACATTTTAAAAACCGAACACAACGTGGCGTTCATGTTTGTTCACGTGTCTCCCCCACCTGTTCGAGACGCATCTTCGCGCTTTGTTCATTCAGTTCGTCGGGGGAAGTCCTCGTGAAAGCATCTCTCGTGTGTCGATCGATACTTTAGGCCTCAGTCACATTTGCTCTAAGTCGGCGGCCGTACGCCCTCTGAATTGACAGAAACGTGCGGCGGCCGCAGAGAAACTGAGGTGGCCTCAGGGTGGCCCTACGCCGTTTGGCTATATTTTACAGGCGTAAGGTCGCCGTGGAATTATAACGCGGAGTTATAACTTTTTTCATTTCTACGTTCGCCGTAGAAATTCGACAAGCCGAAAAAAAAAAACTGGTAAAAAAAAAAATAATTAACCATTCGTTACCGTCCGTCTGGCCGCCGTTCGGCTTTGGGTCCCCCTGCGGTCGCTTGCGGGCACCTTGCG
This sequence comes from Eptatretus atami, assembly GCA_035128595.1. Classification (NCBI taxonomy): domain Eukaryota; kingdom Metazoa; phylum Chordata; class Myxini; order Myxiniformes; family Myxinidae; genus Eptatretus; species Eptatretus atami. The sequence continues at coordinate 87,385,201 of CM068964.1, forward strand.
TCTGCCTTCAAAATTCTATGGCCGCCGCAGGACGCCCTAAAGTCACCGTGCGACATCAAATCAAAGACCGTACGGCACACCCACGTTTTCGGTCTCCACAATTTATAAATACGCCGTGCGGCTACCGAAAAATAACAAGGACAAATGTTCCAAGAGCAGCGTCCAAAACCTAAAGGTTTTGTCGGCTAAAAAAAAAAATTAAATTTTTTTTTAAAAACAATAACAACAACTTCCGATATTTCGTCACGTGCTTCATTAAGCCAATAGCGAAACCCGTCATAATGTATTTACGTATTTACGATATATCATGTATTTACGAAATTACAATACGATAAATGGAATAATCTTTAATAGTAACGTCAACTTTTCGAAACTTTAAAGCAAATGTCCGAATATATTAAAAGTTCATGATAGACGCTCTCAAAAGGCACGTCTATGTGAGGATGTGTACATGTGCTCAGTATTTAAGGCGATCCGGATCTTGTATATACAAGAGCCGAGTCCGAGAGATTAAGGTTTTGTCTTCACAAGAAGAAGAAGAAGAAGAAGAACAAGCCGAGCTCTCTATGAGCGCGAGACGCTGCTAAAACATATGTGACCGTAGATGACGAATACTGCGGCCGCTTTATAATTGCTGTGCCCGTACATTTTGTAGACCTCCGGCCGCCGAGCCAAATGTGACAGGCCTTCTCGTGTTTTCACTTCATTTGTGATGTTTGTTTTTTAATCATCTTGTGTTTTAATTAATAACAAAAAAGCAATCCGATCACGTGGTGTGACGGACTGTCGGGCAAGGATTGAATTTCACAGCAAAACCGGTTGTAATTTGGAATATCCATGATTACGTCAGCCCGATGCGTTTGATGAAAGTGATTGTGGTTCTGCGGGCATCATGTTTGATGGCTGCCCTGGGGGCAGCGCTCTCGCAGAGTGCGCGAGCGATCGGAACCCAGGCCGGAGCTCGAGCCTGTGTGGACCTTTGGATGTGGTGATTGTACCAGTTTACATACAATACACCACCACCGAAGGTCATTTACTCATCTTATTTTACCTTAAACATGGGTAATTTAAGTTTAAAGTGGGTTTTCTTTGGGTCCACGAACGGATTAATTCACTCCATTATTTCTTATTGGGAAAATATTTTTGGAATCCGAACTTTTTGCAATCCGAACAGCCTCCTGGAACGAATTAAATTGGGATTCTGGGGGCACCACGGTATGGCAAACACCTATACTCCGATCTCTAGCGGTAGCGCACGGTGGACGCACGGTCGACGGAGACTGCCACGGAGGCCGTACGTAGGTGCACGGCGGGCGTAGGGGAACCGTGCTTCGCCCGCAGGTAGTCACACAGACCGCAAGGCCACCGTACGGCGACCGTGGAAATAGTGCAGCCGCCGTAATTTTTTTGGGGTTGGGAAAATTCATTTTTCATTGAGAAGAGCTTACGGAGCCGCACGAATAACGCAAGCCCACCGTACGCCCTACGTAGGTCGACGTGGAACACATCTACTCATAGCTTGGCTTGTCGAATTGCTACGGCGAACGTAGAAATGAAAAAAAGTTATAACTCCGCGCTATAATTCCACGGCGACCCTACGGCCTGTAAAATAGCCAAACGGCGTAGGGCCTCCCTGAGGCCACCTCAGTTTCTCTGCGCCGCCGCACGTTTCTGTCAATTCAGAGGGCGTACGGCCGCCGTATCCTCCGCGTAGAGCAAATGTGACCTAGGCCTCAGTGATGCGATTCTCGGATGGGAATCAAACTACCGACCTTTGATTCAGAACGGATGCTCTAACCCACCTCCAATAAGAGTAATGCATATTTGATACTCGAAGACCCTACTACCCTACAGACTCTGTGGCATAATTGGTAGAGCGTCCACTCTGAATCTAGGTGGTCGGTGGTTCCAACCCCGGCTGAGTCGAACCAAAGACATGGTGGTACGTCCTGTTTCCTTGACGTTCAGCATTTGAAAGGAATAGAACACAGACAAAACGTTGGGAAGGCAATGACAAACTACCCAGTATAATCCTTGCCAAGAAACTGCTTTAGCATCACGAACACTGTCAAGAGAATGGCACATCAAATGAAGACCCTATCTAATACTCTGTTTTAACTCTTCGAGCGCTTCAGCATGGCACAGCTCCCTAAAAAACTTTCAGAACACCCAATGCAAGAGTCATCGAGGACTTTTAACACTTTTATTTTCAATTCGAAAAAAACAAAAACCATGTTCCGAATGTACCCGATTAAATGGTGTACAAAATGTCCGAATGCATTGGCAAAAATAAACGAGTAAATTTCACCAACTGCATTGTCTGTAAATTCTAAAGTGAAAATGACTTCCAGGATTTTGGCTTTGCATAATTAATGACACGTATGAGGTTAAGGCTACTTTCATCCGTTAATACTGACATGGCTAATATTTCAGCGGAAGAATCCGAGCTTTTCCCTCAGCCATGATTCTGTGAACTCCTCCGTGCTTCTCAATTCGAATACCTGCGAGGGAGAAGAGAAGACCATAGTAAAGTATTCACTCAATTAAAATCTGTTCCTTTGGAATCTGACGTGGGAAA
>CM068964.1:87387792-87402328 GCA_035128595.1 Eptatretus atami
TTTTTTAAATTGTATACAGTCGAGTCGAGGCTCATGGAAAAGTTAGTACACTGAACAGAATAGGACATAAAGACATAAGCTTCCAAAACAGGACCCAAAAGGAGCAGTGTAGAGAGGGAGAAACACCAACAGCAGAATTGAAGGCCAAGATAGAGGGAGACTTGGAGAAACGATGGGTGGGGGCAAGAGAGGACACATGGGCTGGACAAGATGGATACAGAAAGGAACTCTCAGGAGGGAAAACTGGAAATTTAGGAGGGATTGGGGTGGGTTAACGAGGGTAGAATTGCATCAAAGTGAGGTTTCATTGTTTGATTGCCATCCTTTTCAGTCCCCCATTTCCCCAACTAACCAGCAGAGGGTGCTTCAAACTCGTACTTATTGCAGTGCTTAGGAACACATTCTCCTAAAGAACATTGAAATAAAAAATAAAATAAAAGATCTTCTGCACCTATGGATCATTCTACCCATGTTATACTGAATCCTGTGATGAGGCAGATACCTTGAAACAACTTGCCTTCTCTTCCTGCAAAGCAAACCCACTCAAATGCAATCTCAGATCATTCCACAAAGTCTGCAACAAGTGTGTGTCCACCCTCAGGAGAGCCAGAAAACAACATCCGTCCAACCTCAAAAATGAACTTTCAAACTTCTCTCCCTCCTCTAAAACCTGGTGGTGCCTTGTTAAGTCTATCTCTGGTGTATGCTCCCCTTCCATCTCTTCAAATGGCACTACAGTCGACTCCGCTCGTGAAAAGGCCGAATGCCTCAATTCTGTGTTTGCTTCCAAATCTTGTGTCCCCAATCCCTCTCTCTCTTGGTACCCACCCGTCCCAGTCGTACCCAAAATGCCCATGGACTCTGTCTTTTGCACCTGAGAAGGTTCTTTCAAGCCTCGACTCTGACTGCAACTGTACCGGACAGCATCAGCTCACTTGTCCTGAAAAAACCTCCTCTGCTGCTTTTGCACATCCTCCCTCTGCTATTTTCACCCTATCATTTACGCTAGATCATCTTCCATCTGCTTGGACATCCATCAACATCACTTCGTTACATTAAAAAGGTGAAAAACTGATCCCTTCCAACTACAGACCCATCAGCTTACTTCCCATCAACAAGGTCATGGAATCCATAATCACAGTTGATATGAAATCCTTCCTTTTCTCTAACAACCATCTCAGATCACCAACTTGGATTCAGACCAGGTCACTCTAACTTGGACATGCTGCTTCTATTCCCCTAACAATAGATGGAGACCCTCAATGTCAGACGTGTGTGTGTGTGTGTGTGTGTGTGTGTGTGTCCTGCTTTGCTCTTCCAACTCCAGACTCCACACATGACTAACTGACTTCCTCCACTCTCATAGCCAACATGTGAAATCATTTCATCTCCTCTCCCTGTCAAGGCTGGTGTCTCCCAAAGCAGTTCTGGGCCCAATCCTATTCCTGATCAATTTCTGACTCTCCGGAAATCCTCTATATATTTGTTGACGACTTCTTTCTGACTCTCTGGAAATCCGATATATATTTGTTGATGATGCCACCCTCTGCTATAACATCCCTCATCCTTCAGACAGGTAGGCTGTAACCTCTTCCCTCTTCAGACCTTGACAAAATCACAAGATGGTCAAACACATGAAATATGTCTTTCAATCCTGACATATCTCCATCTCTCTTTCTGAAAGGACTGTGGCAACCACCCCCACCATCTACTTTCGTAATAATCCTCTTGAGGAAGTTCATTAACTCAAACTCCTTGGTCTCACTGTCAGCCATGATCTTTCTTGGGCAAACCCCATTTCAAAGTTGGCTTCCAAGGCCAGTCGATGATTGGGCATCCTCCGTCGTTTAAAGTCCTTCCTTGACACACCTGAACTCCGATCTACCTACAAGGCCTTCATTCACAGCTTGATGGAGTACCACCCTCCCCTCTGGGATGGCTCTGCTGCCTCACATCTTGCTCAGCTGACACCATGAAAACCAAGGCCTTCATGAATATTGGAATCTCCAATGATGAAGCTGAGTTTATGGGCCTATAAATTTCCCATCATAGACAGATCAGTGGTCTCTGTCTTCCACCACCTCCTTTCTGGTCTTGAACCATCTGCTCTTTCTGTGCTGTGTGTCTGTGTCTCTGTCTCTCTCCCCACCCCTGCCCCCAGGTATCTGCAGAGTCCACCATTAACCCTCTTTTGGTGAAACTTCCAAAATCCTGGATCACCACTCACCACCACTCATTCGTTCCCCTTTTCCCACCTGTGGAATCAATTTCCACACTCTTCAATCTCGTTCTTCCCTCAAGGTCTTCAAGACAGCTGTTCACCACCATCTCAGATCGTCCCCCATCAAAAACCATGAACTTTTCTACCCCTGTTAACCTCCCTCCCACCGCCTTCCAAATTTCCAGTTTTTTTTCTTCCCGAATCTTCCTTTTGTTCCGATGCATCCTGATCCAGTGTTCCAGCTCTTCTATGAGCCTTGACTACACAAAAATAAAGATGGAAAAAATAAAAAGTGGAACTCAAAGTGCAGCCTCTCCTTCTTGAATTACTTCAACTGCCAGTGAAAGCTCACCTTCGTTAGCTGTGCACTTCTCACAAGGTTATTCTTGGTTCCTGCATACATCATCTGCAGATCCGGTTTGCAACCTGCGGTTGAATTTTTTTTGTTTGTTATGGGCGTAAAATAATCAAGATCGTTAGTTGGAGCAATGTAATCCACAAAAATAAATTAAATGGTGTTCCACAAATACAGGGTTGAAAAATTGTACCTTTTACATCAGTTGCAATTTTTTTGTGAATGGCCATTTTATCTATCAGGAATGTAAGCAAGTATGGTTGAAAAGTTGAAACACCCCCACCCTTCTCGGTGCATGTGTAATAAGAAATGCCAACAAAACATTTTGAGTCAAAGGACATGAAGAACAGTTGCACGACCTAACAAAATAAATATATAAATAAAAATCAACCCCCAGTCTTCATAAGAGCCCGAGGATGGAAAATCCTTCACACAATCGGGTAAAAGTCTGACCTTGTGGGCTGATGAAGATGAAGCATAAAGGGAAGGAGCATCGTCCGTCATCATGTTTGTACTTATAACTGTACAGCACAAACGTACTGAAGGTCAAAGGCACAAATTGGAGTTCTGAAAACAAACTTTTCTACAAACTACATGCATCATCATTCTGTGTCTATCACCAGGCAAGACAAATCATTGAGGAGTCAATGAAGCAGCCAAAGGTTTGGTGGGGGGCAGGGAAGACGAACATCCATGTACAGCGATGCATATCTAACATCACGATGAATTATGTTTTGCTTATTCTGAAACGCTCATTAAGGAATAACTAACGTTATACTAAACAGATAAGCCTCGTGTTGGCTTAACAGTTAAGGTGGCTGCCTTAAGATCTTAGCGTCTTGAGTTTGAGCCCCCTGTCGTGCTGTTCAATAACAACAGGTGGGTTGAATCTTCCAAGGTCGCCAAAATGAGTATGAGCTTACTGGAAACAGGGGGCACTGCATCAGCGGCACAGCTGCGTTCCCAGCAATGATGCAACCAAAAAACAAACTAAACAGTTTTACCCCACAATATATATATATATATATATATATATATATATATATATATATATATGAAAAGCAAAGACCCACCCATATCTCACCTGTGAATGAAGGGAATAACCAATCAACTCTCACCTAATCAATTAAACCCATGGGGGTATGATTATGTAAATAAATCGATTCTTCCCATACTCTTCCAGCTGAAGAAGCTGCATAAAGCAACCAAGAAGGCCTACACAAGGTAAGCCCTTTGCTGTTTCCAACCCTTCCCAGAGTTCCTCCACAGCTATAATGATATTGTTGCAGTTCTTGGAACCGCATGCATACAACAGATAGGTGTCCCGAGACAGTTATGCCATTAATATACGTGCACATAGACCCCTTCCTTTTGTTTAGTGGGGAAACAAGGGAGTGCGTTGCGATGGTCTAATAGTTAGGATTATTAAATCATTTTCCCCTTTTATTTTATCCCCACTCTTTTTCTTTTCTTTTCTGAGGTACATCTGCCTGCTTGCCCCTCGTCTCGTCTCGTCTACCATAACCGTGCATCAATGTCTACCCGAAACCAGACATGTGCGGCGAGTCACGAATGCTTTGGCAGCAAGGTGGGCGGGCTGCACCAGCGTCTGCCCGAAACCCGGCCCAAGCTGGCGGACCACGTGAGGGGTCGGAGCGCCCGGCTCGGGCGATGACGTGGGATTCGGCATGGCCCCTCCCCCGAGCCTCAGGCTCTATAAAAGACGGAGAAATCCTCCGTGTTGAGAATTGAGAAGTGTGTTGTGTTCGGTGTGGGTGTTTTTCACGCGGAGTGTTCCTGCTTTTCGACTCTGCCCACGTCTCGCCTCCTGTTCCTCATCTCCGCCCACACGACGTCGACCTCGCCTCCTGCTTCTCGACTCCACCTACCTGGTCCCGCCTACTGCTCCACCCTCGCCCTCTGGACTCCGCCCTTCTCCACTCAATAACACGATCTCCACACGTGCGGCTGTGGCCAGAACAACGCGACTATTGTCGGGTACCGCACCACGGAGCCCCCTCCCCAAAAGCCCAGGTACCGAAAGCTATAACCTCAACTCCCCTCCCTCCCTGGCAGCAAAAGTCCCTTTTTCACATTTGGGTTTCTTTTTCTGTGTGTGTGTCTGAGTGTGCTGGCACCTGTCTGTTAAGTAAGCCTGTAGAAGAACATTATTGTTGTTACTGTTAATAATCTCGTGTCATGTCTGCACTGTGTCTGCTTAGCAAGTTGCTTGTATTATTGTCGCACCCCACACCTCTCTCTCTTATCACTGCGTTACATACCCAATAAATCTTGTTTGTCCACATGCTTTCCTCGCTTGCTGTTAATAAATAATTGACATGAGGAATATTCCCAGCCTCGCCTTTGTCTTTTCCCCCATTGGTCCAGCATGGTTTGAATCTAAGTTTAGCCGGGTCTTTATTCCCAATGATCCGTTCCTACTTTAGCAGGTACGTCCTTGGCAGTGTCGCTCGGCTGCATCCGATGCGGAAAGGTGATCCGATCCGGTAGAGTGATCCGGTTCGGACAAGGCGTCTAATAGTTAGGATTGGCACACACTAGATATAATAGATCTAATAGGGCGTGGTTCCCCGGTAGTTAAACCACGTGATTAATTAGGTAACCCGATTATAGACGGGAGGACCCTAGGTCACGTGGTTGAGTTATTGGCTCCACGGTCGGTTAAGCGACCGCCGAGTCACGGAATTATCCGTGAGCAACGGCCTACAATTCCGGGGAGTCTGGTGGGAATTGACGTAGCTTCCCCACTTGGTCTTCTCACCCGACCCCGCCGGCCCACAACAATATTCACAAATAGTACACACATGAGAATCCCAATATGACACACCCCCTCAGCTGCCAGACCGGTTTCATGCTTGTTGGTGAATCATCAGCGACAACGCATACAGAAATGCATACCAACGATGCTCCCAAGCATGTACCACGTGCAAACGTCAAAAGCAGTCAATATATAAATGATAAAGAAAGACCCAGCCACATCTCTCATCTGTGAATGTAGGGAAAAACCCATCAGCTCTCACCTAATCAATTAAACCCTGGTGTCTAGGCTGGGATTAAATAAAGTGTACTCAGCTGCAGCGCGCTACAGCAACCGCATTGGTGTGGTTGCATCCTGTCAAGAGGTTGCCCTCCACCCAACATTATGATATATTTTCCTGAAAGAACAACTCTCACCCATAACCTACCGGGTAGGCACGAAAAGCATGACAATTATTTAAATAGTTTGCACTCTGTACGTTCGAGCTTTAATCGTGGTGTGCAGTTACGATACAATATGTCCCACAATACTGGTGAAGCAGCTGCAGCAACAAAATTGCTTCGAAACGGTTTGTGCCCTTTTTGGGGGTGAAAGGTTCTTTGTAAATAACTCACTGTTGGTGAAACAGAGGAAACGTGATGCAAAACACTTTCTGATTCACTTCTCTTTTCAGCTGAGTTACGCCATGCTTAACTAACTGGCTCCATTTCTATAGTTTAAACAAAAATCTATTCAACAAAAAACACGATAACATTTCAAACGAGAAGGGCCCTCGGTAGAGCGCATACCTCCGCCACGTAATGTCTGATTGTTGAGAACATATTGGACCCAAAATTATTTTGAAATATCATGCTATACATTATTTTATCGTTTTTGGCCTAATGTCTCTCTATGGTGAAGAATCACTTTTAAAATCCTAGTAGTCGGATCGGGATCCGGATCTTCACCGAAATCTAATCAATTCTTCCTTGTCACACACCGAACCTGTCCGCAAAATGTCATCCGAATCTGTCCACAACAAACAGGGATGAAAACATAAAATCCTTCCACCATCGGATGTGGAGGTAATCAACAATAATATACCATCATACTGAATGGCCTTAAAATGCTTGTTGTTGTTGTTGTGTTGTCATCATACTGAATGATAATAATATGTGAATAATCAAATAGAAGCACGAACAATCAACTCGACCATAACCATCCGTTTTGAGAGATGGACATCAAATTCGCAGAGCAGGCCACAGGTTGGAAGTAACTGTCTGGTATTTTTTTTAAACAACAAATCCACCTGTACATTTTCCCCACCTTAAAGCAAATCCTCCTGAGACACCCAGCAGGTGCATTTTCTGGCTTTATCACTATATACTTGGCTGGCAGGATAGCAAAGAGGTATGCACACTCACGTCCGAGCCGTCTCGGCCTAGCTATCAACCATCTTCCTGACAGGCAGGCCGAAGCATCCGTGTGTGTGTGTGTGTGTGTGTGTGTGTGTTGTCCCTCGGATGGACGTTAAACTGGGTGTTCCTTCTGCCGGCATTGGCTGGTGGATGTTAAAGATCCCACGGTTCCCTTCACAAAGAGTAGGTTACAAATTACAAATTCCTGCTCTAACCAACAAGGGGGCAATGCATCAGTGGCACATCTGCGTCCTGAGCCAATGATGCAACCAGCAGCCACAGGCTCCATGCGAAATGAAGGAATGACCACATACCTAAAATGGCACACAGAAGGCCTTCCAGACTCTAAAACCATGATAACCGTGTGACAAAATGCCCAACGTCCTGGTGCCAACACGACTGAAGAGCAGCCCAGCAGATGCTCCGGCTTTCCTCCTCTGACCACGTAACACGCTCTCCTTTTCACTTTTGATAGGAACGTTCGGCAGATCATCTTATGCCAATCATAATACAAAAAATAAAAATAAAAGCTCGCGTATGCAGCCACACCTTTCCATATATCGACCCAAGAGGATTCCCTTGCACTTTGCCCCAGCACACCCATGCACCTTATCACCCTCAAGTGTCCTCTTCCTCTCTTTTTCTCACCTTAGCCTCGATCGAACCCCTCTTTTGATTCATTTTACAGTGAAACAAAAACATTTGCACTCTTCATACGTCCAAGGCCTTTCCTTCCTATCCGCAGTGCCGCGTAACCTCTCTTTGTTTCAATCTCCCATCTGCTTCAAGAATTGCTAGCACGGCATTCCATGTCTCACCCGAACCTTGTGTCTACTTCACAATAGTCAGCAGATTAGTGCATCAAGTAATGCAGCCTTACTTTAGCAACCTTATCTTCATCTGATGATAGCTTTCTAACAGGAGACTTTATTTATTTATTAGCCAAAAAAAGAGTTACGGTTATTAGCGATGGAGGCACACGCAGCAATCTTCTCGGCCATTAACCTCTCGGTTGTCTCTACCACGCTTGGATACACACTCCACCTGATAGAAGCTGCCACCTGGCAAGACTGCTCGGCTATCCAAATTCCCATGAACTGCCGTGCGTTCCTCAACCTCCACTTTTCTCCATCAGAAAGCCACAAAATGAGGGGAAAAACCCTAGCAACTGATCGTGTTCAGCAGGTGCCAAGAGATATGGCCCACAAAAAAAGTGATGCAATTAACGTGGTGCCATGCGTGCGTTGCAGAGAAATGCATGTCGTCATAATACGAAGTAATATGTACTTGTCTGGGCTGGCAGGATGGCAGAGAGGTGATGGCAGGGTGATGCGTCAATGTGTGTGCCGTTCCTTGGATGGACGTTAAACTGGGCGTCCCACCTGCTGGCATTAAAGATCCCGTGGTGTCCTTCGCGAAGAGAAAGCAAGAAATCGCCGGCACCCTGGCCACAAAAATTCCCCAGAATTCCTGCCATAACCTCATGTTCCCCAAGGAAATGAAGTGCAAAAGGGTCAACCCCCCAAGGGGGTCGCTATGCCCCTTAGCTGGGCATGCAGATGAGTAGTAGTCATAGTAGTACTCCTTTCTAATCCATTATGTTGTCATATAATAATCCACTGGGCAATTGAAAAATGAAACGAGTTCATCAGAATGCCCCAAGCCTGACGTTGGCTTAACGGTTAAGGTGGCTGACTTAAGATATTAGGTTATTGAGTTTGAGCTCCTGTGGTGATGTAAAATAACACCAGGTGGGTTGACTCAGTGGGTCATCCTTTCGAGGTCGGCAAAATCAGTACCAGCTCACTACTAGCAGGGGCACTGCATCAGCAGCACAGTTGCACTCCCAGCAACCATCAGCCACAGGCTAGATATAGAATGCCCTTTGACATGCGCTTTAAAAAAATTCAGCAATACTAAACTCTGTCAAAGCTCGTGTTGGTCTGCTTCGGTGGACAGTTCGAGCACGCTCTCTCTTGCTCTGAAGAAGGGTCAACGCACAAAACATCAGCTTTGGTTTGCTTCACAAGGCAGTTTGTATTTCTGTTTATTTACAGCTACACAGATCTAAGGCTCAATGAGGAGCTTTGGTGTTCACACCGAAGCAAACAATTCAGGATTCTGGGATCCCTGGTTAAAATCCCATATATTGTGTTTTTCTTCTTCTTGCTTGCTTTTGGCAGCTCGGCTCCCAGGTAGCTATCATTTAGTTGGGACGCGACTATGCACCTAATGCTGTGTCCCTATACCAGTACACTGGCACTCATTTTGCCGACAGGCTGAGTCAACCCCACCTGGTGTTAATTCAGCGGCCAACAGGGCTCAAACTCAGGACCCTTTGGTCCCAAGCCAGTCACCCTAACCGCTAATCCAACAACAGGCGAAATGTTGTGTTGATTTGCTCATCATGTACCAATCTCCTTGTAATCCATGCAAAAGTACACCCGTACGTGTCGTACGTGCGACGCATGTACGAGCTCTTCATCGAGCCTTGAACACTGCACAAATCTTTCTTTTTTTTTTAAATTATTTTAAGTAACTTTCTTGAGCTTTGCCACCTTGGAATTGCAGCAAATCCTACCTGCGTGAGTTTTTTGCTCATAACCTAGGTACCTCTCCCCACCTACCCAAACAATATGTTCCCATGATGGGTATATTCATCTTCATAACCAAAGTTATGCACAACATACAAGGTGAAACAAACCAAAAATAAATGGAAGAACAGCGATTGGACACAGGTACAATACAAAGGTACGACGTGGAAACAACTCATTGCCTTCGAGGCATAAAGGATATCTCGGTTGTCTCTCGGGAAGTTCATCCTTCAGATCTTCCACGGAGATGTCCTGCAGCGACAAGGGGCTCTGTTTGCTTGTGTTGCTCATATACCAACCAATCAAATTAGGTGGTTGTTATTAGGAAAAGGGGAATAATAATAATAATAATAATAATAATAATAATATATTCGGTGTGAGTGTAAATATATTGTTTTGAACCTCGAACTCCTCATCCAGCACGACAGTCTTCCTTTGTTTTTCAACCTTCACTGGAAAACACACAAAGACAGACGATCATGTTTATACGAGTGCATCCGTGTCGTCACTGGTATCTGCATGTCCTTGCAATACAAAAGGCTGATTGAACAATGACGTTTCCTCTTTATTTCCACTCGTGTTGCTCGCGGCTACCATTGTGTGGGGCAAGTTGAAGCAGGTGAAAGGTATGGCCTTTGCCTCATGCTTTTTAGCTTTCCAAATGTCATTTTTAATTGTGGGGTGAGAATCCAAATGCACGACATGGAGAGCAGGTTTGATGGAACTTTATGCAAAGCCAAAAAATAAAATAAAACATGAGCGTTTTTTATCTCTACCACCGAAGGTGGGTGGAGATTATGTTTTCACCAACCCCCTGTCTGTCTGTCTGTCTGTCTGTCTGTTTGCAGGATATCTCAAAAGGTTATGGACGGATTTGGACGAAACTTTGTGGACAGATTGGCTGTGTGACAAGGACGAATTGATTCGATTTTGGTGAAAATCCGGATGCAAGAGTTTTATTTATTTATTTATTTTAAGTGATTTTTTTTTCATCATCGAGAGATCGGGCCAAAAATGATATACTGTACCGTCGAGCATGATATTTCAAAACGTTATGGATGGGTTGGTGGATGAAACTTGGTGGATGAGTTGTTTAGGTGACAAGAACAAGCCGATTAAATTTTGGATCAGGTCCGAATCCAGATCCAGCCTTTCATTGAGAGACACAACGTAAACTGTTCAGCCTGGCGGAGGTGTGCGCTCAACCGAGTACCGTTCTAGTTATGTATACAAATATATGGCATAAATGTTCACCACCTCCCACTCCTTTTTGCATATGTAATAAGTAGACGAGCCATATAACTGCTGCAAAAATGTGGCTTTGTCTTCATTTCTCATTATGAAAATTTGAGAAAAAAAACAACAAACAAGCAAGCTCACTATTCCTTGAGATATTTAATCAGATAAGCTGTACCATCTATTACATACTAGCAAATATAACCTTTCGCTTCATTGACAAGAATATTAAGGGGGGTGAGAAAGAGGGAGGGAGAGAGAGGATGGAGGGGAGAGAAGGGAGAGTGAGGAGAGGTTGAGGAAGAGGGGAGAAGAGCGAGGAAGGGAGGGGCGGGGAGAGCGATGCCTCACCAAATGTCACTACACACTCCAGGATGGGGTGGGAGTGAGGATGGGGGAGAAGAGAGAAGGGGGAAAGTGGGTGGGGGAGGTCGTTTGGGAGGAGGTAAGCATGAGGGGAGGGGGTTCTGGGACTTGTGTTTGGTTGGGGGACTTGTGGAGAAAGAGGAGAGGAGGGTAAGTACAGGATTGAACGAAATGGGGTACGTTAAAACAGCATGCGGAGACCGCCCAGATATGCCCATGGGGGTGGAGAGGGGAGGGGATTTGGGAGGAGGTAAACATGAGGGGAGGGTTAGGGATTGCAGCATGATGGGAAGGGACAGGAAGGTGGTGTGAGAGGAGGGGAAGGGCGATAAAATGCGCCAAAACAGCAACATTTTCTTTTTAACCGCCGGGTTCTATATAAACCCCGGTGGGAGTTTTTAAAATCAACGCTATCTACCTGGAAAAGGCCTGCTTGCATGCATGCTCAGACATGCAGGAACTATTTCACCCATCTGGTCAACTCATTCCGAATCAGATTCGTACATGCTACACTCTGGGGAAGCCGTTTTAAATTAAAAACTCAACCGTCAGTCCTTAACGGCCCCCCATACGTGTTCCTATAACCACTGCACAGTCCATGCTCACCATGCATGCACACTGGCGATATACTCATCCTTTCACTCGCAACATGTGCACGGATTCTCACCAGCATGCTCAACTTTCCGCACAGCGTAGCATGTTCCATGTGGCTTTGGCACTGCAGCACGTCCGCTCCCCGCATGCCAAAACACATAGTTCACGAAACGGCTGCATAACCCCCACCATGGCACCACGTACACGGGTGCGAGTTTGGTTCGCACGTCCGCGAAACCCACGCACCGCACACATGTAACCAAGCATGCAGGCACACACACACCCCCACAGAGAGACCTTTTAAAATCCCAATCTACCCATTTGTACCACGTTAGTGTGTAGTTTACGTTCCTCTTTGTGCTTGCAGCAATTGCTGCTTGCATGCTCACATCTGCAGCAAATGATTTCACCCCTCCAGTTGGCTCACTCCAAATTGGATTCGTACATGCCACACGCTGGGGAAGCCGTTTTAAATTTAAAACAAAACTGTCAGTCCTTAACAGAGGGAGAGGTGTGGGGCGAGGAGAGGGGAGGGGGAAGGGGGAGATAGAGGGGTCAGGTCAGAGAGAGAGAGAGAGGGAGAAGTGTGGGAGAGGGGAGGGGGGATTCCAGCAGATGTGACGCCCAGTTTAACGTCCATCTGAGGGATAGCACACACATTAATGAATCACCCTGCTTGAGAAATCATGACAGTTTTCGCTGGGTCGGGATTCAAACCCAGGCTAGACAGCTTAGAGCGAGCATGCATACCCTCTCAGCTATCCTGCTGTGACGAGGCGATTCATTGCTTTGTAAACAATGAAAATATTTTTTACTCATTGTAACTATCCAATTTATTTTGCCTTTCTTACTCTGAAGATGTCCCCATGGAGAACTGAATCACCGTATCACCATGGAAGCTTGTACAGATCAACGCTTTGTAGAGCGCTCACCAAGTTGGATAAGCCCTCAAAGCAAGCACTCCAACAAAACGGTTAAAGAAAAAACGAAAAGTTCTACTTTTTATATGTATCTTTCTATGTCGAAGTGACGGCTCGTATAATAAAAGCAAATCGCACAAAAAGGGGAAATCGTGTAAAATAAAATTGCACATTTTCAGTGGGTGAGCCAATGTCTGAGGTACCGCATGACAACGCAAGGCTAAAAGCAGGCGAGTAGGGTCTGAACTGAACTTGAAGCTGAACTTTGTTCAAGCAGATCGATATATTCAGTAACAGTGCGAATACTTTTGCCGTGTATGCCCATGGCTTGCAAACAAACAACCAAGCAGCCTGTATAGCACTTCACAAGTGGCTTAAGCACTCAAGCAACCACTCCAATGAAACGTTTCATAAAGAGCGGTCAGCTTGTCAAGCAATAGCAAACTGATTGGTAATGGGACACACCCGCAAAAACCAAAACCACTAATTTCTTAACATTTCAGATTTTACGAGATTTCGATAGTTATTTAGTCCACGTGATCCGATCCTCCAAAGCCGAAATCATATTTCGATGATGTACTTTAATTTGTCCGTGAGAGTAGATCGTAGAAAATCGCATCATATAACACATGAAATCGGTCCAAGTTACTAATTTGAAAACTATAGCACTTACAAAAGCGATGTGGTGGTGGTCGTATGGCAGCTTAGCTGCCGGGGTAGCTATCATTTATTGAAGCGCGACTGTCGCTGATGCAGTGCCCCTCTACCAGTACACACACTGGAACTGGTACTCATTTCGCCGACCTCGGAAGGATGACAGGCTGAGTCAACCCCTGTGTATTATTCAGTGGCCGACGGGGCTTGAACTCAGGACCCTAGGATCCCAAGCCACCACCCTTACCACTGAGCAAACACCAGGCTCGATGTATACAGTGATCCGTAGGTATGAAGAACAGGCATTCGATGATGTAAGTGAGGAAAGTGAAAGAAAAAAATTGAATGTTTTATCATTTAAAAAAACATTACAGCACATGCCAAGTCAAGGCATTGTTGAGCAGGCCCCAGAAAATGGCGAATTAAGACCTCAGAGAGGAAGAGTGAGGTGACCGTGTACGACGCTTTGATAAAGGATAATAAAATAAGACTGTAAATTATCTTCAAAAGGTGTGTATAAATTAACCCAAACATACAGTTTCCATTCATGGACTATCTTGGAGGTCCCTTAGTATGCATGCAAAGTTTGGTGCCGCTGAGTTTCATGGTTTTGGAGTTATGGAGGAGACACACTGACACTTATTATAGATGCACAAAAGTGAGCACCACAAAATTTAGAAAAGGAAGAGTTGAAGGACAGCGCAGGAAATGAAAGAAAGAAAAGTAAGTGTGGGAGGTGCAAGGAGTGAAAGGAATGTAGGTTGGGAGAAGATTGGAGTTAGGAGAGCGAAGGAAGGGAAAGAGAACATACGCCATTTTGGGAACCAAGAAAGTATGTGCTACTGAAGCAGCGATCTGGACAAGGAATAAACTGGGTGCTTTTGCCACTCAACAAGAATTTAGAATTCGGCCAAAGTCGGCCTACCAGCATATTTTTACGAATTCGCGCCCGCCGGCGTGCGAACGACCGCTTCCCACTAATAGTAGCCGCTCGCCCACCGGACGGACAATTCAGTCGTGACCTTCCGACGCCGGAACCCTGTCACGGGTGGGTCTTCAACCCCACCATGGCCTAGCCAATTTTCTACCCGCGCAGAATAGGGTCAATCGCCGAATCTCGATATACCTAAGTACCCGCGCGGGTAGCCTACCGGGAGACCTTACCTCGGAACAGGTCGGCTTGACACGAACTGCTCAAGCGGTCCCGTTCCGTTCTGCAGTGATAACCGAGCGGGTATTATCGCCCGACCTCGCCGGATCCGATTATATTTAACGGGTATTTAAAATCCAACTAATATTCCGAGATGCAATAGGGCGTTCCAATGGGGGAAAAAGACACGACGAACGGGTAAATTTCACACAAGCACATATAGTCAATCATGCAGGTATGGAAGCAATAAAGCGAAAGCACTACAACCGA
>CM068964.1:87423517-87437245 GCA_035128595.1 Eptatretus atami
ATTTGTAAATGCAGAATGAAAGTATAAGTATGCTGAATTATCTCTTTAAAAAAGGGCTCAATTAATATACTGTATAATATACTGGAATTTTTTTCTTGCCCATTATTATGTCACTGCGGAATCAGTTTGAAGTGTTTGAAAATAAAGCAAAAAAACAAAGTAGAAAATACGGAATACCACGACGAACAAAAACGAGAGCATAGGAGAAGAAAACAAATCGATGAGGTAATGCTGAAGATGGTGATTTGCGAGGAAGCCAGAAGTTTAAGGTGGAAACATATTGTTACGGTTCTGGAAATTCGCAAACACCATAAAGGTCCCGTAGGTGAGATAATATTTTCTTAATACATGTGTAGTTAGCCAAACCCATTGTAATAGAGGGAATTAAGTGTGATTCATTCGGGCTGCGATCCTTTGAGTTAGGCGTTTTTCTGTTCTACCTTTGTTTTGAGCCACCACGCCAACAACAACAACAACGCCAGCAGCAAAAACCTACCTTCACCACTCTCTACCGCAAACCTCACACACGCCATTCCAAACAGCGCCATGGCCATCGGACACCGCCGAAAACCCTCCACCACCTTCTCCTACGGCCAATTCTCCGCACCACCTGTGGGCGCCGAGCGTCGAGCTGTCGTCAGCGAGACACGCGAGACGCGAGTGCAGATGGCGGGTTTTCTGAGGAGAATTCGGATCAGGAATGATGCACGCCCACATCTGATATCCACCCAATCAGGAACGCCGGGGCGGCAGGCCCCGCCTCCAGACGCGCCTGACGAAAATCGCATATGCAAATTTGAGGATCAGGAATGATACACGCCCCTTTTCTCCGTCCAATCGCGAGCGTGGCTCCGCCCCTGAGGTCGTTTGGATCCGATAATTTGCATATGGTGGGTTCCCGAAGCCGATAAAAAAGGCGAGCGCAGTGAGGAGCTCGAGCAGTGTCGTGGGGCAGTGAGTTGAGCAGCATCGAGCAGTGTCGGTGGAGCAGCAGTGTCGTGGGGCGAAGTGAGTGAGCAGCATCGAGCAGTGTCGGTGGAGCAGCAGTGTCGGTGGCGAAGTGAGTGTGAGCAGGATCGAGCAGTATCGTGGGGCGAAGTCAGTATCGAGCAGTGTCGGTGGAGGAGTGTCGGTGGAGGAGCAGTATCGTGGGGCGAGCCAGTAGTCAGTATCGAGCAGAGGGTCGTTGGAGACGGAGCTCGAAGAATCGGTGAGGCGAATCGGTGGGGCAGACGGCTGCGGAGGCGAACGGCTGAGGTGGACCTGGAGGCTCGCGTCGCGGGATTCGAGCGAGCCAGCCATACTCCCTCCCCAGAGCATCAACAATTCCCCCCTTTCCCCGCGCTGAGAGAGTGCGACAAGGGGCCCCGTTCCCACCCACACCAGCAGGTGCCCACGGAACCGCCGTGCAGCGACATCTGCGGCTCGCCACGAGGCGCGGGTAGGACCTTCGGTCTCGTGGGCCTGGCCGCTCATCCAGGTCCACGCGCATTAGGCCCACGGGCCCAGTCTGACTCCCTTGCCTGTGAGGGGGTCTTTCTTTGCTTCGGTGTGAATGCGTGTTGTGGCGCCGTGTTTGTAAGGTAGTAACGGTATAAGTGGTCCGTGTGTCGTGTAGTCGGTTTTAACTTCTCTTATATGTGCATTTCTTTTGTTCAATGTGATATATGTGCGATCGCTTATTGTGATGTAAAACATGCTGTTTGCTTTACGTGTGCTATAGGTGTGCTCCGTGTGCCGGAAATAAATGTGCATTGTGTGAACTGTTTTCCCGTTTCGCTTCGTCTTTTCTTAATTGAACCTCCATCCTGCTTCACGTAAAGGTTCGTAGTGGGTGCAAAACGCCCGGTAAATAATCTGAACCGTCGAGGTCGACGATAACACCGCTCGGTTATCCCGATAGTACGGAACGGCCGCCCCAGCGGCCGTGTCCGGAGTCGACCCTGCGGCGAGGTACGATCGCCCGGTTACCATCCGCGTGGGTACTTAGGTAGGTCGAATTTGGCGAACAACCCTATCCTACGCGGGTGGCCGATTGGCACGCATTGTGGTAGGTCGAAAGGCCCACCCGTGACTGATCCCGGCGTTAGCCGGGAGGGTCACGACTAATTGTCCCGTCCGGGTGGCGAGGCGGCGCGGTCGAGTCGCGTGGCCGATCGCACGCCGACGGGGCGCGAATTCGCAACACTGGTGTACAGGAGTGTGATTCAAAATCCCTCCCGTCTCCAAGCTTAAATTCATAGGAATCGGTTCAGGAGAGCGACCACCCGATGCCCTCTAAATTACGAGCGATTAAATTAACCCCTTACGTGGAATAAAGATGGCGTCTCAAGGCGAGCGGGTGCCGGGGTAGAAATAGATATGTGTAGTGATGTAGAATCCAGGTCCAGGATGTAGACCCCGAGCAGGACATTGGTGTGCAGGAACAGTTTCCCCCCAAACGAATCCAGGGCCCGAAATGGGTGCGGCGGCGGCAGAGGCCGCGGTGTATAACACCTCCCCTCCCCTCTCCACCAAAAACCCCCGATCCTGGCCGCATCGGCTCAGCTGAGTGCACCCGACATAGCCCGGCTATTCGCCGTGCTGGCAGAAAATGAATGAAAAAGGATGAAACGCACGCGAAATAAAAGGAGTGAACAAGCAGATGGAAACAAACTCACTCGAAATGAAAACGAAATAAAAGGAGTGAACAAGCAGATGGAAACAAACACAAACAAAATGGAAGGAATGAATAACGAAATGAACGGCAAAATGCGATGGAAGAAACGAAAAAAGGATGGAAACGCACTCCAAAATGGAAACAAACAAAAACGAAATGAAGGAAGAAATAAAAGAAATGCGGGGTGAAACGCAGCAAATGGGCCGGAGCCTGCAGGCGGGCATGAAGGCAACAACAGCGAAGTGCGTAATGGCGACGCCACGTGTGGGAGCGAACGAGCTGGGAGGGGTGCAACGGTTGTCAGCCCGCCGGTGAAGGCGGGTGAGAAAAAATAATTCGGGAGACGTGTTGGGCGAGAAGGTGGAGGTGACGAAAAAGTGACGGTGACCAAGAGGAAAAATTAATGGGGTGACGAGACGTGCACAAGGAATAAAAAATAGTGGAGTGTGAGAAAAGACTGCAAGACATGACGAAGAGAGTTGATAAGCTGGGACGGAGGTAAAAACGGAGACAAGAGGAACTGGGAAGACGGATAGACAAACACAAGGGGAAGCCGGAAAGGACAGTTAGAAGCCAAAGTAAGGTCGGATGTACGGAGATGAGAAGGAATTGGAAAAGAAAACTGAGTTACAGAAACACCAGAACGAAGAGACGGAATTACAAAACGACTGAGGATGTTGAGAAGGAAAGAACGAGAACGGAGAATGAAACGTTAAGGAACCACACGTACAAATCGAACAGCCTGGAAGCAAGAGCCAGATTAAAGAATGAGATGCAAGAAAGAGTAATGATGGAAGAACGAATGAGACAGAAGAAGGAAATCGATCAATGGAAGGAAACCACGAGATTGCAGAATGAGGAAACAAGAAAGAGTCCTGAAAGAACAAGGATTACGACAGGAGAACGAAGTCAGTCAGTTGAAAAGAATAACGGATTACAGAATGAGAACAGAAAGACAGTGGAAATAGGAAATACGAAGAACAAGGAATGAGACAGGAGAAAGAATCTGTCAGTTGAAAAAATAACGAGATTGCAGAACGAGGAACAAGAAAGACAGTGAGATAGAAAACTGAAAGAGTATGAATTTGAAACTGAACGACAAAAGGAAAAAAATAAGTTGGAATACGAGGAGAAGTTGAAAGGAGCAACGAATGAAAGCAGGAAGAGAAATCAGGAGATTGAAGGACATAACGAGATTGGAGAGGGAAGAACGTGAGGAACAATGGGATAGAAAACAAAAGGAACATGAAGTGAGGTTGACCAATTGAAAGAAAAGCGAGGCTGAGAGCGAAGAGTAGACAAAGACAAGCGATGAAACACAAAAGGGAAATTAACCACATGAAGAAAACCATTGAAACTGCAGAAGGAAGGACACGAGAAGAAACAAGGAAGAGTAATGAGACAGCAGCAAATGAAACACAAGAAGGAGATTAACCAAATGAAGCAAACCATGAAACTGCAGAAGGAAGGGCAGGAAAGAAACAAGGAAGAGTAATGAGACAGCAGCAACTGAAACACAAGAAGGAGATTAACCAAATGAAGCAAACCATGAAACTGGAGAAGGAAGGACAGGAGAGGAAGCAAGGAAGGTTAATGAAAGAGCAGCGAATGAAAACACAGGAAGGAAATAGCCAATTGAGAGAAAAGATGAGATTGAAAAATGAGGAGCATGAGGAAGAGTGGGAGAAGAAACAAAAACTATACGAGTTTGAAATTAATGAACTGAAAGAGAGAAGAAATTGAAGTCCGAGGAGATGGAAAAACTCCAGAAAGAAACAGAAACTAATAGATGTATAGAGACCAGGGAGGTAGAGAAAATAGAGGAGAACTGCATGATAATGACGGGGTTGAAGGAACAGAACACACACACACAGAGGTAGTGGAGGATAATGGGGTGAGCTCGGTGGACTGGGTGGGGACCCGTGTGAGCAGCTGGATGGCCGCCTCCAGGAACGAGGGGAGGGAGTATGCCCCCTTGAGGCGAATCACGACCAGGTGGGTTCGGTCGTGCCAAGCGGAGTTGAAGGGACGAGTGCTGTGGATAGGTGCACGTGTAGCTTGGGGGTATAGGAGGCCCCGGGAACCCTTGTGGGGACACGAATCCCCAGTGTGGTGTGCAGGGGTGTGTGTTTGCGAGTGGCGGAGATGCGTGCTTTGCGGCACGCAAGGTGTGAGTGTGTCCCCGTGTGTGGAAGCGACCCGTGTGTGAGGGGTGTGGTGGCATGTGTGCCGGAGTGCGTGCTCCCAGCGTGCCGTGTGTGAAAGGGGCACCGCAGGTGGATGAGGCACCGTGTGTGGAGGGAGCCACGGGTGCGGGTGAAAGACCACGGGTGGGGAGCCGGCGTGTGCGCCAGAAAACGGCACGCGTGTGCGAAGCACGGTGTGTGAGAATGCCGGTATGTGGAGGGAGACCGTGTGCGTAAGGCTCCTGTATGTGAGGAAGATGTCGGTCGGCATGCGGGAGCACGCAGCCCGCGTCTCCCGGTGTGAATGTGAGTGTGATGGAGTGGAGTCTGTGCGTCGTAACACGCAGGGTGTGCGTGGGTGGAACGGAGACGACGGCGACAGAGGGACAAAAGCCGGGTAGCGGCTGTAGTGGAGTGGGGACCGTGCCGGGTTCACCCAGCAGCGAGCGCGCGGTCCGTGCTGTGAAACGCACGAGACCCCCACGTGCTCGCTTGCGGGAGTGAAGCCCGGTCCGGAAACGCCAGCGGTGGATTTGCCGATCCCGCGGACGGACAAAGTTTAGGCAGGATAACGGATTTGGACCGGATGGGTTCTCCACGCGAGCGCTGTGTAGGCTCCAACGGGCAGAGCACATGTGTTCGCGTGGGGAGCCCCTCGGAGTGCGAGGGTTGCTTTTGGGGGTGCGCAGGGTGACGTCATGGCTGCACGTGGGGTGGAATCCGGCAGGAGGGTGAATCCCTGCCGGATGGTACCGTCCAAGAGGGACGAGGTACGCGTGCAGCTGCATGACGTCACAGGGAAAGTGCAAGAGCGCAGGCTGTGAGTTGCCGCGCTGGTGCTGCGCATAATTGGAAAATCAAAATTAACAAAAGCAAGCCTCGCTTTCGGGTGAACAGGATTCCCGGTAGGAGGGGTGAAGACCCCCCTGCCTGGGCACAGGATGGAACTAGTCAGGGGGAAGGGTTAGCTTAGCTAGACCGGCTTCATGGGGCAGGGGTAAGTCCTCATGGGCCCGTGGAATGGATTAGTAGAGGATGTTTAGTGAGCTTAGGATGGTAAATGGGAAAGATTTTTTCAAAGATTTGGAGACAGTGACAGACTGAGGTGTGTAGAGGGGACGTAGCTTAGCTACGTAGTGTAAAAGGAACGTGCTGTAGTTTAAGGACGACGTGGGAGCCAGAGGTAGTTAGGGGAGGTAGTTAGAAGGATGGCAGGATTCAGCGATGTGTGTGTTGGAAAGTTTGTGTGGAAACATGTTGAGTGAGTGAGGCCAGCGGGTCTGTGTGAGTGGAGCGAATGTGGAATGCATGGTGCGATGAGTGATTGGGGGAGAGTGACTCCCGCCCAAGGACCCCGGGTCAGTGTAAAGTGAGTTAGTGGGTTAGACAAATTGACAAAATGGAGGTCGTTTTGCTGTTGGTGGGAGTGTAGGCTCGAAACCTGTTTGGAGGGGTGCAGGAGCCCTGTTGACGGGCTGGGAGCGTGGCTGCGAACGGTGAGTATCGCTGAGTGGGTACCCCGGCACCGGGCTAGTCGGCCGTGGTAGGCCAAGGGCCCATGGGGGGCCGGGTTAGCGTAGTGGGCACGGGTGCGCGCTTGGTGCGGGGGCCGGAGCGCCGTTGGCCGCGTGGCAGTGCGTGGGCACGGGTGACCCTCGGAAAGGGGCCCGGGGCGCCAGCCTGCCACGTGTGCGTGTCAGGGAGTTGCCATGGGGGCACTCCCCGGTGTTTAGGGAGCTGGTAGGCTCGGAGGCAGTGTAGTGCCGGGGGTGCATCGAGGGGAATCGCAGAGGGTCGTGCCTGCCAAAGGGAGCCACGCGTCCCAGCCACGAAACCGTGCAAGGGCACGAGGAAAATTCGAGGGCGAGGCCCGAATTGTGTGGACACCAACACAGGCGACGGGAACTGGGTTGTTAGAACCAATAGCTAAGCGAGAGGCGCTTGTTGAAAGCCCCGGGGTAGTTAATAGTTAAATGGTTAGGGTAGATAGGAAGTGTACCCCTCCGCACCATCCCCCTTCGCTTTCGTTGTGGGCCGCTGGACCCACTTTGGGTTAGATCGCTGAAATCTGGGGAGGCCATCCTGAGGCTTCGTTGGGCCTCGGCACAGGACGCTAGCTCTCCTTATTCCCCTCCGGGAAGGGAACGTAGGGGTTGGGAGTAGGAGGTGACGAAATAGGTTAGCCGAACAAGGACGATAAAGGGGGTTAGGGACGATTTATAGTGGGAAGAGGGTGAAAATAAAACAAACAAAAAAAAAAAAAAATAAGTTGGGGGCTAAATGGTTTTTACAAATTAAGGGAGTGGGTAGGTACAGTGACAGGCAAAGGCGATAGGTGGGAGGGAGACAAGTAGGGTAGGTCCGAGTCCACCTTCTGTGTGGCCACACCACCGCACTCCTCCACCAACCTCCACTGCAAGCAAAGGCTGGCCAACTTCATCGTCTGCGCTGTGTGCTGCGGGCCTGTGCCGCCAACTTCATCGGCTGGTTGTTTTTGCAAGGCCTGGCCGACCGGATCGTCCGACGGCTGTTTTACTGCAAGGCCTGTGCCGGCCAGTTCGTCTGCCGGCTGTGTTTGCCTGCAACTGCCTTTTCTGCAGGCTATGTTGCCTTTACCTTTGCCATGCATAGCCCACTGCCCCTGTTCACCAGCCCCGTTCAATTTTGCTTTGCACCCCCCTGTTCATTTCCATGCGCGCCAGGATCCGCAAGCAACAGTTTGCAAGCTGCAGGAACTGTCCTGTTGGCAGCTGCAACACGGCCTGCAGTGGCGGCCCGTGCACCGGTTTTCCTTTTGACTCTCCTTTTTCCTGCAGAGCCATTGATCCTGGGCCATGGTTTAGTGTAAAATTTGTAAGTTAAGGTGTTAAGTTGTATTGTAAATATGAGTGCGCCCCGGCATGTATGTGTTAGCGCCGGCAATTTTATTTAAGTCGTCTGTATGAGTGAGTTTGTAGTTAGTTACTCAGCCCTCAGGTTATTATTTGGGGACACGAATACCATGAATGTCGCACTCAGGGATCCGTAGGTAAAACGTACTAGGGAGAACTACACATGATGGCACACGATAATGACGACTCGGGACGAGTCTGTAAAAAGGGAGGGGGTAGTGTTCGGTTCTGGAAATTCGCAAACACCATAAAGGTCCGTAGGTGAGATATATTTCTTAAGTACATGTGTAGTTAGCCCAAACCCATTGTATGAGGGAATTAATGTGATTCATTCGGGCTGCGATCCTTTGAGTTAGGCGTTTTTCTGTTCTACCTTTGTTTTGAGCCACCACGCCAACACAACAACAACGCCAGCAGCAAAAACCTACCTTCACACTCGCTACCGCAAACCTCACATCACGCCATTCCAACAGCGCCATGGCCATCGGACACCGCGAAACCCTCCACCACCTTCTCCTACGGCCATTCCCGCACCACCTGTGGCGCCGAGCGTCGAGCTGTCGTCAGCGAGACACGCGAGACGCGAGTGCAGATGGCGGGTTTCTGAGGAGAATTCGGATCAGGATGATGCACGCCCACATCTGATCCACCCAATCAGGAAGCGCGGGGCGGCTAGGCCCCGCCTCCAGACGCGCCTGACGAAAATCGGCATATGCAAATTTGAGGATCAGGAATGATACACGCCCCTTTTCTCCGTCCAATCGGCGAGCGTGGCTCCGCCCCTGAGGTCGTTTGATCCGATAATTTGCATATGGTGGGTCCCGAAGCCGATAAAAAGGCGAGCGCAGTGAGGAGCTCGAGCAGTGTCGTGGGGCGAAGTGAGTTGAGCAGCATCGAGCAGTGTCGGTGGGGCAGCAGTGTCTGGGGCGAAGTGAGTTGAGCAGCATCGAGCAGTGTCGGTGGAGCAGCAGTGTCGTGGGGCGAAGTGAGTTGAGCAGGATCGAGCAGTATCGTGGGGCGAAGTCAGTATCGAGCAGTGTCGGTGGAGGAGTGTCGGTGGAGGAGCAGTATCGTGGGGCGAGCCAGTAGTCAGTATCGAGCAGAGGGTCGTTGGAGACGGAGCTCGAGGAGATCGGTGAGGCGAGATCGGTGGGGCAGACGGCTGCGGAGGCGAACGGCTGAGGTGGACCTGGAGGCTCGCGTCGCGGGATTCGAGCGAGCCAGCCATACTCCTCCCAGAGCATCAACAATTCCCCCCTTTTCCCCGCGCTGAGAGAGTGCGACAAGGGGCCCCGTTCCACCCACACCAGCAGGTGCCACGGAACCGCCGTGCAGCGACATTCTGCGGCTCGCCACGAGGGCGCGGGAGGACCCTTCGGTCTCGTGGGCCTGGCCGCTCCATCCAGGTTCCACGCGCATTAGGCCACGGGCCAGTCTGACTCCCTTGCCTGTGAGGGGTCTTTTCTTTGCTTCGGTGTGAATGCGTGTTGTGGCGCCGTGTCTTGTAAGGTAGTAACTGTATAAGTGGTCCGTGTGTCGTGTAGTCGGTTTTAACTTCTCTTATATGTGCATTTCTTTGTTCAATGTGATATATGTCGATCGCTTATTGTGAGTAAATACATGCGTTTGCTTTACGTGTGCTATAGGTGTGCTCCGTGTGCCGGAAATAAATGTGCATTGTGTGAACTGTTTTCCGTTTCGCTTCGTCTTTTCTTATTGAACCTCCATCCTGCTTCACGATAAAGGGTTCGTAGTGGGTGCAAAACGCCCGGTAAAATAATCTGAACCGTCGAGGTCGACGATAACACGCTCGGTTATCCCGATAGTACGGAACGGCCCGCCCAGCGGCCGTGTCCGGAGTCGACCTGCGGCGAGGTACGATCGCCCGGTTTACCATCGCGTGGGTACTTAGGTAGGTCGAATTTGCGAACAACCCTATCCTACGCGGGTGCCGATTGGCACGATTGGGTGAGGTCGAAGGCCCACCCGTGACTGGATCCCGGCGTTAGCCGGGAGGGTCACGACTGAATTGTCCGTCCGGTGGGCGAGGCGGTCGCGGTTCGAGTCGCGTGGCCGATCGCACGCCGACGGCGCGAATTCGCAACAATATCTTACCATCATAGATAAGTTATGCTCAGCTCTTTGTCATCGCATTGAAGCATATAAAAATGTTCATTCATCGTTTGGTTTCCTGGTCGAATTTCCAACAATGAACGATGAAGACATTTCAACAACAGCAGCCAAGTTTCAGAAGATTTACACTCAGATGAATCGAGCCTGAATTTGTGCCAGAAATTGTTCACTTTAAAAACTTTGTTGGGCAATTTGATGAATTCAGGAACAAGCATGAAACACCGCAAGCTTCTGAATATACACCCTTGTGCTAAAAATGGATTAACTTCTTCATTCCTAATGTTGAAATAGCAACTATGGATTTACTTGTGTTTAATGATAACTAATGCGACTGGAGAGAGAAGTTTCTCCAGGCTGAAACATATAACGAATGTACTCAGGTCAACAATGACACAAGAACGACTTAACAGACTAGCAGTCACGGCAAGTGAAAATGATGTTCTCAAAAATTTACAATTTACTGATGTTTTGGAGAAATTTGTTACCAAAATTAACGCAAAGCAAATGTTTGAATTTTAATTTTGTTTAGCCTTGTCAAATAAATTTAATATTTCAAAAACTTATTTTAGTTTGAAAATATCACAATATCTCTTCTCTTGTTGTGTTACACTTGCACCCATCTATGCGGGCCTAATGTTGACATTATGTTGTAGAAGTTGAATAAACTGATTTAGCAAGAATCCGAAATTCGATTTGCGTGCTTTTGTTAATTATCACTGGGGGCCTCACAGTATCTGTAGCCATGGGGCTTACAAAATCGTAATCCGGCCCTGGTTCAGACATCGTAACAGGTGACTGCTCCGAGGTTTGTAACAATGTCAAAATGACTCTTCGGGTTTGGAAAGCGAACAGGGAGAGGGGTCAGCAGTGTAGTCCTTATCGCATATATGAACTGTGACCAACAATGTGACCTGTCACCTATAACGGCTTCAGTAACGAGCGCAGTATAGTCACGAATCAACGATTTGGCAGTATGTCGTCCTGACGAGCTCATAACAAGGGTGAAGTCAGGATCGGCAGCTCTGCTTTCATTTATTCGTGACCATAAAGGCAGAAATCTCAGTCTTCAAACACCTGAGTGCCACATGTGCGCCGTCCTAGTTTGGAGGTGATGCGTCGGCATAAATGATGTGCATTAGTACAATGTGCATTACCCGTAGGGTGATTGCACCACCCCTTACACACACACGACAACACACACACACACACACACACACAAACACACACAACACACACACAAACACACACACACACACACACACACACAACACACACACACCGTAAACTTACACATGCAATTCTGACAATCCCTCAACAAAAAGCCTCCCCCTCCAAACTCTGTACCAACGTTGATCTCTGCCCCCATCCCCCACCCCACCCCAACCCCTCAACCTCCCCCTTCCAAAGCTGTCCCATCTTTACTCTCACACTCCAAACACTCAAAAGCAAATGGGTATCCCACGTCGAAACATCTGAATCATGCTATCGCTATTGAAACATCATGCTATCGCCGACCTCACAGAAACCCATCACAATTTGAAGAGCAAATTGTCGGAAATAATAGCAAACCTGCGTAACCTCCGCAGTAAAAGTGCTGCTTGAGAGGTGGGGTTCTAAAGGGTTCTAAAAGGTAATTCTAAAGTGTAAATTCCAAAGTTCTAAAGGGTAAATTCCAAAGTTCTAAAGGGTAATTCTAAATTGTTCTAAATGTTAAAATGTAGAATTTGTGGGCAGAGTCAGGCAAACTGTCCAACCAATGGATGGAACTCACATGCACGCAGGGCTGCTTTTATGTGTAGCTGACGTCAGTGTCTTGTCTCATCTTGGGTTAGTGTGCTCCTTATGTTTAATTTATTATTTCTGACTGCACAGCTACCGTACATATGGTTTTAAACCTCCTAACTTGATGGAGCAGTGAGGCACAAATCACGTCCCATACAGCCAAACCTCGTGATCTGTGAGCAGCAATGGCCGTCTGCCACACTGCTCATAAACCAAGAGCGGTGGTTGCGGTCGGACGTAATAATGAAACAAAAACAGAGCCCTTCCAACCCAATAAATGCAACACGGCATGAAACACCGTGTCCACGTGCGCACCGCTTCGCCTCCGGCCCGGATGGCTTCAGCAGAACATTCTCGAGTATTTTTAAAACCGAGGAATTAAAGGTCACAAGTAAAGGACAGTGGAGATGTCTCGAGCTGATGACGCGTGTGCGGAGGAGTAAGAATGTTTTTTTTTACTCTGTCTGCCTGTCTGGCAGTCAATCAAAATTGAGAAACATTCAAAACTAGAAACTTACTGTTTTAATGATGTCATAATGGACACAAACAACAGGCACAAAGAACTAATGTAACGGGTTAAATAAAGTGGTGGCAGAGACGCTGCATCAATGGTGGTAAACTTCCGAATATTTTTTTTGTTTTTTATAAAACCTTTAAAATCTTTACTTTATTTAAACTAAATTATACGCTTGAACACTGCAGGACACAAATTGCCTTTTTGTCACTTTTGAAAACCTACCGTTAAGCAGGACTTGGTCAAAATATTATGGCATTTTACATCATCGTGACCAATTAAATTTGCCGCTCGTCGACCCCTCCCATGTACTTGTTTCCCCAAGACAGCACGGGGTATGGAGTTCTATGAACTCTAATATTCAATGCAGTTAGAGGCCATCGTACTTCAGTAAACTTTCTGATTTCAACTCTCCATCTCATCTTTGGTCTGCCGCAACCACTGTGAATATATCATGGCCTGTTTCACTTGTTGTTGGCTTCTTCACTGTATGCACTTGATCTGACAGCCCATGATGCTAGGACCCAGATTCAAATCCCACGTGCTCTATGTGTTTGTCCATTGTCTTCTAATGCCCTTGTAATTCACAATCAAGTAAACTGACATCATCTATATTATTGCCTTTGTTCTGCATGTGATTTATGAGCAAGCTCCACTACAGGCTTGGTGTTTGTGAGTCCCTGGGTTTACTTCCTGCTCACCGCATCCAGGTTGGTGGCCTCTCGTTTTATTATTGCGAAAATGAAAGATTTTTCAACTATATTGGTTGGACTTGCACGTTATTCTGTCTGTCTGTCTGTCTGTGTGTTTGTCTGTATGTCAATCGCCTACAGGTCACATTTTTAAATGGATCTTCACGAAACGTCACAAAATGGTAGAGTTCATCATAAGCCAGAAGCTTATTGTTTTTGAGGTCAAAAGGTCAACATAGGTCAAAGGTCAACAACTTTGTAAGGTTTCCCAAATCATTCATTTTCATCCGATTGAGTTGAAATTTGAAGAGGATTTGCATATTAGGTCACTGAATTCAACAACCAATTATTTTTGAGGTCAACATAGGCCAAAAGGTAAATGTAGGCCAAATTTCTAAAACCATCAATTTTCATCTGATTGACTTTAAAAAAAATTAAACAGGATTTGCATATCAAGTCATTGAAGTCAACCACCAATTATTTTGAGGTCTAAAGGTCAAAAGGTCAACATAGGCCAGATTTCTAAAATCATCCATTTTCATCTAATTTACTTGAAATTTGAACGGAGGTTGCATATCATGTCATTGGATTCAACCACACATTTTTTGAGGTCAACATAGGCTAAAGGTCAACAACTTCGGTGGAGTTTCTAAAATCCTCAATTTTCAGCCGATTGACGTGAAATTTGAAGAGGGTTCAGATATCAGGTCACTGAATTCAACCACCAATTATTTTTATAGTCCAATTAATTTCAGGGATTTCGCAAGTGTCATGCTCTGCACGACGTCTTTCTTGTTTATTTATTTGTTTGTTTGTACTGGCTCTATTGCCATCGCCTCTCTTTGCCCAACCGTACCTGCTTTAGGTTTCA
>CM068964.1:87461306-87479452 GCA_035128595.1 Eptatretus atami
TTGTCACTTCAGGACTCAACTGCCTACACCTGGCAGTGCTTCAACGTGACATCACGATGGTGGAGCTTCTTTTGCAACTCGGAGTTAATCTCAAGTCTTACGAAAGCAGGAGCGGCCGAACCGCTCTGCACCTGGCCACCGAACTGCACGAGCCAGCCGTAGTGGACAGGTTGGTGTGCTATGGAGCTGATCTCAATGCTCGCACGTTCAGCGGCTGCACACCACTACACCTCGCCGTCGGCCTCGGGGACGAGGGAACGAGCGTGCTGCTCTGCCACCTGGGCGCAAACCTGCATGTACGTAATGGAGAAGACGATTCCCCGATGGATTTGGCAGAGACTTTCCCACAGGTGAGACTGACGTGCAATCGGAAAGACACAGGTGCACACAACTGGCTTGCACATCGATCAGATTTGGACACAAGAGACTAAAAACAAATTTTCCAATTTTAAGATATCCTGATTAATATTAAACAACTTTCAGTTTTGGATATGGTAGTCACTTGATCCCAAATTGCCCTTTTAAACATTTGCAAAGGAAGGCTGTTGGTCTTGCCTTTTATCAAACATCATGTGGGTGTATACTAATCGATGATGGAAAGGTTGAAATATTCACACATTGCTCACACATTGTTGTGACCTTTACTTGTTGGGACCTTTGTTACAAATGTACGGAAATAGCTCACACATCTTGTGACCTTTGTTACTTTGTCAGGAAATGACTTTGCTTTTAAACACTCAATACTCTCCGACGTTTCGATTTAGGAACAGGGGATTCCCCTCCACTTCATTAAAATGAAAGTCCAAAATTTCACGTTTTTGGAGAGTGGATGGGAACAAGTTGCAAGCACGATCATTTATTTATTTCAATTTTCAAAACATATTTTCGACCAAACTGTGGAATGAAAGCCTTAACCTAAGCTATATGTTTTGCAGATGACATCGCTGTTTCTCTACGATGACATTCGGATAGCAGGGCAAAAGGTTTGCTGAATGGACCACGCAATGGATCGTTGAACAATGACATGCTCTCCTCCGAAGTTGTCCTTCAAAAGTAATTTCAAGTGCAATAGTATGCTGTTGGACCATGGATTCCAGAAAAAAAAATAAAAGAAAATAGACAAATGAGACAAGATGACTCTTCTGAGCTTTCAGAACGTCTTTTCACAACTACGTGGATGGGAAAACGAAACGATCGAATGCCAAACCCAAGCACACTATCAAAGGAGATGTTCCTGAGTTTTATTCCAGGAAGTCTGTCTGTCTCGTGTTCGGCACTCGGATACCCACGACCTCAGTCATCCAAATGTCCTCTCCATTGTCCCCGAATCATTTTAACCACAATTCCAAACACTTGACACTTTGAAGCCGCATCTCTTTTTGCCCGGATTCCAACTTTGACTCACGAACCCGAGAACATCAAAATGGGAACCAATCGGGTGACTTCTAACAATTTATGAAATTCAATTCTTACGACTTGGATGAAGTGGAGGAATACATTACGTATTGTGAACTAAGCGAGTACATCAACAGCTCCGACTCACCCCTTATAATAGAAGGGAAGAGAGGAAGACAAAGATTTCAAGATATTTTACATAACTTGTGATGTGGAATTTTAAATACAAAATCCATGGTTACACAATAGTTCAATGAAAATGTTTATCTGGTCACAGTGTAAATGTTTCAAACCACTATGCTGTATATATTGTACGGAATTGTAATACACTATTTTATTTTAAATATTGATCGAGTTGCGTGGTTCGTTTTTTTATCCCCCGCCACGTGGTGGAAGGGGGATATTGTTTTCATAGTTTTAACTCCACATACCATCGGGAACGTTTTGAAGTCGATTTCTCACCCTGCCGCATCATATTTTTGCCAAATGTACGGATGGTAGCATTAACCATGACTTTTTCAAAATAACAAGAGTAATAACATACCACAAAAATTCCGAAAGAATTTGGCAACTCGGCCTCAAAACCGCAGTCGAAAGAAAAAGTACAACTCGGTGAATCACATCACGATGATTTGCCAGGCACGGTAATGACGATGCCTTGATGTTGGAAATCAGGAATTTCCACTCGGGGGATCAGAGGACAAATCACGTGACTCATATGTATGGAGCAAAAAAAAATTTTATCCAAACTTTGCAACTGTTGTGACCAAATTTCCTGCATGACATACACAGGCAAAACCCTTTAGTAAAGCAACAGAATTTTAAATAAACAAGCAAACAAACAATCTCCATTGTACTTTGCCGAGGGAAACGTGTGGAGGGGGGAATTTATGAGAATGAATGTTCAATACATCCGGGGACATTTTATTACGCACACGACTGAAATCGAGAAAAAGGAAGAGGTCGAAACAAAGCCAGAAAGAGAAATTAAGGAAGGCAGAGGAGTACAAGAGAGAGAAGAGAAAAGATTTGAAGATAGGAATAAAGGGAAAGAAGAGAAGGGGATTACACAGAGAATAGGGGGAAGGGGAGTGTCAAAAATTTTTTTTTTTAAATACCCCATATTTTCATACTACTTGATAGTCCCTCATCACATACTCTTTATCCTCTTAATGAACAGGTGGTGTGATTTCCTTGAAGGTGATGCTGTTGTTTTATGTATTTATTTTATTTATTGAACAGCTTTCAAGTGTATAATGGCATTTGTTTGGATCCAATTTTATTACACAATTTCTTCACAAAACGACGAGCAAGCAGTGAAGAGGAACGTTTGCTGAGGAAGCAAAAGGTAAACCAAACTTTTTGCCGAAGGACATTCAGTGATGGAGAACATAAGGGTGAAAATAAAAAATAAAATAAAGGCAGCTGTGGCTCAGTCTCTCTCTGCGATTGCCACCAAGTGGGTATCCACCTGAGATTCTGTCAAAACCCTGCAGGAAAACAATTGCAAAAAAAATTAAATTAAATTAAAAGCATTCACACAGGAGTGAAACAGCACATGGTCCTTTGGAAACATTGACGCGTCATCCGGAACAAGATAACGGCAACGTGGGATGAATGGAAACATTACCTGAAGTTGGGGGTCTGAACAGTCACGACGCCCACCTCAATCTCCGTGGGCTTGAAATCAGCCGAAAGCACAGTGGAGAGACACGTGATGGCCGTCTGCAGGCAGAACACACGAGTGCTCAAGACAAACGCACGCCAACACGTACACCTTCCATTGAGAATACCCTCAGCTAAAGAGGTAGCGTACACAATAATGCCTTTATCTTGGCAATACCACCAAGTCAATCATTTGTTCAAAAACCAATCTCTTTCCTAGCATTCCCACCCCCCATCCCCAAACTGCCCCCACCCCACCTCAGAACATGATCGAGAGTAATTTCAGCTGCAATATTTCTGGTACAGGACAATACATTTAAAGTTTCTACAACTTAGCTGCCAAACATGGCCACAAGGGGATGTCTAATTAACCAATTCACACAAAAACACCAAACAAACAAACAAACCTTCACAAATGAGTTTCCATGCCAAGCTATTATTAATAGTGGACATACTCGTCAGGTACGGGTAATTGGATGGAACATGGCATTTGATAGGAGAGTGAGGGTTGAATCACGTGACTCGGAGCAAAAAAAAATAAAAAAACTAACTTATCCAAACTTTGCAACTATTGTGACAAAATTTCCTGCATGACACATTACATGCAAAACCCTTCAGTAAACCAAGGAGAGGAAGGGTCATAGAATAATGATTCAGAAGAGGAAGAAGGTGTTTGTGACAGCTGGGCTTGAAGCACTGTCTACCAGAATGCCATGACGCCATCTGGCTTATAGGAAAGCTTTGACAAAAGCTGACTTTCGATTGGGCCGATAACAATAGAAGTTGGAAGTAAATCTAGATGCCGCAATCAATCTTGAGACGTTTTTAAAATTATGTCAGCGAAGTTTGGTGATGCACGAAGCAGTCAGAAGAGATGGGAGACCAGACAGCCATCGTAATATTGTTTACAAGTCTGAAGACGGCGATGGTTCACAAGCAATGTACACGGTTCGCCTTTTTAATTTTATGACCTTCGAGGGGACGCCACGGGAAAACTGGCGGGAATCGGGAAAAACGTAAATTATGAAAGTTGTAGTACTCGAAGAGCACTACTTGCATACCAACTTTCATTCGAAACAGGCCACGGGCAAACTGCGGAACCGGGAAAAACGTAAATGATGAAAGTTGTAGTAATCGAAGAGCACTACAAATTGACCACGAATTGCGAAATCCTAAACGTAGTTCGCCTTTTTTATTTTTTTATGGCGGGAATCGGGAAAAACGTAAATGATGAAAGTTGTAGTACTCGAAGAGCACTACTTGCATACCAACTTTCATTCGAAAACAGTTGAAAACCCGAGGAGCTCGATGCCCAATTATTGATTTTTTTGACATTTTCTAAGTTCGTGACCTTGTGACGAAAATGAAAAATCGAGCTCCGTGGGCTATGCAGGTGCCATTGGGCTAACCAAATACCGAAACCCCTGCCAGATTCGACAAACCCCTCGGAGAAGATGTAACTTGAAACCGGCTACCCCCTAAAAACACATGTTTTTTGGGCGTGGCTCCGCCCATAATGGGCGCAGCACGCCCATTCTTAGGAAAACACAACTAGATCATGATATAAACCTCCCACCAAAATTTTATCAGGATCGGATCAAAACACACGGAGCTATGCTCGGGACAGACAGACACACACCAATAACGAATATAGTGGTCACTTACTGACTCGTAACCAATAGATAATAAACCATTGTATTAATAACACGATTGTCCAAAACACTGTTTTAAAAAAAACAAAAACCTAGTAGATGTATTTACTCAAATTATTCATTCAACCTCATTGTGGAAATGCATGCACAGCAATAATGAGCATATGCTACCCCTCTTACATATATGGCTCAACTGTCGTGAATATTATTATTCATAGAATCAAGAGGATTTTAGAGACATCCGTAGCTCAGCAGCACAAGGTAGAATTCCATAACCATTGTGGGGGAAAAATTAAAAAAAATTTAAAAAAATCCAACGATAGGCATCGCTCTGCTGTAGCCTTGTTTAAAAAAAAACTAAATAAATAAAAGAATATAAAAAAGTGCTCGGATGAAGATGTAGTTGTTAAACTCACCTCGACGGTCTGCTCGTAGGTCCAGTCTAGTTTTTTCTTGATCTTCTTTTCCAAAAAGCTGTTCGCCTCTGTCTGTTTCACGCCTGCACTTGTTGCTTTGAAGCCGCAGAAGTAGCCAGCTGGGTCGCACTTGTACAGCTGAGGCCCAAACTCTTCGTCGATTCCGATGATCATCATACCTGTGTGGAGGTAATGGAGGAAAATGCCCAGAAATAAAACAAATAAACAAACAAGCATCATTAACTGGCAGACTTAATTTTTGGATTTATCTCTTCATTGTCAAATGTGCAACGCAAATTGGCACAGAACCTCTCCCCCCCCCCCCCCCCAAAAAAACAAGACAATTACCACGTGGTACAAGTAAGTATGATACAAATTGGTGAGGTCATCAATGAGACAGAAATAATGGAAATAAACATTTATTTACATATGGCAAAACGGTGGCATCAGTGCTTTCGCTGTTGAAAGGATGAGAAACAAGTCTATTTGTTTCCAAAAACTTTGATTTATTGCAGCTTGAAAACAAACAGTGTATTTGTGTTTATGCAATCTTTTAATTCCTATATTAAGTGTGACGGTTTGTTGCTGCTCACCGATTAAATAATCTCGAAACAACAGCTTTTACAATTGTGTGTGTGTGTGTGTGTATGGATATGTACATGTATACGTACACGTACACACGATCAGCCCACATTAAGGCAGTGGGTACCATTAAGCAAGTGCCACACCAGCTATGGCAGCATGCATCCTCACCAACAGGAAATGCCTTCCACACATTAACTGTCTGTGGTACCCAAGACAGTTCTGGGGATATCCAGGAACAAATTTAATTTTTTTTAAAAGGCTCTGCCTATTAGGCACTTCTGGGAGAAGCTTCTGCTCCACAAGCCTAAAATACGTGTCCATGGATATTCCCTCTCTGGGATGGACTGGTCTATAATTGAGAATTCAATTATCTTCCTGGTATTGGCTGTAGTACAATCCTGTGGAGATGTCAAGCACTGTAGCTCATGCCTAATAGGCGGAACCTTATATGACTGTTTAGCCAGAAGTGCCTTTTTAAAGATATATTTATCTATTGTTGTTGTTGTCATATTTATCTCCAATTACTGTTAATTTTTCACAAATAGTTCAAATAAAAGTATGGATCCATAACTACAACTGAAATTTCTGTTTTGTGACATTTTGGCTTCTTTTTGAAACAAAGGAGAACTTGACCTTGCTGAAAGATGTGACAACATCCTTTTGTGGTCACTCTTTAGCAACAACAAAATAAATAAATAAATGAAATACGAGTCTGCACAAGCCAGATAATTTGCACCGCTTCAACAATAAAACACGTCCAATGGGGAAGGGAAATAAAACGAGAGGTTAAAGAGATACGGAATTCGGAGACGGGCATCGTTGTAGAATACGGAACTCCAACCCAAATTTCAAATCCTCGAGTTAAGCATAAAAAGTTCTCCACAAAATATCCCAGAAAATGATGGAGCAAGACAATAATGGACCTCGTGAAAATATCCAAACAGTGTGTAATAACATTGGACCCTGACAAATCCCATCACACATTTGAAAGCTATTTCATCAAAAAAATAAATAAATAAATAAACAAACAAAGAAAGTATCACCTTCAGGAAATCCCCACAGCAAATTTGTGCATTTAAAATACATAAAAAGGCCTGACAGGTAGGTGACAACCATATTTTGCAGGTAAATACATTCAGGACTGTTAATAAAAAAAGAGAACAGAAAACTGCCCATCGAGGGTCCTCTCACCAGAGAGCAAACAAGAATAAAGAGCATAACGAGCCAAATAAGGATAACGAGTTCCCCTCGTGCGAGTCATTGTCCCTCGATGTTTGACCATCGGAGCATAGCTTGAGGCTCTTCTTCTTCATTACCTGTTCTGGCCGATTTATCTTCGCTATTCGCTATCACATCTATTCCGTTCATTTTGACTGTTGTACCGACCTGTTCCTCAAACATTCCTGCTAGACATTTATCTTCCCCAACAAACTGAATCTTTGCATCCAATCCTTGCTCATCCCTGTCACTTCTCTCCCAATACTTGACCATGAATCCTGCTCTTATTCTAGATTTATTAAAGACAGCCAAACTCCCAACAGTGTGTAATACGAGCCACAAATGTTGCTCGTCTCTTTTACGATTGACAACAATGCTTGGCACACCCAGCGCTTAGTGATCAGAATAGTGCAAACAAACAAACAAACAAACAAATAAATAAAACAAAACAATACCCTGATTATCCAAAGTGCACATATGTAAAGAACAACACAGCATTCAGTAACTTAATATAAAACAACTAGCTATCAGTTAACTCACAACAACCCAGGGGACGCATCTCAGCATTTTGCGTGTACACCTGGGAAATGTCCGCCATGCGCTTGCACAGCATATCCACAGGGATGTTGTAGTTGAACTTGTACTTCCAGTTGGCAGCCTCGTATCGTGCCCGCTGAACTTGGGACCTGCCATCAGCTGTGCAGGCCACAACAAAGGACTGGGTGAGTTTGTGTCACTGCGCCTTGCTCATATACACACACACGATGATGCTAGCACTACAAAACCTCGTGCAATGAAATAAACATTCAACTCTATGACAGAGCGATATACACAACAATTACCGAATTGCTGATCCCAAGCACACATATTCCCCTCTCCACTTCTTCCTATTCCCTATTAAACACAACACTTCCTTTACCTCCCTTAACTTAACCTCAAAAATTGTGGATATAACCCGAATGTTTCATTAGCTTGGAATGAATAAATAAATGAATGAATACATCCATGTGCAGTTATAGATCCTATATTCTCGTTCTCACACTCTTATCTTCACGTTTCTGAAGCTTTACTGCCTTCTTTAGAAATAAAGATAGATTTGGGGTTGGGGAGGAAAATCTTCCAAATACATTTACAAACACATGACAACACTTCCCATGTTGTAGAACATACAGCCTAGGGATCGAGGGCATTCTCCTTCTGTACCTGTCATCCCGGTCATCATGCAGCCAATCTTGTCGGTGATTTTGAAAAGCTGGGTCACCGAACTCGATTCGAGAAGCTTGTCCTGGAACGCAAGCAATATGATAAATAAACAAGCAAATAACAAGAGCATTATTAAGTACTAAAGAAATAAATAAAAATTTTTAAATCTCATTGAAATGCAACAAAATAAGCCAAATTTTATGGTTGGGGATCTTTAGGTGGCACTATATTTTCATAGGTAGCATTTTAGTGCCCATCCTAAGATGTCCTGAGTGCAATGTCAACCCGTTAAATGTGTGGAACCACATTCAATGCATGTCTGACCATGCAGAGCAGGCGGATTACTCCCACACTGGAGGTCATTAGTGAGCGAGCTGGGTTTTTACCTCCAACCTAAAAGACATAGCAATTCTCCCGAGATCAGGTCCATTTCCAGAAATCCATAATCGAAATGCTAAATACTTGCAGCTCTGAGCTGGAATGGAACCAACGACCTTTGTTACGCTGTCTATTATCTTCACAGGGTTACGCTAACAATAATGCTCGATTTAAAAATAAATAAATAATTATTTTTTCTCCAAAAAAACCCCAAAAAGCCAATATGATGAAAAAAAGAAAGGATGCACCAAGGTAGGAATTTAGAAAGAAGGGAGAATACAATAGGAAATGAAATGGGAATCAATATTTAATTCAGAGAAGTGAAAGTGCCTCAGGAAGAAGGCACAACTGGAACGGCACTCGGTAGAGCCCATACCTCCACCAGGCTGAACAGTTAAAACGCTTTGTATCCCACCGACAGGCCAGATCTGGATTCAGACCTGAACGAAAATCTAATCGACTTGTTCTTGTCATGTAACCAACTCATCCACCAAGTTTTGTCCGAATCCGTCCAGAACTTTTTGTTTTTGAGATATTGCGCTGCACATCGTTTTTAGCCCCATCGCTCAAAGGTGAAGAATTACTTTAAAATTCTTGGATCCGGATCCAGATCTTCACCAAAAACGAATCAATTCGTCCTTGTCACACAACCAACCTGTCCACAAAATTTCGTCCGAATCCGTCCATAACTTTTTGAGATTTCTTGTTCATAGACAGACAGGCAGACATGAAAACAACCTCAGTCCACCCTCAGTGGCAGAGGTAATACCACTTTGATGTATACAATGCATCATAACTAAATAATTCAGGGGTCCAGCCACATACTTGTTATACCACCTAGGTATCGACACATCATAGTCACAGAAACGATTACACTGTATGCAGCTCTTCCTCGCCAAAATTGGGCGAGGACGATGTTAAAATTTGAACCCATGCTCAAATCCCATATACGGTCTCTATTTCATCATGTCTAACTTCCTTGCGAATCATGTAAAAGTATACCAATTTCCTTATCATGTGCGTGGGTACATGTACAAACTTCGTAATTTAAAAATAGAAATGGAATCTTAAATGCTAGCTTACCTTATCTCCCCGTTGCCAAAATCAAAATGGCCGTGCAGAGACGGCTTGGAAAGCGATTCAAGTTCAGAAAAATGCAAGAGACAGAGGAGGAAAGTGGGGATATGGGGCAAAATAAGTTGATGGCTCATTTTGAATTAATACTTTTGAGGACGGTGGGAACCATACCGAGACAAAATTCTGGCAAGTGTGCAATTTCGATCTGATGCACCATTCTCCGATACAGAGTGTCGGTTTTGCCGAAGCAGTTTATTGGCCTGGGGTCGTGCTGGGCAATTTGCCATCACTAGCCCATCATCAGTTAGTTACAGCAGGAATTTGTAATTTATTCAGCGTGCTGGCGATAGCTCACCTTATCTTCATGAACGACACCGTGGGATCTTTATCGTCCACCAACTAATGCCGGCAGCTGGGGCGCCTAGTTTAATGTCCACGCGAGGGACGGCACACACATTGATGAATCGCCCTGCCTGTGAAACACTGGGACGACGGGTTATAGCTGGGTCGGGATTCAAACCCAGGCGAGATGGCTTAGAGGCGAGTGTGCGTACCTCCAGGCCATCCTATCAGCGTGTTTGCAATTCATTTGACGCAAGATAAAGTATGGTATTGAAAAACTTTTCAAAAGCAACATCAGAGGATCTGCAAGCCTGGTGTTGGCTTAGGTTCTTAGGGTCTCGAGTTCAAGCCCCCGTCTCCGTTGAATTAACAGCAGGCAGATTGACTCAGCCTGCCATCCTTTTGAGGTCAGCAAAATGAGCACTAGCGTGCTTGTAACAGGGAGCATTGCATCGGCGGCACAGCCGTGCCCCCATAAAATGATGCAGCCAAGCAGCCACAGGCTGCATACGAATAAATAAGAGGGTCAGTGAGGGTTAATCCGTTCATCCATCCAATGGGACCATACTCTGTGCAGAGCGTTGGGTGCTGCCTAAGCAGTGTCTTTGGCTATTGAGACCAATCCTGGACGGGTCGCCACTCCGACACAGGATACCAGCAAGCTAGCACTCATTTTGCCGACCTCGAAAGGATGCCAGGCAGAGTCAACCCCACCTGGTATTAATTCAACAGCCGAGTGGGGTTTGAACTCAGGACCCTAGGATCCCATCCCAGGCATCAAAGGTCGAAGGTCAGAATCTGTGATAGGTTTTCTTTCCCGGTATAACTTGAGAACGGCCGAAGCGTTCCTCGTCAAACTTGGTACAAGTACGTGTCATGACGCACGTATAAATTGATCAGACAATGTGGTCAAGAGTTCAAAGGTCATGTGAGGTAAAAATGAGATATTTGAGAACAGCTGAAGGGACTTAAATCAAACTTGGCACAAGTATGCCTGGTGTCGGCATACTGGTACGGGTGGTGGGAGGGTTAATGGGTTACAAATAGTGCAGAAGGGACTCACAGGCACTTTCTTCTGTGTAACAAGGACCACAGAGTCTTTACCCCTCACTGCCACGGACGTAAGACCACCTTGGTTAATGGCTTTGAAGGCATATTCTGCAAAAAAACAAAAACAAAATTAGTTTCTCACAATACAGTACAGTCAGTATCCTATTTGATTGATCTCGGATTCAAAACAGCAGAAGGCTGTTGACCTACCACGTCGTCTCTCGTCTAACAGTGGAGTATCGGTCGGTTCCACGGCGAGTCGGACTGAACGATCTCATCCACGGAAACCCAGATCGTTTGTGCTAACATGACGGAAGCAAACATCAGATTGACAACTAGCACGTCCAAGGGGGCTCGCTTCCAGTGACTAAGCCATTTAGAAGGACGCACAGCAAGAGATGTAAATAACATTAAACAAGTAATCCTCCATCTAAATGGTTCATCACAAGGTGAAGGTGTGTGCACGGCTAAACGAGGTTCGGGATAGAGGCGAAAGAGAGCAAGGAATGGGGGAAAAACGAGCCTGTTTCGGCCTCGGCTACATCTAGGCCCAACAAGGCCGCAGGCCTAACATTAAACAATACTCCATCTAAATGGTTCACCACAAGGTGAAGGTATGTGCACGGCTAAACGAGGTTCGGGATAGAGGCGAAAGAGAGCAAAGAATGGGGGAAAAAACGAGCCTGTTTCGGCCTCGGCTTCATGTAGGCCCAACAAGGCCGCAGGCCATTGACAGAACCGAACCGAGCGACATCCTTCGACTCGATC
This sequence comes from Eptatretus atami, assembly GCA_035128595.1. Lineage (NCBI taxonomy): Eukaryota > Metazoa > Chordata > Myxini > Myxiniformes > Myxinidae > Eptatretus > Eptatretus atami. The sequence continues at coordinate 87,473,056 of CM068964.1, forward strand.
CATTCAGGAATCTGAACAGATATTCCCCAAATCGTTTCTACTTCACTCACCAACTTGGTAAAGTCTTCCCTCCGGAGAGAAGATCGTAATGTGCCGATCAAAACCAGCGCTTGAACCCCGGGACATCATCACAGAATATTATCCTGAACAACGTGAGCAAGGATTTCTTCTTCTTCTTCTTCTTCTTCAATGTTGAGGGTGAACTGTACGTTTACTCCAGCGTGGAAAAAATTCGATTTGAGTAAAAATAAAAATAAAAATAAAAAAACCAAAAAAACCGACCAAGCTATAGGGTTTACAGTTATACACCCTTCCCTACGTTAATCGAAGGAAAATAGAAAAAGAAAAAAAAAGGAAAATGAAAAAGAAAAAACAAAAAAAAAAGGAAAATAGAAAAAGAAAAAAAAAAAAAGGAAAAAAAGAAAGGAAAAAAAAAGAAAAAGAAAAGAAAAAGAAAAAAAAAGGAAAGAAGAAAAAGAAAAAAGAAAAAAAGGAAAAAAGAAAAAAAAGGAAAAAAGAAAAAGAAAAAGAAAAAAAAGGAAAAAAGAAAAAGAAAAAAAAGGAAAAAAGAAAAAGAAAAAAAGGAAAAAAGAAAAGGAAAAAAAGGGAAAAAAGAAAAAAAGTAATATTGCCAACAGAATTCATTACATATTTGCATAATCATCACTCTTGAGTCTCCATGTATTTTTAGGAGCCAGTCTTCACAAAGTTTCTCAAATAATTTCAGTAATTCTTTACGCTCTCGACGTTTGTGGATAATTTATTCCAATAATAGGAGCAAAACATTTTGTATTGCCATTTTGCTTCAAATAAATTAAAATCGCAACGCCGTCCACAACGTCCGATTGCGCCGCCAGCTACACCGCCGTAAAAAAATAAATGTGAGAGAGAATCTTGAATAAACAATGACAAGTAGACAAAACCAACATGTCTTTAGATGTTTAAAATTTCCGAAAATAAAAATACTCGGCCATTTATCTTACAAATCGATACGGTAACGAATAGATAAAACGGATCTTGTGGAGAGTAGAAGAGATCATTGATGAATATCAGGAATAGGAATGGACAAAGAACACTGCCTTGGGGGTACTCGAGTCTGGACAGGGAGAGGAGATCAAAGGGTTCCATTGAGAGCCACACGCTGGCAACGACAGCAGAGGAAGTTAGTAATCCAAGAGTGGAGTTGGCCTTGGATTCCATAGGCAGAGAGTTTGGAGAGCAAGGCAGGAGCCAGACTGTGTCCAAAGCTCAGGATATGTCTAGAGACATGACCCTGATCTCATGTCTGAAATTGAGGGCCTCCATCCATTGTTGGGAGAGAAGGAGCAGTATGTCAAAGGTATAGAGTGACGAGATCTGAATCCGAATTAATGATCTGAGATGAGGGCGTTGGAGAAAAGGAATGATTTCATGTCAACTGCGATGATGGAATTCCATGACCTTGCTGATGATTGGAAGTCAGTAGTGAAGGAGGAACCGTTTTCATACCATTTTATGGAGTGCTGTGATGTTTGCTGACTTCCTAGAAGATGGAAGATGACCGAGGGAAAATGACAGGGTGGAAAGGGAAGAAAGAAGATGGGCAAGAACAGCAGCAGCAGCAGGTGTTTAGGACTCCTGAGCTGGTGCTGTCCGGTCCAGTAGCAGAGTCAGAGCGTTACCAGAAACTTATCCGCCTTCTCAGGTGCAAGACAGAGTCCAGGAGCAGTTGGGCATGACTGCAAAGGGTGGGTACAGAGAGTGAGGGGTACAGAGAATTTGAATTCGTTCAAATAATGACTTTATCCACAAAAGAGTTGCAGCTAAATGCAGAACAACCCTGGAGACATCGCAAAGTTCAATCGCCCATGAAAGAAACATTGCTGATCATCCGCCATCTTGCTTGTTCGTCTGTGCACGCATCACGTGATATATCGGTTCGGGGTGTGCGCAAACGTTATAACTTTTGTTTTAAAAAGTCCATTTTTCACCAGATTTGCTTTGATTCCCTGTAGAGCACCTCACAAAACCTTTAAAAATATAGACACAGATCTGGCAGATGCTATGCATAGGCAGTCCCTCAGGGGGAACAGGGTGCGAGGTCGAGCAGTGAATGCATTCAATCATATAGCTCAATGTGGCTAGTTAATTTTGGCACGTTCCTAAATTTTTGTTCACTCAATATAATTCTCCAAACAGTACAAAAAGGTAAGTTTTTAATGCTTTGGAAATTTCACATTTTTTGTATATCTATGGTGGAGGAGGGAATATGGCCTTGCTTGCTTAAAGCACATAGTTATATCGGCTTAGTTATAGGACTCGTTATTTTATTTTTTTAATTATCAGATTTCACAACAGATTTCGACAATTATTTAGTCCGGATGATATCCAATCCTCAAAACCGAAATAATATTTCGATGATATACTTTAATTAGTCCGTGAGAGTAGATCGTGGAAAATCGTCTCATATATAATGTATGAAATCGCTCCAAGCTTCTAATATGAAAACTATAGTACTTACAAAAGCGATGTACACAACGATTTGTAGCTATGATGAACAGGCATTCAATAACATAATTGAGGAAAGTGAAGAAAAAACAACTTTATTGTGAAGAAATCGTTGCGGCCCGTTCCAAGTCAAGGCATGGTTGAGCCGGCCATAAAACATGGCGGCTTCAGACCCCAGCGAGGTTACCAAGGAAACGCCTGAATACCCCACAGAGCGAGGTGGCCGAGGATCGCCTGAAGAAGGCCGGTGAAGGCCGTTAATTAATTATATAATGAAATAAGGCCGTTAATTACCTTCAAAAGGGGTGTTTCAATTCACCCATACACCCAATTTTCACTCCCACACTTCCTTGGAGTTTTCTTCGGATGCATGCAAAGATTCGGGCTGCTATGTTTTATGGTTTTGGAGTTATGGAGGAGACACACTGACACACACTGACACACACACACACACACACACACACACACACACACACACACACACACACACACACACACACACTTGATGTGCTGTACCATATGCATACTCTTTAAAGAGCGTTGGTGCTGCCAAAGCAGTTTCTTGGCAAGGGTTATACTGGGTGGTTTGCCATTGCCTTCCCAGCATTGTTTATCCATGCCCTCTCCTTTTAATTCCTGAGTTTCAAGCAAAAAGGAAGCAGCACAGACAATTTTTTTAAGTCTTTGGTACGACTTGGTCAGGGTTTGAGCCACCGACTTTCCAGACTCAGAGGAGGTGCTCTCAACCATGACACCACTGAGTCTGGTACGTATACAGGTACATATACATAGCATCTTGCACTCCCTCACTCAACTATCTACTGGCCTGAACATGACTAATGGCTGGTCCAAAACAAGCAAAAACTACATGCGAGGTATGAGTATGTAGATATGTACTGCAAGATCAGGAGGTATTCAACGATGACATCATGAGGGACGATCTGCAGGATGGCACCACCCCATGAAGCCCTCCTGCTTGGACAAGAAGAGATTCAACACGAGTTTCATGAAAACCTCCATCGAGATGGAATTTTATAATGAAAATAATTTAAATTGAATTCTTCCACGTAAACTTAAAAGTAATGAACCAGTACCATTTTGAAATGTTTCCTGAAATCACACTGTTTGTTTAAATTCGCTGAAATTTTTCAAGCATTGTATTTATTCATGTTCAAAATATCACTTGCATGTAATAAAGTCATTGGTCCCCAACCTGCGGCCCGTGGGGCGCATGCGGCTCGCGGAGCCCTATACTGCGGCCCAGCGAGGACTTTCCAATCAAACACATTTCCATGTGCAATTTTAAAGGGGTTTACACAATGCCACTGCCGGCTGCGCCGCCTGACCTGAAAAGCCTTACACAATGCCGCTGCCGGCCACTGCCGCTTACCGCCGGGAGGAATCAAATCAATTTGCATCAATAAAATGCATCAATAAAACTCAATAAAATGCATCAATTTTTTTCTGGCTCCCAAACTCCTTGGAGTAGTGAAAAATATAAATAAAAATAAAAATTTCTCATATCTGGATCGCGATTCGGATCTTCACTAAAATCGAAACAATTCGTCCTCGTCACACACCCAACCTGTTCACCAAGTTTGGTCCAAATCCGTCCACAACTTTTTGAAATATCATGCACACAAACAAACAGGCAAACGAAAAATTACTCGAAGAGCGACACTTGGTGAAACGGAACAGCACTCAGTAGAGCGCATACCTCCGCCAGGTTGAACAGTTTACGGTTTGTATTATCCCACTGATATGTCGGATCTGAATCCGTACCTGAACCAAAATTGAAACGGTTTGTTCTTGTCACCGAAGCAACTCATCCACTAAGTTTTGTCATAACTCGTCCACAACTTTTTGAGATATCGTGCTCTACATATAGTTTTTGGCCCCCATCTCTCAATGATGAAGAATCCACTTGAAATTTTTTTTTATCCTATCCAGATCTGGATCTTCACTAAAATCAAATCATTTCGTCCTTATCCAACCTGCCCAATCAAATTTCATCTGAATCTGTCCACAACGTTTTGAGGTATCCTGCACACAAGGAAACAAACAGACCAGGGGGTGAAAACATAACCTCCATCCACCTTTGGTGGTGGAGGTAATAATCTTACAATAACACTGGGCTGCATTTGAAATATTTTTTTCAGAGGTCTAGGTTTTCTCAAACCGTTCTTCATATTTGTTTTTGCATGCTGAATTCAGAAATGTATCTAATTTCGCTCAATCAGGTCAATTTTTATGCTATCTCAATTTTAAGGAAAAAAATAATCAAAATTTTTGTTTTTTTAATTAGCATTTTTTTAATTCAAAATCAGACTTACATTGACAGAAAATGTACAAACTATACATATAATGACACACAAGTACACTTAATGTGGAAGAAAGTGCCTTCTCAATTACTTTCATTTCAATTTCAGAAAAATATAGATAAATCGTTGTTTCTGGCAACACCCAACTTCAGTCGCTCCAGCAGTCGCTGTTTCCTTCGTCTTTTTAATGTTGAATTTCACCTTAACGGTACTTGTGCGTTATTTTATATATAGTTTGTACATTTTCTGTCAATGTAAGTCTGATTTTGAATTTAAAAAATGCTAATTAAAAAACAAAAATTTGATTATTTTTTTTTCCTTAAAATTGAGATAGCATAAAAACTTGACCTGATTGAGCGAAATTAGATACCATTTCTGAATTCCATGCAAAAAGCATATAAGAACCGTTGAGAAAACCTTGACCTCTGAAATGACACAGACCAGTGTTATGACTGTTAAAAATGATTGTTCTGCTGGAAAGATTTCTACTCACAGATCAACATGGATTAGTGGGCATTTATGGTCGGAAGCAGGTGTGAATGGGACTGGCAAGTGAATGGAATTGGTGAGAAGAGGACTTGACTAATGAATGATCACAATAAAATAAAGTGAAATGAAGACAAAATATCACCAGGAACAGACAGACAAAATTGACCGCAGAATTTCTCTTTTTTAATTTATTTTTGTACATGGGAAATACGACACAGCTGCTTGAAAGTTAACCCAGTGCAAAAGAAGGAAACTTACAGTACAGGAATTTGATTTCTCATAATTTGCTTCCTTTGAAATGCAAGACATAGTACATTTCCAGGAAATCTTTCTTTACTGTAAAGCATTTGATGACCAAAAAAAAAAAAGGTCGGTGTTAGTCGGAGTAGTTTCATTTATTTATACATCTGCAGTCTGTAGCTGCTTGGCTGCATCGTTTTCTGGAGACACGGCTGTGCCACTGATGCAGTGCCCCCTGCTACCAAAACGCTGGTACTCATTTCACCGACCTTGGAAGAATGGCAGGCTAACTTAACGTGCTTGGTGTTAATTCAACGGTTTGACAAGGCCTTGAACTCAAGGACCCCAAGGTCTTAGGCCAGCCACCCTAACTGTAAAGCCAAGACCAGGCTTGAAGTAGATTTTTTTGAACAAAACAAGCCAAGTCACCGTCCATCAATTTCCCTACAATTTGGTTTACCAGCTATTAACAACAGCCTTTGCGAAATTATGCATTTGTACCAAGTCGGTAATGAGAAGACAGCTACTGCAGGTATTTGTGATCTTTCCAACCCAGATTTCTCCAAAATGGCAAATCCTCCTTTCTGGACCTGGTGATGACCCAACTACCTCATAAATGTCTCCTACTCTTCCTCTGCTCCAATTCGTTCATCTGATCATGTGCTTATGAAAGTCAACATCTCTCTGGCTATTCTCTGAAGAGCTGCCACAATGCCAGTGAGTCTGACATTTCACTCGAGCAGATTGGCAGGGACTGCAAGCAGCCATCTCTCTTCAGGACTGGTCTCCCAGATCTACTGCCATTGATGGTAACTCAGCCTGGGAATTCTTCCATAGAAACCTGCTCTCTCTCTCTCTCT
>CM068964.1:87505517-87518948 GCA_035128595.1 Eptatretus atami
TGTGCAGCCTTTTGGCTGCTGGTTACATCATTGGTTAGGGGCGTGGATGTGCCGCTGATGCAGTGCCCCCATTACCAGTACACTGGTACTCATTTCGCCGACCTCGAAAGAATGACAGGCTGATTCAACCCCATGGTGTTAATTCAGCGGAAACGGAGCTTGAACTCAGGATCCAAGGATCCCAAGCCACCACCCTAACCGTAAAGCCAACACCAGGTTTAAATTCTATGAACTCTCTTGCCAAGCAGTCACATGAGATGGAAGCCTCTAGAAATACATACGCCCACGTGAGGGGGAAGGACAGTGCTCCGGAGAGCAGAGAGTCTGGGCTGCTGATAGTGTCGCCCCACGAGAAACTATAAAAATAGCACCGCAAAGCGGGCGTAACCCCCTCAGCCCCTTGACGCAAACCAATTTCAAGATGGTGGCCATATTTAAAATCCAGCACGCCCATTTTCGAAAGGAACCTTCCTCTACTCAACCCCAACACACCCAGCAAAAATGGATTTAATCAGACAAGGCGTTCTCAAAATTGACGGAAACCAATTTCAAGATGGCTGCCGTGGCGGCCACAGTGAAATCGCAGCATGCCCATTTTGGAAAGGAACCTTCCTCTACTCAACCCCATTATACCTCGCCAGAATAAAATCAATGTGTTGAAGCCGCTCTCAAGTTATTGTCCGGAAACAAATTCAAGATGGCTGCTCTAGCCGCCATATTGGATATCGGATTGCACTGAATATCGAAAGGAACCTTCCTCTAAACACCCCCATTATATCACACAAAAATGAAATCAAAAGTCAAGCCGTTCACAAGTTATTGTCTGGAAACCAAATTCAAGATGGCTGCCCTAGCCGCCATATTGGATATCGGATTGTGCTGTATATCGAAAGGAACCTTCCTCTAGCCACCCCATTATATCACACAAAAATGAAATCAATAAGTCAAGCCGTTCTCAAGTTATTGTCCGGAAACCAAATTCAAGATGGCTGCCTAGCCGCCATATTGGATATCGGATTGTGCTGTATATCGAAAGGAACCTTCCTCTAACCACCCCCATTATACCCCCATGAAAAATAAATCAATCTGTCAAGCCGTTCTCAAGTTATTGTCCAGAAACCAAATTCAAAATGCTGCCCTAGCCGCCATATTAGATATCAAATCGCACTGAATATCGAAAGGAACCTTCCTCTACCCATCCCCAACACACACTGCAAAAATGGATTTAATCGGACAAGGCGTTCTCCTCAATCGACGGAAACCAATTTCAAGATGGCTGCCATGGAGGCCACATTGAAAATCGCAGCGTGCCATTTTCGAAAGGAACCTTCCTCTACTCAACCCAACACACCCTGCAAAAATGGATTTTAATCGGACAAGGCGTTCTCCTCGAATCGACGGAAACCAATTTCAAGATGGCTGCCATGGAGGCCACATTGAAAATTGCAGCGCGCCCATTTTCGAAAGGAACCTTCCTCTACTCACCCCAATACACCCTGCAAAAATGGATTTAATCGGACAAGGCGTTCTCGAAATCGACGGAAACCAATTTCAAGATGGCTGCCATGGAGGCCACATTGAAAATTGCAGCGCACCCATTTTCGAAGGAACCTTCCTCTACTCAACCCCAAAACCCTGCAAAAATGGATTTAATCGGACAAGGCGTTCTCCTCGAAATCGACGGAAAGCAATTTCAGATGGCTGCCATGGAGGCCACATTGAAAATCGCAGCGTGCCCATTTTCGAAAGGAACCTTCCTCTACTCAACCCCAACATACCCTGCAAAAATGGATTTAATCGGACAAGGCGTTCTCCTCGAAATTGACGGAAAAAACAAAAGTTGACGGACGCCGGACGCCCGCGGACAACGCCTGTGACGACAATACCCCTTAGCCCAATTCGGCTGAGTGGTAAAAAGGACCACTGATAGTAGAAACCGTTCTCTCTGTGCCCTGGACTTTTGTGTCGCTGAAATAGGTGACCCTTATTGTCAGTAATTCTGTCTGTTTGTTTGGATGTTTGTTTCGATGTTTGTTCGTTTGTCATAAGCATAATGGTAGTAAACGGGGCCGATTTTGACCAAACTCGGGTGATAGGTACATCTTATGACCTAGTGCTTTGGAAATTGTGATGGTTGCTAGGGACGCTTTGGTTCCCTAGCAACAGCCGAAAAACCTTCAAAATCGGTACCATTCACGCGACATCAATTCCGAAAGCCATTATCCCACGTAGGCTTATAAAAATTTGGCATGCATCATCTACAGGTGATTCTCCACCAAATATATTCCGTTTTTGTGATGTATGGAATAGTTTACCCGCAGCGCCCCCGACAAATGGGGTATGCCCGAAAATTGAAGGCCCCCTAGCGACCAGGTGAGTGCATCGATCCGAATGAAACTTTGCAGGTTCATAGCACGCAATGAGTACTACAACTTTGCCTCAGGACATATTGACCGATATTGCTTAGGTCAGGGGTCAAAGGGCAAAAATCGATAATATGCGAGAGCTGGTGGTGCCTTCGCGCCAAATGCTACTCCTCCTAGGGTTATGGTCAGATGGTCATGAAAATTCACACTAATCATCTGGAATGCATTGTGCACAAACGATCGAGCCGGATTTTCGATTTATATATTTGTTCACCCACAGCACCCCTCGAACTTTGGGGATTTCCGATTTCAAACCGCATTTTCGGTACTTTTCATTCAAATGGATACCGAGTAGTTATCAGTAGATGGAACTGGATGAGATTTGATATGCATAATCTAAAGGTGATTCCCTATCCGCTATATGACATCCATTTTTTTCTATATCTTATAGTTTCCAAATGGTAACCCTCTCAACTTGGGTGTCCGAGGGCCATTGAGCATTCCCGCTGAAAATTCAAAGTACACTAGCTCCAAGACAGTTGAACCGAATCGAATGAATCTTTACATGCTTATAGACCGTAATGAGTACTACAACTTTGCTCATTTGCATAATGACCTATCTCGAGTAGGTCAGGAGTCAAAGGTCAATAAGTGCATTTTTCGGGCAAAATGACCATTCAAATCCCCCTTGCTCCTACACGGGTTAACCGATACGAATGAAAGTTCATAGGTACAGAGTACTCAATGGGTACTACAACTTGCTTCAGGACATATTGACCGATCTCGGCTGTCAGGGGTAAAGGTCAATGAGTAAATTGTCGGGCAAATGACCATTCAAAGCCCGCTTGCTCATACACGGGTTAACCGATTCGATTGCAATTTCGTAAGTACTTAGTACTAGATTAACTGAGATCAAAGGTCATCGAATGCTCTGCGACCCATGGCCGCCTACCGGCTTGTCTCTCTCTCTCTCTCTCTCTCTCTCTCTCTCTCTCTCTCTCTCTCTCTCTGTGTGTGCTCTGAATGCTCTGCTTGGCTGTCTACTCCCTGCTCCATGGACTCTGCCCTCACCCCCTTACCGGTTCCTTGTTTGACAACACCAGCATTCTGTTATTGTATCTCTCTCGGTGTGTGTTCTTGCTGTCAATGGTGCACTGTGGTGCAGGCAAGCGTTGAGTCCTTCGAGTCGCTCGACCCTCGGAGATTTTTGACAGGATGTTCTGGCGCAAGCCAGGACACTCAAGCCACATGTGTCTTTCGTGTCTCATATTCTCCCTCCGTCTGTCATGTCACCCAAATGAGTTGATTAAGTTTTCGTTGGCACAGTGGGCACAAGGATTGTCATTATTTATTCACTGGTACCAGTTGTTTTGCCACTTGTGGCCAGCTCTCTTCTTTTCTCCTTTGCCCTTTTTTCTGGTTATTAAAATCCTCCTGTAAATGAGAACCTGTTGTCCTGGACATTTGGAATGCACAATATTGAGGAACTCCAGCATGTACAATTAATTTGCAGAATAAACCCTCAAAGGGGTAGAATCTGGAATGGCGCATTTAACATGCCATCGGTAAAGAAGTTCTCGGCAGAGCTCTGCTCGGCTATTCACTGTCAGCAGATTGTTACAGCCGGACGGTTTTTAACCATTGGTGTGTATGCAAATTAACTGCGGATGATTGGACAAATTTGAGCCATTCCCGTCTGGTGGACCCTGCGGTCGTTAGAAGACCACTGACTGTTCCACATATACTATAAACGTCTCAAATGCATGAATATCCTTTGGAAATTATTGTTAAAAAGCAGAAAATAATCGTAACACGGTGGCCAGTTTATCCTCGACTTTCATTGTTAACTTGCTATCGTGGGCAGCCTGTGACTCCTGGTTGCATCATTTTCTATGGGTGCAGCTGTGCAACTGCTGCAATGCCCTATATTGACAGACACTGGCACTCATTTCGCCAACCTCAGAAGGATGACAGGCCAAGTCAACCCCACCTGGTGTTAATTAAATGGTTAACAGGGGCTAAAACTCAAGACCCGAAGATCTTAAGCCAGCTACCTTAACCACGAAGCCAACACCAGGCCTACTTTCATTACTCTCTAGTATGTTTAAAGAAAATCTTCAGAGTGAAACAAAGCTTAACTTTCAAAAACTCTGAATTACGTGATCATTATGTTGTTCACTTTACATCCTTGCATGGAATAATGCAACTTGATGTGCACTCGATTGCATTCCTTTAAATGATCCATGTTCTGAATCTTGTCGTGTGTGTCGTGGTTGACGTGCTTGCCATGTTTCCTGTTCAAGTCGATTGCAACCTTGCGACAGCTTCCTGAACCAGCCATGAGAATGCTTTCAATACGTCTTCATTTGACAAAGGCATTCTTGAAGGGAATCTGAAAAAAAAGGAAGATATAAGCTATGTATGAAGAATTTTGGGAGACATTTTGCTGAAAGTGTTAATTTTCCCAATGGATGGAGACTTTTGGAACACCCTGATTTGTGCACAATTTCTGGTACCTTGCCCCCATATTGTTCATAGTTGGCTGTGAACACACACATGACGTCAACATTTGCATTTCACAGCCACTGGAGGACGAGACACATTGCTGTCTCTCCATAAATCACTGTGAAGGAAGTGTTTTACAGGTGTATGTGATGGAAGAAAGAGACGAGCATTAGTTCTGAAATTGGACTAGGAGGGTTGGCCAGTCATGTGCAACCCAGGAGAGCTGAGGGTTGCAGGCTCACCCAGAAATCCAGATGAACATTGTACAGGAATCTTTTTATGCAACCTGAAATTATGTTGCCTTACTTAACTATTGCTGTTTGATTATGCTGATTACACAAGTCTTTGATCTCCTCAAGTGCTGAAATTCTTTTCTGATTTTTTCATGTGTACAAAATCTTGGAGACAGGGAAAAGGCAACGTACTTCCTGACAGTACAGCAACAACTCGGAGAATGAGAGAGTAGAGGGAATCTTCAGAGGATGAGTTGGGTAGGATTAATGGGGTAGAAAGATTGCTGTTTGGGATGACGTTGTGAGCCTGGTGTTGGCTTAACGGTTCGGGTGGTGGGCTTGGGATCTTAGGGGCCTGAGTTCAAATCCCACTTACCCGTTGAAATAATACCAGGTGGGGTTGACTCGCCTGTCATCCTTCCGAGGTCAGCAAAATGAGTGCTAGCTTGCTGGGATGATTGAGCCATCGAGTATCCTGTGTCGGAGTGGTGACCCATCCAGGATTGTGCTCAATAGCCCAGGAGACTGCTTCGGCAGCACCAACGCTCTGCAAGAGTATGTTCCAATGGATTGGATGGATTACGTGTACAAAAATCTTGGAGACAGAGGGGAAAAGGCAATGTACTTACTGACAATGGGGCAACATTGAGGGAATGAGAGAGGAGGAGAGGTATCTGCAAGAGGTTTAAGTTGGGTAGGATTAATGGGGGTAGAAAAGATTTCTGGTTGGGATGATAGTGACATAAGCCTGGTGTTGGCCTCACGGTTAAGGTGGCTGGCTTACGATCTTAGTGTCTTTTGTTTGAGTCCCTCGTTCTGTTGAAATAACATTAGGTGGGTTGACTCAGCCTGTCGTCCTCGAGTTCGGCAAAATGAGTTCCAGCTTCCTGGGTTAAGAAGTCATTTTGAGTATCCTGCATCGGAGTGGCAACTCGTCCAGGATGTACTCCTTAGCCAAATGAAACTACCTCGGCTCCCCATGCAGCTCACGGCATAAAGGATGTGTTGATGATGATGGTGATATGGGATGGTGCTGCACCGTTTCATTGAAGTCGTGGAGGATACTACTACTGCTGTGCTGCTGCTGCTGCTGCTGCTGCTACGGCTGCTGCAGCAACGACTACTACGAACACGTTTAATAGCCCCATTTATTTATTTTCACGAAAATACTTCACGAACTGTCTGGTGTCAGCTGACATTCAACTGGACAAATTTGTAATTTGTTCAGGGTGCATGTCATAACTTGTCTACTCTTTGTGAAGATCGGGTGGGGTTGTGACGTCTAACAGCAAGCAGAGAGGATGTCCAGTTTAACGTCAACACATTAATCGGGCTGGGAATGGGACCCAGAGACAAGGCAGCTCAAAGGTCAGGTGCTACTGCTGTGCCATCCTGTTGGATGACCAGAGGAAGAATGATGATATGATCACATGAAAAAAATCACGAATGTGTTTGCAATTATTTTTTCAGCGAAGTGGATCATGAAACACTTTTGTTGACAAACATGGCTGAAAGGGTGCACGGTTGTGCAAATGGGCAGTTCGATTTATTTCATGGCGAACCTGGAGATCGATGTCCCTCTAGTGGATAACAAGGTGTTTGCATAGACTTGAGGTAAATGGGTAAAGGATGATCTGTGTGCTTCAATGATTTTCCCCACCCCACCCCGCATCACTTTTTAATTATCATATTGTTGCGCCACAGGTACCGAGACACCAGCTTGTCACTCAGGGGGATTAATCCCCGGTTGTCCTCGGTAAAGCGCACCTGGGCCAACGCTCACAATTAAGCGTTGCGGTACGGTGGTTGTTTTAAAACCACGAACGCCACCCATCAACCACGAGTTCCGTGTCCACCGTCTAATTATTCCGTTTAACTTGAGGTCACGTTACCTGAGCGGGGAGCGCGCCCTCGGCAAAGCACCAATGTTATCTCAATTAGATTTTAATTAGGGTGGCCGAGCGTTTTACCGCTGGTGCGTGCGACGAATTTTGGTCAAATCTGTGGTAATTACCTCCCAGTCTATCTCGGTTTGACAATGCTTGACCAATGAAAGGAAAGGACAAACACTGACAGGTTGGAAATCGGCAAATGATTATTAATAATAAAATAAAAAATGGAAATAACTTTTATTTCTGGGAAAATAAAGAAATGAATTTCAAAGCAAAATCAATCAAAATGCCAAGAAAGGCAAAGAGCAGATGCTTATCGGGGTTGACTTACTTACAGCAAAACAAAACATGGGTACCCAACATCATTCAGGGGGAGGGAAAGAATCATCTCGCTCACCAGAAAGTAGTCGTCCGTGAAGTGAAAACGTCCTGAAATGTGTGCGTGCGTGTCACATCCGTCACCAGCACTCAGTTTTTCGTGCACCTCTCGCGAACAGCCTTGACGCCAGTCGAAGTCTGGAGGGCACTGGGATCGTCGTCGCGGTTTAGACCCTGGTTTGTGGTGATCGACCCGTGCCTCACTTGTTGGCGGCGCTGCTCACACCCACATGCGCACCACATGCTCGCTTGCCCAAGCACTGGGAAGGACGAATTGTCTCGTTGGCGCTGGTCAGACACCGCTTCTTGCTCGCTTCTCAAGCTTACTTCTCGTTCTCTTCTCCCTCCTGGCTTTCTTCGCCCGCTTTTCTCCTGACCCGCTTTTCTACTCACCCGCTTTCTCATATTTCGCTTTTTCTTTTTCCTCAGAACGGACCTCCTTCGTTTTATATCACGGGCCGTTCCGTGGGCGCAGACCGCCCCAAGCTCACCACGCCCCACAGGCGCACGGTTACCATGACGACCCGTGCCCTCAAAAATGCGGGCGTCGAGCTCACGAAAGATTGTTGCTGAGGAAGAATGGGAGAAGGCTTCAGGCTCGTGAAAGAAATGTGTGTAAACGTGTCTGTCGTAAAGAAAAAACTTCCATAAGAGGGGATTGATCCTTTACCCTTCTCAACACATCACATTTAGATCCCATTAGACAGGGATGGGCTAATCTAAACATGGATTTAAGGAAATAACTGTCTGAGGACCTGGATGTGTGGTGTATCCATCAGACCGGATTTTTGAAATCCGTAACAATATTTTTTGTCTGATCCGATTGTGAAAAAGCAAATGCGGTTTTCGATTTTGATTTGTACCTTTTATAACTTTAAGCAGCAAAGTGCATGATGAACGGTTGAGTTTTTTTCGGTGTTTCATGTTTTTTTTGAAATGACTTCAACGGCAAAGTTCCCCTGTCAAGAAAGAAAAAACAACAATTAAAACAACATTTAATATAATTTATATTTTTCACAAAATCAGAACTTACAACATTAAAAAAAATAATCTACGATCCTGTGATTCCTTGCTTTCTTGTGAAAACCAATTTAAACACAGTGCCTTGAATTGTTTTTTTATCAAAAAAGATGGGTTACATCGAGTACATTTGTATACTATAAACCCCAAGCACATCTCCATCACACGTACATTTTACAAAAATCTTTTTAAATGACAAGCGCATTGTGTATCAATACTTAAATGGAGTATTTGCCGTGTGCGTTGTTCCGATGGATTAAAAAGTAACGATTGGAGAACTGTGTACGACGTGCTTGCTGTTGTATCCTTTTGAAGCAAAAAACGTCGATCGTCAATACACGTTGCAGATGCAGTGCACAACTCTCTGGATAAGGAGTGTGTGCAGTAACCAAGCACGGTAAGCTCGCGCTTGTTCACCAGAGTTCCTTATCAAATGGATTTGAATTGAGTGCTTAACCCACTTGCGAACGTTCTATAAGAAATCTGGTGACTGAACACCCTTGTGTCACCATACGTGTCTATTTCAAATGGAGACCAATTTTCGTTTCAAACATTAAATTTCCTTTTAAAACAATTCGTCGGCCGGTGTGTGGAGCAATATTTATTTTTGGAAAGGCTGTTTCACGTTCGATTCGGGTCATTGTGTGTTATTACTAGATATATAGTAGATCTGACAACGAAAATTTATCCTCGGTATTCGTGTCGACGAAATCCTTTCGATCTGATCCATTGTCAGAATATACATAATAAAAAGCGCTAAAATCAATTAATCAACATGTTTTGTTCCTCCCTCACGTTCAGTTACGATTATCTTGTGGAGCGCTCGTACTCCCATTCAAAACGTTAAGGAATGTCTCGCTTGGCAGGCGTGGTGCTTGGTCACGAGAACACACCCCTGAACCTCTTCACATGAAAATCCTTGAAGTTTCCTCATCGCCTGTGGGGTGTTCTTACTTCGTGCGCACCAGGTCGTCATCTTATTCGAGGTCGTGACTCCTTGTGGGAATTGTTTCAGAAACCCCAAAATACTGGACCTTTCTGTACTCGAGGAATCCCAAATACTCAAACCTGAACCGTACGAATTAACCCCAACTACTGGATCTACCTATTAATTAACCCCAACTACTGGATCTTACCTCTTAATTAACCCCACGCCTGGATCTTACCTATTAATTAACCCCAACTACTGACCTTTCTGTACTCGAGAATCCCAAATACTAAACCTGAACCTACCGAATTAACCCCAACTACTGGATCTTACCTATTAATTAACCCAACGCCTGGATCTACCTATTAATTACCCCCAATACGGGATCTTACGTCTTAATAACCCCAACTACTGGATCTACCTCTTATTAACCCCAAATACTGATCTTACTCTTAATTAACCCCAAATACTGGTATCTACCTCTTAATTAACCCCAAATACTGGATCTACCTATAATTAACCCAACGCCTGGATCTACTATTGAATTAACCCCAACTACTGGATCTTACCTCTAATAACCCAAATACTGATCTTACCTCTAAAACCCAAAAATGAAACTTTACGAAACCCAAATATTGTTGTTGGCCGGGTCGGCGGTGATAAACGACCACTAGGTGGAGCAGTTAGAGCGTCTCCCACCGAACACCCGGAATTAGTCGTGACTCTCGACAACTCCAAAGGTCCGGTCCCTTAAAGGACCGTGGTCGCCAAAATTTCGACGTGTGAGGTTGGGTCCACTTGTCTAATTTCCACTTTACCGAAGTACCCACGCCGTCTAACTACCGGGAAACCACCACCCGGCCGACTTTGTCCGAACCGAGTCGCTATTCACCGCACTCGGATCCCGTAACCGAGCAGAAAGTTACAAAAGCCGCGCAGGTTCCCAATGACAACTTACCGGCCAAACGGCCTCACTAATTCTCAATACACACGTCCTGAGTCAATGAAGGAAAAACACAGACGACGAACTTGAACATTTAACAAGGGGTTTTATTTACAATAGGCCATAATCGGAAAGGGAGACACAGAGCAGAGTTATCACGAATATAAGAAATGTAATCACAATATCACAAGGCACTTAACAATTCTACTTACAGACGGGGGCCACAGACACACGCACACGCACACGCACACGCACACGCACACACACACCCAAAAGAAAATGGACCCCGTGGGTCTTTATTCGGTCAGCCGGGCCGGGTACCTTCCCACATCGTGCGGTCACACCGACTCCAAACCATCAGGTGGACTCGAACCCACGACCCGAAGTCCCGGCCCTCGTCTCTGACTGCTCGGCCGCAACTACCACTAAAACCACAGCAAAAGGGCCGCCAGACGACGACCGAGACCAAAGCCACCACGACCGCAGCCGAAGCCAATCGCCACCAAGACTGCAGACGCTTCTAACAACGACCAAACCCTCTCCCTCTTGAGGTGGAAGCAATTTCTTTTTCCTCACACTCGCCTCCTGATTGGACGTCTCTCGAGGGGTGTGTCAGGCGTCTCGGAGGCCCGCCTCCCATTGGCTGGGGCGCGCGTGCGATACTCGCCCTTCGCTCATATGGCTGAAGGAAACGTCCCATGCCCTTCCTTAGAGCGGAGACTCGATCGAGGTGATGTGAGGCTCCGCCTACGCCTTCAGCCAAAAACAAGTAGGCAATGGCGACCGGGTTGAAAGGAGGGACGGTTGGCGTGTTGTTGTTGTTAGAAGATGTAATGAAACCTGACTATAAAATAACTCGTAGCGCACACACGAATTCCCATAGACAGGAGGATTCTAACTATAACCACATACTTATCGAAATAACTAAGCTTAGGGACTGCCTGTCTTTGTGTGCAAATGGAGCTTCCAGATTCTAACAATATTAGACCCTCATATGTAGCAATGATCAGACAACTGTATGTGTGGAGGTTATATTTTCACCCCTGTCGTTTGTGAGCAGGATAATCTCATCACGTTATGGACGGATTCAGACGAAATTTTGTGGATCGGTTTGAATGTGAAAAGGACAAAAATATTATATTTTGGTGAAGATCTGGATTTGGATACTCGAATTGTAAAAGTGATTCTTCACCTCTGAGTGATGTTGTGTATCGTTTCTAGCCCTATCTCAAAAAGATGTGACGATTCAAACGAAACTAGTGGACAGGTTGGGTGTGCTGTGACAAGGACAAAATGATTCGATTTTGGTGAAGATCAAATCTAAATCCAGATATGAGAAATTGTGATTTTTTTTTTCTTAAGTGATTCTTCACCATTGAGAGATGGGCCAAAACGAAAATACATTATATCACGATATTTCATAATTTGTGGACAAGTTGTAAAAAAACATACAGATGGATGAGTTCTTCGGTGACAAGAACAAGCCGATTCGATTTTGGTTCAGGTCCGCATCCAGATCCGGCTATCAGTGAGATACAAACGTAACCTCTTCTTCCTGTCGGAGGTATGCACTCCACCGAGTGGCCGTCCTAGTTGTGGTGCCACTCTTGTTTCACTCAGAGCCAAAGTGTGAGCATACTTATACCGCCCACCACCAAATGGTGGTGCAGCATCGGTGCAGAGGTAGGATTGTCTAAAAACAGGCAAAATATAGCTATTTTAAATTGGTGTGACTCGATGAAGGTCTGCTTTCCATCAACTCGATTCCAGATGTTCATGTTGATTTTAAGGATCATTTTTATGGCCATTAAATCAAGAAGTAATAAATATCTTCTTGGACCTATCCGCTGCAAGCTTGGAAAGGCAGTTTGTCTCAACAACTACACAAATAAAAAAAACGTCATTCAACACAACAACATAAGTCAATCTACTCTTCTTCACCAAATATTTGCCTCCATGGACCTGAGCATCCGCTCTGGACAGGCCAATAAGCTCCATATCCTTGGATACAAGAGTCCAGGTTAATCAAAAGTCTTCTCTGTCTCTCCTTTCCAGCAACAGAGAGGTGTGTACACTTTTACCCAAGAGTTGTCATCCATCCTTTTTATCGTGGCCAAACCATATCGGTTGGTTCCTTCTCAAAACAACACATAAACTATTGTTATGGTTGTGAGGGTAATGGAGGAATTTAATCGGAAAAGTTAGAGTGAATATAGTTGTTTTGTCCTTGGATGTGTCAAGACGTCTCGATGTAATTAAGTAGGAAACTGTGAGCTGAAGTGTTACTTGTCACCACAAGGGGGTGTGCCGTGTTAATGAGGTAGAGTTTCAGACTAATTGCCCCAGTTTGTAATCGCTCCCCTGTGAACTTCCTCCTACGTTTGTTATTCCAAGATTTTGTATGCAATAAAGTGGGGAACATGTCCCTAAAAAAACTACAAGCGGGCAGAAGCCCGGGTTTTGTGCGAGCAGGCCACGCCCCGGAGGCGGAGGATTGATGGGCGTGACGTGAGACACATGAGGAGGAGAGAGGTGTGGGAGCCAGCAGATCAAATAGACGGAGAGTGGGAGTTTTGGAGGAGAATAGTTGAGTGCGAGTGAGGGACGCACGCGGTCAAGAGAGAACGTAGCTCGGGATGGCCTGAAAAGAACAGGCTTTACGGCCTGGCTTTCCTTCGATGCTATAAGAACAGGGTACGATTCTCGTCTTCGTGCTGAGCGCACTTGGTCGCGTGGTGAAGCGAGACGCTGGCCATCGACTCTTGGCTGGTTGTATGCAACAGGCCTCAGAGGCCTCGTGTTTGTCAGACAGCGGGGTTGGTGAGAACAATCGACGCACGGCGCAGCTGCACGGGGGTTCTCCGAGCCTTGGTGTGAACTACCGCTAGGAATTGACTGACGTATGTTCCCGCTGCAAGAGTGCGAACTTGGTGCCATTTGTGCCGCTTACACGTTGCAAAAGAGAAGCACTCGATTCCAAGTTCCACAAAGATCATCCTCTGGGCCAAGGTGAAGCCGTTCAGAATAAAGGAAGGCGGATTTTTCTTTTGATTTTGTTTTCCCCTTGTCGGTTTTTAAGTGGGTGTGTCGAGGTGCCTTGATTTAGACTTTTGGATTAGCTTATCTACATTTTTTATTCTGCATTATTGTATCTCTCTCCTATTGT
>CM068964.1:87542702-87555927 GCA_035128595.1 Eptatretus atami
TTTACCCTTCTCAACACATCACATTTAAGATCCCATTAGACATGGGGATGGGGCTAATCTAAACATGGATTTAAGGAAATAACTGTCTGAGGACCTGGATGTGTGGTGTATCCATCAGACCGGATTTTGAAATCCGTAACAATATTTTTTGTCTGATCCGATTGTGAAAAAGCAAATGCGGTTTGGATTTTGATTTAGTACCTTTATACTTTAGCAGCAAAGGTCATGATGAACGGTTGAGTTTTTTTTCGGTGTTCATGTTTATTTTAAATCAGAGTTCAACGGAAAAGTTCCCCGTTCAAGAAAGAAAAAAAAACAATTTAAAACATATTAAATAATTTTATTTCACAAAATCAGAACTTACGAACATTAAAAAAAATAATCTTACGGATCCTGTGATCCTTGCTTTCTTGTTAAAAACCAATTTTTAATCAAAAAAAGATGGGTTACATCCGAGCTTTACATTTGTATACTATAAACCCCAAACACATCTCCATTCACACGTACATTTTAACAATCTTTTTAAATGACACAGCTGCATTGTGTATGAATACATTAAATGGAGTATTTGCCGTGTGTTGTTCCGATGGATTAAAAAGTAACGTATGGAGAACTTGTGTACGACGTGCTTGCTGTTGTATTCTTTTGAAACAAAACGTCGATCGTCAATACACGATTGCAGTGCAGTGCAATCTCTGGGTAAGGAGTGTGTTCAGTAACCAAGCTTGAGTTAGCTGCGCTTGTTCAGCCAGATGTTCTTATCAAGGGATTTGAATTGAGTGCTTAAACCACTTGGCGAACGCTCTATAAGAAATTTGGTGAACTGAACAACCCTTGTTGTCACTACTTGCTCTATTTCAATGGAGACTCGATTTTCGTTTCCAAACATTAAATTTCCTTTTAAAAACAATTCGTCGGCCGGTGTTGTGGAGCAATATTTATTTTTGGAAAGCGTTTTCACGTTCGATTCGGTCAGTTGGTGTGTTTTTTACTAGATTACTAGTAGATCTGGACAACGAAATTTTATTCCTCAATATTCGTGTCGACGAAATCCTTTCAATCTGATCCATGTCAGAATTATCATAAAAAGCGCTAAAGATCAAATTAATCACATTTGTTTGTTTCCTCCCTCACGTTCAGTTACAAATTGTCTGTGGAGCGTCGTCACTCCATTCAAAACGTAAGCGAGCGTTCGCTTGGCAGGCGTGGTGCTTGTCACTGAACAACCGTTGATTCTGCCATTGTTCCCCGTCTCTCCCCGTCCTCCCCTCCTCTCCCCTCTCTCCCCCTCCTCTCCCTCCGTGTTCACGTGGCAGGATCGCCCCGCCTCAACTCTTCCGGAATAACGATGGATCATCCGGTCGTTCGTACCGCCAGGTGAGTTTCCCACCACAATGGTTTATCTCACTGATTGTGTTCGTGTGACCGGTTACTTGAGTTTTGCCTGATGATTGTCATGATGAAGAAAAACGTTGAGTACGTCAAGTCAATCACGTAACGAGTCACGCCATCGTCAAGTTCGGCGGGACGTTGTGGACGAACCCGACTTCACCATGACCTCTTCACATGAAAATCCTTGAAGTCCTTCATCGTCTGATGGGGGTTCTTAGTTCGTGGCCACCAGGCTCGATTTCTTATTCGAGGTCGGACTCTTGTTGGGAGATTGTTTCAGAAACCCAAATACTAAACCTGAACGTACCGAATAACCCCAACTACTGGATCTTAACTATGATTAACCCCAAAATGATTTAACTATTAATTAACCCCAACTACTGGATCTTACCTTAATTAACCCCAAATATTGGATCTTAACTATTAATTAACCCCAACTACTGGATCTTACCTTAATTAACCCAAATACTGGATCTTAACTATTAATTTAACCCAATACTGGATCTTACCTTAATTAACCCCAAATACTGGATCATTAACTATTATTAACCCAATACTGGATACTTAACTCTTAATTAACCCCAAATACTGGATCTTAACTTTAATTAACCAAATATGCGATCTTAACTATTAATTAACCCCAAATACTGGATGTTACTCTTAATTAACCCCAAACTACTGGATTACCTCTTAATTACCCAAATACTGGATCTTACCTCTTTAATATAGACCCCACAATACTGGATCTTACCTCTTAATTAACCCAAAATTACTGGATCTTACCTCTTAATTAACCCCAAATACTGGACCTTTGTGTACCTCTAATACCCAAATACATAACCTAATACCGAAAAACCCCAACACTGGATCTACCTCTTAATTAACCCCAATACTGGACTTACCTCTTAATTAAACCCCAATACGGATCTTAACTATTAACCCAAAAATGGAACCCCCGAAAAACCCAATTACTAGAACTTCATATGGAGCAATTATCTTCAGCAAGTCCTCATCACCTTTTGCTTTTGCTGCCGCTGTGGTGAATGTGTTATCTGCTGAAAAGTACTCGTCCTGACCATCTCGTTACCTTGTGTGTTTCGAGTCTTGCAAAACTAGCACTTGGTCAGCCTAGCTTAAGACCTTAGTTAGGGCTTGAGTTCGAGCCTGTTCGTTGAAATTAACACCAGTTAGGTTGAGCTCAGTCTGTCATCCTGAGGTCGCAAAATGAATATTGTTTACTGGTAACGGGCATAGCTGCACGCAGAATGATGCAGCCAAGCATGCCACAGAATGCATATGATAATAAACAGCAATTGGTCAGTCAGTGGGTTTTGATCGAGACACTGGCACTGGATGCTCCCGGGCACTGGATGCTCCGGGACCTGAGGCTCGGGCACCCTGGATGGCTCCGGGCACCTGGATGGCTCCGGCAACCCCTGGATGGCTCCGGGGCACCCTGGGATCCGGGCGAACCCTGGATGGCTCCGAACCCTGATGCTCCGGACACCCTGGTAGCTCCGGACCCGATGGCTCCGACACCCTGGATGGTCGGAACCTGGATGCTCGACACCCTGATGTGGGAACCTGGAGGCTGGATGGATGGCTCCGGACACCTGATTGCTCCACTATTTGTTATCGGTGCTAATATTTGATGGTGTTGGTGAACATGCTGCTTCCGGCTGTGCAATGAATGCAGGATGCTGTTTGTCCAACGTTCTTGAAACTGTCCAGAGACAGTGATGGGGACGTTCATAAACTTCATCCTTACGGAGTTCCAGGACAGCAACAAGCTTTGTATGGAGCTATTGCGTCCATTCTAGAGTCCACTTGGCAATTATGCGTCCAAAGTTGTGAGCTTCTTCTCTTTGGTACGTGGGTTCATACAGATCTCTTAAACTGTCTGTCCTGAACCATTGCATCAGGCTGACTGACATAAAACTCATAACGATCATGAAGCAAACCCATATTGCATATTATTGCAAGAGGGAACCGACGAAGTGAGGCGGCCGTCTCGCGGTTCTCTTCTGCGGACTACGAATCGGAGGCGCGCACATAATAACTTCGTACCATGCGGGTCGCTAATCGACCTGCGAACGCCAATAATGGTCATATCTAGGATCCTTCGTCTTGACAACCGATTACCCGAGAACGCCATACACTTAACCAGCGGAATCGTGTCCTCAGTATGAACTTGCATTATATAGATTACTTACGGACAGATGGCAGCGAGCGGAAGCTGCAGCCATCATACCGATATTACCAGATTTCTGGGGAACCACCCCGGCAAATGCTTAGTGCAGGGCCCTTCTAGACCTGCTCGAGTCGTGAAGTTATCGGAGAGCTGCCATTGCTGTTGTAAACATTCGTACTTGCTTAATTGAGATTTTTAGAGGAAAGTCATTCCCAATTATGTTATGGGTGACTCAGCGGCCTGCAGTGATGCCAACCGTAACCAGCGAGGGTTTGTCGCATGAAAACAGAAATATGGTTCACACAATTTGAATTACTTACTCTATTGTCGAATTCTGAAATATGTTTAAAAGAACCATTTGGACTAACAGATTTTATGCCAACAAGGCCGCTTAACAGTTCCTTGCCGAGCCTGAAACCAAGTCACTAAACGCACACACAGCGCAATGATAAAGGCCTCATTTGAGCATCCATACAAGATCATTGTTGAAAGTCCCCATGGCACAAGCAAGGCACCAACTCAAATGGCCTAGCTGCGAAACCGATCCTAACTATGGTACATATGGTCAAAGAACAGATGTATTTATTGCGAGGAGTAAGTATATTTGAAACACTCTATATGTAATCCACAGCCCAGAAGCTAGAACAACAAAAATATTGAATAGAAGCTACCAAGCAACTGTATACACATTTAAGACCATACTTTGGAGCATAATGTGGAGCCTCCGCTCTGAGTTTTGGGAGGTCGGTGTTCACTCTCTCTGAGTCTATCCCAAAGAATTACAAAAAAGAGTAACTAACTGCTTCCATGCCTGATTGCTCCAACATTGAAGAAGGCACAATATTGCTGGGGAAGGCGATGCAAAACAACCAGTATAACCTTGGAAGAAACTTCTTTGGCAGACAATGCTTTAAGAATACGCATCAATCATCACATCCATCAATCACTCAATGATCATCCAGAATAATGACATGGTAGAGCACAGGCACATTCTCCTACGATGAAGTTGTAGCTGTTTTGGGCCAATCACTTCGACAATTGCAGACAGGTCGGTGGTGTTCTCTTCTTGCCACCACTCCTTTCTCGGTGTTCAACCTCTTGCGTCTTCCGTGCTTGTCCCCCCCTCCCCCCCCCCCACCGTGTTCTGCAGGACATACAGTCCACCATCAATCCCTCCCCCCCCCCTGGTGACAACTGCCAAATCAGGGATCACTGCTCTGTCTCCACTCATTATGTTCCTCTTTTTTTTTCCCCCCACCTCTGGAACAAACTGTCCAATCCTCTTAACAATTTCTCATTCTTCTCCCTCAAGGCTCTTCAAGACAGCTGTTCACAATCATTCTCAGATCTCAAAACGATTGAATTCTCTTCCACCCTTCATTAACCCACCCCAAATCCTTCCTTATCCAATTTCAGTTCCCCCCTCCCCCCCCCTGAGAGACGGGGAGGGGGGAGGGGGGAGGGGGGGGGGGGGGAAGGGTTTTATTATTTTTTTTCCTATTTAGGAGTAGAGGTTTTCCTTTACTACGGGGGGGGGGTTAGTTCGGTTCTATACATTTAAGGGGTTTTATCTTCCTCTGTATCCATTATATATCCACCCCACGCATCCATTTCTGCCACCCTTCCTCCCCACATCCATTGTTTGCAAGTCTCCCTATCTACATGGCCTTCTACTTCTGCTGTTGGATTTCCCCATCACTTTTACTGTTCCTTTTGCATCCTGTTATGTCCTCGGTCCATTCAGCTATACTAGCTCTTCCACGAGCCTCGAACGATGTACACAAAAAAAAACAACAAACTCTTGACTTCCAGTCCCATCTCTGAATGCAAGCAAGCAAATCACGCGTCTGCATAACTATTCTAATAGAGAATTGTAATAATTAATTTCCTGTATGTGCCTCAATGTTGAAACATTTGTGAGTCTGTACAAAGATTGCTTTTTGGTAGCCTCATACGCCACTCCTTCGTGGAACATAGTAGACTATCTTCAAATTGAAAACCACACCACTATCTTCATTTTTATTTTTTTTTTTTTTTTCCAGAGGGGTCCCTTCCGCAAAAGTATGCTTAGTAGACATTAAAGCCCTGGTAAGGGGTGTTGAACAATTTTCTTTATTTTATGGCCCTTATGAGCAAATAGCTCCTAGGATTACCAAATTACCAAAACCTATAAACAAATGATTAAGAAAGAAACTCCAAATTTTACAATGGCACCTTGCATTTGACCCGGACAAATTCCAAATAAGCCATTTATCACCAGACCTTATTGCTGCCTAAAAAAGATTCAGATACTAGATTTTAATGGAAGATTTAAATTGTCCCAAACCCTCACCCAATAGCATTCAAAGGAGAAAACCATATACGGGAGTTGGAATCTGAAGACCCAAAACCAGCTGTTTGACGTACGAGTTTTGGAACCACCTTACGGAAGTCTCACAAACCCCCTCCAAGCCGGGCCACTGGGCGCTGGGCCACGGCGGACCACACCGGGAATGTCTATGCGGAGGGCCAAGGACCCTCGGAGCAGGCATTTAACGTGGCCAGCTTTCCTCTCCGATCCGCATGACGGAATCTATAGACCAACATGGCAATGGCGTACGGCTCTACGCTGCAAGTCAAGGGAAAAAGAGGCCATGGAGAAAAATGCTAAGAATTTATTTGTCCATCGGGATTTATTTGAGGGAGTTTCGAGCTGAGGCTTGACTCGGTCCGTTAATTTTTACCCCCAAAAAATTTGGGGGGGGGGAAACCTTTTTCTGTTTTTTCATAAACTTTGGTATTCTGTTTTATTGGGATTGACATGCTACGGCGTGTTTGTAACCTACTCGTACATTCACACTGAACTTGATTCGTGATGCATTGCATTTATTATTTTTTATTTTTTACAATATTCTTCCTTACCTCAGATCGACAGAATTACATGTCGAGTGAACAGCTGAAGCTTACTATTTGCTGTGACACGCGTAGTACGTCCGCGAAGGAAAACTGGAATCCTCTTGTTTCCATTTCATGCAACAGTGTGATGCTGACTTATTGGCTTTTGTGACGCCGATCCCAACTAACCAGCGTGTATGTGCACGTTCACTGCGCTGCTTGAACTAGATCGGTAGTTTATGAAACTTTCAATCCAGCCTCCAACAGTGTGCTGACCATTTGGTGAGAACAGTTTTGGTTATGTCATGCTGATGTTCCATTCGAGATTTGTGATTTTATGATTATTTTTAGTTTGTTGTTGTTTTTTCATCTCATTATATCAGTTTGAAGGGTGAGCTGGTTTTTTTGCAGAATTACATTTTGCCTTACTGCATTATGTAAAACACACATAACCGGCCACTGATGATGTTAATAATCTCTACAGTCTCATCTCTCTCTCTCTCTACTTCTCTTGGAGGGAAAGTATTTGATGTATGTTATTTCTCTTCCTCTATCCAGCAGCAGATTTGACCAAGGAAGCTGAAAACTTCCAGGGATTAATGAGCGCATCCTAAGTTGTGCATGTGCAAGTTTCGTTGCATTCCCTTTTAAAGTTAAAAAAAAAAAAAAAAGTTTCGCCACTCTTCTGGGATTTTCTTCCTTTATGGGTTAGTTGGGGGGGGTCACAAATTTTCAAAAAGTCTTTATGATGAGGACCTAATTAGTGAAAATGTCATCAAATAAAAAGTTACAGGAAATGGTTGATTTAGTGGGGGTGCGAGCATTTCAGATGCTTGAAAATATTTATAGTTGGCCTGGAATTCCTGGGGAAAAAACGTGAAGAAGAAAATTTATTTTGGAAATTATTAGGAGCAAAAATAAATTGCATTTCAAAGCAAGTGCAAATTCACAATGTCCAAGAAGATTCCAAAAAAAATGAATGTAATTTTTTTTTTTAATATCGCTGATGTACTGTATACGTTTTTGGCCCAATACTCTCAATGGTGAAAATCACTTAGAAAAAAACAAATAAAAATCTCATTTTCTGGATTCAGTCATTCGATTCTTCCACCAAAATAGAATCGATTTGTCCTTTTCACCATACCCAACACTTTCCATCAAATTTCTCTGAATCACGTTCTATAGTTTTGAGATATCGTGCTCGCAGACAGACGGGTGAAAACATAACCTCGCCCACTTTCGTTTTGCGGAGGTATCCAATACTAAATATTATGTGATAAATGTAATTTATCGAGAAATTCTGTAATTTACGTAATTCCATCAAAATAGAATTCCATGTGAGCGAATGTGCCTTCTGTGAAAAACTCCATGTTGGATGATGTGGTGGGAGCAGTAACTGGCTAAAGGCTCAGACAAAAGCCTTTTTACAGGAACTAGTAAATATATTTACCTGTAGGGTCAGTCGACACGCCCAGCCTGACTTTGATACGGCAACTTTCTCATTAGCAGAAAAGCAGTTCATCAGTGGATTAACTTTAATAGAAAACTTTTCGGTATTAGCGAATGCACTTATACTTGCTATTGGACTTGGCATTTCAATACTGAATTTGGCTGCTAGTTGCATAATTTATGAAGCATGGCTGTGCCGCTGATCCCGATGTCCCTGTACATATTTTGGCAGAAATTTGTAATTTACATTTGAGGGGTGCCGCGATAATGCATTAAGACACCGCTGGATCTTTTAAAGTCCGCCAAGCCAAGATGGCAGATGGGATCCTCCCGGCTTAACGTCCTTCTGAATCGACGGCGCACACATTGATGTCGCCCTGTGTGCAAAACACCAGAGTCGGCGGTTGTATACCTGGGTCTACATAGAGGCCAGGGATTAGACAGTCAGGAGGTTGAGTGCATGTACCTACTAAGCTATCCGCTGGCCTAAGAAAATTATCTAGTACAAGAAAGAGGATGAATTGCTTGGATTAAGTCCCCACCATATACACTTAAAAAAAAAAAAAAACAAAATACTGATGTTCAAGCCACAGTGTATAAAAGCTGCGTATTGTTTCTGCTGCGGACTGGGATATTTGCTTACCGAGAAGGATACGTCCGTGGCTCCAAGGGCTTATGTAATGCCACCTGATCCTAACATTCCCTTGAGGTTTTGTGCTTGAATACCTCTAGCATGTTTCCTCCAAGCGAGTACTTTCTCCACTGTCTCGATTCAAGTTTGGCCACTTTCTTCTAGACTTCAATTTCTCCGTTTATGGGGTCGGACCGCTGTTAAACATTGGGCTGTTTACATTTCTCAGGTTGATTATGTGAACGCATTGCCTATACGGCAGATGTAGGTGGAAATTGAAGGGGAAGCCAAATTCAACCAGACGAAAGTCGATGGTGCGCCATCGCAAATCTCGGGAGGGGGGGGGGGGGGGGGGGGGGGGCGGGGTGGTGGGGGGGGGGCGGGGGGGGGCGCGAGCCGGGTCGGGGTTTTTGGTGTGGTTTCGGGGCGGGTGTTTGTTGGTTGTGTTTTGTTTTTTGGTTGTGCCGTATGATTGTTATGTTTTCCCATCTAAAGCAAAGTTCAATTATGGCAAAAGGTTTCACCAAGAATATGCAATATTAAAATTTTGAAGAAAAAAAAACAACAAAAGAAGTTCTGTTGACCAAACAATCTGATCTTTCAAATAAAAATCCAAACAGCTGAGCTTATTCAAATTTCTACCTCATTCAAAACACCTGTTGCTGTGTTTGGTGCTTTTATGGGTCTGCCCTCTATGCCACCAGGATTCCTTGTTTACCGACCCAAGCTTGCCTTTGCGCCATCTTTTGCAGGCATGGCATCATAACTTACAATCCCATGCTAGAGTGGAATCGCCCTTGGAATGCAAAACAGGTATAGTTTAACCACAACTTTTTATTTTCAAATTTGTTTGAAATACCTGCTCGGTATTGTTTTCTGTAGGTGTTTTCATGAGCCGTTTATATAATCTTAAAGCTTCGGATTATTGCCTAAAGCACAAATTTGGCGAGGAACTCCAGGCAACAGTGACATGCTGCTCGGATATGTGTCAACATATTTGGCCGTTGACATGAGAACATAAGCTGCATGCGTTGTGATCTAGCGTACGTCCTTCCTTGGGCACGTGTCAGGTTTTTCTCCAGAGGTGTGAGGCATCCAGGCAAGCTCTGCCACTTATCTGGCTCATCATTGAGACGCTGGGCCAGCTTTCTCCTTAGCCTTGTACATTGTCACCGTCTGATACTGACCTACACAACCTCACTTAGTAGCCTATTGCAGGATAACAAGATATGTCGGGTTGAAGTTGCCACAGCATACCTTCCGGGCAACATTACCGATTGTCATTATTCCATAGCGTTTCCAGACTTGACGTGACTGTCCCATGTTGTGCACGACAGGGCATGATATTGAGTATCAACGACCGGGGTGCTGTTTGGCTCAGCGGCATTTTACTACGGGCACTGCTGGCCTGGATGTTCACTTCGCACTCATCATGGTTCTTGAGTATGGTTAGCCAAAATGTATTTTATACAATTCATTAAAAAGATGTTTGCAAAATTATCTTCGTTCCATGGAAATGTTTGATATAGTCTGGGAGTTAGTGGGGGTGAACCTGGTTTTTGCCGGATAAAGTTTTTTTCTTTGCTGTTTCTATAAGCCTTGGCGTAGCTCTCATGATTCAGGGGAGGGTGACCGTTTGCCAAACCCTTGTCCGGCAATTTGCTATATTAACCCTTTTGTGCCCGGTAAATGCAATAAATAATGGATAAAATCAGTTTTTTTTCACTAAAATTTATTGCATATGAACCCAACCAACATCAATCACATTTGCTTTGTGTCAGATGTTTATTCCACAAATTATGCTAACCAAAAACAACCTTAAATATTAAAAACAATGTGATTCATCAGTATATAACCTTTCCGAGGCTATTTTAACCCAGGACATAAAATTTGAACAACAGACAACATATGATTTGCACAATAACACACCCTCCAATCCTTATTTTGTCACAAAATAAGTAACCAAAAACCAACTTAAAGGATAGAATAATGACTTGCATACTCAATATTAACCCTTTCCTGAACTGATTATTACCCAGCACAAAGCATTTGAACATTATAGACACACAGGGGTCTTTTGACGCATTATTGCACACAAAAAACCACTCCAAAATTATGGCATGGATTTTCATGTCATCTCTTGCTTTCCGACTGCTGACATTGATGCAAAATAGACTGGTTAGACACTCAATCATGTTTAGTTTGACCTACCCGTAAGATCCAATTAAATTCGTAGAAACAAACAAAATAATCTGCCACTACTAGTTGCTTCCCCAAATCTCCTCAAACCTTGCCTACTGCCACACGTGAGCCAGCCAACTGCATAACAGGCACAGAAAATTGTGCAAGGAGCAGACCTCTGACTATGACAACCAACACGCTTTCTGAATACAGGGGACTTTCACTTTTGCAACCACACCTGATCATTCAAGAACATATTCTTGGCCAGCTTCACATCATTGGGACTGCTAATTCGGTGACAGCGACTTGTTCTTTGACCATCTCTCTACCATCCATATTCCTCAGGGTACCAAGTGCCGGTGCGATGCTAGTTTCAAGCAATTCTCGCCATAAATTAGCCTGATAGTGAGCCCATCTTTGAACATTTCTGTGAAAGCCTCCTATTGTGGGGGCAGGAGTGCACAGTTTGGTGGTAGAATGAATGTGTGACCCTTCCCATTCTTTACCCCAGACAAACAATTCTTGTCTCGGACATTCTGTCTTTGGATTTTTTCATACCATAGCATGACCATCGCTATTCACTAGCTGTTTAGATTCACCCCCCATCCACCCCCCCCATTTCACTGTGAGACTCATACCTGTGACCTTGACAACACTTTGGACTACTAGACCAATGACAATGCAGAGCAGAGTGTTGTCTAAGTTTAGGGAGAGTGCCTTATAACAGTTCAAAAAAATTGCTGAGCAGACTCTTTGAACAACGGTCTTTTACTAACAGTAATGTCATAATGATCTCTGCTTCAAATGTGTATGTCTTTCACTTTCATTTCTGATAAGTTACTAGCCTTTGTAGCAACCCATTTCCGTTTCATCTTCTTCGTCATTTAGAAGACGGGAGTGCTCTCTGAAGCAAAAGGCTTCCGACAAGTGCAACTACTGCTTAGCTCATGCCTGGTGATGCCACTAACACAACAGATCATCCCCAAACATGTCCCTGAAGTCCCTGCACAAGTTCCTACGGGAAAGTTTGTTCACCACCACTGCTCTTACAATAGGCTGTGAACAGTTCCACTGAGCTTCCACATTCCGACCTGTCCTTCGTAAGCGTCAGAACAAGAGACTCAAAGGGAAGGTCATTTCATCTGCCTGTGCACCTAAATTTCGTTTCACATTTCACCAGGTAATGCCACGAAAAATGAGACAAAACCTCTGCCGACAGATCAGGTCTGGTAACGGACATCTGCCGCATGCAGATCACTGACTGCTCTCAACACGATGTCGAAACACCGCCTGCAGCAGCATACATTTCTCTTTCAACAAATCTCAGTAAAGACTGATTTTGGTGCAATTTCTCGACATAAAAATATGCTGCTCCTCCACCTAGATATTGGGTGCCTTTTGTCCCTTTTCAATGTCACAATGATCCCCATTAGAATAGACAGTCTGTTCTGAAGTTGAACGTTTTCACCACCAGGCTTTTGACAGGACTTCTTAGTGACTTTCCGAGGTATTGCAGAGTCTGCTTCTCTGTCATTCTGCCGTTTTGAACGATCTGTTTGTCTACTGCTTGTATATTGTAGACACACAGGTTTTTATGGCATTTTATATAAGCTTCACTATTCTGTTCAATGCTTCCTGAAGGTCAAAAATGACTTTCCCCATCACATAGATCTTGCTACATCGTATGATCATTACTTATTCAACAGCGGTTGCGTGTGATAATGGTCTTTCTTCGTTTCACAGCGAACTTCCACTGGAAGAAACATCTTCCTGATCGGACTCCATAAAAATGTCACCCTGAAAACTAAATAAGTCAAAAATTTACGATTCTAACCTTGGGAGAAAGCATTTATATAACTGTTGCCTTGAATACTAGTAACCGTACAAAGGTTCACATTTATTAGTACGGTTCCCTGCTAAAAGAGGGGCAGCACCCAACAACTGTCATGACCCATTTTGATAACTGTCATTGTAAAAACTAAATTCGATACAATCTGAATTGTATATTTTAATCTGCGAGATCCTATTTTACTAAACTACTTCATATAAGCTTGACAACTGGAAAGTCTCGCGTAGCCATCCAGACAAACCCAGCCCACAGCATAGTGGGTGGTGCCCAGCCATGTGCCTCAATATCTGAAACATGCAATGGTTTTGCCACCTTTTGCTCAGTTTAACATAACTAATGAAGTCTCTCAGCCAATACTTCCATCCTTAATATGCATGCGGTGCAATAAACAAGCATCCCAAAGCAGGGAAATGTAGCCTCAACGTTGGGGGTTATATGATCCCCTAGGAATGCAGGGAAAGGGTTTAAATAAATCAAGTTTGGGCAAATTGTTGTCCAAATCAGTGCTAAAAATACTGTGGCCTGTGAATAATAATGTATGAAAATAAATTGTGATGACTTTTGGTCACAGCTATTTACAAGATATCGCAAAACAATCAGTACTTTGGGCGCATTGGTCGTAACCGCCATAAAGAGGTTAAATTATATCTCGCTTTTT
>CM068964.1:87563861-87579821 GCA_035128595.1 Eptatretus atami
TTGCCGTCGGTCGGCCAATGAGAGCCCACGCAGGACAATGTTATTCCTCTTCATGTTTGAGGGGCAGTCCGCCGTGGCGCCCGTGGCGCCCGATTGAACAAGTCCAATCAGCGGACTTGGCGCCCTTTTTGGCAAATTACGGGAGCGACGAGCACATTTGCGTGCCAAAACCGTCCAGTGAGGGAGAGCAGGTCGTAGGAGGTGGCTCCTCCCCTCTGGAGAAGGAGTGAATAATTGTTCGGCGCGATCTGACTGGAAGAGAGTTGGTTTTGATCTGCCGGATCGCCTGGCCTTGCCTGCTGGCACTCGCTGCCTCGTCCGCGCTCACGCTGGTTGGCGTCCGCCCTTCATCCTCCGTCCCGGGTACTTGGAGTGGCATCATGGTTGTGGGTTCGAGTCCCGCCGGTCCAGGACATTGAAGACCACACGAGGTGGACAGGTCCAAGATAGCTCTGGTTTCCAGCTCATCTTCCCTCGAGCTGGGAACCTTCAATAAACGGCCCACGGGGTCCATTTCTTGGGTGTGTGTTCGTGTGCGGCGCTGGTTTTCAAGTAGAATTGTTTAGTGCTTTAGGCTTGTGCGAGTTTTACTGCATTTCTTTATATCGGATAAACTCTGCTCTTCTGTGTTCCCTCCCTGTATTGTAAATAACTATCCTTTTGTTGAATTGTAGCTCGTTTCTTGTTTCTTTCATTGGTTAGACGGTGTGTGTTGGGAAATTGGGAACAGCGGAAAATTGTGCATTCGTCGGGCGGCTCTGGTACTCCGCTGGTTAATACGGTCATCGCCGGATCCGAGGCCGATACCCTTTTTTCTTTTTTCGCAATTCTGATGGACAGAGTTGCCGAGGGTGTGGTTTCCCGGTAGTTTGGACGGCAATGAGTACTTAGGTCAATTGGGGAGTTAGACAAGTGGACCCTACCTCACGCCGTCGAAGTATTGGCGAACACGGTCCTGTAAGGGACAAGTGCCTCTCGGAGTTCTCCGACGGAAGCCACGATCTAGATACGGATGTTCGGTGGAGCCGACCTACTGCTCCACCTAGTGGTTCGTGCTCACACGACAACACGCCCCAACAACAATTGGTTCAGGAGTGGGGTGCAAACCCTCTATCATTGCAGGCGCAACATTCTCAACACGCACATGAGAACAAGCATGGCTAAAGAAGGTGGGTAGTGGTGAGAGTGCTCGAGGAATCTATGGCCAGCGACGAACCACGTGCAGGAACCCACCAATGCAAGAACTTTCCCGCGATCCGAACCTAAAATAATGAGCATGGGTAGGGCGGCATATGAACCCCCCCTCCGCAAAGTCCCCCGCGATTTCTGCGGTTCCGCAACCATCATGGGATCGGCTTCCGTCAGGGACATTTGAAATTTGGACATTGGGGAAAGTATGATGCTAATGAGGAGCGATATGCGGAGGATGGATGAAAGCATGAGGGGTGATGTGCAAGAACAAAACGCAGAAGGGATCGACTTTCACAAAAAAGGAAAGCCGCATGGATGCGAACACGCAGCACTGAGGGGCGATACGACAACAGCGGGGTGAAATGCAGAGCACTGGGGTTTGAGTCTCCAGGCGGGGCAAGAGGCAATGAGGGCGAGTATGAAGGAGGTGAAAGGCGAGACTGCGGACAATGTGATTGCAAAATGGCGGAACACGTGGCGGAGGACGAACCGACCAGGGGAGGCAAATTGTGTCGGGCCCGCAGGAGAAAACGGGTAAGGTCGGGGATGACGAGAGATGCCAGCAACAATTAACAGGGGAAACGTTGTGGAACAAACAATTATTTATGTACTTCAATTATAATTGTTGTTTCTGGTGCTTTATAAATTTATTTTTAATGTTGTAAGTCGAATTGGCTGAGTTATGCTTCCTTGTAGCCAGGCTTTTGACTAAATGTTGGATAAAACGGAATGTCTCGCTATGGAACAAGGTGACCTGGGTTGATAAGCTGCAACTTTTGCCTGAATACGTCATTCACTTTTATAGTAGACACGTATTGCAATTGGAGTTCTTTTATTCTAATGCTATCAGCCCTCCCCTCCACAAAAGCATATAAGCAGGAAGGTAATCTTAGTTTAGGTGCAAATCAGTGTTTTGAACTCAAGTAATATGTTATAAAATTATCTGATTATGTACTTTCCGTTGTGGAACAGTGAATTAATTGTGTGGCTTTCATTTGAGTAACAGGTTTAATCGAGTCGTTAAAACGTTAACTACAAAATTCTACAACATTGGTTGTCGTGACACGGAGGTACTAACCTGAGGCAGTCCATGGTCCGAGACGACGAAAGCCAACGAGGATGCCACTCTACGGAGGGGCTGTTCTTAGGGGTAAGTTTCGAACAAAGGAAACGTACATGTCAGAATTTTTATTGGAGGCGAGAAATGATCCTTAGGTCTGGGACGCTTCAGCCTCGGCTGAACAGAGATAGAGGATCTCTTGACGGGAAGCTAGAGTCTTGCCGTACGCTTGAGTGGTCGTTACTTCGACTCATGGTGCTGTACTGGGTAAGTAGAGGCATTGGGGAAAGGCACAATCTCCTCTGGCCAAAGGGAGGGAGGGTTGGAATACCACCTCCGCGAGGGGTTTTCGAACCAGCTCGCTGTGTGAGTTGTGTGGAGTGTGAAAAGTGTGATTGTTATGTGATTGTGTGGATTGAGGTTATGTGGTTTGAAGATAAGTGCCTATAGAGTTGCTTTATAACAGTGCTGGCCAGCATTTATTGTATTTTCGAACATTGAAGTGATATAATATGGTATTGTGCCTGTAACGGTTTGAAGGATGGGAAATGCTGTTGGAAAGAGTGATGAGATTGTGTATTAAAAGAGGCAACTGCCCCAGGCACGGAGAGGGACATGCGCGAGATATATGTTGATAAATCGGACCTGATTTGTGAGGACGTTGAAATGGGTGTGTTTGGTCATGAACAGTAAATTGGCTTTTCTGAGAGGTATGTTTTGATCGGATTGTTTGAATACTGAGGCAAGTTCTGGAGGGGCAAATGAAGGAGGAGCCCAGAGGAGTACTTAAGAGGAGATAAGACAGCATGGAGACGAAGGGAGTGCAGACACGAGAGAGAGGGCTTTCTCTTGTGACAGGTTCGGAGTGAGACGCGATCCAGAAGGCACGTTGAAGGCTGCGTTCAGCTCGCAGTCCTCCGGGGCGAGCAAGCCATATATCGGAAACCGCGTCATGCGAATGAGTTCGACCCAGGTAAACGATGCAGGAGAATGGTTTAAGTGGGAAATGATTAAGTGTTTATGAATGTTGTTGAGTTACATGTTTGTATTTCTGTTTGTTCCATGTACTCATGGAAGTTTGCTTGCTGTGAAATGGTTTGCATGCTGGTATTTATCTGTGTGGAGGTGTTAATGGATTGCGTAAGGAGTTACTTTTGGCATGGATTTGTGAAATGCAATGTAATTGGAAAGGTTGAGTTTTGGTTAAGAACGCAAGTTGAGTGTTCCAACCATGGAATCTTGTATGTTTGTATTCATATCGGACTTTGTGATCACACTGATTTGCCACTTGTAGTGGCAAGTGATTTGCATGAGATGCTATGGAGTGTGTCGAAATGGAACGTGTGCGAGTCAATAGATTTCACTGGAATAAAACGTGCTCTATTGGTATTGTGACTGTGAAGCTTATGGGAGTGCATGTGTGACGGAAAAGTGGGCGATAGAGATTGGGTCGTACCGTGATTGTGAAGAACTTGGTTGATGTGAGGTGCACACACCGAATCCAGAGGAAACGATGGCGACCGATTCTTCACGCGGTATTGTTGATATATGTGCGGGGAGAATTTGTTGAAGTGTTTTGGGACCAATCGGAGGTGTGTGTGTGTGAATTCAATCTTAGGGTGAAAATCTGAATTGAGCGATTTTGTGAGCTGATAGGGAATTGAAAGATTACTGGCGATGTGATACTGAATGTCTTGTTCGAAATAATATTGCAACAAATAAAGCGTGAAAGAAATGACATTCATAAAATAAAAAAATAATCTACCCCTGCAGCAAGACAGTCTGGGGCAGATTCATGGGTGACGAATCACCGACAGTACTGGGCTGTGGTTAAGCTGGTGGGAGTCAAATGGATAAAGCTCGGTTTTTCATGTTGGATAATTTGTATGCTCTTTGGCTTTGAACACTTTACGTTGCATACAAAATAAATGGATGGTTCCTCGGAGCTCATTTGATACTGTTATAATAATAATAATAATAATAAAATGATGATTCATTCAATTCTTTGGGGTTAATGTTTAAGGTAACGAGGCCATTTGGCTTGTGGCTATTGTGTGTGCTGATAAGCGAAGTCGCGAGATTTTTCCCTGTACGGGCCAACTCTCCGCTGAAGTCTGTGTGCCCAGAGGGAAATGGCACAGAATGCGAGTGCCTTGTCATAAAAAAACCTCCGACCTCAAGTGTGGTGTGTGTGTGTGCTGGGTGTTTACCCCATGGCGCAGTTGGGAGGGTGGGGTACTGTGTTGAAATGGCACCATGGCCGTGCACAGTGACGTTGAGAAATGTTCCAAAATTCGATTTGATTCGTACTTAAAAATGTTATCTATAATGTAAAATGTGATGTGGAATTTTTTAAAGTGATTTGTAAAGTAAGGAGTTGTGAGTGATTGGGTACTTGGGAATGATTGAGGATTATACCTCCACAGCATTCCAGTGCGAGTGATATCAATTATCCTTCCGGTGGCCGTTGAACTCGGCGTGCTGTCTTCATTAGTCCTGTGAATGTTAAAGTTAATAATGACATGGTTGAATGGATGTTAAAGACAGATTCTGCCAACACTATGCTGGGAGGCAATGGCAACAACCCAGGTAAGCTTTGTCGATTCGGGTGGGAAAGTTAATTGGGGTGTCTGGTTGGGATCATGTTACCTCTTCAAGATGGATCTGTTAACTCGTGTACAGTGTACAGACTGGCTGCTGGTGCTCTTAAACAACATTCAAACATTGGCAGCCAAGGTCGAGCTTCTGTGCGGAAACGGAAGAAAAACTGTTTGTCTTTATATGGGACTCTATTTTAGGGTACAATTAATTAGATTTAAATTGGACAATTTATTATCGTCACAATGGATAGATAAAGGCTGTTAAGCGATTTGACAAATGATTTACAATTTTGTACACCGTGTTTAAAACAAAGGTTTAAAACGTATTTATTTGTTTTGATAAAAAAGGACATGGATTCGTATTTAAAGTCAGAGAACGTGATTAGATGGCTTGAGTAAGTGTTTTGGTTTATATTGAGGCATGTGCTGTTTGGTGAAGAGAAATGGACAAGATGGACAATGTCAGAGATTTAAAATGTTGATGGAATCGAATAGTGGAGAAGAGATTTTGTTAAACATATTTTTCCAGATATTTCAGTTCATGAC
This sequence comes from Eptatretus atami, assembly GCA_035128595.1. Lineage (NCBI taxonomy): Eukaryota > Metazoa > Chordata > Myxini > Myxiniformes > Myxinidae > Eptatretus > Eptatretus atami. Next base: position 87,569,259 of record CM068964.1, read on the forward strand.
TCACGAAAGAATGGAGCTCATCAGGTTAATTAAACACAAGTTAGATTTGGTATTTGTTTAAACTGTTTTGGAAGAAATTTGACCATGTTGTCAAGCTTTTGATCCGCCAATGGGACCTCTGCAGCAAGGTGTGGTCTGCAGCTGGCAAATCGATGTTATGCGGCGGGCGGAGTGAGATGGAAGAGTGCAGAGTGAGAGCCCGAAAAGATTCAAAGAATCATCTAGATAAATAATAGCCAAGCTACTCTTGTTTAAAGAGCAGGTTGCAGTCAAAACATGTTTGAAAATTTATCAATATGATTTATGCTACATAATAGTTCATGCAAACTATTGTGGTTGCCTAACTATTGGGAAAATTTAATGAAATTTAACTCGAAGTTGTTATTTCGAGGGCCGTTGAAAAAACGCGTGTCATTATATGGGACAGTGACGTCACGTTTCAAAACAAAGAGGCGCTCACAGCTCATTGAAGAATGTAGTTCGTGGGGCCGTTCTTTCTTATTTTTGAGCTTGCAACTATCTATATTTCCTTTTATTTTGAATTATTTAGAAAAAGTTATTTGGATATTTGTACATCATGCTCATAGTGTGTCGTCATGTTTTGCGAAAATGGCTGGAAAACGGGTAATTCCCACCGATTCCCGAAAAGGAATGAAACCATTTGGCGGAGTGGATAGATTGTAAAAACGGGTGAATTTCCCAAAGAAAACGGGAGAAGAGGACGCCTTTGGATAGACTTGTTCATTTGTGTGACCATTTTCACAGCGAGGATTTCAGAAGGAAGCAATGAGTGGTCGGTTTCAAAACACGCGTGACGCTGTGCCACATTCAGGCTCCTCCTCAGCTGGTCTGCTTCATTCTCACACTGGTCACCCCTTCAAGGATTGGGGCATTGTGTTTATCTATAAATGCGCATAAGAATCGAGAAATTATTAGAATAACACTATCCGGAAGTCCATACGGTAAAGAATTCACCGTAATGGGGAAGCGGGCTGAGATTTTCCAAAGGCCACGCCTGCGCAGCAACGTGTCTTGGGAAAACTTGGAAGCACTTGTCTGATTAATATCAAACTTGGAAAAGGGGCACAGTACTCAGGTCCCAGGCATAACCTGGTAAGTTTCAATTAGATGGACCAGTGGTTGTCGGAGAAACAGTGGTCACACAACACACACACACACACACACACCACCAACAACACACCACACACACACAACACCAACACAACACAACAACCAACACACAATGCTGGAATTATAGATAGAATGCGCACAGTCTCTGAAAGTTGGGGTTTGGTTAATGTTCATTTCGCTGTGGTCAAGCTCAGCTGTCAGAAAGACTTCAACCGCAAGGTGACGGTGTATAATATATTGGGTCCATTATTGATTCTTCTATTTTGACTCTTGAGTGACTAGAAGGGTTGGTGGTGGTTCCGTATGTGAGCTTGCTGCCGGGTAGCTATATTTCCTTGAAGCGCGATCGTGGTCGCTGATGCAGTGGGCCCTCTACAGACACAACTGGAACTGGTGACTGCATTGCACGACTCGAGAAGATGAAGGCTGAGTCATCCCTGGTGTATAATTCAGCGGCGCGGGGCTTGAACTCAGGACCCTAGGATTCCAAGTCACCGACCCTAACACTGAGCACAACACATCAAGGCACTAGAGGGTTTAAAAAAAATTATTATATCAAGTCTACAGACGAATCAACTTTACATTAATTTATGCATTGGAACAGAAAAGAAAATCACAAACCAAATCTGTCTGGTGGATCTGTCAGTGTGAACTGCGACAGTCGTCCCTGCCACTTGTAAACGAATAGGTTTCTGCCTTGCAAGTGGCTTCAAATTTTATGGTAGGGCAGAAACTCATAGTATAATTCCATCATCCTCCGACTCGTCCTGCGTAATAAGTCGGAATGAAAAGCTCATTTCATCGACACTGAAATATCTCTGATTCGCATCTCGCATTGTCACACTGACTGTTCGAATGTTCACGAGTTCGGAGAAAGTGAGTCATAGCATCTCGGTAACTTCGGTCTTTTTTTCGTCACTGACAAAAGTTTTTGACTGAAAAGTTAATTTAGCATATTTTGAGCTTTCAAAATGTAAGAAAAAATCAATATCACGTTTATTATGTGCTTAAAACCTTCCGAATCACGTGAAGTCATCAGCGGACAAAACTGCCTTAATTACTCGCTGTGGATTAATGTAAGAATGTGCTTTGAAACTGTGTTGTAGTGCATGAACAGTGATCCAGCACGGATAATGTTTGCATGTGAAAAATCAGAAAGTGATTTTCACACACTTTTTAACCGGGGTCGGTTGTCAATACATAAACATGGAGGTCTGTGTATGGTATGTGTTAATTACTTTCAGACTAACTCATTAACAAAAGAACTCCATTGAGAAACATATGTTTCTTTATGGTTAAATTGATAGAAACTTTGTTTTGAGATCACATTGAGAATCTTTCATCATATAAGTCTCGTAATTCTAATTAAATGTTTGGGGGTCTTAAGTGACAGAGAATGACCGGTTATATCAGTGGGTACGCCGCTGTTATTAATAGACTTGTATTTATTGATAATATATTGGTCATCACTGTTACTATGGATTGTTAATCTGTTAATTGAGGATAGGGAAAAGTTACGAAATTGAATCAAGATAATATTGTTACGAATTTGGAATTCAAATCGCAACAACATGACCGGTTCCTTAGTCAGCTATGGTGATAAGTGCAGTTCTAATAGTCCCCCATTGTTTAAAATGTTTTGAATCGGATTAGATGCGGCTGCGGATTCGATTAATAGTTAGGGAAAGAAAAAATGGAGACGTCCTCCCCTCTTCTGGCAAGAGGAAGAAGAACCTGCGGTGACAGTCACAACTCCTCACCCGTGGTTGAGTGGGGGGTGGACACGAAGGGAGGAGTCATGCCGGGGCTGCGGGGAGGGTTGCAGGATAAAGAGGACATCTTTTCTTTGTTTAGGGAGAATCCAAAAAGAGTTTCGTGGAAAGAGTCTGCGGTGAAAGTCGTGGAGGAGAATCAAAAAGAGTTGTGGAAGCGTTCGCGGTGAAAGTCCGTGAAAAGATCCAAAAAGAGTTCGTGGAAGCGGTCGGGTGGAAAGTCCGTGAAAAGAATCAAAAAGAGCTGGAAGTCGAGTTAAACGGAGTCGTGGGAGGGTAAGTTTTTGATTGGCAGTTGGGGGAGTCGGGGGAGGACCAGAAGCAAGAGCTGCGTGGAAGTCGGGCGTCGGAGGGAACGCGGGAGCTGGAGGCGAGCTTGCCTGCTGTGGTCGGCAAACGCGCGTTCGGTGGAGAGAGCCGGGAGAGAGCTCGCCTGCTAACGGGAAGGCTGAGTCGAAGCGGCTAACGCTGCTGCCGGGGGAAGGAGCATCGTGGGTCGCCAGCCGACACCACGAGGGTGAGGTACTGCACGGTCTCGTGGGACTCGTTCGGTCTTGGCAGTCCCACGCATAAGACAAGAGGTCCAGTCTGACCATTGCTTTTGGGATGGGGTTTTTCCCTGCTTTTTTTCGGAATGATGTTTGTGGCCGAGTCGTAAGTAAATGTGTAGTGACTGTACATTAATAATGCTTATAGAGGTTGGGTAGTTTCTTTTGTTGCTGTTAATTGATACGTGTTCAGTTTATAATATAATGTTTGTGTAAATGTAAACCTGCTCTTCGGTCATTCCTCATGATGACATTTGTGTGTGGGAGTTAGAAGGCCGTTGGTTCCGGTATAGGGGGACATTTGGACCGACGGTTCTCGGGATATACGGGCTCGATCGGCACGAAAGCTCGCTCGGCGGTTTGTTCCGTAACGAGATCGTCGAGGGTGGAATAACCGGTAGTTGGGATTCAGTGGGTATAGGTAATTGAAGATTGCAATCGACCTACCCACGTGATCTGCGATTGGCGTATTTCGGTTCTGTACAGGACCGTGTTCGAGTATCCGGGGGCGATTATATTCCGGGCGATCGGGTGGGCCGCCTCGGATTGCGGTCCGGTTCAAGCGTCGGTTGGCGGCCGAGAGCCGCTGACAATTGGTGTAGGAGTGGGATGTGACCCATCACCTCCGTAAATTTGTAGGTTCGAATCGAACAATGGTTTCAGGATGGCGATTCGGCCCCTCCCCTCGTAGCAAAATTCACGGGAGTCGGATCGGGGTATACGGAGCAAACCCCCGTGTCCCAAATAGAGCGTTATAAATTTTATCTCCAGCACATAAAATTCAGCAAGCGAGCAGGGGGCAGGGGAGGGATTAGGAATGGATTGGAAATGTTAGAATCTCTAATGGCTAGGCGAAATGACCATGCCGGGACCTCATTTGCAGGTAACTATTCGCAAATAAATGCAGAGTCCGCAATGGCGCAGCGGCGGGGCTGCGTGTATGAACCCCCCTCCCTCCTCCCGTCAAAAATCCTCCGGTCCCCGGCGATCGCGATGACGAGGGTGATTCGGCTTCGTCGGGGGTTGGCTGAATAGCCAAGTGGGGGAAATGCTTGCGGGGGTGGCTGCAGGCAATGAACAACATAATAAATGCGTGGCAGGTGGAAGAGATGAAGGGCAGAATAAAAATGGATGAATATGCAAAAAACTGCGGGTGGAGAATGCAGAGCATGGGGCTGGATTCGGAGGGGGCAAAGATAAGTTGGGCAATAGAGGCTAATGGCGGCTGAGTGGGAGATACGGCAGTGAGTGCAAAAATGGCGGACGACGTGGCAGCTCGAGCGACAGTGACAAGGGGAGTGTGGACTGTGTCGGGCCCGCGGTGGAGGGAAAAGTATTGGGAGGACGTGTGGGCGAGACTCGTGCAGGTGACGGAAAAAGTGACGGGTGACACAGAGGGAAAAATTAAATGAGTTGATGAGACATGCAGGGACGAGACACGTGGGAGGTGACTGAGAAATGCACGGGACGCAGAGACAAGGAGGACACCAGGAGCCACGGGGAATAGAACCAGGAACAGACAGACGAAAAGCAGGAAGAACGGAATAATAAACGGGTGACTGAGATAAAGCAAGTGAGGAGGAACTCAGGTAATTGACAGCACACACAGGTAGGGATCGTGAGGGGACAATGGGGTTGAGCTGGGAGTGTTTTGTGACCCGGTGCGAGCACAGATGGCTCTCTTCGGAACCCTAAGGTGAGGGACTGTGCCCTTGAGGCGGATCGGGCGACGAGGAGAGCCGTCGAGCCTGCGAGTAAGGGGGAGTGCTGGGATATGAGGTGCACCGCGGACGCTTGGGGGTTATGGAAACCCGGGACCTTGAGGTGGTGCTATTCCCAGCGTGGTTTTCGGTGTGTGTGGTGTCGAATGTGTGTTTGCCGAGTGGTGCAAATGCGTGCTTTCAGCAACGCATGGTGTGGATGAAGCAGGTGTGGCGGATGAGCACCATGTGTGGGATGAACACCGTTGTGGATGAAACACCATTGTTGGATGAAGCACGTGTGGGATGAACACCGTGTGTGGATGAAGCACGTGTGTGGGCTGAAGAATGTCTGGATAAGCACTCCGTGTTGGATGAAGCAACGTGTGCGGATGAAGCACCCGGTGTTGCGGATGAAGCAGTGTGTGGATGAAGCACCGTGTGTGAGAAGCACGTGTGTGGATGAAAAACCGTGTGTGAGTGGGTGTGGCACGAGTGTGCGGGTGCGTGCTTCCAGCACTCGTGTGGTGAATGAGCACCCGGTGTCAGAGAGGCCCGTGTGTGTGCAGTGAAACGTCGTGTGATGAAGCACGTGGTGTGAGTGAAACACGTGGTGAGTGTCCCGCGTGTGTGAGTAAATATGGTGTGCCTGTGGCCGAGTGTGCCGGAACGGGCTTCCAGCACGCCGTGTGTGAAGGAAACACCATGTGGAAGGAAGGCGTGTGTGAGAGCACTGTAATGCGAGGGAAGATGACAGTCGGTATGCGGGAGGGCCCACCTCATCCCGGGTGGAGGCATGGTGGAGTGTGTGAGCGTCGAAAGCACGCAGAAGTGTGTGGTTGAACGGCGACGACGAAGGACAGATGAAGGGACAAGGGGCCGAGTAGCGGGCCGTCAGCTGGAATTGAGAACGTGCGGGTTTGCACAGACGAGCGCTGGGTTCCGTGCTTGCTCCGCAAAGGCGCAGCGTGCGGACTGCGGTTGAAACCGGTCCGGAACGCAGCGGGGATGTTAGCCGATCCGGGGGACAGAAGCCTAGGCTGTGGATTGAATGGACCGGATGGGTTTCACGCGAGGTGTTTGTAACCTCCGACGAGCAGAGCACATGTGTTCCGTGGGGAACCCTCGAAACAGCGGGGCTTGGCTTTGGAGATGCGTGGAGTGCGTCTGGCTGCACGTGTGTTTTGGAATCCGGCAGAAGGGATTCTGCGGATGGTACCGTCAGAGGGACGAGGTACGCGGGGTGCAAGCAGAGCTGCCATGAATCACGGAAAAAGAGCGGGCTGTGGACTGCCGCGCTGTGGTGGCATTAATGAAAAAAAAAAGTTGAGAAAAACAAGCTCGCTTCGGGTGAACATGATTCCCAGCAAGGGTGGAAGACCCCTTGTTAGCGGGCAACAGGGAACTAGTTAGAGATGGGTTAGAGTTAGTTGACCGGTTCAGGGGAATGGTTGGTTGACCTCATGGAGCCGTGGAATGGATTAGTGAGAGGGATTTTAGTTAGATTTAGGAATGGGATTTTTTTGGATTTTGGAAATGGAAGGAATGGAATGTGTAATGGGAACGTAGCTAGCTACGTAGATATGACCGTGCATGAGTTTTTAAGGGATGACGAGGGAGCACGAGTTAGTCAGGTGGATTTAGTTAGAAGGATGGCAGTTGGAGTGTTGGTGTGAGTTGCGAAATGGAAGTGTGTAAGGAATGAGTGTAGGACAGTGGCCAAGTGTGCGACTGGAGGCGAATGTGGTTTTAGCAATGGTGCGAATGATGTTGGGGGGAGGAGTGATTCCACCTAACAAGAGACCCCCGGGTAGTTAATGTTAGCTGGTGGTTATTCAAATTTACTAAAAGGAGGTCGTTTTGTTGTTGGTGTCGAGAGAAGGGCACGAAACCGTTTGGAGGGGTGAAGAGTTCAATGGACGCTGGGACGTGGCTTGTGGAAAGGTGAGTTTGTTTAGTGGGGCCCCGGGGCACCGGACTAGTCGGCCAGAGTAGGCCAAGGGCCAAGAGGGGGCCGGATAGAGTAGGGGCACGGGCGACATCGGAAACGGGACCGTAGGCAGAAGCACGGGGGGCAGTGTAGTGGGCCGGGGCGACCCCGGAAGGGACCGGGGCATCAACAGTACGTGGGCATCGCGGGGGCAAGCAGAGAGGGAACCGCGGTTGTGGAGCAACGAGGCTCGGAGGCAGCCTGGGGCTGGGGTGCATGGTTAGTTTCGGGCAAGAGGGGGGGATTCCTGCCAGTTGAGCACGCTGCCCAGCAGGGAAATTGTGTGAGGGGGCAGAGCGAAAATTTGAGGGCAAGGCCAAATTTATAATGGACACACAGGCGCGGGATCATGGTTTTTTATAACCGATAGTTTTAAAGTGGTGAGGCGTTTTTTGGAAAGCCCGGGTAGTTTCAGGTTAATGAATGTAGGGTAGTTAGGAGATGTACCCTTCGTACCATCTCCCTCGGCTCATTGTAGGCCGCTGGACTCACCTTGGTAGATGGGGTGGGGAACTCTGAGGAGGGGCCTTCTGAGGCTTCATTGGCTCGAGACAGGTGCTAGTCCTCTATTCCTTCCAGAAGAGGAAGTGGGGTTGGGAGTAGGCTAGGTGGCATGATAGGTAGCCAGCAAAGACAATAAAGGGGGGTTGAAGGAACAATTAACAAAGGGGAATAAATAAAGGAGGGCTAATTTTGTTGGTTTTTTGGGTGGAATTAAGGGAGCGGGTATGGGACAGAGAAGGGCAAAGGCGATAGAGTGGGGGGGAGACAGTAGGCTAGGTCGAGCCGGGCTTCAGCAGGCCGGCACACGGGCACTCCTCCAGGATGATGGAACACACAGAGGGCCGGGCAGCTTCACTGCCGGGGTTGTGCTGGGCAGGCTGCTGTTTGGATGGCTTACCTTGCATGCTAGTTTCCTGCTCTGATTGACCCATGCTGCTAGCCTTGTTTGCGTTGCCCCTGTGTCCATCCATCACATGGCAGACCATCCAGTCTTTGTGAGACTGCCTGCAGGCAGCCGTTCATCATCATGTCCATTTGTTTTGCGACATGCTCCATCCATTCCTGCACAAGACTTTTGCAAGACTTTTTGCCTTTCCCTTTCCCCTTTCCCCTTTCAAGATTAAAGTCTGCATGGTTTCGTGTAATTTATAAGTTAAGGTTAAGTTGAGTGAAAATTGTAAAATACGTTGGAACCCGCTGCATGTTTGTTCTTAGCGCGCAAATTTTAGTTAAGTTTCGAGAATGAGTCTGTGAGAGTTTGTTTAGTTACGTTACGCAGGCATTAGGTTATTTATTTTGGACACGTTAAGAAATGTCGCCTCAGGATCGAAGGTGAAACGTACTAGGGAAAACTTACACATGCTGGTCCCGAAATTGAATGACTCGGGACGAGCTGTAAAAGGGAGGGGGTAGTGGTTAGAATTTGGATTCAATCGCACACAACATCAGGTTCCTAGTAGCTTGTCGTACGTGTGTTCCCTAGATAGTACCTCCATTGGTTAAATGTTTTGACTTCGATTAGATGCGCTGCGGATCGATTTTAATAGTTAGGGAAAGAACAATGGAGAGTCCCTCCTCTTTCTGCGGAAGAGGGAAAGAAGACCGGCGGTGGATGTCAAAACTCCTCCACGTGTTGAGGTCGGGGGGTGGATCACGAGGGTGAGTCACGCCGGGGTCGGGGGAGGGGGGTTGCATGGATAAAGAGGAATTTTTTTTTGTCAGGGAGATCCAAAAAGAGTTCGTGAAGGAGTTCGGGTGAAAGTCCGTGAGGAGAATCCAAAAAGAGTTGTGGAAAGCGTTGCGGTGAAGTCCGTTGAAAGAACAAAAGAGTGTGGAAAGTTCGCAGGTGCAAGTCCGTGAAAAGATCCAAAAAGAGCCTCGTGAAAGTGCGAGTAAAGGATCCGTGGGAGGAGCTAAGCTTTTGGCTTCGCAGTGCGTTGGGGGGAAGTCGGGAGAACCAGAAGCCAAGGAGATGGCGTGGAAGTCCGGCGCGCGAAGGAGACTGAGCTGGAGGCGCGCTTGCTGCTGTGGTTGCGCAACCGCGCGTTCTTGTGGGAGAGAGCCGGAGAGAGCTGCCTGCACAGGAAGCTCGAGCTCGACGCGCTACGCTGCTGCTGGGGAAGGACATCAGGGGTCGCAAGGCGCGGTTGTAGAGGGAGGAGCGGAGAGAGCTCGCTGCCACACGAAGGCTGAGCTCGACGCGGCCGCTATTGCTGTGGGGAAGGAGGCATGTGGGTCGCCAGCCGGACACACGAGGGGTGCAGGTAACCTTGCAAACGTGCTCGGGGTGGACCGTTCGGTCTGCAAGTCCCACGATAAGACCAAGAGGTCAGTCTGACCATTGCTTTTGATGGAGTCCTTTTTTCCTGCTTTTCTTATTGAATGAATGTTTGTGGGCGAGTCCGTAAGTAAAACTGTGGTAAGGACTGTACTAATAATTGCTTATAGACGGTTGTAGTTCTTTTGTTGCTTGTTAATGCATACGTGTTATTATAATAACATGTCCTTGTGTGAATGTAAAACCTGTGCCTTCGTCCATTCCCATTGATGAACATTTCGTGTGTTGGGAGTTAGAACGTTGGTTTGCCGTAATAGGGGACATTTGGACGGACGTTTGCGATTACGCGTCGGAATCGACACGGAAAGCTGCTCGGCGTTTGTTTCGCGTACGAGATCGGTCGAGGTGGATACCCCGTAGTTGGATCCGTGGGTATTTAGGTACATGAAGATTGGCATGAACATACCCACTGATCTGCGTTGGGGGTTTTTCGGTTTGTACAGACCGTCGCTCGCGTTATCCGGGCGGCCGATCTATATTCCGGGCTGTCAGTCGGGCGACTCGACTTGCGGCTCGTTAGAGCGGTTCGTTTGTCGGCCTGAGACCCCCGGTGTAAAATATATTAAGTTGAAGTACTTACATCATAATGAAAGAGGTAGGCGTTATTGAATTGATCACAGATTGGTCACCTAATATTAGGAATCATAAGTTAACTGCAGGCAAATAGTTTGAGGGACACGATGGGTATTTACATAACATAATAATGCAGCATGACTGGAAGAGTGGCGAGAACAAAGCATTATGAAATCAATTAAATGGAATTAGGAATTGGTACCATGTTATTGTAATGTATTGCTCTACTGATTAATAGCTGTACTGGCCTACTGTAATTTAATGAAAATGCCTCTAACAATTGAGAAAGACAAACAAAAGGATAAAAAGAATTATGCGGAGTTACGAAGACATGAATGAAATAATGTTAAAAGTGGTAGAATAAAAGAATTATATTTATTGAAAAGAGTGAATGATGCTACAGCCAATTTAAATATTACTGTGTTATCTGTCTTCTGATTAATTAGAAGGTGTGTGATTTTGATTAAGTGGTACTTATTGTACGTTATTAAGTAAGTTGAGGTATTTT
>CM068964.1:87580066-87595067 GCA_035128595.1 Eptatretus atami
AGCCGACTCTACTGCTCCACCTAGTGGTCGTGCTCACCACCGACACCCGGCCCCACAACAATTGGTTGTCAGGAGTGGGGTGCAAACTCCTCCACCTCCATAAATTTGCAGGACGCAACATTCTCAACACGCAACATGATGAACAAAGATGGGCTAAAGCAGGTGGGTAGTGGTGTAGTGCTCGAGGAATCTATGGCCCAGGACGAAACCACCGTGCAGGACACCCCCATGCAAGAACTTTCCCCGCGATCGCACCCTAAAATAATGAGCATGGTAGGGGCGGCATATGACACCCCCCCCTCCGTCAAAGTCCCCCCCCCCCGATTTCTGCCGGTTCCGCACACCATCATGGCGGATCGGCTCCGTCAGGGACATTTGATTTGGACCAGTTGGGGGAAATACTGATGCTAATGAGGAGCGATATGCGGAGGATGGATGAAAGCATGAGGGGTGATGTGCAAGAACAAAACGACAGAACGGATGCGAATTTACAGAAAATGGAAAGCCGCATGGATGCGAACACGCAGGCACTGAGGGGCGATATGCGAACACAGCGGGGTGAAATGCAGAGCATGGGGTTGAGTCTCCAGGCGGGGCAAGAGGCAATGAGGGCGAGTATGAAGGAGGTGAAAGGCGAGATGCGGACAATGGATTGCAAAATGGCGGAACCACGTGGCGGAGCGACCGAACCGACCAGAGGGAGTGCAAATTGTGTCGGGCCCGCAATGGAGACGGGTAAGGTCGGGATGACGAGAGATGCCACAACAATTAAAGGGGAAACGTTGTGGAACAAAACAATTATATTAATGTACTCTCAATTATAATTGTTGCTGGTGCTTTATAAATTTAATTTTTATGTTGTAAGTCGAATTGGCTGTCAGTTATGCTTCCTTGTAGCCAAGGCTTTTGACCTAAATGTTGATAAAAGGAATGTCTCGCTATGGAACAAGGTGACCTGGTTGATAACGCTGCAACTTTTGCCATGATTACGTCATTCACTTTTCACCTAGTAGACACGTATTGCAATTGGAGTTCTTTTATTCTAATGCTTATCAGCCCCCTCCACTCCCACAAAAGCATATAAATGCCAGGAAATGTAATCTTAGTTTAGTGCAAATCAGTGTTTTGAACTCCATAGTACTATGTTAATAAAATTATCTGATATAATGTACTTTCCGTTGTGGACAGTGAATTAATTGTGGCTTTCATTTGAGTAACAGGATTTACATCGAGTCGGTTAAAACGTTAACTACAAAATTCTACAACAATTGGTGTCGTGACACGGAGGTACTAAATCCCTGGAGGCAGTCCATGGTCCGGAGGGACGGCGAATGCCAACGAGATGCCATATCTGACGGAGGGGCCTGTTCTTAGCGGGTAACGTACTTCGAACAAAGGAAAGTACATGTCAGAATTTTATTGGAGGCCTAGAATGATCCTACGGTCTGGGACCGCTTCAGCCTCGGGCTGAACAGAGATAGATGGATCTCTTGACGGGAAGCTAGAGTCTTCGCCGTACCTTGAGTGAGTTCGTTACTCGACTCATGGTGCTGTACTGGGTAAGTAGAGGCATTGGGGAAAGGCACAATCTCCTCTGGCCAAAGGGAGGGAGGGTTGGAATACCACCTCCGCGAGGGGTTTTCGAACCAGCTCGCTGTGTGAGTTGTGTGGAGTGTGAAAAGTGTGATTGTTATGTGATTGTGTGGATTGAGGTTATGTGGTTTGAAGATAAGTGCCTATAGAGTTGCTTTATAACAGTGCTGGCCAGCATTTATTGTATTTTCGAACATTGAAGTGATATAATATGGTATTGTGCCTGTAACGGTTTGAAGGATGGGAAATGCTGTTGGAAAGAGTGATGAGATTGTGTATTAAAAGAGGCAACTGCCCCAGGCACGGAGAGGGACATGCGCGAGATATATGTTGATAAATCGGACCTGATTTGTGAGGACGTTGAAATGGGTGTGTTTGGTCATGAACAGTAAATTGGCTTTTCTGAGAGGTATGTTTTGATCGGATTGTTTGAATACTGAGGCAAGTTCTGGAGGGGCAAATGAAGGAGGAGCCCAGAGGAGTACTTAAGAGGAGATAAGACAGCATGGAGACGAAGGGAGTGCAGACACGAGAGAGAGGGCTTTCTCTTGTGACAGGTTCGGAGTGAGACGCGATCCAGAAGGCACGTTGAAGGCTGCGTTCAGCTCGCAGTCCTCCGGGGCGAGCAAGCCATATATCGGAAACCGCGTCATGCGAATGAGTTCGACCCAGGTAAACGATGCAGGAGAATGGTTTAAGTGGGAAATGATTAAGTGTTTATGAATGTTGTTGAGTTACATGTTTGTATTTCTGTTTGTTCCATGTACTCATGGAAGTTTGCTTGCTGTGAAATGGTTTGCATGCTGGTATTTATCTGTGTGGAGGTGTTAATGGATTGCGTAAGGAGTTACTTTTGGCATGGATTTGTGAAATGCAATGTAATTGGAAAGGTTGAGTTTTGGTTAAGAACGCAAGTTGAGTGTTCCAACCATGGAATCTTGTATGTTTGTATTCATATCGGACTTTGTGATCACACTGATTTGCCACTTGTAGTGGCAAGTGATTTGCATGAGATGCTATGGAGTGTGTCGAAATGGAACGTGTGCGAGTCAATAGATTTCACTGGAATAAAACGTGCTCTATTGGTATTGTGACTGTGAAGCTTATGGGAGTGCATGTGTGACGGAAAAGTGGGCGATAGAGATTGGGTCGTACCGTGATTGTGAAGAACTTGGTTGATGTGAGGTGCACACACCGAATCCAGAGGAAACGATGGCGACCGATTCTTCACGCGGTATTGTTGATATATGTGCGGGGAGAATTTGTTGAAGTGTTTTGGGACCAATCGGAGGTGTGTGTGTGTGAATTCAATCTTAGGGTGAAAATCTGAATTGAGCGATTTTGTGAGCTGATAGGGAATTGAAAGATTACTGGCGATGTGATACTGAATGTCTTGTTCGAAATAATATTGCAACAAATAAAGCGTGAAAGAAATGACATTCATAAAATAAAAAAATAATCTACCCCTGCAGCAAGACAGTCTGGGGCAGATTCATGGGTGACGAATCACCGACAGTACTGGGCTGTGGTTAAGCTGGTGGGAGTCAAATGGATAAAGCTCGGTTTTTCATGTTGGATAATTTGTATGCTCTTTGGCTTTGAACACTTTACGTTGCATACAAAATAAATGGATGGTTCCTCGGAGCTCATTTGATACTGTTATAATAATAATAATAATAATAAAATGATGATTCATTCAATTCTTTGGGGTTAATGTTTAAGGTAACGAGGCCATTTGGCTTGTGGCTATTGTGTGTGCTGATAAGCGAAGTCGCGAGATTTTTCCCTGTACGGGCCAACTCTCCGCTGAAGTCTGTGTGCCCAGAGGGAAATGGCACAGAATGCGAGTGCCTTGTCATAAAAAAACCTCCGACCTCAAGTGTGGTGTGTGTGTGTGCTGGGTGTTTACCCCATGGCGCAGTTGGGAGGGTGGGGTACTGTGTTGAAATGGCACCATGGCCGTGCACAGTGACGTTGAGAAATGTTCCAAAATTCGATTTGATTCGTACTTAAAAATGTTATCTATAATGTAAAATGTGATGTGGAATTTTTTAAAGTGATTTGTAAAGTAAGGAGTTGTGAGTGATTGGGTACTTGGGAATGATTGAGGATTATACCTCCACAGCATTCCAGTGCGAGTGATATCAATTATCCTTCCGGTGGCCGTTGAACTCGGCGTGCTGTCTTCATTAGTCCTGTGAATGTTAAAGTTAATAATGACATGGTTGAATGGATGTTAAAGACAGATTCTGCCAACACTATGCTGGGAGGCAATGGCAACAACCCAGGTAAGCTTTGTCGATTCGGGTGGGAAAGTTAATTGGGGTGTCTGGTTGGGATCATGTTACCTCTTCAAGATGGATCTGTTAACTCGTGTACAGTGTACAGACTGGCTGCTGGTGCTCTTAAACAACATTCAAACATTGGCAGCCAAGGTCGAGCTTCTGTGCGGAAACGGAAGAAAAACTGTTTGTCTTTATATGGGACTCTATTTTAGGGTACAATTAATTAGATTTAAATTGGACAATTTATTATCGTCACAATGGATAGATAAAGGCTGTTAAGCGATTTGACAAATGATTTACAATTTTGTACACCGTGTTTAAAACAAAGGTTTAAAACGTATTTATTTGTTTTGATAAAAAAGGACATGGATTCGTATTTAAAGTCAGAGAACGTGATTAGATGGCTTGAGTAAGTGTTTTGGTTTATATTGAGGCATGTGCTGTTTGGTGAAGAGAAATGGACAAGATGGACAATGTCAGAGATTTAAAATGTTGATGGAATCGAATAGTGGAGAAGAGATTTTGTTAAACATATTTTTCCAGATATTTCAGTTCATGACTCACGAAAGAATGGAGCTCATCAGGTTAATTAAACACAAGTTAGATTTGGTATTTGTTTAAACTGTTTTGGAAGAAATTTGACCATGTTGTCAAGCTTTTGATCCGCCAATGGGACCTCTGCAGCAAGGTGTGGTCTGCAGCTGGCAAATCGATGTTATGCGGCGGGCGGAGTGAGATGGAAGAGTGCAGAGTGAGAGCCCGAAAAGATTCAAAGAATCATCTAGATAAATAATAGCCAAGCTACTCTTGTTTAAAGAGCAGGTTGCAGTCAAAACATGTTTGAAAATTTATCAATATGATTTATGCTACATAATAGTTCATGCAAACTATTGTGGTTGCCTAACTATTGGGAAAATTTAATGAAATTTAACTCGAAGTTGTTATTTCGAGGGCCGTTGAAAAAACGCGTGTCATTATATGGGACAGTGACGTCACGTTTCAAAACAAAGAGGCGCTCACAGCTCATTGAAGAATGTAGTTCGTGGGGCCGTTCTTTCTTATTTTTGAGCTTGCAACTATCTATATTTCCTTTTATTTTGAATTATTTAGAAAAAGTTATTTGGATATTTGTACATCATGCTCATAGTGTGTCGTCATGTTTTGCGAAAATGGCTGGAAAACGGGTAATTCCCACCGATTCCCGAAAAGGAATGAAACCATTTGGCGGAGTGGATAGATTGTAAAAACGGGTGAATTTCCCAAAGAAAACGGGAGAAGAGGACGCCTTTGGATAGACTTGTTCATTTGTGTGACCATTTTCACAGCGAGGATTTCAGAAGGAAGCAATGAGTGGTCGGTTTCAAAACACGCGTGACGCTGTGCCACATTCAGGCTCCTCCTCAGCTGGTCTGCTTCATTCTCACACTGGTCACCCCTTCAAGGATTGGGGCATTGTGTTTATCTATAAATGCGCATAAGAATCGAGAAATTATTAGAATAACACTATCCGGAAGTCCATACGGTAAAGAATTCACCGTAATGGGGAAGCGGGCTGAGATTTTCCAAAGGCCACGCCTGCGCAGCAACGTGTCTTGGGAAAACTTGGAAGCACTTGTCTGATTAATATCAAACTTGGAAAAGGGGCACAGTACTCAGGTCCCAGGCATAACCTGGTAAGTTTCAATTAGATGGACCAGTGGTTGTCGGAGAAACAGTGGTCACACAACACACACACACACACACACACCACCAACAACACACCACACACACACAACACCAACACAACACAACAACCAACACACAATGCTGGAATTATAGATAGAATGCGCACAGTCTCTGAAAGTTGGGGTTTGGTTAATGTTCATTTCGCTGTGGTCAAGCTCAGCTGTCAGAAAGACTTCAACCGCAAGGTGACGGTGTATAATATATTGGGTCCATTATTGATTCTTCTATTTTGACTCTTGAGTGACTAGAAGGGTTGGTGGTGGTTCCGTATGTGAGCTTGCTGCCGGGTAGCTATATTTCCTTGAAGCGCGATCGTGGTCGCTGATGCAGTGGGCCCTCTACAGACACAACTGGAACTGGTGACTGCATTGCACGACTCGAGAAGATGAAGGCTGAGTCATCCCTGGTGTATAATTCAGCGGCGCGGGGCTTGAACTCAGGACCCTAGGATTCCAAGTCACCGACCCTAACACTGAGCACAACACATCAAGGCACTAGAGGGTTTAAAAAAAATTATTATATCAAGTCTACAGACGAATCAACTTTACATTAATTTATGCATTGGAACAGAAAAGAAAATCACAAACCAAATCTGTCTGGTGGATCTGTCAGTGTGAACTGCGACAGTCGTCCCTGCCACTTGTAAACGAATAGGTTTCTGCCTTGCAAGTGGCTTCAAATTTTATGGTAGGGCAGAAACTCATAGTATAATTCCATCATCCTCCGACTCGTCCTGCGTAATAAGTCGGAATGAAAAGCTCATTTCATCGACACTGAAATATCTCTGATTCGCATCTCGCATTGTCACACTGACTGTTCGAATGTTCACGAGTTCGGAGAAAGTGAGTCATAGCATCTCGGTAACTTCGGTCTTTTTTTCGTCACTGACAAAAGTTTTTGACTGAAAAGTTAATTTAGCATATTTTGAGCTTTCAAAATGTAAGAAAAAATCAATATCACGTTTATTATGTGCTTAAAACCTTCCGAATCACGTGAAGTCATCAGCGGACAAAACTGCCTTAATTACTCGCTGTGGATTAATGTAAGAATGTGCTTTGAAACTGTGTTGTAGTGCATGAACAGTGATCCAGCACGGATAATGTTTGCATGTGAAAAATCAGAAAGTGATTTTCACACACTTTTTAACCGGGGTCGGTTGTCAATACATAAACATGGAGGTCTGTGTATGGTATGTGTTAATTACTTTCAGACTAACTCATTAACAAAAGAACTCCATTGAGAAACATATGTTTCTTTATGGTTAAATTGATAGAAACTTTGTTTTGAGATCACATTGAGAATCTTTCATCATATAAGTCTCGTAATTCTAATTAAATGTTTGGGGGTCTTAAGTGACAGAGAATGACCGGTTATATCAGTGGGTACGCCGCTGTTATTAATAGACTTGTATTTATTGATAATATATTGGTCATCACTGTTACTATGGATTGTTAATCTGTTAATTGAGGATAGGGAAAAGTTACGAAATTGAATCAAGATAATATTGTTACGAATTTGGAATTCAAATCGCAACAACATGACCGGTTCCTTAGTCAGCTATGGTGATAAGTGCAGTTCTAATAGTCCCCCATTGTTTAAAATGTTTTGAATCGGATTAGATGCGGCTGCGGATTCGATTAATAGTTAGGGAAAGAAAAAATGGAGACGTCCTCCCCTCTTCTGGCAAGAGGAAGAAGAACCTGCGGTGACAGTCACAACTCCTCACCCGTGGTTGAGTGGGGGGTGGACACGAAGGGAGGAGTCATGCCGGGGCTGCGGGGAGGGTTGCAGGATAAAGAGGACATCTTTTCTTTGTTTAGGGAGAATCCAAAAAGAGTTTCGTGGAAAGAGTCTGCGGTGAAAGTCGTGGAGGAGAATCAAAAAGAGTTGTGGAAGCGTTCGCGGTGAAAGTCCGTGAAAAGATCCAAAAAGAGTTCGTGGAAGCGGTCGGGTGGAAAGTCCGTGAAAAGAATCAAAAAGAGCTGGAAGTCGAGTTAAACGGAGTCGTGGGAGGGTAAGTTTTTGATTGGCAGTTGGGGGAGTCGGGGGAGGACCAGAAGCAAGAGCTGCGTGGAAGTCGGGCGTCGGAGGGAACGCGGGAGCTGGAGGCGAGCTTGCCTGCTGTGGTCGGCAAACGCGCGTTCGGTGGAGAGAGCCGGGAGAGAGCTCGCCTGCTAACGGGAAGGCTGAGTCGAAGCGGCTAACGCTGCTGCCGGGGGAAGGAGCATCGTGGGTCGCCAGCCGACACCACGAGGGTGAGGTACTGCACGGTCTCGTGGGACTCGTTCGGTCTTGGCAGTCCCACGCATAAGACAAGAGGTCCAGTCTGACCATTGCTTTTGGGATGGGGTTTTTCCCTGCTTTTTTTCGGAATGATGTTTGTGGCCGAGTCGTAAGTAAATGTGTAGTGACTGTACATTAATAATGCTTATAGAGGTTGGGTAGTTTCTTTTGTTGCTGTTAATTGATACGTGTTCAGTTTATAATATAATGTTTGTGTAAATGTAAACCTGCTCTTCGGTCATTCCTCATGATGACATTTGTGTGTGGGAGTTAGAAGGCCGTTGGTTCCGGTATAGGGGGACATTTGGACCGACGGTTCTCGGGATATACGGGCTCGATCGGCACGAAAGCTCGCTCGGCGGTTTGTTCCGTAACGAGATCGTCGAGGGTGGAATAACCGGTAGTTGGGATTCAGTGGGTATAGGTAATTGAAGATTGCAATCGACCTACCCACGTGATCTGCGATTGGCGTATTTCGGTTCTGTACAGGACCGTGTTCGAGTATCCGGGGGCGATTATATTCCGGGCGATCGGGTGGGCCGCCTCGGATTGCGGTCCGGTTCAAGCGTCGGTTGGCGGCCGAGAGCCGCTGACAATTGGTGTAGGAGTGGGATGTGACCCATCACCTCCGTAAATTTGTAGGTTCGAATCGAACAATGGTTTCAGGATGGCGATTCGGCCCCTCCCCTCGTAGCAAAATTCACGGGAGTCGGATCGGGGTATACGGAGCAAACCCCCGTGTCCCAAATAGAGCGTTATAAATTTTATCTCCAGCACATAAAATTCAGCAAGCGAGCAGGGGGCAGGGGAGGGATTAGGAATGGATTGGAAATGTTAGAATCTCTAATGGCTAGGCGAAATGACCATGCCGGGACCTCATTTGCAGGTAACTATTCGCAAATAAATGCAGAGTCCGCAATGGCGCAGCGGCGGGGCTGCGTGTATGAACCCCCCTCCCTCCTCCCGTCAAAAATCCTCCGGTCCCCGGCGATCGCGATGACGAGGGTGATTCGGCTTCGTCGGGGGTTGGCTGAATAGCCAAGTGGGGGAAATGCTTGCGGGGGTGGCTGCAGGCAATGAACAACATAATAAATGCGTGGCAGGTGGAAGAGATGAAGGGCAGAATAAAAATGGATGAATATGCAAAAAACTGCGGGTGGAGAATGCAGAGCATGGGGCTGGATTCGGAGGGGGCAAAGATAAGTTGGGCAATAGAGGCTAATGGCGGCTGAGTGGGAGATACGGCAGTGAGTGCAAAAATGGCGGACGACGTGGCAGCTCGAGCGACAGTGACAAGGGGAGTGTGGACTGTGTCGGGCCCGCGGTGGAGGGAAAAGTATTGGGAGGACGTGTGGGCGAGACTCGTGCAGGTGACGGAAAAAGTGACGGGTGACACAGAGGGAAAAATTAAATGAGTTGATGAGACATGCAGGGACGAGACACGTGGGAGGTGACTGAGAAATGCACGGGACGCAGAGACAAGGAGGACACCAGGAGCCACGGGGAATAGAACCAGGAACAGACAGACGAAAAGCAGGAAGAACGGAATAATAAACGGGTGACTGAGATAAAGCAAGTGAGGAGGAACTCAGGTAATTGACAGCACACACAGGTAGGGATCGTGAGGGGACAATGGGGTTGAGCTGGGAGTGTTTTGTGACCCGGTGCGAGCACAGATGGCTCTCTTCGGAACCCTAAGGTGAGGGACTGTGCCCTTGAGGCGGATCGGGCGACGAGGAGAGCCGTCGAGCCTGCGAGTAAGGGGGAGTGCTGGGATATGAGGTGCACCGCGGACGCTTGGGGGTTATGGAAACCCGGGACCTTGAGGTGGTGCTATTCCCAGCGTGGTTTTCGGTGTGTGTGGTGTCGAATGTGTGTTTGCCGAGTGGTGCAAATGCGTGCTTTCAGCAACGCATGGTGTGGATGAAGCAGGTGTGGCGGATGAGCACCATGTGTGGGATGAACACCGTTGTGGATGAAACACCATTGTTGGATGAAGCACGTGTGGGATGAACACCGTGTGTGGATGAAGCACGTGTGTGGGCTGAAGAATGTCTGGATAAGCACTCCGTGTTGGATGAAGCAACGTGTGCGGATGAAGCACCCGGTGTTGCGGATGAAGCAGTGTGTGGATGAAGCACCGTGTGTGAGAAGCACGTGTGTGGATGAAAAACCGTGTGTGAGTGGGTGTGGCACGAGTGTGCGGGTGCGTGCTTCCAGCACTCGTGTGGTGAATGAGCACCCGGTGTCAGAGAGGCCCGTGTGTGTGCAGTGAAACGTCGTGTGATGAAGCACGTGGTGTGAGTGAAACACGTGGTGAGTGTCCCGCGTGTGTGAGTAAATATGGTGTGCCTGTGGCCGAGTGTGCCGGAACGGGCTTCCAGCACGCCGTGTGTGAAGGAAACACCATGTGGAAGGAAGGCGTGTGTGAGAGCACTGTAATGCGAGGGAAGATGACAGTCGGTATGCGGGAGGGCCCACCTCATCCCGGGTGGAGGCATGGTGGAGTGTGTGAGCGTCGAAAGCACGCAGAAGTGTGTGGTTGAACGGCGACGACGAAGGACAGATGAAGGGACAAGGGGCCGAGTAGCGGGCCGTCAGCTGGAATTGAGAACGTGCGGGTTTGCACAGACGAGCGCTGGGTTCCGTGCTTGCTCCGCAAAGGCGCAGCGTGCGGACTGCGGTTGAAACCGGTCCGGAACGCAGCGGGGATGTTAGCCGATCCGGGGGACAGAAGCCTAGGCTGTGGATTGAATGGACCGGATGGGTTTCACGCGAGGTGTTTGTAACCTCCGACGAGCAGAGCACATGTGTTCCGTGGGGAACCCTCGAAACAGCGGGGCTTGGCTTTGGAGATGCGTGGAGTGCGTCTGGCTGCACGTGTGTTTTGGAATCCGGCAGAAGGGATTCTGCGGATGGTACCGTCAGAGGGACGAGGTACGCGGGGTGCAAGCAGAGCTGCCATGAATCACGGAAAAAGAGCGGGCTGTGGACTGCCGCGCTGTGGTGGCATTAATGAAAAAAAAAAGTTGAGAAAAACAAGCTCGCTTCGGGTGAACATGATTCCCAGCAAGGGTGGAAGACCCCTTGTTAGCGGGCAACAGGGAACTAGTTAGAGATGGGTTAGAGTTAGTTGACCGGTTCAGGGGAATGGTTGGTTGACCTCATGGAGCCGTGGAATGGATTAGTGAGAGGGATTTTAGTTAGATTTAGGAATGGGATTTTTTTGGATTTTGGAAATGGAAGGAATGGAATGTGTAATGGGAACGTAGCTAGCTACGTAGATATGACCGTGCATGAGTTTTTAAGGGATGACGAGGGAGCACGAGTTAGTCAGGTGGATTTAGTTAGAAGGATGGCAGTTGGAGTGTTGGTGTGAGTTGCGAAATGGAAGTGTGTAAGGAATGAGTGTAGGACAGTGGCCAAGTGTGCGACTGGAGGCGAATGTGGTTTTAGCAATGGTGCGAATGATGTTGGGGGGAGGAGTGATTCCACCTAACAAGAGACCCCCGGGTAGTTAATGTTAGCTGGTGGTTATTCAAATTTACTAAAAGGAGGTCGTTTTGTTGTTGGTGTCGAGAGAAGGGCACGAAACCGTTTGGAGGGGTGAAGAGTTCAATGGACGCTGGGACGTGGCTTGTGGAAAGGTGAGTTTGTTTAGTGGGGCCCCGGGGCACCGGACTAGTCGGCCAGAGTAGGCCAAGGGCCAAGAGGGGGCCGGATAGAGTAGGGGCACGGGCGACATCGGAAACGGGACCGTAGGCAGAAGCACGGGGGGCAGTGTAGTGGGCCGGGGCGACCCCGGAAGGGACCGGGGCATCAACAGTACGTGGGCATCGCGGGGGCAAGCAGAGAGGGAACCGCGGTTGTGGAGCAACGAGGCTCGGAGGCAGCCTGGGGCTGGGGTGCATGGTTAGTTTCGGGCAAGAGGGGGGGATTCCTGCCAGTTGAGCACGCTGCCCAGCAGGGAAATTGTGTGAGGGGGCAGAGCGAAAATTTGAGGGCAAGGCCAAATTTATAATGGACACACAGGCGCGGGATCATGGTTTTTTATAACCGATAGTTTTAAAGTGGTGAGGCGTTTTTTGGAAAGCCCGGGTAGTTTCAGGTTAATGAATGTAGGGTAGTTAGGAGATGTACCCTTCGTACCATCTCCCTCGGCTCATTGTAGGCCGCTGGACTCACCTTGGTAGATGGGGTGGGGAACTCTGAGGAGGGGCCTTCTGAGGCTTCATTGGCTCGAGACAGGTGCTAGTCCTCTATTCCTTCCAGAAGAGGAAGTGGGGTTGGGAGTAGGCTAGGTGGCATGATAGGTAGCCAGCAAAGACAATAAAGGGGGGTTGAAGGAACAATTAACAAAGGGGAATAAATAAAGGAGGGCTAATTTTGTTGGTTTTTTGGGTGGAATTAAGGGAGCGGGTATGGGACAGAGAAGGGCAAAGGCGATAGAGTGGGGGGGAGACAGTAGGCTAGGTCGAGCCGGGCTTCAGCAGGCCGGCACACGGGCACTCCTCCAGGATGATGGAACACACAGAGGGCCGGGCAGCTTCACTGCCGGGGTTGTGCTGGGCAGGCTGCTGTTTGGATGGCTTACCTTGCATGCTAGTTTCCTGCTCTGATTGACCCATGCTGCTAGCCTTGTTTGCGTTGCCCCTGTGTCCATCCATCACATGGCAGACCATCCAGTCTTTGTGAGACTGCCTGCAGGCAGCCGTTCATCATCATGTCCATTTGTTTTGCGACATGCTCCATCCATTCCTGCACAAGACTTTTGCAAGACTTTTTGCCTTTCCCTTTCCCCTTTCCCCTTTCAAGATTAAAGTCTGCATGGTTTCGTGTAATTTATAAGTTAAGGTTAAGTTGAGTGAAAATTGTAAAATACGTTGGAACCCGCTGCATGTTTGTTCTTAGCGCGCAAATTTTAGTTAAGTTTCGAGAATGAGTCTGTGAGAGTTTGTTTAGTTACGTTACGCAGGCATTAGGTTATTTATTTTGGACACGTTAAGAAATGTCGCCTCAGGATCGAAGGTGAAACGTACTAGGGAAAACTTACACATGCTGGTCCCGAAATTGAATGACTCGGGACGAGCTGTAAAAGGGAGGGGGTAGTGGTTAGAATTTGGATTCAATCGCACACAACATCAGGTTCCTAGTAGCTTGTCGTACGTGTGTTCCCTAGATAGTACCTCCATTGGTTAAATGTTTTGACTTCGATTAGATGCGCTGCGGATCGATTTTAATAGTTAGGGAAAGAACAATGGAGAGTCCCTCCTCTTTCTGCGGAAGAGGGAAAGAAGACCGGCGGTGGATGTCAAAACTCCTCCACGTGTTGAGGTCGGGGGGTGGATCACGAGGGTGAGTCACGCCGGGGTCGGGGGAGGGGGGTTGCATGGATAAAGAGGAATTTTTTTTTGTCAGGGAGATCCAAAAAGAGTTCGTGAAGGAGTTCGGGTGAAAGTCCGTGAGGAGAATCCAAAAAGAGTTGTGGAAAGCGTTGCGGTGAAGTCCGTTGAAAGAACAAAAGAGTGTGGAAAGTTCGCAGGTGCAAGTCCGTGAAAAGATCCAAAAAGAGCCTCGTGAAAGTGCGAGTAAAGGATCCGTGGGAGGAGCTAAGCTTTTGGCTTCGCAGTGCGTTGGGGGGAAGTCGGGAGAACCAGAAGCCAAGGAGATGGCGTGGAAGTCCGGCGCGCGAAGGAGACTGAGCTGGAGGCGCGCTTGCTGCTGTGGTTGCGCAACCGCGCGTTCTTGTGGGAGAGAGCCGGAGAGAGCTGCCTGCACAGGAAGCTCGAGCTCGACGCGCTACGCTGCTGCTGGGGAAGGACATCAGGGGTCGCAAGGCGCGGTTGTAGAGGGAGGAGCGGAGAGAGCTCGCTGCCACACGAAGGCTGAGCTCGACGCGGCCGCTATTGCTGTGGGGAAGGAGGCATGTGGGTCGCCAGCCGGACACACGAGGGGTGCAGGTAACCTTGCAAACGTGCTCGGGGTGGACCGTTCGGTCTGCAAGTCCCACGATAAGACCAAGAGGTCAGTCTGACCATTGCTTTTGATGGAGTCCTTTTTTCCTGCTTTTCTTATTGAATGAATGTTTGTGGGCGAGTCCGTAAGTAAAACTGTGGTAAGGACTGTACTAATAATTGCTTATAGACGGTTGTAGTTCTTTTGTTGCTTGTTAATGCATACGTGTTATTATAATAACATGTCCTTGTGTGAATGTAAAACCTGTGCCTTCGTCCATTCCCATTGATGAACATTTCGTGTGTTGGGAGTTAGAACGTTGGTTTGCCGTAATAGGGGACATTTGGACGGACGTTTGCGATTACGCGTCGGAATCGACACGGAAAGCTGCTCGGCGTTTGTTTCGCGTACGAGATCGGTCGAGGTGGATACCCCGTAGTTGGATCCGTGGGTATTTAGGTACATGAAGATTGGCATGAACATACCCACTGATCTGCGTTGGGGGTTTTTCGGTTTGTACAGACCGTCGCTCGCGTTATCCGGGCGGCCGATCTATATTCCGGGCTGTCAGTCGGGCGACTCGACTTGCGGCTCGTTAGAGCGGTTCGTTTGTCGGCCTGAGACCCCCGGTGTAAAATATATTAAGTTGAAGTACTTACATCATAATGAAAGAGGTAGGCGTTATTGAATTGATCACAGATTGGTCACCTAATATTAGGAATCATAAGTTAACTGCAGGCAAATAGTTTGAGGGACACGATGGGTATTTACATAACATAATAATGCAGCATGACTGGAAGAGTGGCGAGAACAAAGCATTATGAAATCAATTAAATGGAATTAGGAATTGGTACCATGTTATTGTAATGTATTGCTCTACTGATTAATAGCTGTACTGGCCTACTGTAATTTAATGAAAATGCCTCTAACAATTGAGAAAGACAAACAAAAGGATAAAAAGAATTATGCGGAGTTACGAAGACATGAATGAAATAATGTTAAAAGTGGTAGAATAAAAGAATTATATTTATTGAAAAGAGTGAATGATGCTACAGCCAATTTAAATATTACTGTGTTATCTGTCTTCTGATTAATTAGAAGGTGTGTGATTTTGATTAAGTGGTACTTATTGTACGTTATTAAGTAAGTTGAGGTATTTT
>CM068964.1:87614008-87624555 GCA_035128595.1 Eptatretus atami
AGGGAGCAAGAGATAGTTAGGGGAACATAGGTAGAGTATGGAGTGGATTGAAAAGCAAATGAAAATTATGTGATGAATGAATATGGGTCAGCGGGCCCGAGTGTGTGAGTGGAGTGAATGTGGAATGTATGGTGTGAATGAATGAGTGGGGAGGAGTGATTCCCCACCCAAGTGACCCGGGTCAGTGTAATGTTAGTTAGTGGGTTAGTCAAATTTTATAAAGGAGTCGTTTTGTTGTTGGTGTGGGAAGAAGGCTCGATACCTTTTGAAGGGTGGCGGAGTCCATGGACCGGCTGAGCGTGGCTGTGGAAAGGTGAGTTTTGAATAGAGGGCACCCCGGGCACTGAAGTCGGCCAGAGTAGGCCAAGGGTCCAAGGGACCAGGATAGTGTAGTGGGCACGGGCGAACCTCGGAAAGGGACCCGTAGCGCCAAAATGCCACATGGGCATCGGAGGGGGGCAATGCCGGGAAGGGAAACCCCCCGCGTTCATAGGGAGCAGGTAGGCTCGGAGACAGCCTCAGGGCCCGGGGGTGCCGAAGCTAGTGGGTATCAAATTACTTAAAATGGAGTCGTTTTGTGTTGGTGTCAGATGAGAAGAAGGCAACGAACCTTGGAGGGGTGCAAGAGTTCATGGACCGGCTGCCTGGGCAGCGGTGGCTGTGAAAGGTGAGTTTTGTTTACGTGGGCACCCGGGCACGGACAGTCGGACAGAGTAAGGCAAGGGCCCAAGAGGGGCCGGATAGAGTATGGACGGGACCCATCGAAACGGGACCCGTAGCGCCAGGAATGCCACGGGGGCAGTGTAGTGGCACGCGACCCGAGAAAGGACCGCGGGCATCAACACGTCACTGTGGATCGGAGGGGGCAATGGCCAGAGAGGGCAACGCCCCCGCGTTGTAGGGAGCAACGAGGTCGGAGGCAGCCTATGCGGGCTGGGGGTGCCATGGTTAGATCGGCAGTAGGGAGTTCCTGCAGTTAGGCCACGCTGCCACAGCCAGGAAATTGTGTTGAGGGCAGACGAACGAAAATTTTTGAGGGCAGGCCCAAATTTACTAATGGACACCAACCAAGGCGACGATCATGGGTTTTTATAACGATAGGTTAGTTTTAAAGTGTGAGGCGTTTTTTGGAAAGCCCGGGGTAGTTTCAGGTTAATGAAGTTAGGGTATTAGGAGATGTACCCCTTCGTACCATCACATCCCTTTCGCCTCATTGTAGGCCATGTGGACTCACCTTGGTAGATCGCCTGAACGCTCTGAGGAGCCATTCGGGGGGGGGCTGAGGCTTCATTGGGCCTCGAGACAGGATGCTTAGGCTCTGCCTATTTCCCCTCTACAGAGAGGAACGTAGGGGTTGGGAGTAGGCTAGGTGGACATGAAATAGGCTAGCCCGCAAACATAAGGGGGTTAGGAGACAATTACACAAAAGGGAAATAAAAATAGAAGAGGGGCTAAATTTTGTTGTTTGTGTGGCCAAATTAAGGGGGGAGCGGTATGGAACAGGACAGGCAAAGCGATAGAGTGGGGGAGACAGTAGGTAGGTCCGAGCCCGACCTTTCCAGAACGGCGGCACCACGCACTCGCCTCCAGAACCTGATGGGAACCACACACAGATGGCCGGGCCAGCTTCACCTGCCGGCCTGTTGTGTCTGCAGCTGCCGTTCTGGCAGTGGGCTTCCTTGCCATGCCTATTTTTCCTGCCTCTGCATGACCCCATGCCGCTAGCCCTTGTTTGCGTTTGCGCCCTGGTCCATCATCACCATGTGCGCGCCAGAAACCATCCAGTTTTTGTGAGGTACTGCCCTGCAGGCAGCCCGGTTCATGCCATCATGTCCATTTGTTTTGCGACCATCTCCATCCATTCCCCTGCACCAAAACTTGCAACAGACTTTTGCTTTCCCCTTTCCCCTTTCCCCTTTCACAGATTAGCAAGTCCTGGGCCATGCGTTCGTGTAAATTTATAAGTTAAGGTTAAGTTGAAAGTGAAAATGTAAATACGTTGGAACCCCGCCTCATGTTTGTTTTAGCGCCGGCAATTTTAGTTAAGATTGTCCGAATGGTCTGTGAGAGTTTGTTTAGTTAGTTTACGCAGCGCATTAGGTTAATTTATTTTTGGGACACGTTTAAGAAATGTCGCACTCAGGGATCCGAAGGTAGAACGTACTAGGGGAAAACTTACCACATGCTGGTCACACGAAAATTGACTGACTCGGGACGAGTCTGTAAAAAAGGGGAGGGGGTAGTGTTACGAATTTGGATTCAATCGAACAACATACAGGTTCCCTAGTCAGCTATGTCAATAAGTGCAGTGTTCCATGATAGGCTCACCTCCCATTGTTAAATGTTCTTGAAATCGATTAGATGCACTGCGGATCGATTTAATAGTTAGGGAAACGAAACAATTGGAGACGTCCTCCTTCCTCTTCTGCGAAGAGGAGAGAAGAACCTGCGGTGATTCGTCAACAACTCCCCTCCCACCCTGGTTGAGCGGGGGGTGGATCACGAGGGCATGAGTCACGCCGAGTGCGGTGGGAGGGGGTGCAAAGGATTAAAGAGGACATCTTTTCTTTGTTTCGGGAGAATCCAAAAAGAGTTACGTGGGAAAGAGTTCGCTGTGAAAGTCCCGTGAGAGGAATCCAAGAAAGAGTCGTGAAAGCGTTTGCGGTGAAAGTCCGTTGAAAGAAATCCAAAAAGAGTTCCTGGGAAAGCGTCGCGGTGAAAGTTCCCTGTGAAAAGAAACAAAAAAGCTCGTGAAAGTGAGTAAAAGGAGTGCCCGTGGAGGAGTAAGCTTTTTGCTTCGGAGTTGGGATCGGAGGAACCCAGAAAGCAAGGAGCTGCGTGGAAGTCCGGGCGTCGCGAAGGAGACTCAGAGCTGGGATGGCGCAGGCCTTGCCCTGCTGTGCTTCGCGCAAACGCGCGTTCTTCTGTGGAGAAGCCGGAGAGAGCTCGCCGCCACACGGAAGGCTCGAGCTTCGACCGCGGCTACGCTAGCTGCCGTGGGAAGGAGCACGCGGGTCGCCCAAAGCGCGTTCGTGAGGAGAGAGCCGGAGAGAGTTCGCTCTGCCACACGAAGCCTGAGCTCGACGCGGCTACGCTAGTCTGCTGTGGGAAGGAGCATCGTGGGTCGGCCCAAGCCGGACACCACGAGGGTGCAGGTAACCTGCAACGTCTCGTGGGACTCGTTCGTCTGCCAAGCCCACGCCAATAAAAGACCCAAGAGGTCCAGTCTGACCCATTGCCTTTGATGGGTCTTTTTCCTGCTTTTCTTTTCGAATGAATGTTTGTGGCGCTCGAGTCCCGTAGTAAAACTGTGTAAGTGACGACTGTATTAATAATTGTTTATAGACGGTTTGTATTCTTTTGTTGCTTGTTAATTGCATACGTGTATTCATTATAATAAATGTCCTTGTTTAAATGTAACCTGCTCGCATTCGTCAATTCGCCTCATTGGACTGAACATTTCGTGTGTTGGAGTTGAGAAAGCCGTTGGTTTGCCGTAATAGGGGGACATTTGACCGACGGTTCTCGGCGATATTTACGCCGCTCGAATCGCACGCGGACAGCTCGCCTCGGCGGTTTGTTCCGTACGAGATCCGTCGAGGGTGGAATACCCGGTAGTTGGATCACTTGGTAATTTAGTACTAAGATTGGCAATCGACCCTACCCCACGTGATCTGCCCGATTGGCGTATTCGGTTCTTGTACAAGACCGTTCGCTGAGTTTATCCGGGCGGGATCTATATTCCGGGCGATCAGTCGGGCCGACTCGACTTGCGGCTCCGTTCCAGAGCGGTCGGTTTTCGGCGAGACCCCCGGCCTGTAACAATATATTCATAGTGAAGTACTTACATTCATAATGAAAGAGGGTAGGCGTTATTGAATGATCGACAGATTGGTCAACATACATATTAGGAAATCATAAGTATCAACTGCAAGGCAAAATCAATTGTTTATGAGGGGAAAACAGCATGGTATTTACATAAACCATGAATGCAGCAATTTTGGGGGGAAACGGGAAGAGTGGGCGAGACCAACAGCAATATGACATCAATTAAATGGAATTAGGAATTGTACCATGATATTGTAACTGATATTGCTCTCACTGATTAATAGCTGGTATGCCAGACTGTAATTTAAAGTAAAATGCCTCTACATTTGTAGAAAAGCAAACAAAGGATAAACAAGATATTTATGCGGGAGTAACAGAAGACATGCCATCGAAATAAATGTAATCGGTCAGAATAAAATGAATTATATTATGAAAAGAGTGCAATGATGCATACAAGCCAATTTAAATATTACCTGTGTTATCTGTCGTTCTGATTAATTAGACAGGTGTGTGATTTTTGATTAAGTGGTAACTTATGTACGTTTACTTAAGTAATGGAGGTATTTTCTAACACTGCGTGGACATCTTTCATCAGTACGGAAGTGCTAAGTTAGCTGGGGATAAATATACAGTCAACCCCCGATTCATCGCGAGTTTTTCCCTTGGAACGTAATCAATTTTCTGCGATCCCCCGCTACATCCGCGGTAATAATATATAATATAAAATTATTTAAGCAATAAATTATAACGCGGGTTGCCTCGACCAGTCAACAACGCGCGAGACAAAGTTGTCGCATTGGAACTTCGAATATTTCTACGTTTTTTCCTGCCAAGCCGCCACGATGCGCCCAAACTCCCTGCACGATTCTAAGGCTTCTGGCAAGGAACGAAGCGCCAATGGAAGGTCTTGGACGCTCCAGGAGAAAGGTTAGGTAAAGGTGCTCATATATTGCTTCCGGGAAGAAAAGGTTGCCAGCCGTTGGACGGAGCACTGCTCATAACCCAGCACCCTCAAAACCGACCAGACCAGACAGTCGATCTCCGGTCACCCCAAACTACAAATCACTGCAAACCGACCAGACAGACTAGTCGATCTCCGGCACCTCAAACCCAATCACTGCAAACCGAACCAGACCAGACTAGTCGATTCAAAGCACCTCAAACCAATCACTCCCAAGCCACCAGACCATACGAGTCGATCTCCGCACCTCAAACCACATCACTGCAACCGACCAGACCAGGATAGTCGATCTCAGGCACCTCAAACCCAATCACTCCCAAACCGACAGACCAGACGAAGTCGAATTTTTTGGGGAGGCGGTCCATCATTCTATCCAGATTTTTCACTTACGCGGGGAGGTTTTGGAACGTAACGAACCCCCGCGAGAAACGGGGGATACTGTTATGAAAAATAAAATGGCGGCTTGCTGGAACTACTTGTAAATGAAACTGTGAATTGCTTAGCAGAATATGAATGTCAAAATGGTAACTGTGCAAAATCGACTTGAAAGAGTAGCTAACTTTCATGGTTTTGTACAGGTGACATCGAAATAGCAAATGAGATGAATGTTTTGATGTAACATACACTGAGATTTCTTGTATATTTTAGCATTGCGTTTAAAAAAAAAAACAAGGAAAGGGATAAAATATGATACAAACATATTGTACGGTGTGGAAATTCACAGAACACCATTCAGGTTCCCCAGAGGTCAGTATTTCGGTAAGGTGTGCTCCAGGTTAGATTTCCCCACCAATGTATACGGAAATTATTTGTGATTTGCCGGCTGTGCAATCTTTGAGTAGTTATTCTTTTCATCTTTATTTACAGAAACAACAGCAACAACAACAATAAGAACAACTCACAACCACGCCACCTCACCACCACAACAGCATCTCAACAAACGCTTGGTCAATCTCCACAACACAGCAACACTCCTCTAACAAAAACACGCACTCCAGAAAGCCACCCGAAGAAGGAAACATGAAATTGACGGTTGGGGCGGGTCCCTCAGAACGGCGAGTAAACACGGGATGACGGTTGTATGAAACAACTAAAGAGCAAGCCGATCACTCCTGGAATTTTCCCCCGGCGCCGGGGAAGGGAGGGGTGAAGCCCGCGGACGCGATAAAAAGCCCGCAGTTCGCAATGGCCGAAAAGGCAGTTGATATCGGTGTGGAGAGCGCCAGAGTCGAGTTGTGTGGGGAGCTCGGAGTCGATGAAGTTGGGAGTGGAGAAGAGCCCGCCGTTTGAGAGCTGGGAGAGTTCGGATTCGGCAGTTGGTTCACTGGAAGGTTTCGCCGGCGCAACCGGAAGCGGAGTTGGACCCGTTGATCCTCAGCGCGTTGTCGGCTAGACAGGCCGCAGTGGAGCCGGAACGAGCCAAGGGAGCCATCGGAGCTCGGGTCCGGGCAAAGACAGCCGAGGGTTGCCGAAACCAGGATCCCCAGCGAGTCACACCGAGGGTGGCCAGGTAGCGCCGCTTGTCTCTCGGAGCCCTTCGTCATCGCCGAGCTCCGAGTCAATAATAAAGGGCTGACGAGCCTGTTCTTGCTTTCTTGGGTTTGTATGAAAGTCTGTGCGCCTTGTCCTAAGTAACAAACTGTTAAGTGCCTGTTACATACATGATAGAACCTCGGCGTAGGTTTTGTCTCGTGTCCCCCCATCCCCCTCACGCATTCATTGCATATGTGCATTTAAATAAATACCTCCATTGTTTGAATGTTCACGCCTGCTCGTTGATCCCTTCCTACATTGACTGCCATAATTGCGTTCGGGATATTAGTGCTGGATTATAGCCGATAAAACGTACATTCTGGTCCGACGACTTGCATATAAACCCTTCGGCCAATCGCATCGGAACGAGCTGCTTAAGCGGCCTCATTTCGATTGCAGGTCCCGTTGAGGTATAAACTCCCGGCAATTTCTGTCCGCGCGAATTAAATTAGGTACATCGCAATTCGGGCGATCGACCCTGTAGCGCTATGACAGAAGAGTGGCTGGTTTAGTGTGTTAAAAACACCGTAGCTGGTTTCGGCGTTGATCCTGAAGCTGCGACTATATTGCTCGTTCGTCGGGCGCGTGCGACCGATGGGCTAAAGGCGGTCGTCCGCACGGCCGGACGGGCGAAATCTACAAAATATAATGCAAGTGTTGGATGCTTCTTAAGAACCTTTGTCAGTCTTGTTGAGAATACATGAGCCATGAGTTTATGAATTGGCAATGTTTAATCCGATGCTTTAACCTTGATTTTGTTTGTTTCGAGTGTTGAGAGGCAGTTGAAATGGCAGTGTACAATTCGTTCAATGAAGCTTTGGAAGAAACTGCACCGAAAATTAGGATGGATGGGGGAGAACCCAGATTGGGTGATTGTGGCATTCAAACGTGGATCATGAAACTACCCCCTTCGCTGAGAAATAAAGATAGCAATGTGGTGGGAAAAAAAAGAAAAACCACTCGAAGAGGTTGAACAAGTCAAACCACAGCAAGCAAATAAGTGCTTACGTCGCAGTTGCGTGGTGCCGGGCAGGCCAAGGAGCCTGGAGGAATGTCCGCAACCACACTCACAAAATTGCTGCTCTACAAATTAATCGTAAACTGCCATGGTTGCTCAATGCATGACGAAAGGCCTGAAGTCCACACGCGAGTCATTTCTGCAATATGTGTCAATTGGTGCGGGTGGGCTGTTGTAGCATCACGCTGCACAACGGCACAGTTCACTTTGGTGAATCAAACCTGATTGCACATAATGCTGCTATGAGCCCCAAACTCTGCTGGGGCTGGATCTCTGCGGTCACCTCTCAGAGTCTTTTCGTCTCTTATCGACTGTTGGTCCCAAGCTCATAACCTGCCAATTATATGCCTTCTCTCAGTCAAGGAGTGCCTCACTGTGGTTCCCCGTTGGGTGCTGCTCTATCTACACCCCTGACCTGCTTATCTTCTGACTTCTGGTAGGCATGTCCTTTCCGAAATTTTTGGGGGTGACCCACCATGCTGATGAACAGGCCATGAATGAATGAAAACAACTCACTCACCGTTGGCTGTACACTATTGAAATGGTCGTTATCCAGCATTCTTCTGATATGAGCACCTCGGGTGCATTGTTGTTGAACTTGTGCTAACGGATATCTTTTTCTCCTCCAGGGAACGGGGTTATGGTGATCTGTGTAATATAATATTCAATTTCCTGATAAGCGAAAAAAGGGGCGAATGTGGAAGACAAGTAATAATATTAGTTACTCTCATTATAATTGTTGCTTGGTGATATATTAAATTTATTTTTATGTTGTAAGTCGAATTTGCTGTCAGTTATTGCTTCCTTAGTAGCAAGAGTCTTTTACTTAAATTGTGATAAAGGAATGTCTCGCTACTCGACAAGGTGACCTGGTTATAACGCTGCAATTTGCATGAATTATGTCATTCGTTTTCACAATTCTAGAACCGTATTGCAATTGGAGTTAATTTTTTTATTCTAATACTATATCAGCCTCCTCCACTCTCCAAAAAAGCATTAAACCAGGAAATGTAATCTTATTTAAGTTGAAATCATTGTGGATGCTTACATCTCAGATGTTTTGACTCCATAGTACTATGTTAATAAAATTATCTGATTAATGTACTTTCCGTTGTGACAGTGAATTAATTGTGGCTTTCATTGTAGTAAGGATTTACATCGAGTCGGTCTAAAAAGTTAACTACAACATTCTACAACAACGTGTAGGGTGAGGACACGAGGGACGAGCGACGTTCACGATAATGGGGAGACTGAAGCTATAAACACGAAGAGACACGGAAATTGAAACGGAGACAGAAACGCAGGATTAACAGAAATAACAGCGACACGGGAGATGGAACAAGTAGAGAACGAATTGAATGAAACTAAAGATAGCACACACCACGTAGAGTTAGTGGGGGGAAATGAGGTTTGGAGCATGGGGAACTTGTTTTTGACCCGGTGCGAGCTAGGATAGCTCCTTCGACGAGGAAGATGGTAAGCTCTCCTCGAAGTGGACATCGACGAGGTTGAGTCCGGTCGGCGCGTGCAAGTTGAGTGGGTGAGTGATGCAAATGTGGTACAAGCGCGGAGCTGGGGGTATGGAAACCCCCGGGATTTCTTCAGTTAACACAATCCCGATGTGATTGTCCCGGAGTGGTGTGGTAATGTGTGGGGCGAGTGTGTTGAACTGTGTGCAGAATGCGCGAGTGTCATGGCGTGCATGAGTCGCATGCGAGGGATTGGACATGGACGGATTCAGACGGGAGACGTATACCGAGCCGAATGGGCCACTAGTAGTATTTGGAAACCGCGCCGGTTTCATCGGGACATTTGCGATATGGGGCCCGCTTCACATTTAAGCAGCGGCCATTCACGCGCATGCCTTCGTGTAGGGAATCCGGCGCGGAAACTGCTCTGCGTGGGATTCAACAATGCTCGTGGACGGCATAAATGCAGGCGAGTGTGGAATTTGGAACGGAGGGGTCGCCATGCGAGCACGTGTCTAGGCATCACAGTTCTGCACGCCTCGTGTTCCGTTCGCGGAAGCGAGCCCCCGGGACGATGCGCTCGTGCTGGCCTGCACGGGACCGCGCATGGTTCGGGTGGCGACTGACGTCTCGGCAAGGACTGCGGCACGAGCTACGGGGAGCGGCGCACACGTTTGTCCGCATGGGAACCCCTCAGAGCTGAGCGCTGAGTGCGATCGCAGGGTGACGACAAGGCTGCATTAGCGCCAGATGGAAGGGAGAACGAGCGACCGTAGACCGCCCGCTTTGGCGGTGTAAAAAAATAAAATAAAAAGCTCGCTCCAAGTACACGGCCTGCACGGATGTGGTAGACATCCCTGTTTGGCAAAGGAAGCACTAGTTAGTGGGATGGGTTTATGCTGAGATAGACGGCTCTGGGGGCAGACCTCCTCCACGTGGGGCCCGTGACTAGTTAGTGGGAATGTTAGGTTAATTTAGAAATGGAAAATGGATCTTTGGAACATGGACAGACATGGAATGTGTAGTGGGGCGTAGCTTAGCTACGTAGACGAATGGAACGTGCATTAGTTTTAAGGGATGAGAGGGAGGAAGAAGAAGTTAGGGGAAACATAGGTAGAGTATGGAGTGGATTGAAAAAGCAACTGAAAATTATGGTGAGAATGATATGGGTCAGCGGGCCCGAAGTGTGTGGTGGAGTGAATGTGAATGTAATGGGTGTGAATGAATGAGTGGCGGGAGGAGTGATTCCCACCCAAGTGACCCGGGTCAGTGTACATGTTATGTTAGTCGGTTAGTCAAAATTTATGAAAAGGAGGTGTTTTGTTGTATGGTGTGGGAAGAAGGCTCGATTACCTTTTGAAGGGTGGCAGGAAGTCCATGGACCGGCTAGGAAAGCGTGGCTGTGGAAAGTGAGTTTTTGAATAGAGGGGGCTGCCCGGGCCTGAAAGTCGCCAGAGTAGGCCAAAGGTCAAGGGACCAGGATTAGTGTAGTGGGCGGGGCGAACCTCGGAAAGGACCCTAGCGCCAAAATGCCACATGGCATCGCGAGCGCGGGGCAATGCCGGGAAAGGGAAACCCCCGCGTTCATAGGGATGCAGTAGGCTCGGAGACAGCTCTAAGGGCCGGGGGTGCCGCGTATTAGTTTCGAGATCGGCAGAGGGGGAATCCCTGCCAAGTGAGGCCACCACTGCTCAGCCATGAATTGTGCAAGGGCACGAGTGAAATTTGTGGGCAGGCC
>CM068964.1:87654755-87666747 GCA_035128595.1 Eptatretus atami
GTCGGAGCCGAGATCTTCACAGAGCAGTTTGAACAGCCGAGTATTCAGGGCGGATGTTTTGACGAAATTAGCTATTTTGATTAATCGGTTCAAGCATGATAACAAATTCGGAGGGAGTACCTTAGTGCGAAGGGCGAATCTGTGTATGAAACAATGGACACCGGTGGCGTTTGGTGACACAGCTTTCACATGGGCTTGAAACCCTGACTTTCGACCGAGCATAGACGGAGCCCTATCTGTAGTGCATCCGACCAACTTTCCCCAATCCAGTTCATTATGCTTGAAGAAATTATCCAAAAGGTTGAAAACATCCTTTCCTTTTTTTTTTTTTCATCATTTTTTTTAAAGGTTGAGCCCGAAAGTGCTCGCGAACCACCTGGGAGGCCCTCGCGTACCACAGGTTGGGAACCACTGCCTTAGCCAAATGAAACTACCTCGGCTGCCCCGTGCAGCTCACGGCATGAAAGGAATGGTTGATTATGATGGTGATCTGGGATGGTGCTGCACCGTTTCATTAAAGTCGTGGAGGGTACTGCTGTTGCTGCAGCTGCTGCTGCTGCTGCTGCTGCTGCTGCTGCAGCTGCGGCTGCTGCTGCAACTACTACTACTAACACGTTTAATAGCCCCATTGATTTATTTTTCCGAAAATACTTCACGAACCGTCTGGTTCAGCCTGACATTCAACTGGACAAATTTGTAATTTGTTCAGGGTGCATGTCATAACTTGTCTACTCTTTGCGAAGATCGCGGTGGGATATTGAACGTCTAACAGCAAGCAGAGAGGATGTTCAGTTTAACGTCCAACGCATTAATCGGTCTGGGAATGGGACCCAGAGACGAGGCAGCTCAAAGGTCAATGTGCTTTTGCTGTGCCATCCTGTTGAATTACCAGAGGAAGAATGATGATATGATCACATGAAAAAAATCACGAAGTGTGTTTGCAATTATTTTTTCAGCTAAGCGGATCATGAAACACTTTTGTTGACAAACATGGCTGAAAGGGTGCACGGTTGTGCAAATGGGCAGTTCGATTTATTTCTTGGCGAACCTGTAGATCGATGTCCCTCTAGTGGATAACAAGGTGTTTGCATAGACTTTGAGGTAAATGGGTAAAGGATGATCTGTGTGCTTCACTGATTTTCCCCACCCCACCCCGCATCACTTTTTTAATAATCATATTTTTTTGTCTGATCCGATTGTGAAAAAGCAAATGCGGTTTCGGATTTTGACTTGTACCTTTATAACTTTAAGCAGCAAAGGTCATGATGAACGGTTGAGTTTTTTTTATGTGTTCATGTTTTTTTTAAATCAGAGCTCAACGCAAAGTTCCCCATTCAAGAAAGAAAAACAACAATTAAACAACATTTAATATAATTTCTATTTTCACAAATCAGAACTTACGAACATTAAAAAAAACCAATGTCACCCGAGGGTATCCGTATCTTGCCAAAAGTGACCACGTGTGACTCTTTAAGTCACACTGAGGGAACAGAGCTGCTATCCACCAGGAGCGACTCCTGAGGAATATCTGCTTACAGAGATTCCGATGAGAATCGTTCTACAGAGTAACCATGAAAAAAACCAATGTCACCCGTAGGTGATCCGTATCTTGCAAAATGACCACGTGTGACTCTTTAAGGTCACACTGAGGTGAACAGAGCTGCTATCCACCAGGAGCGACTCCTTGAGGAATATCTGCCTACGAGAGATTCCGATGAGAATTCTACAGAGTAACCATGAAAATATAGCGTTTGCCTCCATAACGTCACCAAATACTCATAATGATGTCTCAAGCTTGATATATCTAGAAAGCACTCATCGAGGTGTTCAATTGAGGTACTACACGATATGGTTCCTAAAACTTGAAAATTGACCTTGGGTCAATATGTTTGACCTGAGCGTTACCGATGAAGGTCAAGGCCAATCGCCACCAAAATTAATCATCTAATGCCAGACCATTGAAATAATCCCGAAGTTTGAAGACGATCCGATCAAAATTACTCAAAAAATAGGTTTCGTCGACTCCCCTGATTTGCGAACAAAGTGACCTTGACCTTTGACCTGACCTTCAAAATTTTATGCGCTGAAAGACCTCATAGGCCTCTGATATGCGAAGTTACAAAAATTCCAATGAAAACTGTGCTCGCAGAGTGATTTATACGTGATTACAGAAAAAAAAAAAAAATAACAACAACAAAAAAAAACACATGAAGGTCAAGCCAATCGCCACAAAAATAATCAGCTGACGCCAGACCAGAACTATATTCCATGAATTTGAAGACGATCGATCAAAATTACTCAATAAATAAGGTTTTGTCGATTACCCTGATTCGAAAATACCTGACCTTTGACCTTGACCTTCAAATATTTATGCCTGAAAGGACCTCCATAGCCTCTGATATTGTGAAGTTACAAAAAATTTCCAATGAAAACTGTGGGTCTGCAAATTTTTTTTCTGATTACAACAAGAAAACAAACAAAACAAAAAAAAAAAAAAAAAAAAAACATACAGACTGACTAACAATCTTGCAAAAACTTCTTTTGCAAGATAAAAAACTAGAACGCCACTTTATAACTGCTGCAGGATACCGGTACCAACGCCGCCTTTGATACAACATGAGACTTTAATGATAGTCGCAAAGTTTTGCATCGATAGGATAAGTGGTTCCAGAGAAAACAATATATAATGTTGTTCTTGAATCCAACATGGCTGCCAAACCATGTGACTTGTGAAGTCATAATTTTTACCATGTATGCAGACATCATGTGAGATGACAGTTGCAAATTTTCGCTTTGATAGGTTAAGCAGTTCCAGAGAAAATATTTAATATTTTTCTTAAATCCAACATGGCTGCCAAATCATGTGACCTATCAATTAGAAATTAACAAACTTGTATTCACTACTCGTGAGCAATACGTATGTGAAGTTTCCCCTTGATCGGACGAGCTGTTCTGGAGATGTTTGAAGGTTTTAGGGTAAATTCAAGATGGCCGCCAAACCATGTGACCTATCAAGAAATTAACAAACTTGAAAAAGGACGTCATGGGGAATATATGTGTAAAGTTTCACCTCAATCTGTCCAGCCGTTCTGGAGAAGAAGATTAAAAAAATTTTTTTTTCAAAACAAGATGGCTGCCGAATTACGTCACCGATGATGTCACAATAATTTTTTTCGACGGTGAATTTATGTGTAGATGACGCACAATAAATTTTAGATTTATACCATGCAGCGTTGTACTTGACGAATTTTCACCGGCATACCGCTTCACCGATGATGTCACGAAAAATCACACCTGTTCCCCATAGGGAGCTTAGTAAAATGCATCAAGCAAATTTTTTTTCCATTGCACAGTGTCAGAGATACAGAGGTCCAAAGTTTATCGGTTTTTTTCAAGATGGCGCCCGCACCACGTGACCAATTACGTCATTAATATCATCGTGTGCTATCAAAAAAGATACATACTATGGTGAAAATTTCGTGTCGATCGGACTTAGCGTTCCAGGGAAAATGATTTTTAAAGCGAAAAAGGCCGCAAATTGCCGGCGGAAAAATAAATAAATAAATAAACAAGAAAAACAATAGGTTTCCCAGTCCATCTGACTGGGTAACCTAATAATCTTACGACCCTGTGATTCCTTGCTTTCTTGTTAAAACCAATTTTAAACACAGCTGCCGTTGAATTGTTTTTTAACCACAACAAAGGTTGGGTCACATCCGAGCTTACATCTATCTATAATTCCAGCAATCTGTGTGTGTGTGTGTGTGTGTGTCTGTGACCGCTGTTTCTCGACAACCACTGGTCCCGATCTAATTGAAACTTACCAGGTATATGCTGGGGACCTGAGGATGTGCCTTTTCAAGGTTTGATATTAATCGGACAAGGTTCCCAAGTTATGGCCATTAATTTACCAAACCAATGACAAGACACGTTTTTGCGTGGGCGTGGCCGATGGGGAAGGGAAGCTCAGCCGCGTTCGCCATTACGGGTTACAACGTACGGACTTCCGGATAGTGATGACTTCGTGTATTCTAATAATTTCTCGATTTCTTATGCGCATTTATAGATAAACACAATGCCCCAAGTTATGATCGTTTTAATATGAGACGGTGCATAAATTTCGGTAACATCAGAGTGCTGGTATGCTCCGAACCAGGAAGTAAATTTTTTCTCTCTCTTCTCTTCTCTTTTTGTTTTTCCCTTGCCGACATTGCGAAAAGGTAAAATACGTTGGCGCTAATTGAATAATTGGGTATTAAAACTAAATTGCGAATAATATGCAAACTTCCGGTCACGCACGTCCGGGACGCGAGAGCGAAGAAACGGCCTGTGTGGTTGTTGTTTGTTGCTCGCGGTTTGAATATTTATTTTTTAATTTTTTTTTTTTTTTTTTTTTTGATGGGCACATACTAGTTTGTATACAAAACCCCAAACACATCTCCATTCACACGTACAGTTTACAAGTCTTTTTAAATGACAAGCTGTATTGTGTATGAATAGTTAAATGGAGTATTTGCCGTCTGGTTGTTTCGATGGATTAAAAAGTAACCTTTTGGAAAACTTGTGTACGACGTGCTGCTGTTGTATTCCTTTTGAAGCGAACGCTCATAAGAAATTTGGTACCTGAACACCCTTGTTGTCACATATGTGCTCCATTTCAAGTGGAGACTCGATTTTCGTTTAAAAAAATGAAATATCTTTTTTAAAAAAAATCGTTGGCCGGTGTTGTGTAGCAATATTTATTTTTGGAAAGGCTGGTTTCACGTTCGATTCGGGGCAGTTGTGTGTTAGTACTAGATTATAGTAGATCTGGACACCGAAATTTTATCCTCAGTATTCGTGTCGACGAAATCCTTTCGATCTGATCCATGCCAGAATATCTATACATATAAAGTTGAAAGTGTGTTTCTCTGTGACCTATGCACGTGAAAAGTACTGGACTGATCTCACCAAACTTTCACATGCTGACAGAACATGTACCCGGGAGTGTCCCGATGTAAAAGAATTGTACTTCGACTTCCGGTTTCCGAATTATGACGTCATCACCTGATTTCGTAACGTTAATTTTCAAGTTCAGCCGATTGGCATGGGGCAACGCCATAATACAATATATCTAACATATGATTTTAAGTTTTTGTTTGTCTGTTTGTTTGTTTGTCTGCACGCGCTAATCTCCTGAAAGGTGAAAGATAGGAGCTAACCGCTGAAACAAAAATGTCGGATGGGCCCCGGAAGGTTATAGGCTATGTGGCAAGGCCGTCGGCCGGGGGGGGGGGGGGGGGGGGGGGGGAGGGGGGGTGTTTTCCCCTCACAACCCCCTTAGCCTATGACTGCCATGGCCCAATAGGGAACTGATAGTGTGCTCGCGTCAGACATATGTATAGAAGATTAAATTCATTCAAAAAGAACCCGGGCAGCGCCGGGTGCCATTCACTAGTACATAATATAAAAAGCACTAAGATCAATTATCAACATTGTTTGTTCCTCCCTCACGTTCAGTTACCAATTATCTTGTGGAGCCTCGTCACTCCATTGGAACCGTTAAGGAGCGGCTCGCTTGGCAAGCGTGATGCTTGGTCACTGAACACACCCTGAACCTCTTTACAT
This sequence comes from Eptatretus atami, assembly GCA_035128595.1. NCBI lineage: Eukaryota > Metazoa > Chordata > Myxini > Myxiniformes > Myxinidae > Eptatretus > Eptatretus atami. The sequence continues at coordinate 87,660,363 of CM068964.1, forward strand.
GAAAATCCTTGATGTTTACCTCATCGCCTGTGGGGTGTTCTTACTTCATGCGCTCCAGGCTCGTCATTCTTATTTTCGAGGTCGTGACTCCTTGTTGTGAGATTATTTTCAGAAACCCCAATAACTGGACCTTTTGTACTCGAGGAATCCCCAAATACTAAACCTGAACGTACCGAATTACCACCCACTACCACTACTAGATCTTACCTATTATATTACCCCAACTACTAGACCTTTCTGTACTCGAGGAATCCAAATACTAAACCTGAATTGTACCGAATTTACCCAACTACTGGACCTTACCTATTTAATTAACCCCAACCTATCTGTCTTACCTATTAATTACCCAAATATGAACTACCGAACCCAACCCTCACCCAAATATTAGACCCTCATGTTGTAGCAATATCGAGACATACTGCATGTGTGGAGATTAGTTTTTCACCCCTGTCTGTTTTTCTTGAGCAGGTATCTCATCGTTATGGTAGGTTATTTTTACCCCTGTCTGTTTGTCTGTGAGCAGGATATCTCATCAACGTTTGGAGGTTATTTTCACCCCTGTCTGTTGTCTATGAGCAGGATATTCATCACGTTGGGGACGATTCAGACGAAATTTTGTGGATCGGTTTGGAATGTGATCAGGACCAATTATTTATTATTTTGGTGAATATCTGGATTTGGATACTCGATTGTAAAAGGATTCTTACCTCTGAGTGATGGTGTACGTATCGTTTTAGCCCTATCTCAAAAAGTTGTGGACGGATTCAAACGAAACTTCGTGGACAGGTTGGGTGTGCTGTGACAAGGACAAGATGATTCGATTTTGGTGAAGATCCGAATCTAATCCAGATATGAGAATTTTTAATTTTTTTTTTCTTCAGCGATTCTTCACACATTGAGAGATGGGGCCAAAAACGATAATACATTATATCACGATATTTCAATAATTTGTGGACAAGTTGTAAAAAACAATGGATGGATGAGTTTAGGTGACAACAAGCCGATTCGATTTTGGTTCAGGTCCGCATCCAGATCCGGGTTATCAGTGAGATACAAACGTAACCCTTTTCCTGTCGGAGGTATGCACTCCACCGAGTGGCCGTCCTTTGTGTTTGCACTCTTAGTTTTCACGTCAGAGCAAAGTTGTGAGCTACTTATACCGCCACCACCAAATGGTGGTGCAGCATCGAGTGCAGAGGTTGGAGTTGTCTAAAAACAGGGCAAATATAGCTATTTTTTAAATTGTGTGACTCGATGAAGGTCTGCTTTCCATAAACTCTATTCCAGATGTTCATGTTGATTTTAAGGATCATTTTTTATGGCATTAAAACAAGATAATAAATATCTTCTTGGACCTATCCCTCGAAGCTTGGTAAGGCAGTTCGTTCAACAACTACACAAATAAAAAAAACCTATCAACAACAACATAAGTCATCTACTTCTTCCACCAAATATTTTGCCTCTCATGTGACCTGAGCATCCGCTCTGGACAGGCCAATAGCTCCATATCTTGGATGCAAGAGTCCAGGTTAATCATAGTCTTCCTCTGTCTTCTTTCCAGCAACAGAGAGTTGTGTACACTTTTTAACCCAGAGTTGTCATCCATCCTTTACGTGGCCAAACCATATCGGTTGGTTCCTTCTCAAAACAACACAGAAACTATTGTTATGTTGTGGGGGTAGATGGAGGAATTTAATTGGAAAGTTAGGATTGAATAGTTGTTTGGGTCCATGGGTGTGTCGGGGACGTCTCGATGTAATTAAGTAGGGAAACTGTGAGCTTAAGTGTTGCTTGTCACCACACGGGGGGGGGGGGGGGTGGTGCCATGTTAATGAGGCAGAGTTTCAGACTATAATGCCCCAGTTTGGTAATCGTTCCCTCTGAAACTTTCCGCCAACGTTTTGTATTCCAAGATTTTGTATGCTATAAAGGTGGGGAACATGTCCTAAAACAACTACAGACGGGCAGAAGCTCCGGGTTTTGTGCGAGCAGGCCACGCCCCGGTGGCGGAGGATTGATGGGCGTGACGTGAGACGCATGAAGAGGAAGAGGGGCGTGGGGCCAGCAGATCAAATGGACGGAGAGTGGAGAGTTTTTGGAGGAGGAACGGTTGAGTGCGGAGTGAGGGACGCACACCGACCAGAGAGAACGTAGCTAGGAGATGGCTGAAAGAACAGGGCTTTACAGCTGGCTTTCCTTTGACGCATGAATAACATGGCACGATTCCGGTCTTCGTGCTGAGGGATTTGGCTCGCGTGGTGAAGCGAGACGCTGGCCCGACTTTTGGCTGGTTGTTGGCGACAGGCCTCAGAGCCTCGTGTATGTCAGCAGCGGGTTGTTGAAGGAATTCGCGCACGGCAGCTGTCACGGGGTCTCGAGCCTGTGTGTTGAATACCGCTCATGAATTGCCTGACGTATGTTCCGCTGCAAGAGTGCAACCTGGTGCCATTTATTTTGTGCGCGTCTACACGTGCAATAGAAGCGCCTCGATTCAGTTCCACAAAGACCATCTCTGGGCCAAGGTAAGCGTCCAGAATAAACGAAGGGTTTTCTTTTATTTTGTTCCCTTGTCTGTATTTAAAGTGTGTGTGTCGAGGTGCCTTGATTTAGACTTTAGGATTAGCTTACCTGACATTATTGTTATTATGATTATTGTCCTTTGTAAATTGGTCTATTTTCATAAAATGTGTTTATTTTAAGGAGCTGTATCCGTGTATTTGTCGTGGGGTCGAGTATAACTCCTGTGCATCCATCTCTGTGCCCCCATCCTCTGCATTGCTCCATCCCCTCCATGTACGTAATAATCTCCAAAGATCAACGTGTCCGCCTTCATTGTTTGCGAATCTGGAAGCCGTGGCACTCAACATACAGGTCCTATAGAACAGTTATATCGGTAAGTATGTGTTTTTAGTTAGGGCCCCGTCCCTCGTTTAATGATGAATAAAGTACATGCGCTGTGGGTTATTTTAATGTTAGGATTTTTACATCACTCACTAACATGGGCTACTACATCCGCTCCAACTACATACTACGGCTCCTACATCTCCAACTACAAACAATAACCTCTGCTCCCGGCATGCTCCGCGCGGTCCTCGCTGGAATGATGCGGCGTCTTCGGAATTCGTTTTGGGAATGGATTCCATTCCCAAATATGGCATGAACTATTTGCTCGGCTGCACGCCAAGTAGGGAGTGCGTCGTGTCCCACTCAATGATGAGCGGACTGAATTCCATTCCAAATATTGGTCATGAATGGTTCCGCTTGGGACCGTGCCCGAGAGGAGCCAATGCCTGAGCGAACCGCCGCCAGGACGGGTCACGAGGAGCGACCCGCGCTGATACGCGATAAAAGGGATGTCGAGCGGAGAATCAAGGGAGCGAAAGAGCGAGGGAATCTGCCAGAGCGGTTCAGAATCTGGTCGAGTGTGAGGATCTGCTGGAGCTCGGAGGGGAAGACGCATCTCTCGAGGTGGGCGAAAGAGCATCTGCGTCGCTGGCATGCTCTGGTTCTCTCGGTTCGGCCGTCTTGTGCGTGGCGTGGTCTGCGTCTGGCTGTCCTGGTTCTTCTTGTTGGCCGACTGGTGGCAGCCGGTAAGGTGCGGAGACGTCGAGCGCCGTGTGGTGCAGCCAGGTAGCCTGCTATTTTCTCTCTTCCCTCAGCTTCTTCTCCGAGCCGAAGGGATAATAAGACCACTTGGGTCCGTTTTCTGTTGGGTGTCGCGCTGTGTGTGGCCCGTCTGTAAGTAGAGATTGTATAAAGTGCTCTTGTGCTGTCCATATTTGCATCTCATTGGTCGTGATACTTCGCTTCTTGCGTGCTTCCCCCCTTTTCCCCCATTATAAATAATAAATACATATGTTAAATGTATCAGTGTCGTTGCTTTGTGTTCTTCCATTGGCTTTAGCGTGACGCGTGTTGGTGAATTATAAGGCTGTTGCCGCGTGGTCTGTAAATGTACGATTGGACCGACGAAACTTCGGCAACCGTCTGCTCGGTGTTGCGCACAGGGTCGGGCAACGCTAACGGCTCGACTCGTACGAGGCGTCGAGGGGTTGATAACTCGGTACTCGCCACGCGGATTTCTAGGTATTTTGAAGATTGGCATAACCTGTACCGGTGTTGTGATTAGTTGACGAGTGTCGATGGTGCCCGGTAAGGGAGCCGTACTTGTCGGAGTTTTCCGAAAGGTACGATCTTAGATTCCGGGTGTTGGTGGATGTCGACTCTGCAGCTCATCTTAGCGGTCGGGTGCCATCGCGCGATAACCCGGCTCCGCAACACTATTGGGGATAAGACCGGCTTGAAAGGTCCAGGCTGGTGGTGTTTAACTGCCGCTCACCACAATTGATCGGGAAGATTAAACCTTGGACGCCACGATGCGACACGATCGAGACCTCAATCTTTCTCCTCAATTCCAAAGAGGTATTCCTATTTTTAAAGGAAACCCTGCACAGTCATCTAAACCATTCTCATCTCAGTTTGAACCAGTCTTAAAACTTCCTCCTTTTTTTTTCATTGGCTAATTGTTTCACTGTCGTACAACATAGACCATTCTTAGATAAGCCTGTAGATTTGGCTTCTTTTTTCAAGGATCTATTCCACTCCACCAACAGAAGAGGCACGCAGTTCTCTGAACTTCTTCCAGGGCTCTCCTACCTCTGGCATGGAGGGTCCGACTAGACCCTTGCTCCACCACTCTTGCTCTCAATAATGGTGTCCAACCCCTTCCCCCAATAACAGAACTTCATTCAACACAATCCACAATGAAAAGTCATCTGATAGAAAACAAAACTATCCTTCAACGGGGCCGGCTGGAGCTTTCAACTATCTGTGCACAGTCTTGTAGACCAAAAATTCAACAACAATCTATCTCTATCGATCTATCTAACTATATTAACTAAAACTCTCCCATCTTGTATTATGTATGTAATGTATGTATGTGTATGTTAATGGTTCCCTCCCCGAAATATAATAAAAAAAAACAAGCAAAACGGTACCAAACGATAGCGAATACATTTCTCCGGCCACCTTATCCCCATTCCCTGCGGTGTGGCAGCATGCGTTTCGGTTCCAATCAGGAAATGAAAAAAATTATTAAAAAATCAATTCCCCGATGTCAGTCAAGCACTCTTCGGGAGAATTTGATGATGCAAACAAACCTCAGTGGTATAAGTTCGGTTTCGCATGGAGCCTATCTTTTTTATTTTTTCTTAAAATGATTTTTATTTTAAAAAAAATCTCAAATATTTTAGTATAGAACAAAGAACGATTTTATTTTTAAGCATAATAAAACATTACACATTTGTCTAATACTATTCGTGTTGATAATAATAAAATTGTGTTAGAAGATTACGGCACAATTGTTTTTTCCGACTTCTTTTGTCTTCTCTCTCAGTCTTTTCCTTTTCCTCTCTTTCTCCTTTCCTTTTTTTTTTTTTTCTTTTTTTTCTTATTCACATTGATCTGCGCATATTCAAGTTTTTTCAAATCAGGCACGAAAAATTATAAAAAAATTCAAGTTCCCGATTCAAAACAATCCTTCTTCCGGGATTATTTTGATCAATGCAAACGACCTCATGTGGTATAGTTTCGCTGGTGCTACTCTTTTTTTATTTTTTTTGAAATGATTTTTTTTTATATTATCAAACCGCCTGTCACAAATTATAAATTACGGGAACCCCATGGGTTTGACGGAGTCGTCTCGTCAGTCCTAAAAGAACGAAACTATTTCTGGGATGATTTTGGGTCTCATCAGGGCACCTTGAAGCAAGGCTTTATTATCTCTCTACTGTGTGGGCAACTCTCGTCTAAAAACTCTTCCTCCCCACCAGAATGTCTCTGGCATGAGATCATAAATTGAGCCCCACAAGAGCTTTTCAAACAGAGGTCCCTTTCCCACAATGTGCCTCATACACAATCCTTGGGCGCTGTCACGCGGAAGTGAGTCCTGCGATAAGGATCAAGTTGGACAGATCATCCTCTCCTGCACAGCTTCAAGTTGGCACAGTCGGCTCTTGTACCACTAAATCATTACCCCGCTCCTTCCCTCCCACCTTTTCCTCCGTACCTCTTCCCCGAGGATTAAACTCTTGCTTTGTCTCACCCAGACAGCACTGTAAAGAAGCATGCATCGCATAACCCTGTTATGTGACCCGTTGGCAACAAACTCAACTCACGGGTTTCCAGTGCAAGCTGCGTGTCGCCAAATCACATGGTTGCCAGCTTGTGAAATTGAAGCTCTGTCAATCGTGGCTTCCAACAAACACACTTCAGCCATACATTTGTTACAGTCATAACCATCAGAAGAGCACCTCCTCGCCCCCCACCTGAAATCGCTGGATTGCATATTCTTTCGGTTTCGCAAGCCGCATATGGCACCTGTATG
>CM068964.1:87673678-87701111 GCA_035128595.1 Eptatretus atami
TATTGACAGATCCAGCGAGGTGTCTGATGGTGTTATGAACTGTACAATGTATGGGCTGAAGTGTTTGTTGGAAGCCACGATGGACAGAGTTCAATTTCACAAGGCAACCATGTGATTTGGCGACCACGCAGCTTGGCACTGAAAAAACCCAGTGAGCTTGAGTTTGTTGCCACGGGTCACATACAGGGTGTATGCGATGCCATGCTTCTTTACAGTGCTGTCTGTGACAAAGCAAGAGTTGATCCTCTAGTCGGGGAAGGGTAATGATTAAGTGGATACAAGAGCCGACTGTGCAACTTGGAAGCTTGTGCAGAGATGATCTGTCCACTTGATCCTTTCGCAGGACTCACTTCCGGCAGTGACACGCCCAAGGGATTGTGTATGAGGCACATTGGAAGGACTCTGAAAGGATCTTGTGGGCTCCAATTTATGATCTCATGCCAGAGACATTCTGGTGGGAGCAGGTAGAGAGAGTTGCCACACAGTAGAGAGAGTAGCCTTGGCTTGCAAGGTGCCTGAGACCAAATCCATCCAGAATAGTTGTCGTTTTAGGACTGACGAGACGACCCGTCAACCCATTGGTTCCCGTGTGACAGCGGTTGATAAAAAAAAATCATTTCAAAAATAAAAAAAGATAGCACAGCGAACTATACCACTGAGGTCGTTTGCATTGATCAAATAATCCCGGAGACTGTTTGAATCGGGAATTGATTTTTAATAATTTTTTCGTTGCCTGATTTGAACAAAACTTAGATTGCCGCGGTCAATGTGAAGAAAAAAACGGAGAAAAGAAAGTCGAAAAATTGTGCGTAATCTTCTAACACAATTTATTTATTAATCAACACGGAGTATTAGATCAAAATGGTGATGTTTATTTTATGCTTAAAAATAATCTTCTTTGTCTATACAAATATTTGAGATTTTTAAATAATTCATTTCAAGAAAAATAAAAAAAAGATAGCTCCAGCGAACTATACCACTGAGCGTTGTTGCATTCATCAAAATTCTCCCGAAGAGTGCTTGACTGAATCGGGAATTGATTTTTTAATTTTTTTCATTTCCTTGATGGAACGAAACGATTGCGCACACCGCAGGAGGAATGTGGATAAGGTGGCCGGAAAAAGTTTGCGCTATCGTGTTACCGTTTTGGCTGTATTTCGGGAACATACATACATACATACATACATACATACATACAAGATGAGATTTAGAATATAGATAGATAGACGATAGATAGATTGTTGTTGAATTTTGTCTACAAGACGTGCACAGATAGTGAAAGCTCCCAGCCCCGATGGAGATAGTGATGATTCTATCAGATGACTTTTTATTGGATTGTGTTGATGAGTTCTGTTTTTGGGTGACATATTGGAGCAAGTGGTTGGAGCAGGTCGACCTCCATTGCCAGAGTTAGGAGAGCCTGGAAGAAGTTCAGAGAACTGCTGCCTCTTCTGTTGTGTGGAAGTAGATCCTTGAAAAGGAAAGGCCAAATCTACAGGGCTTATCTAAGAATGTCATGTTGTACGACAGTGAAACATAGCCAATGAAAAAGAAGGAAGTTTTAAGACGGATCAAACTGAGATGAGAATGGTAAGATGACTGTGCAGGGTTTCCTTTAAAAATAGGAAATCCTCTTTGGAATTGAGAGAAAATGAGGTCTCGACGTGTCGCATCGTTGCGTCCAAGGTTAATCTTCCCGATCCAATTTGGTGAGCGGCAGTTAACACCACCAGCCTGGACTTCAAGCGCTTTCCTCAATAGTGTTCGGAGCCGGGTATCGGCGACGAGCCCGACCGCTAGATGGAGCTGCAGAGTCGACTCCACCAACACCCGGAATCTAGATGTACGCTTTCGGAAACTCCGACAAGTACGGCCCCTTACCGGACCATGAATCGTCAATAATTACACCACGTGGTTACAGGGTTATTTGCCCAATCTTCAAAATTACCTAGAAATCCGCGTGGCGAGTTACGAGTATTCACACCTCGACGCCTCTACGAGTCGAGCCGTTAGCGTGCCCGACCCGTGCGGCAACCCCGAGCAGAACGGTTGCCGAAGTTTCGTCGGTCCAATCGTACATTTTACAGCGGCAACAGCCTTTATAATTCACCAACACGCGTCACGCTAAGCCAATGGGAGAAACACAGCAACGAACTGATATCATTTAACATATGTATTTATTTATTTATAATGGGGAAAAGGGGGAAGCACGCAAGAAGCAGAGTTATCACGACCAATGAGATGCAAGTATGGACAGCAAAGAGCACTTATACAATTCCTACTTACAGACGGTGCCCACACACAGCCGGCACACCCAACAGAAACGGACCCAAAGTGGTCTTTATTATCCTTCGGCTCGAGGGAAGATGAGCTGAGGGAAGAGAAAATAGCAGGCTACCTGCTGCACCACACGGCTCGACGTCCGCACCTTCCCGGTGCACCAGTCGGCCAAGAAGAACCAGGACAGCCAGACGCAGACCACGCCAGCCACAAGACGAGCCGAGAACCAGAGCATGCCAGCGACGAGATGTCTTTCGCCCAGCCTCGAGAGATGCGTCTTCCCCTCCGAGCTCCAGCAGATCCTTCACATCGACCAGATTCTGACGCTCTGGCAGATTACCCTCGCTCTTTCGCTCCCTTGATCTCTCGCTCGACATCCCTTTTATCGCTATCAGGGGCGGTTCGCTCCCTGCGACCCTCTCTGGCGCGGTTCGCTCAGGCATGGCCGCTCTCGGGCACGGTCCAAGCGAACGATTCATGACCATATTTGGAATGGAATCAGTCCGCTCATCATTGAGTGGGACACGACGCACTCCCTACTTGGCGTGCAGCCAAGCAATAGGTTCATAGCCCATATTTGGAATGGAATTCCTCCAAACGAATTCCGAAGACGCCCGCTTCCAGCGAGCGCGCGGAGCAATCTCTCTCTTTTTCATTCGGATTTCGCAAGCCGCAATGCACCTGTATGTGAAGACCCCACATGTCAAATCTGTTTCTTTGTGCACCAGACTTCAGATTCCACCGTTTACCGCGTTTCTATCGAAGACATTGTGTCAGGCTCAACAAAACTCCCGTTCACCAGCAGGCCAGCACGGCTCGCTATCCAATCCAAATGCCCCCACCTGCACGCATGGCATTGCTCACTCATTGCTGGGCACTCACCCTTTCAAAGAAGCTCACAACAGTTCGCGATGTCAAACGCTACCTCCAGGTTGCTACCAATAGCACGAGATGGTTTGACCTCGTCGTCCGGTGTGATTAACCTTTGCCCCCTCGCAGAGAATGCATTACATTCGCGTAGTGTCTTGGAAGGCCTGGTTACGCCGTTCATCTATGTCTTTCTCAACCAATACATGTCATCAACTCAAATTGGTCACCATCCGATATTTCTATGCACTTGACATGGATGCTCATTGAACGGATCCTGCTAGCTTGTCATAATGTGCTGCCTCTCCAGAACATTCTCGCACACAGTCATCCCTCAACTCCAGTGACCCTCAGAGTGGTTTGGCATCCTCGTTTGCAGCTGATTATATCAAGCGTGAGCGACAACGTCATTTTATTTCATGTGGAGAGTGGTGTCCTTCTTTCACACGTGTCTTGCATCATGCAAATGAATGCCGTAACACCTGAAGGAATGCTCTGACTTCATTGTGCATTGAGTTTTGTCTCACTAGATGCGATCGCCAAAGCTGTCATAACGGACTGATCCCGCCCCGGGGGGGTTTTCTCTGCCCTGGTGGAGATGGAGCTGTCTTCAGGAAATCCGCATACGCCGATTGAGCCTCGGTGGAGCAAAGAACCCGGTGTCGAGAAAGCGAGTGCGGGAACTGGAAGGATCGAAATTACATGCCATGACCGACATGGTGGTCCTGTTAAACCTTTGACTCTATCCATCGTCACTGCACACGCAACTGGTCACAGTCTTCGTTCTCAGGCTTTCGCGAGAGAGCTTATGGATCAGAAGACCAGTTTCTCACATGTACCAGATTCCACTGTCTGAAGACAGGATTATTGAGACTCAACATCGATCTGCCGGGTCAATCACCCGTATAGCCAGATGTCTAAAGCCCCCTATGTGTGCAACCACACTGATCTCAGTTGAATTGTGATTGGTCTATCTTCATACGCGAGGCAACCATCTCAGGCAGCCAATGCTAACCGTGGTTTCCCTCTGTCAGAGTGACTGGTATATTATTCGCAAATTCATGCGGGTTCCCAGGTGTGTAGCAGCAGACTTAGCCGAATCAAGAGATGCGGTGCGAATGAGGTCCGCTTCCTTCTACAGCTCTCCTACAGTTTGCGTCAAGCTCCCAACCGTCTGTTCCAACTGGTCATGGAGATCACCTTCCACTTATTCATGATGTCCGTCTTATATATCTTCACATTACTCGGCTATAACTCTTACTACTTCCACAGTCTCAATATCTGGACCATGGAGCCTACTATGCCAAATCTCCGATGGCCTAATGGTGGCCCACAAGTGCGGTCCCATCATGGCTCTCGGCGACAGCTCTCACTGGCTTTTCACGAGTGTGGTTTTCTTTGCACACCTGTTTCCACAGACTTCATCTTGGGTGTGAGGAGGCTATCACATTTATTCACCTGGTAATCTTGTGTGGTCACTTTTGGCACATATCAGATTATGTGGATGATTACATTTTATGTAAAGAGGGGGGAGAGAACAAGGTCACTCATTTATAGTATGGCAAATGGGGCAGCGTTCCGGCCTGTGTAGCGGTGTACCATGTGTTCCGGTGGCTCTTCTCATGATGGCTGTTGTCTTGTTTGTTAATATTAAATATCTCCGCACGTAATTCATCACCGTGGTGGTGATTCATTTATTGGTACAAACTGTAAAACCGTTAGCTTTCTATTGCCGCTGGTAGAGGTCTGCGCTCCACAGAGTATCGTTCTCACGTCTGCTTGTGGGCAGCTTTGTTCATGTCACCCCGTTGTGTCCTTCTCCCCTCCTCCTAGATCTCACTTCATTTTATTTGTTGTTGGTGTTTTTCCCCTTGACTATTTAACTTGGCCTGTAAATGTTTCCTCCTTGCGCCCACACCTCCCGAATCCAACGATGCAACGCCCCATCCACAACAAGCCACATCCCCATTCACACCCAATCTCGCAAATGCATCACGTACAGATTCCTCAATAATTCCATTTAAACGTAATCCACCTCCGCTGCCTTTCCAGGGAGATCCACAGCACGCAATTGATGGATTTGTTTTGTAACAAACAGGGGGGGTCCAGAACATTCCTTGATATTAAAACCATTGCATTGCCAGTTGACTCGTGTATTTCGGCACACAAGGGGTCACCAGCTCTCAATCAGAGCAATGCGCCCGCCCAACACCAATCACATTTGAGAGTAATGGCACGGTTCACTGGCCATTCAGATCGAGCTTCAGTGTCGACGAAGATGCGGACGGCTGGATGCCTCCACTCAGTTTATATCTCTGGAACAGTGGATTAGAAAAATGCAAGTAATTCAGATGTTTTTGCCGTAAAGTATGATAATAAATGTGTTTAAGCTTACTGACGAGGTTTTGAAGCTGTTTACAGGGAGGGTTAACAGCAACGCAGGCTCGTTGAAGCCTGCTGCACGTTTTCACCTTCACGTTGGTTTTGGTTGTTTGGAGGCAATTGTCGAAGTGTGTTTTAGGATTTGTTGTTGTAGGATGTAGAACTTTTAAAATAAATTGGGTTCTAAGTGTCACATTTCCAATCGAGGCTTCATTTTGCTGTGGTGGGAAAACTTGCTGCAAGTTTAATATCTTCTTTTGTTTGTTGCACCATTCATCCATAATTTTTTTTTACTTTTCCCCTGTTTTTGAGCTAACAATCATGATGCATCAAAATACTGACCAAGTGGTGTTAAGAAACCCTGGGCAAGTCTCCCAATAAAGACTGAATCTGAGTTTTTCTCTTCCAAGTGCTATCTGTTGAGTTGTTCGTCGCCTTGTCTTACGCGGTTCTTTGAGGCTGTTAGTGTACGATCCCGAATGAATATTTACAGATCCAGCGAGGTGTCTGACAGTGTATATGAACCTGTACGATCATTGAATGGGCATCTTCCCTGTTGGTGTAACATCGTTTTTATTTGTATTCTCTCCCCTATTACCTCCAATTCGTATTTTCCCCATTTCCAAGTGACAACGCCCCCGCCAGAGTGATCTATTCTCCTCCCACTAACACTGTTTCCGTCTTCAAATCCAAAATAAAACTATCCTTTCTCCTTGCATACCACGGACTCCGATCTTCTTCTCTTCTCAACCGAGCACATCCATGCTATTATTTCTCCATGAACTGACCCACTCTCGCCATTGTCCTTCACATTTCCTTCCTTTCACTTGCATCACGAATCTCACCTATTCTTCAAAATAAACATGAAAAAGTAATAATTTCCTTTGTATCCTTTTCGATCTTATATCACCTCCTGGCAAGCACGTGTCCTCTCTCACTCTCTTCCTGATAAATGTTTTTTCATCGACCCATGCAGCTTCACTCTGCGTGTACAGTTCAAATTCACCATACCTCCACGTTTTTACTTCAACCTTCCTTTTGCGAATGTTATTGCCCCCAAATCCTTATTGTAAAATAAATAAATATCACTTTTGACTTTCCACCTTCCCATAAGCCAGCGTGCTTCTATCTGATACAATGTGATCTGATTTCCACGCCTCTGCGTTAACCGATCCAAATTCAACATTAGCTTTCACCTGACGATGTTTTTTTTTCTACACCTTTCCATTACATTAGGGGTGGGGAACACTTTTTCCTGTCAAGGGCATTTCGATTTTTAGAACATTCTTCGGGGCAATCCATGCACAATATTTGAACACTATATCGACTCTACTAATGCGATGGCTGATAAACTGTTTCTCTTTGGCGAGGGTTTGGTGTAGGTGGTAGTGATTGATGCTACTTCGCAGCGGTTATTGCAGGTTTGGGTCAGTCTCAGTCTTGAGCGAAACCGAGTCTTTGCAAACGAGTCAGTTTTGAAAAGAACTGTCACATCTGTAGGTAATCCCAACAGTGGATGCCAACTGTCAGTGCATAGTCTGCTCTCAGAATGGGAAAATCCTCAGCACGTACATAAGTTTGTAGAATCCGAGCCAAAGGTGAGGTTGTGTACCATAGCTTTGAGCTCGTCATTGCTTGCAGCTCAATGATTTCGTGTTGTAGGTTGTCAGGCACATACACTGGTTCACAATTAAACGGCAGTGGCAATATATGTCATTCCCTTTGTTTACTTTTAATGTCCTGGAACCGTCTCTCGCCAAATGCCTGGAGAGTTTTTGCACACTCGTCAGCATATTCAGATTTGGAACCACAAGCCGCTTTTGTTCTTGGCAGAGTGGGAAGTAGGACAGTGTTTCCCCTTCCAGTTGCACTTGCCACAGCTTTAGTTAGGCTTCAAATGATTTCACATTTGATTGCAACAGAGCTGAGAAGCTGTTGGGACTTGAGTTGACGTTCAGCCTTCTGATCAGGTAATTGGTAATGTCCACTCATGAAGCCCAAATCACAAGCCAATTGCTTATCACTGTAGTCTCGCATGACAGGTTTTCCTTCATACTGCCATGAACTGTTTCACTTCTTCTCTCAGCGAGTGAGCGTGTGAGCATATTTCCGCGAACTCAGCCACCGCTCCTCACAGTGGTAACCAGATTCCGTACTCATGACTGCGAGTTCCCAGTAGCTCCTTGAACTGGCGGCTGGCTTGTTCAGCCCTCTGCTTATTGATGACGTTTATGGTGGAAACGTACTAGTTTGCATCACATTTATGAGCTTCAGGGACTGTGCATTCATCCAGATTCTCTTGGTGTATGATACAAGTGGCAATACAACTGTGGTAATCGTAATCACTTTGATGCTGAGCTGGACAACTCATTTCTTTTTTGACCAAATGCAGTCAATTCCCTTTTGCGCGCCACTCATGGCTGGGGCTTCGCATCCGGCCAGGCCACTTAACTTGTCAAACTGGCAGTTCAAATTTGGTTCATAGCCAAAACAACTTGCTCAAACAAATCCTCACCTTTGTGTGGCCATGGTCATGCTTGGCAGAAGACAGCAACTGCCTCGCTCGTATCAAACTCAGCTTGTAATCCCCGCACAAAAGATAGTTGGGCGGTGTTTTGTTATGTCCGTTGTCTCATCGATGGCCAGAGAGAAAAACTGGAAATCGTCTTTGGTGTCCTTCAAGTGTTTTTCTCAATATCTTGTGCCATTTCAGTAATCTCCGATCTGAGACAGTTTCGAGACAAAACTGACACTATTGAATCAATTTTTACTTTGTCCGGTGGCGAGCAGCTCCGAGCGGCAACAAAGGCACTCCTTCACATTTCCTTCTGAATGTGGCATCAGCTTCTTAGCGATTGCTCTACTCCAAAAACTAGCATGCGTGTGGTTGTCTCGGTCAGATTGTGGTTCTTATAAGACTTGCTTGTTGAGCAGCCCAAATCCGCGAGAAGAAGCGTTAAACTTTATCCAAGGCGCATATTGTCTTTCAACTCAGTCAGTTTAGCATGTTTGGAGCTGTACATGACGCTCGATGGTTGGACTTTTTCATCACCGAGAGCGCTCCCCAACAAACTAGGCAAGCTGGCTTGCCCTTTTACTTCCACAAAGAATAACGGTTGCCCATTTATCTTGGAAAGTGCGACATTCGCAATCCACGCTTTTTTTTCTGTTGTCGGCCATGTTTGCATATACTGAATGAAATGATGAAGAAGATTACGCGTCAACTTACGTTACGGCACAGTGCTGCATTCATGAACCCTGAAACGGTGAAACAGACAGATGACAACTGTCCGTTTTTTAGCTGTCGTTTAATTTATTTTTTAAGGAAAAAAATAATCGGTCTGGGTTTTTTTTTTTGTGTTGTATTTCTGAGGTTGCTTTTGTTTATTTTTATGAATTGCCTCGCGGGCCGTGATCAAACGGATCTCGCGAGCCGTATACGGCCGCGGAGCTGGAGGTTCCCCACCCCGCAATTAAACATCATCTGAATGAAATCTCTTCAAACATCATTTTTTTAATTTCAAGGTGTGTGTGTTGGTGTGTGTGTGTGGTGTTGTGTGTGCGCGGCGCGTTGTGCGTGTGCGTGGTTTTGTGACTGTGGCCGCTGTTTTTCTGGCAACCACTGTCCCGATCTAATTGAATACTTCCACTATATGCTGGGACTGCTGAGTATTGCCTTTTCAAGGTTTGATATTAATCGGACAAGTGCTTCCCATAGTTAATGGCCCCCCCCCAATTTATTACCAACCAATGACAGGACATTGTTGCTGCGTAGGCGTGGCCGTTGGGGAATGGAGATCCTCAGGGTGTCCCATTATGGGTTACATACGTACGGACTTTCGGAAATTGATGACTTCGCGTGTATTCTAAATTAATGTTCTCGATTATCTTATGCGCACCTTATAGATAAACCAATGCCCAATCAGATGTCGGTTTACTGAGAGGCGAAGGAACGGCCCGTGTGGTTGTTGTTTCTGGCTACGCTATTTGAATGTTTTTTTTTCTTTTGCACGTATGAACCATGCACGTATGTGCACGTACTAGTAATCTATCTATAATTCCAGCAATGTGTGTGTGTGTTGTGTTGTGGGTGTCCCTGTGACGCGCTGTTTCTCGACAACCACTGGTCCGATCATAATTGAAAACTTGCACAGGATATATTTGCTGGGAGGACCTGAGGATGGTGCTTTTCAACAGGTTTTGAATATTAATCTCGACAAGAGCTATCCAATTGATGGCCATTTATTTACCAAACCAATTGACAGACAGTAGTTTGCATGGGCGTGGCGATGGGGAAGGGAAGCTCAGTCGCGTTCCCCATTACGGGTTAAACGTACGGGCTTCCGGAGAGTGCATGACTTCGTCGTAATCTAATAATTTCTGCGATTTTCTTATGCGTCATTTATATGATAAATCACAATGCCCAAGTTTATGATTCGTTTTCATATTAGACGGGTGCATAAATTTTGGTAACAATAGAGTGCTGGTGTGCTCCGAACCATGGAAAGGGAAGTAAATTTTTTTCTCTCTCTTCTCCTTCTCTTTTGTTTTTCTTGCGACAGACATTGCGAAAAGGTAAAATACGTTGGCGCTAAATTGGATATTAATTGGCCATTAAACTAAATTGCGAATATTCATAATCTGTGATATGCGTAACTTACGGGCCACGCAACGTAACGGGAAGCGAGAGCGGAAGAAAACGGGCCTGTGTGGTTTTGTTTTTGCTCGCGGTGAATTTATTTTTTTATTTTATTATTATTTTTTTAACGGGCACATACTAGTCGTATCTATAATCCGAGCAATGCTCTGTGTTGTGTGTGTGTGTGGTGTGTGTGTGGTCTGTCTGTCTGGTCTGTTTGTTTTGTCTGGAAAGGCCAATTCTCGACTACCGCGTCTGATCGATTGAAACGTTGCCAGAATATTTGCTGGGAACCGCAGGAATGTGCCTTTTCGAGGTTTGATATTAATCGGATAAGGGTTCCCAAGCTTACGGTCCATTTATCTGTCGACATGACAATGTACACGGTGTATGACGTCCGAATGACGTCTACAATTAATAGTTTTTTTTTGCACGATTGACGGTCCAGTCTGATGAAAGTTGCCAGGAATTTGCTGGGTGAACCGCGGATGTGCTTTCAAGGTTTGATATTAATCGATAAGCGGTTCCCAAGTTACGGCCCATTTATTGTCGACCAATGAAAGACCGTGCAATGAGTCACATACATTAATGTTTCTCTTTATTTATTTTTTATTTTTATTATTATTTTTTTTTCTTGAATACGATTGACAGTCCGATCTGATTGAAAACTTGCCATGGAATTATTGCTGGGGACCCGGGATGTGCGCTTTTTCGAGGTTTGATATTAATCGGATCGAGCGGTTCCCAAAGTTACGGCCAATTTATCTGTCGCCAAATATGCTATGAGAGTGGGGCGAGAGAGAGGGGTGAGAGAGGAGGGAGTGGCAGGAGAGGGGGGTGGGGGGTCAGAGAGGGGGTGGGGAGAGAGGGGGGTGCGTCGATGAGAGAGGTGGTGCGAGAAGAGGGGCTGCAACATAATGGTCTTTATCAGGGGGGATCATTTCGGTTTTGAAGGGCTGCGATCAGGGCAATTAAGAGAAATGGTGAGAAGAAGAAAGCTGTAACGATTGGATTTTTCTACCCGCAAGGTATCGAATGAAAGGTCGAATTGTAAGGCAAGTCTGTTAAAATGGAATGAAGAGTAAGCATTTATGACGTAATGAGTACCACAACGTGTGAAGATAGTTTTATTATTATTTATTATTATAGTGTTACACGTGGAGAGAATGTCCAGGAAAACGTTATCATAAACATCACCAGAATCCGCGCTGCCTGAACGAAAACCGATGTCAGCGACGTACGGTGCTCACAGGCTCGACGGCTACGGCGGCGTGAGCTAGTAATGAATAAATGAATGGGATAAAGAGTACTGAGTACCTTTGATAGAACGCTGTGGTACTTGTATGTTGGCAGTGCATCTACTGTCACATTACTATGTCTCTGCTATCGTCCATGGCTTCAACAGAACTGGCGTCTGGGCAATCTTCGACGTCTTCACTTCATACCTTTGCGAAAATCCATACGTTCAACTCGCGTCTTTCTCTCGCATCCTCACTTCTCATTTGCTCGCCTCAACTCGCTATGCTCCTGCCCCCCTCCTCTCGATCACCCCTCTGCGTCTCGCCCGACTCTGCATAGATATATCAAGAAGGAGGTCGTTAAAAAACTTCGCATAGAGTAACAACATCTTGCTGAGGTGTCGGCTGAACTAAAATTGAGAGAAAAAACCCAGTAAGCTCGCTGATATCGTCTCACTTATATATCTTTTACTATCAACATCGATATCATAGTTGTAATCAGACTGTCTAGCTACGGACGCACAATAAATTACTCTACCTCTGGCAAGTTAGTCATCAGTCACAACTTCCCCTCCAGGCCTCCCACTCTCACGTATTCGTGCAGACAAAACAGACAGCTCAACTGAAGCCATAATATAACTCCATATACACAACTACCTATCAAACCTAGAATTTAATCAACAAGATACCTATCATTATAATCCTGTGACTAGTGAAGCGTGCCTCGATTTGCCACCAGCCCTTCACCGGTGCTCATTACATCATCACTCGTACTTCCTATCAAAGTCACTACAACAATGTCATTCTAGTCCGTTGAGTCACTTCTGGGAACCCTGCTCTCACATCAGAAGGTCACCTAAAGTCACCTTTTCATAACTAGTTCCCTCTCCTCCTCATCCGCCCTCTGAAAGAGCGGACCGACATCCGCGGGTCCCCTAGCTAATTATCTGGCACGATCTTCAATCAAGATTGGACCGGGGTCATATCGTGCAAAAAAAAAATTCATATTGTGACGTCAATTCGTGACGTCATAGGCACGTGTCTTGTCAGTTGTCCGACAGATAGATGGCGTAAGTTGTGGAACCGGCCTTTATCCGATAAGTATCAAGACCTTCGAAGGCAGCATCTCCCGAACGGCTATTGCTGGCACTTCCCAGCATACTCTTCAGACTGCAACACTCTTCTTAATCATGCAATCACGCACCGCCGGCCATACACGTCTTGCAGACATTGCGCTACTCTCCACCGCCCCCCCTCCTCCCATCTTCGCATCCCAGCTACACCTGAAAGCCCTCGACCTTCTGACGACTCTTCATTAACAACATGAGGTGGTAGCCATGCAGAATAGATCCGGGGCGTACGATCACAAACCTTTACAGATCTTATCACTACAGGGCTTGAGCCACATGAGCATAATCAGACTATGAAACTTGATCGACGAACATGAGAGACTAGTTACTCTGCCTCGAAGATCGCTCGTACATGACACCCAAGATAAACTGCTCAAATAACTGAGATTACTACCTACATACACAGAGAGTATGACCAGTATACACCATGAGCGCTCGTACTGGGTAAGGACGGAGAGCTGACTACTCTACGTCATCAAACAAAACTCGATTTCACATGCACGGCTACATGGTCCTATTGCACTGCCTCATTCCTTCCCGACATCCTCCAGGAATACTTGTGCGTCGCCACGTTAACTGTTGGCCGTTGCCGAAGTCTTATTTTCTCCCTGCAATATCACACACTCGAGTGTATGTATATGGGTTCGTAAGTGTCGAGTTACACCTCAAGTGCGACAGCTATCATTTAATCATTAGCGCCAACGCGTGTGGGACGCATTTTACCTTCTCTGTGTCTTTCGGTTTAATGTTGCGTCCAACGGCCCAACAGGAAAACAAATTACGAAGGAAGAAAACGCAAGGGACAGAAGCAATATACTATAATCTCTCATCTTCATGGTTACGGAGCTACTCACTCTTCTCATATGTGGTCACTTAATTTCGTCATGCAGTTGGCTCTGTGTAGGTACCTCATCACTCACCTGATGCTATGTAGCAGAAACTCTCCAGCAAAAGCTTAAATGCGACTGGACTAGTTAGAGAGGACATAACGACTCAATCGTCAGCTTCCTAGTCACCTAAGTGGCATGTGAGTGGTCTCATACTACAACAGTATAACTGCGCACTATATGATGAATTTGACTGTTTGACAAATTTCCTGAAAATATCTGCTGTTTTTTTCGCTCCAGCTAACAATTCGAGTTTAGCTATATACTCTGACCAAACAGTAATAGTTTCAATCAGTGAGCTGGACCATCGAAATCTCTCCGCTGTTAGTCCGAGAACGTGCAACTTGTCAACCCGTAATCGGGAAAACGCGCCGAGTCTGACGTCTTCCACTTCACCAAGCACTGGCGGTCTCGAAGCCAGCATGCAAATCAACGTACTCTTCGCAGAATGGATCTCCTGCTTGGTAAAATTATAACTCTGCAACATCATACATTCATTTTCCTGTTAATTCTTTCAAGATATATCTTCTTCTCTCTATATTTTTTCATCTAGATTTTTGTCTCTCGGTGACATCGAGCCACTGTCAGTATCACCTTCCTCACGGAACCCATGGTTGATCACTTTGAATCTTATGTGGAGAAAAGCCTAGAATTGTAGGCTGAAAACAGAGTTGACTTTGCTTCCTGATGGTACACTATGACTAACCTAGTCGTCAAGGCAATTTTCTACATTAGATTTCGGTTCCCCAACTAGTGTTGTCGAGAGAACAGGAGAGGCTGCAGAGAAGACAGTGATCGTGACATTTAGCTCTAGCACACGAGCCGAAAACCCACAACATTGCTTTCTAGCTGCAATTAAATAGATAGTACTTGATATTTCATGCTCAAGATTCGTCTATCACTCATCTGGATAATGCATGTGCTCGCATTAAACTGCAATGCTGATTTAAGCTGATAAGATATAGTAAACCATCTTCACAACGCATAGACGTCGCCCAGCATCACCTTAAACACATCACACGAGTTGCCGTTTCCTTGCGCCTCTCTGCTGTAAACGAGAGGCTAGTGAAACGGCTTGAGATTGCTAATTACGCTGTAGTGTATTTGCATACATAAAAATGCTGTGAAGCAACCATCGGTTCAGTAACGCAGCTATTAGCCAATGTACCGACGAGTCAACTGTGCATGTCTGACACAGTAGACATAGTTCTCGTACGTCTGTAAGGTGCACAGCAATGCGTGGATCAAACAACGACTACAGCACTGTGCTGCAGACGCGTCCTACTGATGCGCAAACAGCCATCACGTGTCCACAGACTAAAGCAGTACCACTCATGCTATTTGCTGCCCTTTGTCTCTGTTGGATTTAACTTCAATCATTGGCTGCTACAAAGTCATCCTGTGCAGTCATAGCTATTGGATATCAGACAATTACATTATCTGACCACTCGCTATAAAGAAAAGGTGCAGGAGATAAGAATCACCTTCGACGCTAGACCAAGTCTAGCCTATACGTCCCAATCGAGGTCACAATTGTTTATGGAATTCATCGATTCTGACTTCAGCACAGTTGAGTAAGTCCTTTTCCCTCAGTCCAAACACGAATAGGCCTGATAGTCTCGAGAGTCGATACAATCTTGGGTCATGCAGGCACACGAGGCTACGACTGTCGCCTAGATAAATGCTGGCGGCTCTGCTCTCTGGCAACCAATGGATGCGACGGAGTAACTCAACTCAGCCGCACGCTGAAACTCAGAACACATATCACTAGACATCAATACAGCCGTGCAATTATAGAACACAGGTCGTGAGACTCGTGTTTTCTGCCATGCACACAAACTTTTTCTCGATATAAAGTCAGTCTGCGCATCGATCATGCGGGGCTGCTCGGGAGAGCATTCCTCCAGTCGCTCGCTGGGCGGCAGTCAATCACGGTCGCTGGCCCGAAGCCAGAGTGGTTAGATTCTGTTCAAAGCCGAGGGCCGCTCTCTGCGAGGCTAGTATCGGATTGGAAATACCATTCACAAGGCAAGCACGTCTACTGCTCGCACGTAGTATCTTTATTTCTTCTGGTATTCTCCAATAACAAAAACTGCACCAGACTCGTACTTAGTGACTCCATTTCCTAGAAAAATGACACTCTCTATAATCCGAGACATGTTTCGTCATGATGCAATCCACCCGCT
The DNA here is from genome assembly GCA_035128595.1 of Eptatretus atami. Classification (NCBI taxonomy): domain Eukaryota; kingdom Metazoa; phylum Chordata; class Myxini; order Myxiniformes; family Myxinidae; genus Eptatretus; species Eptatretus atami. The sequence goes on from CM068964.1 coordinate 87,689,288, forward strand.
CTGCTCGTAAATCATCTGTCATCGTTCCTCTACGATCCGACATAGCCAGTGGTGCACAGCTTTGTACAGACTCACGTGCAATGTGCGTGTAGGCTAAGTATACATATAGCTGGTTCCATGCATGTGCAGACACATGTCCTTCTACTAATCATCTCGGATATCGAGTCACACTCTTCGCAATATTTGCCAAACCATCTTCCAAAGGCGGCGGGGAAAACCCATATAGGAAACACCAAAATCACGAATCACAACTTGTATCAAAATATTGCTAACAAGAGAAATGCGTGGGCTTTCGAATGCGTCTGGGATCGCTCTCGTATATCAGTGGACTTTATCTTCTAGGAGATTAAATGGACATTTTCAAACGCTGAGCCTCATGATCATCATAGCCAGTCGTGTGGAGTAATCAACTGGAATCAAAATCGCATGCCCGTGTCATAGAGCTCTATGTCCTCGGTGTATGCGCCTAGCGCTCTCTGGTAGTAATCGAAGACTTTACGTCCGATAAGCCTGCATGCGTAATCAAGCTTCTGATCCCATGGAGCGTGCTTCGAAACACTGTCTCACACTATGTCTCGGATTCAAGCTGTGATGGAAGACGCCAGGCATTATAATTGGTCGTCTTGGCGATAAATGCATGTCTTAGACCTGCGGAGTTAAGCTTAGACGTGAGTATTTGATACTCCGATCTGATGACTAGCTGATGAGAGCTCGCCATAAGACTACAACACATGGAACTGGACGAATGGCAACTTTACGCATGCTAGCCTTTCGGAAGTGTAGGCTGAGTGTGCAATCCTTTAGCTGCCTCTAATAATCGCTCTGATAATAGGCCTTAACATTTCAGAGGGGAGCGAAGGGGCTTAAATGCTGAAGGAGACCTCGGGTCCCTTGAAAGCGCCACCTCTGACATGGCTGAGAGCTGACACCAGGTCTGACGGGAGTGATATCTAGAATGCTAATATAGGATCGCTCGTGCATCAGGCTGAGTCTTGTGGGTCATGCTCATCTGCTCCATCCGCAGAACAGGTCAGGTCTGCAGTCTATCGCGATCTATGCTAGGACAACATGGCACATAGATACTGCTGAGACACGGGTCTCGTCGCCCACTGGACTGTGGATCACTGCAATAACTAGACGATTGATATGTTCCAGCATTTCTATAGTCTCTCATAGGTGCGCTGCGAAGGAGATACTAAACAGCGCATTCTCATGGAATAAAACACCGCCCCATAAAATAACGAACTACACTAGTCTGTACTGTTCAGTGTTCGGTGCTGAGTGATCTCTTACTTTTCTCGCAGCTTTATGGTATAAATCTCACGTCGCGCGTGTCAGAGTTGTCTGTCTCTTCGAGTTAATCTCATCCTCGCATAGGCATATACAAAAGACAGGCTTTTGGGTGAAGCGTCTCACGTTTCATTATCATGTCTTGCTCATCCATGTCAGCGTATCGGTATCATATATTCTAGCAAACTGTCATAGCCCAGCCTAATACCACTCCTCAAATTGTCTTGACAATGCTTTCTTTTCGTGAAAAAGATCCACGTAAAGTATGTGCGCATTGGCCACTTGTTATACCTCTGTTCTCGTCGCATCAATGCTTCCTGCCACCTGTCGCAGATTGGCGCGCTAAAATAATTGCGGTCCATCATCTGTTATGGTCCTTCCCACCCTACCTCTTGTTCATGCTCCTTGCTTGTTCGTGATTCTGTGGGCTGATTGGAACTCATAACGAGCCTTAGAAAAGGAATAGTAGCATTAGTAAAAAGCTTCAACCTCTGTTAATCTGCAATCGCATTGTTTAACGAATCTAGAATATCGCTACACTACTTACACCAATGTCAAGACGTGTGAGTGCTCACTCGAAAATATAGAAACTATGAGCTCATCTTAAAGTCACAGCAGAAAGATTAACATGGTCGCTGACATCAGCGTTGCATACATGAAGCTCTTTCATAATGCCAGTTGTGTGCGATGCTCTCATTTGAATCTGTGTGTCAACTCATGCTTACGAAGATAACATCAAAGCAGCACGTGTAGGAATAATGCGGAGGAAGGAGTCTGACACAGCAGAGACCAAAACGTCCAAGGCTTTTTGATAATAAGGCACTCTACTGATGTGCAATCAATACTCGCACGAGACGTCATGTCCAAGTAGCGGAGGTAAAGCTAGTACTGGGTTATGCTATTTGCTTGGCTGCGTGCTGCTAGAGTGCGAGGAGTATGTTTGTAGCATATCGCATTGTGGGCAAAATATCTCACAGTGTTCAGGCTATATACAATTCTATGTCCCTCCATTATTAATAGCATTGGGCATTTATCATATTACATTTATAACACTTGAATGACAAGATATTAGTGAATGAATTGCATGAAAAAAAGAATATGAGTATTGATGTATCAGGTTTGCTGATAAATTATCTGTGGCTAATCATGGCTTGAATCCGCAAAACAAAAATAAAGCAGTTGCCTAAGGTTCAGGAGATAATGGTATAAGGCGATTTCCATTAGCGGGCGATTATTTTGACGTCAACTTTTTTTTTCCGTATATGAATCGAATTTCAAAGTCGGAGATGGTTACTGCTGCGCGTGGGCTTTACTGCATATACAGGAAAGTTTCACAGAAGATCCGATGAAATCTGGGTTGTGAACTAAGAATGTCAAAAAATAGGAATGCGTCATAAAAAAGTTGATATGACATCATAAGTGATGTAATTCAATATTCGGTAATTCATCTTGTAATACTCCTGTTCGATTCCCGCAAAAATAATTCAGAAGCTTGCCTATTTCTGAGATTTTTTCGGGCATTTCTTAGCAGAGATATTTTGACGACATGAACTTTTTTTTAGAGGAATTTTCAAATCGGAGATGGTTGTCTGCGAGGGTTATTTTTAACATAGGCGAGGTGTGTTCAAAAGTACACTAATTTTAGTGCGTTAAACAATTATCGCCAATGAGAAGAAGACGTTTAGTGGAGGAACTGTGATTCTGGTTGCACTGGAATAGTAAGGGGTTTTTTAGGGAACCTGGGTCATCGGAATACCTCTTCCTAATGCGTGTATAGGAGCGTAGAATATGTTGGTCGTGTGATCTTGGGTTTCATCGGTGGATCAACCTTACTCTAAGGCAGTCACCTGTCAGAGCTGAACGTCAGTCTCAGCAAGGTACCCAACCGGCGCGGAGGGAAGGCGGGCAGGGCCGAGCTGCTCAGATCTGCTCGACATGTACCATGCAAGCACTGTGATCATATTTGAGCTATAACTAAAGGCTGTGCAAGTGCATGGAAAGGGGAAACACTGTCATTTCCACCTCTGCAAGAAAAATGCCGGCTGTGACATCTGAAATATGCTGGCTGAGTTGAAACTCCTCAAGGCATTATGGTAGAGAGGTTCCAGGACTGTCAAGGTAAAACAAAGGGATGACCATATTTCCCGCGTTTATGTGAACAGCTGATAGTGCTGACAACCTCACACAAATCAGCTAATGTGAGTGCTAAAGCAATGACGACTAAAGCTAGTACACAACCTCCTTTGCTCGAGTGTCACAACTTGTATGTACTGCTGAGGATTTCCCATTCTGAGGGACAGGATGCCTGAGTTTGCATGAATCATGAGCGATAGTTTGTGGGTAAAGTGAGGAATGTGCCCTAACAGGATGCTAGACGCAAACGTCGGTTTTCATGTTTCTGATCAATATGACTCGAAACTGAGACTCTATAGCAAAGAATCACACGCGTATCTCCGCATCAAAATGTTTGTGTACTGACTGCGCAATTCCACTGGCAAATAGAAACTGACTCACGCAATGTATGTCGAGTAGAATCGACGAGTTCAGTGACTAACATACAACTGGAACAACGCACCAAAAGACTGAAAAATCGTGACACAAAAAACAGTTCTCAACATGATGCGTGGCAGGTTCATTCGAGTGAGAGAAGTGAAGCGGACTGTATTCTCGGAAAGGATGTGTGCAAGCTAATCAATCTCATTCGCGAAATGAGAGATGTCCGTCAGTGAGAGCAAGTGAGGACCTTTGCCATGAAAGGAGGTATCGGAATCGGAAGTCAACCGATGCAGAGAAGAGTGCAAAGAACGGTTGTGGCGCCGTCCCATTGAGTGATGCTCGATATGGCAAATGGTCTGTATGTATGAGCTAAGAGATCTTGAGGCTGTGAAAGGAGAATCATCAGCAAGAGAATTCAGTGTGATCTAAAGCTGCTAACAACGACTGAGGGTCGAGCAAGCACGAGATCAGCAACTCGTGTTGTGAGATCGAGAACACAGAGATCTGAGGACACGTGACAGCTGATCGCGCGCATGGTCTGTGCACACGATCAGTAAAGTCGACTGAGCGATGTAGACCAAGGATCCGTCTTTGTCAAAACGTAGACATTCCTGACAGGTAGTCAGTTAGCAACGTCTCACATAATATCTGGCGTGCTAGTAGCGACTGTATAGTGATCATGAGGCGGGTAAAACTTTGATGGTTATGCGATAGTGTAATGGATGGATAGTGCTCTTAGCAAACGTGGCAACCACGGCCCGCAGTAAGCGATGCATTCATTCGTTGGACGCACGAAACATTATCAAAAGTTGGAAATAGCTTATTGTAGAGAGAGCAGCACCTCGCGTATGATATGTGCAGCGAGGTGTAAGTAGTACAGAGTCTGCGAAAGATACACATGAAGCAATTGATATAACAATCTGTATCGTATTCGGAATAATGGTATATTGGACGAATTTCGCATAGTGGCGATATATGAGTAAACTTTTTTCTAGGAAATTCTCACAATCGGAGATGCGTTACTGTCTGCAGATGAGGTTATTTATACAAGTAGTAGATATAGATAGGCTGCTAAGAAGTTTCAGGAGATTTCGAATGAAGACATCGTTGGCATAGTGAGGAATAGAGAGACGAAACACGAGTGAGAAAATCGCAAGATGACTTCTCATAAGGAAAGTGATAATGACGTGATTAGGTGTTGATAGGTGTGGTAATCATCTCTGCACGATGCCATAGTATCAAATAATCGCGCAAGCGCAGAATTAAAAGCGTGCTAGTGATGTTCGAAGATAGAATTTTTAGCGAGATGTCACTTCCATTAGCTGGATTATGAGGATTTGACGATACAATACTTGTTTTATAAACTGCGAGTGATTTTAAAATTTATGCGAGAGTTGAATAGCTGTCTGCGAGGGGTTCGTGGTTGTAACAGTGGTGAGCGTAACTAAGATGGACGAGATTGGTATTGGATAACCGTTAGGTGAGAGTCTGCAGCATCAGAGTCGCGGCAGATGGGCGAGATGCACAGCGGGCACGGACGGTCGGATAGGTGAGGCGCGGCGATGGCCAACGCATGTCAGCGGAGGTGCAGTGGCACGGTGGAGAGGGCAGTAGGGCGGTGGCGAGGGTACAATGCGGGAGATGTGGAGTGACATCGAGGGTTGCGGAGCGTCTCGGAGGTGCAGCGAGGCGGTATTAAGGGTTGCTCAGTCAGGCGGTGGGGAGGTGCACACTGTGGCGGACAACGGCGTCGTGCTGAAGCGGCTAGAGTGCTAGATGAAATGAATAAATGTAGGTCTAGGGATAACGAGTATTCTGTGACGATGAGATTCATATAATATAGTGTTGACTTCTTATTTGCAGGACGGATTGTAGACAAGAATTCTGTGTATTTTGATAGGAGCGGGAATTATGGACATTGACGGAAGGGTAAAAGAATATCTCTATTGGGTCATGGCGGAAGAAGTGGTTGTGGTACAACTGTGCGAATGATGTTGGGAAATTTACTCAGAGGTTTGACAAATAGAATACAGGATATTGGTAAGCTGAAGCAAAAAGGTTGTGAGGTCATGTTTCTGAGGATGCTCTCAAATGCATAAAGAAAACAACCATAGATATCAGAGAAGAAGGGAACAACGGATAAAAAACGTCGACGAATACAAAGAGACGAAGAAATAGGATCAAACATTTTATTGGACTTGAGGGTTCTTTAACCAGGTCAGTATTTGAATGCATAGAGTAGCTCAAAAGAGGGAAAAGAAAGAAAAAATAAATGATTAATGGTGGCAAAAACAAAAGAAGAATGTGTTAAATTGCAGGCCAAGTTACCACACACAGAATGAGCCGATTGGAATATTGAAACACTAACACCAAATTTTTTAAAAGTCCATACTAACAAACACAAAATCTAAACACACTTGAAAAACTGGCTCAAACCAAAGACCAGTGAAGTGAAAACTGGTCAGCAGGCTTCAACGAGCTGCGGCTGTAACCACTCGCTGTAAAGTTCAAAACTACGTACAGGTAAAACACATTTATAGTAATAATTTAACCGGCAAAAAAATCGGTTAACTGCAATCAAACACTGATCAGTTAACTGAGTGGACATACAGCGTCGCCATCTTCGTCGACACTTGAAGCTCGAATCTGATTGGCCAGTGAAAGTGCATTTTCCAAATGAGTTGTGGGCGGCGCAATTGCTCTGTGGAAAGGAGCTTGACAACATGTGATGCCGAATAACAGGTCACTGGCAATGCAATGGTTTTATTGAGGAATGTGACAACCCTGTTTTTCAAACAAATCATAAGTCTGTGTCTCCTGGAAAGGAGGGGAGGGGTGGAATACGTTTAATGGAATTAAGGAAATGTACATGGAGCTGGAATTGAGGTGTGATGGGAGAGGGTTGTTTGGATGTTTGGCTCGTTGGATTGGGAGGGGGGCAAGAGAAAATTTACCAGGAAGTATTTTAATAAGCAAAGGGGGAAACACCAACAACAAATAAAAATGAAAGTGGATCAGGCAGAAGGAAGAGAAGGACACAGAACGAACGATGAATGTCAACTGCCACAAGTAAAATGAGAGAAAACTCGAAGATGAGCGCAGACCTTTACCAGCGAATGAGAAGTAAGGTTTTTAGCGTTTGTAAATATGAATCAAACCCCAACGGTGATGGAACACAGTGCGGAGTATTAATGTAAAAAGCACGAGCACATGAGAGCCCGGGAAAGGTACACGGTACACAGCCGAACGCTGCCCATAACTTTAATGAGAGTCCTGGATTCTCTCCTCTATTAAATAAAATGTAGTCAGTCCACATAACTGAATTGGCATCCAAAAGTGACACACAAAGATACAGGCTGAAAAAATGTGATTACCTCCTCACACCAAGATGAAGGTTTGTGGAAACAGGTGTTGCAAAAGAAAACACCTCGTAGCAGTGGAGCTGTCCCGAGCCAGATGATATGGCGGACGTTGTGGGCCCACCAATAGGCATGGAAGTTCGGTATGGCTCATGGTCGCAAATTATGGACTGATGTGAAGTGTAAGAAAGTTTTGCGCGGTATGTTAGGTTTGATAGGAAACGGACATCTGATAGTGGGGGGTGATTCATAGACCAGTGGAACGACGAGCTTGGAAGTTAGCAAACACGTAGGGAGAGTAGAAGGAAGAGGACCTATTGCACTCGGATCACTTGATTCGTAAGTTAGTGCACGACGCTGAGGAAACGAAAATTATGCGAAATATTTCCAGTCGAGCTCTCGAACAGAGGAAACAGGTAGCATTGGCTGGCCGAGATGTGTTGCGATCAGCGTGAAGATAGCCAGATCACAAGTCAATTACGGAATGAGTGTTGGGTGCAACCCTAGGGGAGCTAGCTTTTAGACATACTGGGCTATACGGGTGATTGACCGCAGGACGGTCGATGTTAGTCAATAATCCTGTCTCAAGACAGCATGGATCGTACATGGAGAAAACTTGGATCTTGCACCATAGTCTCTCGCGAGAAGGCTTGGAACGAGAGCGGATTGCGTCGTCGACGGACGATGGTAGAGTCAAAGGTTGTAACAGGACCACCATGTGGTCATGGCTGTAACTTTCGTGCACCATTCCTGCATGCTTTCATCTGACCGGGTTCTTTATGCCTCACCGAGCTCAATGCGATGCGGTTTCTGAAGCACTACATCTCCCCCAGGGCAGAGAACCCGGGGCGTCAAGATCGACAGCTTTGGACCATCTAGTGGACAAAACTCAATGCACAATTGAAGTAGAGCATCCCTTCAGGTGTTACGGCATTATTGGCAATGATGCAAGCAGCTGAAGAAGTGACACACTCTCACATGAATAAAATGAAGTTGTCGCTCACGCTTGATAATATCAGCTGCAAACGAGATGCAACCACTCTGGAGAGGTCACTGGAAGATTGAGGGCTGACTTGTGCGAGATGTTCTGGAGAGGCACAATATAACTAGCAGTTGATCCGTTCATGGAAGATCCATGGTAAGGCACATCGAATATCGGTGGGTGACAATTTGGTTGAATTGATCAATATGGTTGAGAAAAGACTACCGAATGAGCACGCAGCAGTCCCAGGCAATTCAATCAAGAACACGCGGAATGATAATGCATTCCTGGAGGGCAAAAAAAAGTATCAACGGACGACAGAAAGTAACCATCTCGTGCATTAATGTAAACCTGAGAGTAGCGTTTGACATCGCGAATGTAGTGAAGCTTCTTTGAAAGGTGAGTCCAGCAATAGATGACGTGCAGGTGGGGATTTGGATTGGATAGCGAGCCGTGGCTGGCCTGCTGGTGAACGGGAGTTTTGTTGAGCACCACATGTCTTCGATATAGAAAACGGCACGAATCTCAAGTCTGGTCACACAAGAAACAGATTTGACAGTGGGTCTTCACATAACAGGTGCATTGCGGCTTGCAGAATCCAGAATGAATTTGACGAATCCAGCGAGGTGTCTGAGGTGAAATGTACAATGTATCGGCTGAAGTTTTGTTGGAAGCCACGATGGACAGAGCTTCAATTTCACAAGGCAACCAGTGATTTTGCGCCACGCAGCTGGCACTGAAAAACCAGTGAAGCTTGAGTTTGTGCCACGGTCCAATACAGGGTGTACGATGCCATGCTTTTACAGTGCTGTCTGTGACAAGCAAGAGTATCTCTAGTCGGGAAGGGTAATGATTTAAGTGGAAATACAAGACCGACTGTGCAATGGAAGCTTGTGCAGAGATGATACTGTATTGATCCTTTCGCAGGACTCACTTCCGGCAGTGACAGCCCAAGGGATTGGTATGAGTATTGGGAAGGGACTCTTGAAAGGATCTTGTGGGCTCCAATTTATGATCTAATCAAGAGACATTCTGTGGGAGCAGGATAGAGAGAGTTGCCACACAGGATGAGAGAGTAGACCTTGGCTTTGCAGGTGCCTGAGACACACATCCATCCAATAGTTGTCGTTTTAGGACTGACGAGAAACCGTCAACCCATGGTTCCGTTGTGACAGCGGTTGATAAAAAAAAATCATTTCAAAAAAAATAAAAGATAGACACGCGACTATACACTGAGGTCGTTTGCATGATAAATAATCCCGGAGACTTGTTTGAATCGGAATTGATTTTTAATAATTTTTTCGTTGCCTGATTTGAAACAAACTTGATTATGCGCGTCAATTGAAAAAAAACGGAGAAAAGAAGTCGAAAAATGTGCGTAATCTTCAATCAATTTATTATAATCAACAGCGAATATTAGATCAAAAATGGTGATGTTATTTTATGCTAAAAATAAATGTTCTTGTCTATAACTAAATATTGAGATTTTAATATCATTTCAACAAAAAAATAAAAAAAAGATAGCTCCAGCGACTATACCACTGAGGTTGTTTGCATTCATCAAATTTCCCGAAGAGTGCTTGACTGAAATCGGGAATTGATTTTTTAATAATTTTTTCATTTCCTGATGGAAACGAAACGATGGCACACCGCAGGAGAATGGTGGATAAGGTGGCCGGAAATTTTTGCGCTATCGTGTTACCGTTTGGCTGTATTTCGGGAACATACATCATACATACAATACATATACATACTACAATAAAAGAGATTAGTAAGTATACATAGATAGATGATAGATAGATTGTTGTTGAATTTTGTCCTACAAACAAGTCACAGATAGTAAGAGCTCGATGCCAGGCCGAGAGATAAGTGATGATTCTTAGATACTTTTATTGGATTGTGTTGATGAGTTCTGTTTTGGGTGACAATTTTGGAGAAGTGGTGGAGCAGGTCGACCTCCATTGAGACCTGGAAGAAGTTATCAGAAACTGCTGCCTTTCTCTGTTGGTGGAAGTAGATCTTGAAAAAGAAGCAAAATCTACAGGGCTATCTATAGGAATGTCATGTTGTAGCAGTGAAACATAGCCAATGAAAAAGGAGAGTTTTAAGACGAAACTGAGATGGAATGGTTAGATGACTGTGCGGGTTTCCTTTAAAAATAGGAAATCTCTTTGGAATGAGAGAAGTGAGGTTCGATCGTGTCGCATCGTTGGCGGTCCAAGGTTAATCTATCCCGATCCAATTGTGGTGTAGCGGCGTTAACACCAACACCTGGACTTCAAGCGGTCTTCTCAATAGTGTTAGCGGAGCGGGTATCGGCGACGAGCCCGACCGCTAGGTGGAGCTGCAGAGTCGACTCCACCGAACACCCGGAATCTAGATGTACCTTCGGGAAACTCCGACAAGTCGGCTTTTACGGACCATGATCGTCAATAATTAACACCGTGGTTACAGGGTTATTGCCATCTTCAAAATACCTAGAAATCCGGTGCGATTACGAGTATTCAACCTCGACGCGCTCGTACGAGTCGAGCCGTTAGCCGTGCCGACCCGTGCGCAAACCGAGCGAGACGTTGCCGAAGTTTCGTCGGTCAATCGTAATTTACAGCGGCAACAGCCTTTATAATTCACCAACACGCGTCACGTAAGCAACTGGAAGAAACACAGCAACGAACTGATACATTTAACATATGTATATTATATTTATAATGGGGAAAAGGGGAGAAAGCAAAGAAGAGAGTCATCACGACCAATGAGATGCAAGTAGGACAGCAAGAGCACTATATACAATCCTACTTACAGACGGGCCCACACACAGCCGCACACCCAACAGAAACGGACCCAAAGTGGTCTTTATATCCCTTGGCTCGGAGGAAGATGAGCTGAGGGAAGAGAAATAGAGAGCTACTGGCTGCACCAACGGAGACGTCAGCACTTCCGGTGCACACAGTCGGCCAAGAAGGAACCAGGACAGCCAGACGCAGACCACGCCAGCCACAAGACGAGCCGAGAACAGCAGAGCATGCCAGCGACGAGATGTCTTCGGCCAGCCTCGAGAGATGCGTCTTCCCCTCCGAGCTCACAAGCAGATCCTCACACTCGACCAGATTCTGACGCTCTGGCAAATTCCCTCGCTCTTTCGTCCCTTGATTTTTCGCTCGACATCCTTTATCGTATCAGGCGCGTTCGCTCTCTGCTGAACCCGCTCTTCGCGGCCGCGGTTCGCTCAGGCATGGCTTCGCTCTCGGGCACGAGCTCAAGCGAACGATTCATGACCATATTGGAATGGAATCAGTCCGCTCATCATTGAGTGGGACACGAGCCACTCCCTATACTTGGCGTGCAGCACGAGCAAATAGTTCATGCCCATATTTGGAGGATGGAATTCCATTCCAAACGAATTCCGAAGACGCCGCATCCAGCGAGCGCGGGAGGCATGCCGGTAGAGAGGAGGTTAATTGTTGTATTGTAAGTATGGAAGATGTAGGAAGCGTAGTTGTAGTTGGGAGATGTTAGATAGCCAATATAGTTGTGGTGGATGTAAAATCCTAACTTTAACAATAACCCACAGCGCATGTACATTTATATACATATAAACGAGGGACGGGGACTAATAAAAAATACTTACTGATTATACACTGTTCTATGGACATGTAGTGATGAATCAACGGCTTCACAGATTATCTCCAAAAAAAAA
>CM068964.1:87747861-87765537 GCA_035128595.1 Eptatretus atami
ACAGAGAGAGAGATTTTATCCACCCAAGATCCACAGAAGAAAATGCAAAAAAAAAATGTTTTTAATTAATGAAAGAAAGAAAAAAATTGTATTTTTTTGGTTTGTTTGTTTTTGCAAGTTTTTTTTGTTGTTGTAATTTTGTTTTTGTTTTTTTTCTTCCCCTCAAAGAGGGGACATGGGCTTGGTTACAACACACATCAACCAACAACCTCCTTACACAAGACCCCACCAACAGCACTCCATACACAATCCCATCAATACTCAAACGACTCACAGTCTGATCAACATCCACATACCCCTCCATCTCCATAACTTCCACGTACCTATCTAATTCTAATTTAAACTTATCTACTTTTTCTGCTGCCACCGCCTTTCCAGGGAGACCATTCATGCATGAACTACTCTCTGAGTGAAGTCCCCTGCCTTACAACCGTCTTAACTCTCCTCTTCTTGACTCTCAGGCTTTGGCCCCTGGTTCTGTCACTGTCTACTATGTTGAATAATTCATCTCCACTTATTTTATCTATACCTTTCATTATCTTAAACATCTCCATCATATCTCCTCGCAACCGCCTCCTTTTGAGTGAATAAAACCCGTCTCCTTCAACCGCTCCTTACAGCTGAGTCTAGCTCGGCCTGGAATCAATCTAGTAGCCCAACACAGAACCTTCTCTATGGCATCGATGCAATTCCGGAAGTGCAACACACATTCTCGATGTGGCCTCACTAAATTCATGTACATGTCAACACCACCTCTTTTGATTTATAATTGATCCCCCTCCTTATACAGCAAAAACCCTATTTGCTTCACCTGTAGTTGCTGGCATTGTGCTATCTGCTTACCTCCATATCTATTACACCCCCAGATCCTTCTCCTGTGTGACACGCTCCAAAATTACCCCTTGCATCCCGTAATCTCTATTTTCATTGTTATTTCCCATCCCCAACACCTTTCACTTGCTCAGGTTAAATTACATCTGCCAGTCTTTTGCCCAATCCATACAAGTATCAATACTCTTGAATCTGTTCACCACTCCCTGTTGTCCACCTTACCTCAAAGCTTTGCGTCATCCGCAAATTTGGAAAGCTTACTCTTTACCCCATTATCCAAATTGTTGACGTTAATATTGAATAGAAATGGTCCGAGTACTGATCCCTGAGGTACCCGGCTACTTACATCCTCCCACTCACAGCACCCTCTTTGCTTCCTATCACAAGCCAGTTTGCAATCCAATTAGCTACCTGACCAGCCACTCCACAAACCCTCACTTTGGCTAACAACTCCGATGTGGTACTTTATCAAATACCTTCTTAATGTCTAGATATACTCTGTCCACTCCTTTTCCCTCATTTACCCAATCAAGACACTGCTTCACAGAACTCGAAAAGATTTGTTAAACAGGAACTACCTTTGGTAAACCCATGCTGACTACCTTTCATTAGTTTGTATTTGTTTAAATGGTTCCACATCCAATCTTTAATTAATGTCTCAAACACCTTCCCCAAAATGAAGTCAAATTCATAGGTCGATAGTTTCCCAATTCTTCTCTGGATCCTTTCTTAAATAATGGTGCTACATTTGCGACTCTCCCATCCTCCGGTACCTGTCCTGACTCCAATGAGCGATTGAAATATCCGTTAACATCTCGCTTACCTGCTCAGCCACCTCCCTCAATACTCTCGGTTGCATAATCTGGACCCGGAACCTTATCTTCTCTTTGATTACCCAGCTGTTCCTTTACTTCCTCCACTACAACCTGGATCTTCTGTAGAAGCCCTTCTCCCCTCTTCGATAGATACTCTCAGCTATTGGCAATTCTCCTGACTGTTCTTGTGTAAAAGTTGAAGAAAAATACCAGTTAATAAGCCTGCCATCTCACTTTAATCACTAACCACTCTGCTGGTGCTATTCCTCAATGGGCCCACACTGGTCCTAACCTGTTCTTTTCTCCTGATATACTTAAAGAAAGCCTTGCTATTATGTTTAATATTCTGAGCCATGTCCTTCTCATACTCTCTTTTGGCTTGCCGAGTTAATTTCTTCACTTGCTTCTGTTTACTCCAATAGTGATATAAATCTAACTCCAGTCCTGTTTATTTTAAAACGAATAAATGCCTTTTGCTTCTCTTATATTAATAGCGTTCCTTATCTCACTGCTCAACCACCCTGGTCTCTTTCTACTTCTAGTTTTCCACTCATTGGAATGTACTACTCTGCACTCCACACATTGGTCCTTGAAGGTTTCACATTTTCTGATGCTGATTGTCCTGTTGTTGGAGTCTCCCAATCTATATCACCCAATTCTCTCCTCGTACCATCAAAGTTTGCCTTCCTGAAATCGAATAGCCTTACCCTACTATCCTGAACTCTAACCCTCAACAGAATCTTTGCACACACAATGTTATGGTCACTTTCTCTGGAATGCTCCCAACCTCCACCTCCTCCACCATATTGGGATCGTTACTTAAAAGGAGGTCTAACACTGCACACCCCCTCGTGGGCTTATCTACGAACCGGGTTAAAAAGCAATCTTGGAATAAAACTAGGAAATCCTCATCCCCTCTGCCCTTTCCCTGTTCCTGGACCAATCTATCCCTGGCAAGTTAAAATCCCATAATCAATACTCTTCCCTGACCCACTGCCCTTTTGATTTCTTCATGGACGACTCCTTCCAGCTTCCTTCCCACCGGAGCCCAATAAAAGCATCCCACCAGTGTCTTACTATTTCTACAATCTCTAATCTCTACCCACACAGAATCTTCAACATTTATTCCTTCCTTGACGTCACCCCTTTCTCTTGATGCAATGTGTCCTTTACCCATATTGCTACGACTCCTCCTATTCTCTACTTACTATCACAACCGATACACCTTGTAACCTTCTCATCTTGTCCTCCAGTTACTCTCTCCTTTAACCATGTCTCACTCACTGCAACTCTATCATACTCCTCGCTATCTACTTTGGCTTCAAGCTCTTCCATCTTATTATTAAATTTCTGGCATTGGTATAGAATATATTTCACTTTTCCCTTCCTGAAATTCTATTTTCCTGCCTTGCCTTACTCATCCCAATTACTTCATCCGTTCTTTCCTCGATAGCTTCTCCACCTTCGCTGACCTAAAAAAGCCTGAATTCCTTCAATTCCCACTGCAAACCTTGCTGTCCCCTTTCTATTTAATATAAGGCCATCATTCTGAAACACCTCACTTTGTCCCTAAATGATTCCACTGCCTCGAAATGTAAAACCTTCTCCCCGACACCATTCTTCCAGCCATTGGTTGAGGTCTATTGCTCTGCTCATAATTTCTATATCGTTTCCTAATCTTGGGAGGATCCCAGAAAACATGACCTCACAACCCTTTGCTTTCAGCCACTTACCCAATATCCTGTATCTATTTTTCAAAACCTCTGAGTAAACTTTCCCAACATCATTCGCACCAAGGTGTACCACAACCAAGTTCTTCCTGCCATGACCAATACAATATTCTTTACCCTTCCGTCAATGTCCCTAACATCCCGCTCCTTCAAAACTACACAGAATTCTGTGTCGACAATCCGTCCTGCAGAATGAGAATCTACATATTTAATAATCTCATCACCCACAAAACTGTCTCCCAGACTCATTTCTTCCAACTTCTATTGCTGCACATCCACCACGACCCGTGCCCGCTGCACCTCCGCCACCACCCGTGCCACCTCGCCACCGCCCGCTGCACCTCCGCACCGGCCGCGCCCGCTGCACATCCGCCCCTGCCACGGAAACTTAGCTTCAGAGGGCCTGGAAGGAGAGCTCGCCACCCAGTCGTCCTCGTGCGCAGATACCTGAGTGACGTCTAGCTTCAAGGAGTTCTTTATCCCTCTTCCTATCCAGGTTTCCCCAATGATCAACAAGGAAGTAACGTCGAGCTTAAGCTTCAAGGTTATGCTTCTTCTTGTTCCCTCCAGAAAGATGGGCTTTTTATGATTAAACGGATATGGATTTTTGTTCCACATAGACAGTAGATCGATTATAATTATTAGCTTTCCAATGGTACCATTTTTATCATTTACGGCAGCAGGAACCCTTAAGAATAAAGCGTTAGGGACGGACAGATGGACGCACAAACATAAACCTGGACAGGTGCTTCTCCTTTTCGTAATGTGTGCTTTGGTGTGCAAAAACCTTGGGCCTTCACTAATAACACCCGAGATGCTCCATTCTTTTTCTCTTCCATACCCTTTCTCCTCTATCTCCCAAATTGTCCCCTACCTCCCTTTTCCCCACTCCTCTCCATTTTTCTCAATTTAAATCCCTCTTCTTTTTAGATCCTCGTGGAGTATCTCTAAGTTCTTACTCACGTTGTTGTTCTTGTGGACTTTTTCGTTTCACAGCCTACAGTTTTCATCGAAACTTCCTGAAACTTGGCATATACATGTAAAAATAACCTGCGCAGACAGTAACGATCTCCGATTTTGAAAATTCCTCCTAGAAAAAAGTTATGACGTCAAAATATTCCGCTAATGGAAATCGCCTAAAAAATTATCTCCGAAACTAGACAAGCTTTTTGAATTCTGTTTGCGGGAATCGAACAGGGCATTAGCAGAGATGAATTACCGCACATGTGATAAATCACTATGACGTCATATCAATTTTTATGACGTCATTCCTATGTTTTGACATTTTTTGTTTCACAGCCCAGAGTTTTCATCGGATCTTCATGAAACCTGCCATGTGTATGCAGAAAGCCCACGCACAGGCAGTAACCATCTCTGATTTTGGAAATTCTTCCAAGAAAAAAAGTTAACGTCATAATATCGCCACTAATGGAAATCGCCTATACATTATCTCCGAAACTAGGCAAGCTGTTTGAATTTCGTTTGCGGAATCAAACCAGGCATTAGCACAGATAATTTATCGCAAACCTGATACATCACAATGACGTCATATTCGTTTTTATGACGTCATCATAAAGAGGACGAGGATCTTAGCTTATTCAAGCTTGTTATAATGTAATATGTAAATGCACGTCTATTATAATGAGGGCACAGTAAATGTTTGTAACACTTAGTGTGCCAAAATGAATTTGTAAATGCTCATTATCAGCGCAGCAATACAAATGCATACCAGTCAGTTTACTTCCTTGATGATGTGTGCTGAGTTGAGCACAGAGATTTTCAAAAACTTGGCACGTTTTCCTCGTGTAATAATCCTTTCCTCCGATGATTCCACAGGCGCGGGTTTTCTTGCGAACAAATTGCAAAAGATTCAAAAGAAGACGCCAACTTGCAATGAAGAATCAACGTGATGTCGGGCTGTAATCTCGTGCTGGGATTTAAATATGACACTAGTTCTAATTTTGATGAACCCCAAGTCTGACATTGGGTGTGAAGGCTGCGATTTAGACTAGTCATAGTGACTTGCAATGAAAGTTGCGGAACTTTTTTTTTGTATACTTTGTCAAGGCTCGTATGAGTGCAAACACACAACGAACAGCAAGGGGGGGGGGCATGAGACAAGAGGGACGGGTGTGGGAAGGACAAAACAGTGGGGAACAGAGACATTAGGAGATCTGTGGAGGGAGAGGGATGGGGCGAGGAACACGGGGCATACAAGTGGATATTACAGGGACTTTCAGGAAAGAAAGCATGGAATTTGAAGGAGGTGGGTTTGGGGTGTGTTAACAGGGGTAGAAAAGATCGAGGATTTGGATGGGGAAGATAAGAGGTGGTGGTGAACAGCTGTTTTGAAGGCCTGGAGGAAGATGGGATTGAACAGAGCGAGGGAATTTATTCCAAAGGCGGGAAAAAAGAGAATGAAAGAGTGAAGGTGAGCAGTGATTCGTTATTTAGGTAGTTTTACCAGAAGGGGTTGTTGATGGACCTTGAGCGCCCTGCGGAAATATGGTGGGACACATCGCAGCACAGCAGGGGGGGGGAGACCGGCGAAGAGATGGTAGAAGACGGAAAGACCACGACCTGTCTGCGGTGAGAGAGTGAGAGGCCCAAAGACTCAGCCTCATCTCGGGAGATGCCAATGATCAGAAATGCCTCAGCCCGTTGTTCGCTCAGTGGTTAGGGTGGCGGCTTGGTATCCAAGTTTCCTGAGTTCAAGCCCCGTCGGCCGCTGAATTAATACACCAGGGGGTTGACTCAGCTGTCATCCTTCCGAGGTCGGCGAAATGAGTACCAGTTCCAGTGTGTGTACTGGGAGGGGCACTGCATCAGCGACACAGTCGCGCTTCAAGAAATGATAGCTACCCGGCAGCTAAGCTGCCATACGACCACCAGAAATGCCTTGGTTTCCACAGCGTGAAGCTGAGAAAGGTGGGAGACAGGAGCACCTGCCCAGAGGGGGGAGCAGTACTCCATCAGGCTACGGGCGAAAGCTTTGTATGTAGTCAGGTGGGCCGAGGATGGACTTTGCACGATGGAGGATTCCCAGTCGGCGACTGGTTTTGGAGGCCAGGTTGGAAATGTGGCTTTCCCAGGAAAGATCATGGCAAATATTGAGACCCAGAAGCTTGAAAGAAAGGATTTCTTCCAGAGGATTGTTGAGAAAGTGGATCGGGGGGGGGGTTCCAAATGGTCCCTTTGGAGAGGCAAAGTGAGAGTGTGAGATTGTCGGATTAAAGACATGTTCCACATGTTGGACCAGATTTGACGGTCTGAGGGATGACAGATGGTACGGCAGAAGGGTGGAGTCATCAGCAAAGAGATAAAGAGGATTTTCCCAGGGAAAGCCACATTTCCAACCTGGCCTCCAAAACCAGTCGCCGACTGGGAATCCTCCATCGTGCAAAGTCCATCCTCGGCCCACCTGACTACATACAAAGCTTTCGCCCGTAGCCTGATGGAGTACTGCTCCCCCCTCTGGGCAGGTGCTCCTGTCTCCCACCTTTCTCAGCTTCACGCTGTGGAAACCAAGGCATTTCTGGTGGTCGTATGGCAGCTTAGCTGCCGGGGTAGCTATCATTTCTTGAAGCGCGACTGTGTCGCTGATGCAGTGCCCCCTCTACCAGTACACACACTGGAACTGGTACTCATTTCGCCGACCTCGGAAGGATGACAGGTGAGTCAACCCCCTGGTGTATTAATTCAGCGGCCGACGGGGCTTGAACTCAGGAAACTTGGATACCAAGCCGCCACCCTAACCACTGAGCGAAACAACGGGCTGAGGCATTTCTGATCATTGGCATCTCCCGAGATGAGGCTGAGTCTTTGGGCCTCTCACTCTCTCACCGCAGACAGGTCGGTGGTCTTTCCGTCTTCTACCATCTCTTCGCCGGTCTCGCCCCCCCCCTGCTGTGTCTGCGATGTGTCCCACCATATTTCCGCAGGGCGCTCAAGTCCATCAACAACCCCTTCTGGTAAAACTACCTAAATAACGAATCACTGCTCACCTTCACTCTTTCATTCTCTTTTTTCCCGCCTTTGGAATAAATTCCCTCGCTCTGTTCAATCCCATTCTTCCCTCCAGGCCTTCAAAACAGCTGTTCACCACCACCTCTTACTTCCCCATCCAATCCTCGATCTTTTCTACCCCTGTTAACACACCCCAAACCCACCTCCTTCAAATTCCATGCTTTCTTTCCTGAAAGTCCCTGTAATATCCATCTTGTATGCCCCGTGTTCCTCGCCCCATCCCTCTCCCTTCCAAGATCTCCTAATGTCTCTGTTCCCCACTGTTTTGTCCTTCCCACACCCGTCCCTCTTGTCTCATGCCCCCCCCCCTTGCTGTTCGTTGTGTGTTTGCACTCATACGAGCCTTGACAAAGTATACAAAAAAAAGTTCCGCAACTTTCATTGCAAGTCACTATGACTAGTCTAAATCGCAGCCTTCACACCCAATGTCAGACTTGGGGTTCATCAAAATTAGAACTAGTGTCATATTTAAATCCCAGCACGAGATTACAGCCCGACATCACGTTGATTCTTCATTGCAAGTTGTGCGTCTTCTTTGAATCTTTTGCAATTGTTCGCAAAGAAAACCCGCGCCTGTGGAATCATCGGAGGAAGGATTATTACACGAGAGAAAAACGTGCCAAGTTTTGAAATATCTCTGTGCTCAACTCAGCACACATCATCAAGGAAGTAAACTGACTGTATGCATTTGTATTGCTGCGCTGATAATGAGCATTTACAAATTCATTTTGGCACACTAAGTGTTACAAACATTTACTGTGCCCTCATTATAATAGACGTGCATTTACATATTACATTATAACAAGCTTGAATAAGCTAAGATCCTCGTCCTCTTTATGATGACGTCATAAAAACGAATTGACGTCATTGTGATGTATCAGGTTTGCGATAAATTATCTGTGCTAATGCCTGGTTTGATTCCCGCAAACGAAATTCAAACAGCTTGCCTAGTTTCGGAGATAATGGTATAGGCGATTTCCATTAGTGGCGATATTATGACGTTAACTTTTTTTCTTGGAGAATTTCCAAAATCAGAGATGGTTACTGCCTGTGCGTGGGCTTTCTGCATACACATGGCAGGTTTCATGAAGATCCGATGAAAACTCTGGGCTGTGAAACAAAAAATGTCAAAACATAGGAATGACGTCATAAAAATTGATATGACGTCATAGTGATTTATCACATTGCGGTAATTCATCTCTGCTAATGCCCTGTTCGATTCCCGCAAACAGAATTCAAAAAGCTTGTCTAGTTTCGGAGATAATTTTTAGGCGATTTCCATTAGCGGAGATATTTTTGACGTCATAACTTTTTTCTAGGAGGAATTTTCAAAATCGGAGATCGTTACTGTCTGCGCAGGGTATTTTTACATGTATATGCCAAGTTTCAGGAAGTTTCGATGAAAACTGTAGGCTGTGAAACGAAAAAGTCCACAAGAACAACAACGTGAGTAAGACTTAGAGATACTCCACGAGGATCTAAAAAGAAGAGGGATTTAAATTGAGAAAAGTGGAGAGGAGTGGGGATAAAAGGGAGGGTAGGGGACAATTTGGGAGATAGAGGAGAAAGGGTATGGAAGAGAAAAAGAATGGAGCATCTCGGGTGTTATTAGTGAAGGCCAAGGTTTTTGCACACCAAAGCACACATTACGAAAAGGAGAAGCACCTGTCCAGGTTTATGTTTGTGCGTCCATCTGTCCGTCCCTAACGCTTTATTCTTAAGGGTTCCTGCTGCCGTAAAATGATAAAAATGGTACCATTGGAAAGCTAATAATTATAATCGATCTACTGTCTATGTGGAACAAAAATCCATATCCGTTTAATCATAAAAAGCCCATCTTTCTGGGAGGGAACAAGAAGAAGCATAACCTTGAAGCTTAAGCTCGACGTTACTTCCTTGTTGATCATTGGGGAAACCTGGATAGGAAGAGGGGATAAAAAGACTCCTTGAAGCTAGACGTCACTTCAGGTATCTGCGCACGAGGACGACTGGGTGGCGAGCTCTCCTTCCAGGCCCTCTGAAGCTAGTTTCCGTGGCAGGGCGGATGTGCAGCGGGCGCGGCCGGTGCGGAGGTGCAGCGGGCGGTGGCGGAGGTGGCACGGGTGGTGCGGGAGGTGCAGCGGGCACGGGTCGTGGTGGATGTGCAGCAATAGAAGTTGGAAGAAATGAGGTTCTGGGAGACAGTTTTTGTGGGTGATGAGATTATTAAATATGTAGATTCTTCATTCTGCAGGACGGATTGTCGACACAGAATTCTGTGTAGTTTTGAAGGAGCGGGAGTTAGGGACATTGACGGAAGGGTAAAGAATATTGTATTGGGTCATGGCAGGAAGAACTTGGTTGTGGTACACCTTGGTGCGAATGATGTTGGGAAAGTTTACTCAGAGGTTTTGAAAAATAGATACAGGATATTGGGTAAGTGGCTGAAAGCAAAGGGTTGTGAGGTCATGTTTTCTGGGATCCTCCCAAGATTAGGAAACGATATAGAAATTATGAGCAGAGCAATAGACCTCAACCAATGGCTGGAAGAATGGTGTCGGGGAGAAGGTTTTACATTTCGAGGGCAGTGGAATCATTTAGGGGACAAAGTGAGGGTTTCAGAATGATGGCCTTATATTAAATAGAAAGGGGACAGCAAGGTTTGCAGTGGGAATTGAAGGAATTCAGGCTTTTTTAGGTCAGCGAAGGGTGGAGAAGCTATCGAGGAAAGAACGGATGAAGTAATTGGGATGAGTAAGGCAAGGCAGGAAAATAGAATTTCAGGAAGGGAAAAGTGAAATATATTCTATACCAATGCCAGAAATTTAAATAATAAGATGGAAGAGCTTGAAGCCAAAGTAGATAGCGAGGAGTATGATAGAGTTGCAGTGAGTGAGACATGGTTAAAGGAGGAGAGTAACTGGAGGACAAGATGAGAAGGTTACAAGGTGTATCGGTTGTGATAGTAAGTAGAGAATAGGAGGAGTCGTAGCAATATGGGTAAAGGACACATTGCATCAAGAGAAAGGGGTGACGTCAAGGAAGGAATAAATGTTGAAGATTCTGTGTGGGTAGAGATTAGAGATTGTAGAAATAGTAAGACACTGGTGGGATGCTTTTATTGGGCTCCGGGTGGGAAGGAAGCTGGAAGGAGTCGTCCATGAAGAATTCAAAAGGGCATGTGGTCAGGGAAGAGTATTGATTATGGGGATTTTAACTTGCCAGGATAGATTGGGTCCAGGAACAGGGAAAGGGCAGAGGGGATGAGGATTTCCTAGTTTTATTCCAAGATTGCTTTTTACACCGGTTCGTAGATAAGCCCACGAGGGGGTGTGCAGTGTTAGACCTCCTTTTAAGTAACGATCCCAATATGGTGGAGGGAGGTGGAGGTTGGGGAGCATTCCAGAGAAAGTGACCATAACATTGTGTGTGCAAGATTCTGTTGAGGGTTAGAGTTCAGGATAGTAGGGTAAGGTATTCGATTTCAGGAAGGCAAACTTTGATGGTACGAGGAAGAAATTGGGTGATATAGATTGGGAGACTCCAACAACAGGACAATCAGCATCAGAAAAATGTGAAACCTTCAAGGACCAATGTGTGGAGTGCAGAGTAGTACTTCCAATGAGGTGAAAACTAGAAGTAGAAAGAGACCAGGGTGGTTGAGCAGTGAGATAAGGAACGCTATTAATATAAGAGAAGCAAAAGGCATTTATTCGTTTTAAAAATAACAGGACTGGAGTTAGATTTATATCACTATTGGAGTAAACAGAAGCAAGTGAAGAAATTAACTCGGCAAGCCAAAAGAGAGTATGAGAAGGACATGGCTCAGAATATTAAACATAATAGCAAGGCTTTCTTTAAGTATATCAGGAGAAAAGAACAGGTTAGGACCAGTGTGGGCCCATTGAGGAATAGCACCAGCAGAGTGGTTAGTGATTAAAGTGAGATGGCAGGCTTATTAACTGGTATTTTTCTTCAACTTTTACACAAGAACAGTCAGGAGAATTGCCAATAGCTGAGAGTATCTATCGAAGAGGTGAGGAAGGGCTTCTACAGAAGATCCAGGTTGTAGTGGAGGAAGTAAAGGAACAGCTGGGTAATCAAAGAGAAGATAAGGTTCCGGGTCCAGATATTATGCAACCGAGAGTATTGAGGGAGGTGGCTGAGCAGGTAAGCGAGATGTTAACGGATATTTCAATCGCTCATTGGAGTCAGGACAGGACCGGAGGATGGGAGAGTCGCAAATGTAGCACCATTATTTAAGAAAGGATCCAGAGAAGAATTGGGAAACTATCGACCTATGAATTTGACTTCAGTTTTGTGGGAAGGTGTTTGAGACATTAATTAAAGATTGGATGTGGAACCATTTAAACAAATACAAACTAATGAAAGTAGTCAGCATGGGTTTACCAAAGGTAGTTCCTGTTTAACAAATCTTTTCGAGTTCTGTGAAGCAGTGTCTGATTGGGTAAATGAGGGAAAAGGAGTGGACAGAGTATATCTAGACATTAAGAAGGTATTTAAAGTACCACATCGGAGGTTGTTAGCCAAAGTGAGGGTTTGTGGAGTGGCTGGTCAGGTAGCTAATTGGATTGCAAACTGGCTTTGTGATAGGAAGCAAAGAGTGGCTGTGAGTGGGAGGATGTAAGTAGCCGGGTACCTCAGGGATCAGTACTCGGACCATTTCTATTCAATATTAACGTCAACAATTTGGATAATGGGTAAAGAGTAAGCTTTCCAAATTTGCGGATGACGCAAAGCTTGGAGGTAAGGTGGAAACAGTGGAGTGGTGAACAGATTCAAGAGTATTGATACTTGTATGGATTGGGCAAAAGACTGGCAGATGTAATTTAACCTGAGCAAGTGAAAGGTGTTGGGGATGGGAAATAACAATGAAAATAGAGATTACGGGATGCAAGGGGTAATTTTGGAGCGTGTCACACAGAGAAGGATCTGGGGTGGTAATAGATATGGGAGGTAAGCAGATAGCACAATGCCAGGCAACTACAGGTGAAGCAAATAGGGTTTTTGCTGTATAAGGAGGGGGATCAATTATAAATCAAAAGAGGTGGTGTTGACATTGTACATGAATTTAGTGAGGCCACATCGAGAATTTGTGTGCACTTCCGGAATTGCATCGATGCCATAGAGAAGGTTCTGTGTTGGGCTACTAGATTGATTCCAGGCCGAGCTAGACTCAGCTGTAAGGAGCGGTTGAAGGAGACGGGTTTTATTCACTCAAAAGGAGGCGGTTGCGAGGAGATATGATGGAGATGTTTAAGATAATGAAAGGTATAGATAAAATAAGTGGAGATGAATTATTCAACATAGTAGACAGTGACAGAACCAGGGGCCAAAGCCTGAGAGTCAAGAAGAGGAGAGTTAAGACGGTTGTAAGGCAGGGGACTTCACTCAGAGAGTAGTTCATGCATGGAATGGTCTCCCTGGAAAGGCGCGGTGGCAGCAGAAAAAGTAGATAAGTTTAAATTAGAATTAGATAGGTACGTGGAAGTTATGGAGATGGAGGGGTATGTGGATGTTGATCAGACTGTGAGGTCGTTTGAGTATTGATGGGTGATTGTGTATGGAGTGCTGTTGGTGGGGTCTTGTTAAGGAGGGTTGTGTGGTTGATGTGTTGTTGTGAACCAAGCCCATGTCCCCTCTTTGAGGGAAGAAAAAAACAAAAACAAAATTACAACAACAAAAAAAACTTGCAAAAACAAACAAACCAAAAAAATACAATTTTTTTCTTTCTTCATTAATTAAAAACATTTTTTTTTTGCATTTTCTTTCTTGGATCTTGGGTGGTGTGGTGTTCGTGCAGGCACGATGGGCTGAATGGCCTCCACCTGTGTTGGATTTCCTTGTCTTGTTTAATGTAGCGGTTCCAACGGTACGACAGCAGGAACCCTGATGATAAGTGTGACAGACAAGGAAGGAGCATGCAAAATTAATACATGGAATACTTATCGACACAATAGAAAAAATATTTAATCGCACACAGAAGGAGCACACAAACAACCACAGCCGCTACGACAGTGGCAACAACAGCAGGTACGTGTTCTAAGGGATCCTTTTAACGCGTTTCACTTTATTTTCGATCCTCATTGAGACTCACAAATAGACATGCAAGATGTTTGTGAAGTGAAACATGCTGTTTTTTGTTTAAACCCATCAGTGAAGCGATGCTGGTCTGTCTATGCATGGCTCGTCTCAATGTAGCTTAATCAAACATAAATCCCACTGATGACCCAGTTTTTGCTCAAACGGATTCTGATGCAAACATAATCTGTTTCTCCTCTACTTGCAGTTGGAGAATTGAAAGCTCGATGGAAAAAAATGAGAACACACTTCCAAAGGGAGCACAAAAAAGTTGCAATGTCAAGGGCCGTTGGAATGGGGGTGGACGATATCTACAATTCCAAATGGCGCCATTATCCCCGACTGTTATTTTTGTCCGAATGTGAAGATGACCAGTTAAACAAAGATCATTTCATCCGAAAAGAAGGTTCCCGAAACACATTCGTTGGTTGAAATAAACAGCAAATGATTCCATAGCTTCCGTCTGTCTATACAGTCAGAAGGAACGGTGACGCTTGAAGAAATGCCAGGCGCTTGCTCAAAGTACATTGAGCTTCAGGAACCAAGGCCAAAACATTCCAGGACTCGTGGAGAAAAAGGAGCCGAGACACATCGATGGAGGCTCTGCAGGCCCCGTTCAATGCTGAAGCCATTTGACAAACCAAATGATCATAACGGATTTTTTTAGTTACGTGACTGAGTTTCTGTTAGCTTTCCTGAAGACAAACAAAGAGATGCAAAAATGGAAATGATAGAAATAATGCATAGGCTCGGAAAGGTAACCTGTGAATCTTTGTTCTTGATTGATTCGTGTTGTGAAGTTTCACTAAGTTGAGTTGTTGCTGTGAAGTGCCACTTTACTTTGTAATTACCTCGCGCGTGCAAAGCGAAAACCAGGGTTAAGCAATTGCCTCACTGTCTGTCTGTCTGTCTGTCTGCAAACGTCACTTTACAATCGAGGAACAATTTGATTTCAATTAAATGTTTATTTTTGAAGACGAATCGGAAAACGAACCTGCAGTTTAACAGAACTTTGGCTTTGAATTCGTCCTGATCGCACATGAGCAGAGAGGAGTGAGATGATCTTTTTACTCTGTCTGCCTTTCTGGCAGTGAAAACAAATTTTAAATCATTCCCAACGGAAACTTACTGTTTTTAGTGACGTCATAAAGAACACAAACGGGCATGGAGAACTAATGTAACATTAAATAAGGTGGTGTAAAAAACGCTACATTAACGGCGGTGAACTTCCAAAATTTCAAGAACCTTTAAAATATTTATTTTATTTCAATTGAATTATCGACTGAACACTGGAGAACACAAATCGCCTTATTGACACTTTCAAAAACTTACCGTTTAGCAATACTTGGACATAATATTATGGCGTGTTAGGTCATCTCAACCAATCAAATTTGGCCTTCGCAGACCCCGCCCACGTCCTTGTTTTCTTAAGACTGCACAGGGTGAGGTGTTCTATGAACTCTCTAGTTTGTTGTTTTTAAAAATATAAACATCAGATCATGTCACCATGTAAAATATTCTGATGGATCTGGCTTAGGGGATAAATGTGCTCGGATTACATGAGTGATTTCAAAGTACGAGCTGGCATAAGCGTGTGCAATTACTGGAGGTTACGAGGTAGTGTTGAGGTTGTTCGAGGAAACTCCCTTGCATTTTCCATCTCAATCTGTTTGTGTCAGCACCCATATCCCCACCTTGGTGTTTATTGTGGTTTTCCCCATTGTAATGTATCATGTGTTTTCCTTTTGTTGAAATCATGAAGGACAGGAGTGCACTTGGGTTACAAGGATTACAAGGAAATTATGCGCAGGAGGAGGCATTCGGCCCATCACGCTTGCGTCACACCATACCAGATTTTTAAAATAAATCCATCAATACCCCTGCCCTTCGTGTGCAGCTTTTGGCTGCTGGTTACATCATTGGTTAGGGGTGCGGATATGCCACTGATGCAGTGCCCCCATTACCAGTACACTGGTATCATTTCACCAACCTCGAAAGGATGACAGGCTGATTCAACCCATGGTGTTTATTCAGCGGGAAAACGGATTTGAACTCAGATCCTAGGATCCCAAGCCACCACCCGAACCGTATAAAGCCAACACCAGGTTCAAATTCTACTAACTCTCTTGCCAAGCAGTAACATGAGATGGAAGCCTCCAGAACTACATACGCCCACGAGAGGGGGAAGGACAGCGCTCGCGGAGAGCAGAGAGTCTGGGCTGCCGATAGTGTCGCCCCACGAGAAATATAAAAAGGACCACCAACAGTAGTCCTTCTCTCTGTGCACTGGGCTCTCTCTCTCTCTCTATCTCTCTATCTCTCTCTGTGCCCTGAATGCTCTCTGCTTGGCTGTCTACTCCCTGCTCCATGGACTCTGCCCCTCACCCCCCTTACCGTTCCTTGTTTGACAACACCAGCATTCTGTTATTGTATCTCTCTCGGTGTGTGTTTTTTACTGTCATGGTGCACTGTGGTGCCAGGCAAAGCGTTGAGTCCTTCGAGTCGCTTGACCCTCGCAGAATTTTGACAGGATGATCTGGCGCAAGCCAGACACTCAAGCCGCATGGTGTCTTTCGTGTCTCATATTCTCCTCCTTCTGTCCTGTCACCCAAATGAGTTGATAAGTTTGTCGTTGGCACAGTGGGCCACAGGAGGATTGTCATTATTTATTCACTGGTACCAGTTTTTCGCCACTTGTGGCCAGCTCTCTTCTTTTCTCCTTTGCCCTGTTTTTCTGGTTATTAAAATCTTCCTGTAAATGAGAACCTGTGTCTTGACATTTGGAATGCCAACATTGGGGAACTCCAAGCATGTACAATTAATTTGCAGAATAAACCCTCAAAACGGGTAGCATCTGGAATGGCGCATTTAATGTGCCATCGGTAAAGATGAGTGCTCGGCTAATTCACTGTCAGCAGATTTGTTACAGGCCGGACGGTTTTTAACCATTGGCGTGTATGCAAATTAACTGCGGATGATTGGACAAATTTGAGCCATTCCGTCTGGTGGACCCTACGGTCGTTAGAAGACAACTGACTGTTCCAACATATACTATAAACGTCTCAAATGCATGAATATCCTTTGGAAAATTACGGTTAAAAAGGAGAAAATAATCGTAACAACGGTGGCCAGTTTATCCTCGACTTTCATCGTGGGCAGCCTGTGACTCCTGGTTGCATCATTTTCTGGGGGTGCAGCTGTGCAACTGCTGTAATGCCCTATATTGACAGTACACTGGTACTCATTTCGCCAACCTCAGAAGGACGACAGGCTAAGTCCAACCCAACCTGGTGTTAATTAAATGATAACATGCTAAAACTCAAGACCGAAGATCTTAAGCCAGCTACCTCAACCGCGAAGCCAACACCAGGCCTACTTTCATTGCTCTGTAGTACGTTTAAGAAACATCTTTGGAGTGAAACAAAGCTTAACTTTCAAAAAGTCTGAATTACTGGATCATTATGTGGTCACTTTACATCCTTGCATGGAATAATGCAACTTATTGTGCACTCGATTGTGTTCCTTTAAAATGTCCATGTTCTGAATCTTGTCGTGTTTTACGTGCTTGCTATGTTCCTGTTAAAGTCGATTGCAACTTTGCGACAGCTTCCTGAACAGCCATGAGAATGATTTCAATACTTTCTTCATTTGACAAAGGCATTCTTGAAGGGAATCTGAAAAAAGAAGATGTAAGCTATGTATGAAGAATTTTTGGGAGACATTTTGCTGAAAGTGTTAATTTTCCCAATGGATGGAGACTTTTGGGACACCCTGTATTTGTGCACAATTTCTGTGTACCTTGCCCCACTTGTTCATCGTTGGCTGTGACACACAACATGACGTCACATTTACATTTCACACCACTGGAGGACGAGACACATTGCTGTCTCTCCATAATCACTGTGAAGTAAGTGATTTACAGGTGATGTGATGGAAGAAAGAGACAAGCATTAGCTCTGAAATCGTGGACTGGGAGAGTTGGCCAGTCACGTGCAACCTGGTAGAGCTGAGGGTTGCAGGCTCACCCAGAAATCCAGATGAACATTGCACAGGAATCTTTTTATGCAACCTGAAATTCTGTTTGCCTCACTTAACTATTGCTGTTTGATTATGCTGACTACACAACTGTCTTTGATCTCCTCAAGTGCGAAATTCTTTTTCTGATTTTTTTTATGTGTACAAAATCTGGATGA
>CM068964.1:87787381-87798498 GCA_035128595.1 Eptatretus atami
ACTGGTGTTAGTCTTTCGACATCTTGGCGTATTGATTTCGTTATTCAAAAAATCTTCACGTCCGGTCGGCCTCAAAAAAAAAGTGTCGTCAGTATTCCGTTGAATACATCAAGTATGGATTCATTCCATCCCTGACGAACACACAGTCACCGATGTGTTTGTTGTGTGTATCACGCTGTCCAATGAAGCAATGAAACCATCTCGACTGAGCGAGCACCTGAGTAAAAAGCACAGTGATAAGTCTGTGCAGAGGTCAGCTATTTCCAATCGCTGAAAGAGAAATTTGAGAAGCGATCCACGGTAACGACAATGTTCAAAGCCAGCCAAAAGCTCGTGGATAAAGGACTGGAAGCATCGTATAAGCTGTCATTGCTCATCGCCAGATCTGGAAAACCGTATTCAATCGGCGAACAGTTGATCAAACCGGCTGTTGGGGAAGTGATAAAAACTGTTATGGGCCAGGATCCGTATCCAGTTCTCGTCGATTGCGCTCAGCAATGATTCCTGGCCACGCGGATTGATGAAATGTCATCAGATGTAGAAGATAAGCCGTGTTGTGAGCTGAGAAGCACGCACTTCGCCATCCAGCTGGATGAGTCCACTTTGCGTGACAGTGAAGCTCTGTTACTCTGCTACGTTCGCTTCATCCGTGATCAGGAAATGGTGGAAAATTGTTGTTTGCCCGCTCTCTCCAGACGATACGAAGGTTCTTCCATCTTCCAAACGTTGGAGAAGTACTTTACTGATAAGAACATACCGATGGAGAACATTCTCGCTTGCGCGACGGACGCGGCACCAGCGATGGTTGGCCGCCGGCGTGGTTTTATTGCGCTTCTCAAGAACCAGGTACCGTCCGTGTTCGCCATTCACTGGGTCGTGCACCGCCAGCATTTTGTAGCAAAAGCTCTCAGCACCAGACTTCATACATCACTCCAAATAGTAATCAAAGCAGTGAATAAAATTCTTTTCTCCTTTGCCCTGTTTTTCTGGTTATTAAAATCTTCCTGTAAATGAGAACCTGTGTCTTGGACATTTTGGAATGCCAACATTGGGGAACTCCAAGCATGTACAATTAATTTGCAGAATAAACCCTCAAAACGGGTAGCATCTGAATGGCGCATTTAATGTGCCATCGGTAAAGATGAGTGCTCGGCTATTCACTGTCAGCAGATTTGTTACAGCCGGACGGTTTTAACCATTGGCGTGTATGCAAATTAACTGCGGATGATTGGACAAATTTGAGCCATTCCCGTCTGGTGGACCCTACGGTCGTTAGAAGACAACTGACTGTTCCAAAATATACTATAAACGTCTCAAATGCATGAATATCCTTTGGAAAATTACGTTTAAAAGCAGAAAATAATCGTAACAACGGTGGCCAGTTTATCCTCGACTTTCATCGTGGGCAGCCTGTGACTCCTGGTTGCATCATTTTCTGGGGGTGCAGCTGTGCAACTGCTGTAATGCCCTATATTGACAGTACACTGGTACTCATTTCGCCAACCTCAGAAGGACGACAGGCTAAGTCAACCCCAACCTGGTGTTAATTAAATGATAACATGCTAAAACTCAAGACCGGAAGATCTTAAGCCAGCTACCTCACGCGAAGCCAACACCAGGCCTACTTTCATTGTCTTTTAGTACGTTTAAAGAACATCTTTGGAGTGAAACAAAGCTTAACTTTCAAAAAGTCTGAATTACTGGATCATTATGTGGTTCACTTTACATCCTTGCATGGAATAATGCAACTTATTGTGCACTCGATTGTGTTCCTTTAAATGATCCATGTTCTGAATCTTGTCGTGTTTTACGTGCTTGCTATGTTTCCTGTTAAAGTCGATTGCAACTTGGCGACAGCTTCCTGAACCAGCCATGAGAATGATTTCAATACTTCTTCATTTGACAAAGGCATTCTTGAAGGGAATCTGAAAAAAGAAGATGTAAGCTATGTATGAAGAATTTTGGAGACATTTTGCTGAAAGTGTTAATTTTCCCAATGGATGGAGACTTTTGGGACACCCTGTATTTGTGCACAATTTCTGTGTACCTTGCCCCCACATTGTTCATCGTTGGCTGTAACACACACATGACGTCACATTTACATTTCACACCCACTGGAGACGAGACACATTGCTGTCTCTCCATAAATCACTGTGAAGTAAGTGATTTTACAGGTGATGTGATGGAAGAAAGAGACAAGCATTAGCTCTGAAATCGTGACTGGGAGAGTTGGCCAGTCACGTGCAACCTGGTAGACTGAGGGTTGCAGGCTCACCCAGAAATCCAGATGACAATTGCACAGGAATTTTTATGCAACCTGAAATTCGTTTGCCTCACTTAACTATTGCTGTTTGATTATGCTGACTACACAACTGTCTTTTATCTCCTCAAGTGCTGAAATTCTTTTTCTGATTTTTTTTATGTGTACAAAATCTAGGAGACAGGGCAAAAGGCAACGTACTTCCTGACAGTACAGCAACAAACTCGGGGAATGAGAGAGGAGAGGAGGTAATCTTCAAGAGGATTGAGTTGGGTCGGATTAATGGGGGTAGAAAAGATTGCTGTTTGGGATTACGTTGTAGCCTGGTGTTGGCTTAACGGGTTGGGTGTGGGCTTGGGATCTTAGGGTCCTGAGTTCAAATCTCACTTTCCCGTTGAAATAATACCAGGTGGGGTTGACTCCGCCTGTCATCCTTCTGAGGTCAGCAAAATGAGTGCCAGCTTGCTGGGATGATTGAACCATTCGAGTGTCCTGTGTCAGAGTGGTGACCATCCAGGATTGTGCTCAATAGCCCAGGAGACTGCTTAGGCAGCACCAACGCTCTGCATGGAGTATGGTTCCAATGGATTGGATTGGATTACGTGTTGTACAAAATCTTGGAGACAGAGAGAAAAAGGCAACGACTTACTGACAGTGGGCAACAATTGAGGGAATGAGAGACGAGAGGTAATCTCAAGAAGTTTAAGTTGGGTAGGATTAATGGGGTAGAAAAGATTTCTGGTTGGGATGATGGTGACACACGCCTGGTGTTGGCTTCACGGCTAAGGTGGCGGCTGGCTTACGATGTTCGTTGCTTGATTTTGAGTCCCTGTCGTTCTGTTGAAATAACATTTGGTGGGTTGACTCAGCCTGTCGTCCCTCCGAGGTCGGCAAAATGAGTTCCAGCTTCTTGGGTTAATATAGTCATTTTGAGTATCCTGCATCAGAGTGGCGACTCGTCCAGGATTGTACTCCTTAGCCAAATGAAACTACCTCGGCTCCCCATGCAGCTCACGGCATGAAAGGAATGGTTGATTATGATGGTGATATGGGATGGTGCTGCACCGTTTCATGAAATCATGGAGGCTGCTGCTGTTGCTACGGCTGCTGCTGCAACTACTACTACTAACACGTTTAATAGCCCATTTATTTAGTTTTAGGAAAATACTTCACGAACTGTCTGGTTCAGCCTGACATTCAACTGGACAAATTTATAACTTGTTCAGGGTGCATGTCGTAACTTATCTACTCTTTGCGAAGATCGCGGTGGGATATTGATCATCTAACAGCAAGGAGAGAGGATGTCCAGTTTAACGTCCAACACATTAATCGGGCTGGGAATGGGCCCAGAGACTAGGCAGCTCAAAGTCAGTGTGCTACTGCTGTGCCATCCTGTTGGATACCAGAGGAGAATGATGATATGATCACATGAAAAAAATCACGAAGTGTGTTTGCAATTATTTTTTCAGCTAAGTGGTCATGAAACACTTTTGTTGACAAACATGGCTGAAAGGGTGCACGGTTGTGCAAATGGGCAGTTCGATTTATTTATTGGCGAACCTGCAGATTGATGTGCCCTCTCGTGTAGTGGTTCTCAAAGTGGTCCCTACCGCCCCCAGTGGGCGCTGGGAACTTTCAGGGGGGTGCTCCAGACTCCGAGTGTTAGTGGGCGCTGGCAATGATTTGGGGGCACTGGCGATTTAGAGGAGCAGCGGCGATTAGGAGCACTCATTGTGCTTCCTGCAGTCTGAACAGGTTACCCGGCGCCATTTGGCAAATTGGCCATACAATGCCCGTTGCGTCCTCCTCGTTTGCCGTGGCGCCGTCCAGAGAGAAATTAAAGACAGGCAATGAGCAGGTAGGCCTTTTTGTAAATAATGAACACATTTTAAAATGTATTTATCTGAAAATCATTAAGTTCTTCAAGCATGTTACAGACTTTTTTTACCAACAATGCAAGTCAGTGTTTTTTTTAATACACACGTGTGTGAATACCATATACATGTGTTATGATCCCGCAGTGCAATTCGCAGCGAGGCGTGAGTACTGAGGCGGCGCGGCATTGTGTTTTAAGGCGCGCGCTGTTGTAGCTGCCGTTGGAAATGTGAAGAAAAAATTTTTGGACGCGCAGAGTGAAAATCGATGCGCGCGCTGACCAGAGACCGCAAATATATAATTATTGTTTGGCCTTATCACTGGTGTTAGTCTTTCGGCATCTTGGCGTATTGATTTCGTTATTCAAAAAATCTTCACGTCCGGTCGGCCTCAAAAAAAAAGTGTCGTCAGTATTCCGTTGAATACATCAAGTATGGATTCATTCCATCCCTGACGAACACACAGTCACCGATGTGTTTGTTGTGTGGTTATCACGCTGTCCAATGAAGCAATGAAACCATCTCGACTGAGCGAGCACCTGAGTAAAAAGCACAGTGATAAGTCTGTGCAGAGGTCAGCTATTTCCAATCGCTGAAAGAGAATTTGAGAAGCGATCCACGGTAACGACAATGTTCAAAGCCAGCCAAAAGCTCGTGGATAAAGGACTGGAAGCATCGTATAAGCTGTCATTGCTCATCGCCAGATCTGGAAAACCGTATTCAATCGGGCGAACAGTTGATCAAACCGGCTGTTGGGGAAGTGAAAAAACTGTTATGGGCCAGGATCCGTATCCAGTTCTCCGTCGATTGCGCTCAGCAATGATTCCGTGGCCACGCGGATTGATGAAATGTCATCAGATGTAGAAGATAAGCCGTGTTGTGAGCTGAGAAGCACGCACTTCGCCATCCAGCTGGATGAGTCCACTTTGCGTGACAGTGAAGCTCTGTTACTCTGCTACGTTCGCTTCATCCGTGATCAGGAAATGTGAACAATTGTTGTTTGCCGCTCTCTCCAGACTGATACGAAGGTTCTTCCATCTTCCAAACGTTGGAGAAGTACTTTACTGATAAGAACATACCGATGGAGAACATTCTCGCTTGCGCGACGGACGCGGCACCAGCGATGGTTGGCCGCCGGCGTGTTTTTATTGCGCTCTCAAGAACCAGGTACCGTCCGTGTTCGCCATCACTGGGTCGTGCACCGCCAGCATTTTGTAGCAAAAGCTCTCAGCACCAGACTTCATACATCACTCCAAATAGTAATCAAAGCAGTGAATAAAATCAAGGTGTCGTCTCTGCATGATCGGCTGTTTTGTCAGCTTTGCCAGGAGAATGATGAACCATTCGAGAGGCTCTTGTGCATACCAAAGTTCGATGTTGTCCAAAGGACTTGTTGACCCGTTTCCATGCCTCTTCTCGACAGTGGTCGAGTTTCTGTCGGAAATTGATACAGAGTTATCGGAGAAAGTGAATGTGATTGAGCATTGATGTGGCTTACCTCGCGGACATATTCAGTGTACTGAATGATGTCAACAAACAACTCCAGGGTGACCATATGACACTGATTAAAGCAAAGAAAGTGATCGGGCCGTTCGTAACAAGGCGACTCTGCACAGGGAAACCTCAGCCGCAGAGATATGTACCACTTTCCCCGGTTGGCAAAGGAAACTACTGTTTCTGATGAAGAGCTGCTCGTTTATTGCAATCACCTTGAGAAGATTTGTGGAGATATGGAGCAGCATTCAGAGACATGCTAGAACTGTCGGTGCCAGCATGGGTGATGAACCCATTCAAATGTGACATTCGAGATGTGAAGCGTGAATTACAGGACAAAATTATCAACTTGTGGAATGATGATGAGGCGAAGTCAAGATTCTCGCAGCATGAATACGGAAAATTCTGGATTCTGGAGCGGGGCGAATACCCCGCATGTGGACAGAGGCAGAACTGCTGCTGATGGCGTTCCCCACATCATACCTCGTTGAAAGAGGGTTCAGCGCCATGATGGTGCTGCTGACCAAGTATCGAAACCACCTTGACATTACCAAGAGGGGCGATCTGCGTCCTACCTCACTGAGATGGGGCCAGATGTTCGTAATCTCGCAGCGAGTCACCAGGCCCACCCTTCACACTAACGGTATTTGGGCCTGTGATAACAGATTCCCAGTTTGCCTCACCTGACCTGTTCTGCTGAAACATTGTAGGTAGTGCAAAATAAAATAGAAAAGTAAAGTAAAATAAAGTAAAATATTATTCAGAAAATATTTGGCTTCTGTTATTTTTGCTTCCTATCTACATAATTCGGACTATCCTATTGCCCTGGGTGTCCGACCACGAACGATAGGACAAGGGGCATTGGGCCAGTCCAAGAGGGCAGAAGGGCGGTAGTCAAAAAAAGTTTGAGAACCACTGCTCTTAGTGGATAACAAGGTGTTACATAGACTTTGCGGTAAATGGGTAAAGGATGATCTGTGCTTCACTGATTTCCCCACCCCACCCGCATTACTTTTTTAATTATCATATTGTTGCGGCCACGGTACCGAGACACCAGCTTGTCTATTATCATATAGGTGTCGTCCACCAGACGGCGGTCTCCTTGGGTTAACCTGAGGCGGTCCCTTCGGGTGGGTGCCTGGAATGTCCTATCCCTAAGAGAGGATGATCCCGTCTCTGTTGTCATCTGAGCTCAAGCGTTTGGACATCGGGATTGCAGCTCTCTCTGAGGTTCGGGAGACCGGATTGCGGCGAGATAATGGTGGGTGTTTACACCTACTATTGGTCTGGTCGCTCTGATGGTTGCCATACCCAAGGAGTTGCTGTGGCTGTGTCCAATAAGCTGACCCCAATGATAATTGAGGGTAACACCGGTCAACGAGCGTATTATGAGATTAAGGATTCGTCACTCCTAGGTGTCATTTCCCTGGTCTCTGTTTATGCTCCGACTGAGGCGAGTGATCTCACCGTGAAGGACGCATTCTACGCCACGCTCGAGTCTGTGGTTGATCATGCCCCAGACGAGTACACTTCTAGTCTTGGGGATTTCAATGCATCGACTGGAACTGATAGGGATGGTTATGAGATGTGTGTTGGTCCCCATGGGTCAGGAACTATGAACCAGAATAGCACTAAGTTCCTTGACTTTGCAAGAAGTCATGGACTTAGTGGCTGGTTCATGGTTTCAGCGCCCACAAGCTCATCGCTGGACTTGGTATTCCAACGCTGGCGGTGCGCAAAGGAGATTGACCAATCCTCATTGACGGTCGCTGGAGGATGATCCAGAACTGCAGGGTCTACCGGAGTGCTCAGTTCCTCAATACTGACCACAGGCTTGTTGTAGCAACTCTAAAGCTGCACCTTAAATCCTGGAGGAGAATGTACCATCCAGCCTAGGCTGGATGTTGGCAAGCTCAGGATGAGAGAGTAGCTGAGGAGTTTGCGAAACAGCTGAGTGGACACTTGGGGGGTCTGGTGCTTTGGGGGTCCTGAAGAGTTGTGGAGTGCCTTCAAGACCACCATCCTTGATGTTGCCGGTGGATGTCTTGGAACTCACCGCAGGGCAAAGAAGAATTTTGTCTCTCAAGGACACTGGATACCATTACCAGAGTCGCAGGGCCAGGCTGAATGGCAAAGCTGAGCTGTTCAGGGAGCTGAGGCGTAAAACTGTACGTGCACTGAGGGTGGACAAGGAGGCCTATGTGCGAGGAATCTGTGAGGGGGTAGAGCATCACCTGTGGACAGGTGATTCTCGTCCCGCTTACAGGGGAATTCGCGCATTGCGTTCATCCAAGCCCATCCCTCGGAGCACTGCAGTTAGAGCAGAGAGTGGTAGCTCTTGACAGAGGAGTCTGAAGTGAAGGCCCGCTGGGCCGGTTACTTTGAGCGGTTGTACCAAGCTGATGCCCCAGCTGTCGAGTTGGACGTCAAGGGTGTTACAATCCCTGTTGCTGACCCTCAAATCAACTGTGGTCCACCTTTGCTTGTGGAAACACGGGCTGCGGT
The DNA here is from genome assembly GCA_035128595.1 of Eptatretus atami. NCBI lineage: Eukaryota > Metazoa > Chordata > Myxini > Myxiniformes > Myxinidae > Eptatretus > Eptatretus atami. The sequence goes on from CM068964.1 coordinate 87,795,515, forward strand.
GAACCGGTTGAAACGGGGCAAAGCTCCCGGGATCTGTGGCATCCATGCTGAACTTCTCAAGGCTGGTGGAAATGCTGCACTCATGTCGTTGCATTGCAGTTTTTGTGCTCTGCCTGGAACACAGCATCATCCCAAACTGACTGGAGAGGGCCTTGTTGTTCCCTCCTGGAAAGGGAAGGGTGATCGCCAAGACTTGCAACAACTACCGAGGGGTGACGCTGCTCTCAGTGCCGGGCAAGTCTTGCTCGGAAATTCTTGATAGGGTTCGCCACCATCTGCTTGAGCACCAGCGTCCAGAGCAGTCAGGCTTTACACCAAAGAGGTCAACGATTGACCGTATCCTTGCTCTTCGTGTCCTCTCCGAACGCAGAGAGAGTCTCGGCAGGGGCTGCTTGCAGCCTATGTGATCTCTGTAAAGCGTTCGATTCAGTGAATCGGGATGCCTCTGGAGGATTCTTGGTCTTCGTGGGTGCCACCAAAACTGATCGATCTGAATGTCTGACTCTACTCTGGTACTGAGAGTGCTGTGAAGTGTGTGGTACCATCTCTGACTTATTTCCAGTTGTTACTTGAGTTCGTCAGGGGTGTGTACTGGCCCCCACACTTTTCAGCACTTGTATGGACTGTTTTAGGAGATGTCGAGAGATCAAGCTGCGCGTTGCATCGTTGGAATGTCAAGATCTCGCGACCTTGATTTTGCAGATGATGCAGTCATCTTTGCGGAGACTTTAGATATCCTTTTTGGAGCCCTCGAGGTGCTGAATGAGGAGTCGGAGCCGCTGGATTACGGGTGGTTTCTTGGGTCAAACTAAGATCCAGGTTTCGGTGACATCTTGGATGCTGCTTTCCTGTCGTTGTCTGTTTGTGGTGAGGATGTATGAGGTCGTGGAGAGTTCACTTACCCTGCAGTGATATTGCATGTCTCTGCTGGCTGTTGAGCTCAGAGTGCAATAAGTCTGGGTCGGCTTGGGAGTCATTGGATTCACTGGATCATGGTGTGTCCCTGCCCGGTACCTGCTCAGGAGGATGAATGTCCGATCTATAGGTCCTTGGTGCTACGTCTTGGCTCTATGTGTGCAGACTTGGACTCTGACCAGGATCTGACGACAGAGACTATTCTTTGGTACTCAGGTCTCTCGGAAATCTTGGCATCGCTGTTCGGCATTTTGTCCACGAGCGGTTGCTTAGAGAGACCAAGATGAGATTGTTACCTACATAGTCCTGAGTGTCAGCTGCGGCTGTTATGGACATGGGCTCGTTTTTCTGATGCGCTGTCCTGCTCACCAGATTCTACTCAGCGCGGGAGTCTCGTGAGTGAGGAGGCAGTGGGCGACCACGTTTGCCTCGTGGTTGCAGCAGGTTGACCATCATCTCAAGAGATTGGGGATGCGGCCTGGCATCTGCCTGGGGATGGCCGACGCGCCCCTGGAGTACCGGCGGAAGGGATCGCAGCGACGCGCTGTTCTGGCACATGCTCCCATACCTTGACCTGACCTGGGTAAATGGAATGATTGTTGCTTCACTGATTTTCCCACCCACCCGCATTACTTTTTTTATCATTTGTTGCGCCACGCGGTACCGGACACAGCTTGTCAACTCGGGATATCTGCCGGTTGTCCTCGGTGGAGCGCACCTGGGGCCACGTCAAATTAACGTTGCGGTACGGTGGTTGTTTTAAACCACGAACGCCACCCAGTCAACCACGAGTTCCAGTGTCCATGTCTAATTATTCGTTTAACTAGAGTCACGCGGTTACCTGAGCCGGGAGCGCCCTCGCAAAGCACCAATTTATCTTATTCGATTTTTTATTGGCGGTGCCGGCGTTTTTACCGCTGGTAATGCCGACTATTATTGGTCAAATCTGTGTAATTACTCCAGTCTATCTTGGTTTGGACAATGCTAGACAATGGAAAGAAAGGACAAACACGGACGTTGGAAATCGCAATGATTTATTATTAATAAAATAATAAAATGGAAATAACTATTTTCTGAGGTAAATAAAGAATGAATTCAAGCAAAATCAAATGCCAGGAAAGAGACAAAGAGCAGATGCTTTCGGGGTTTGACGTACTTACAGCAAACAAAGACTGGGTACCCACTCATTCAGGGCGAGGGAAGATCGTCTGCTCACCAGAAAGTAGTCGTCCTGAAGTGAAAACGCTCTGAAATGCTGGTGCTTTGTTCAACATCCGTCACAGCACCCAGCTTTCTGCACCCTCTCGCAAACACTTGAACGCAGTCGAATCTGGAGGCACCGGGATCGTCTGTCGCGGGTTTGCACCTGGTGTTGTTGGTGACCGACCCGTGCCTCACTTGTTGGCCGGCGTGCTCACACCCACACGGACACCACACTGCTCGCTTGCAAACACTGGAAGGACGAACTGTCTTTGCGCTGGTCAGACACCCGCTTCTTGCTCGCTTCTCAAGCTTATCTCTTCTCATTCTCCCTCCCGTTCTTCTCGCTTCTTTCGTCCCGCTTTTCTCATCGTTGCTTTTCTTTTTCTCGAACGGACCTTCCCTTCGTTTTTATATCTGTGGTGCGTCCGCCCAGCTCAGCCCCGCCCTCCACTGGCACGGTTACCATGACGACCGTGGCCTCAAAAAGGCGGGCTTCGGAGCTCACAAGATTGTTGCTGGGAAGAATGGGGAGAGGCTTCAGAGCTCTGAAGAATGTTGTAAACGTGTCTGTCGTAAAGAAAACTTCCATAAGAGGGGATCGATCTTTACCCTTCTCAACCATCATTAGATCCATAGACATGGGATGGGGCTAATCGAACATGCATTTAAGAATAACTGTCTGAGGACCTGGATGTGTGATGTATTCATCAGATCCGGTTCTGAATCCGTAACAATATTTTTTGTCTGATCCGATTGTGAAAAAGCAAATGCGGTTTCGGATTTTGATTGTACCTTTATAACTTTAAGCAGCAAAGGTCAATGTGAACGGTTGAGTTTTTTTTCGGTGTTTCATGTTTTTTTTTTTA
>CM068964.1:87859506-87871856 GCA_035128595.1 Eptatretus atami
TTTGTATCGGTGCTAATATTTGATGGTGTTGGTGAACATGCTGCTTCCGGCTGTGCAATGAATGCAGGATGTCTGTTTGTCCAACGTTCTTGACAAACTGTCCAGAAGACAGTGATGGGGGACGTTCATAAACTTCATCCTTACGGAGTTCCAGGACAGCAACAAGCTTTTGTATGGAGCTATTGCGTCCATTTCTCAGAGTCCACTTGGCAGATTATGCGTTTCTCAAAGTTTGTGAGCTTCTTTCTCTTTGGTAGTGGGTTCATACAGATCTCTTAACTGTCTGTCCTGACCATTGCATCAGGCATGGACTGACATAAAACTCATCGATCATGAAGCAAACCTATATTGCATATTATTGTCAAGGGGGAACCACGAGTGAGGGGCCGTCTCGGGTTCCTCTGCGGACTCACGGAATCGGAGGCCGTCGCACATGAATAACTTCGTACCATGGCGGGTCGCTAATCGACCGCGAACGCCAATAACTGGACCACGTGACTAAGGATCCTTCGTCTGACAACCGTTTACCGAAGAACGCATGACCTTACCAGGGAATCGTGTCCTCAGTATGTACTTGCATTATTTAGGATACTTACCGGATCAGATGCAGCCGAGCGGAGCTGCCAAGTACATACCGGCTATTTACCAGATTTCTGGGGAACAACGTCCCGGCAAAGCTTAGCTGCGGGCCCTTCTAGACCTCCGTCGAGTCGTGAGTTATCGGAGAGCTGCATTGCTGTATGTAACATTCGTACTTGCTTAATTTGAGATTTTTAGGAAAGTCATTCCCAATTTATGTTATGGGTTGACCTCAGGGCACTGCAGTGAGTGCACCGGTAACCCGGAGGGTGTTGTGGCAGAAAAACAGAACAATTATGGTTCACCAATTTGAAATTACTACTCTATTGTCTGAATTCTGAAAATTATGTTTAAAAGACCATTTGACTTAAAGATTTTATGCCAACAATGGCCGGTTAACAGTTCCTTGCGAGCTGAACCAAGTCACTAAACGCACACACAGCGCATATGTAAAAGGCCTCATTTAGCATCCATACATCATTTTGAAAGTCCCACATTGGCACACAAGGCACCATACTCAAATGGCCTAGCTGGAATACCGTATCCTAACTTTAGATGTACATATTGTCTTCAGAAACAGATGTATTTTATTGCTGAGGGATAAGAATTTGAAACACTTATAATGTATCCCACGCCCAGAAGTAGAAACAACACAAAATATTGATAGAGTACCAAGCACTGTATACCATTTAAGACCATACTTGTGGGCATAATGGTTGGAGCCTCCGCTCTGAGTTTGGGAGGTCGGTGGTTCAACTCTCGGCTGAGTCTTGCCAAAGATTACAAAAAAGTACCAACTGCTTCCATGCTTGATGCTCAACATTGAAAAGGCAAATATTGCTGGGAAGGCGATGGCAAACCACCCAGTATAACCCTTGCGAAGAAACTTCTTTGGCAGAACCAATGCTTTGTAAAGAATAGGCATCATCATCATCATCATCATTAATCATCATCATCATCATGATCATCCAGAATAAGTGAACTGGTAAGACACAGGACATCTCCTACGATGAAGTTGTTAGGTTTGGGCCAATCACTTCGCCATTGCAGACAGGTCGGTGGTGTCTCTGTCTTATGCCACTCCTTTCTGGTGTTTCACCCTCTGGTCTTTCCGTGCTTTGTCCCCCCCCCCCCCCCCGGTTCTGCAGGCATACATGGTCCACCATCAATCCCTTCTGGTGAAACTCCTAAATCCAGGATCACTGCTCTGTTCCACTCATTTGTTCCTCTTTTTTTCCCCCACCTCTGGAACAAACTTCCACATCCTCTTCAATCTCATTCTTCCCTCAAGGTCTTCAAGACAACTGTTCACAATCATCTCAGATCTCAAAACAAGATCTCTTCCACCCTCATTACCCACCCCAATCTTCTTCCAATTTTCAGTTCCCCCCCCCCCCTGAGAGTTTCCTTCTGTATCCATATTATCCACCCCACACATCCTTTCCTGCCACCCATTCCTCCCACATCCATTGTTTGGCAAAGTCTCCCTCTATCTTGGCCTTCTACTCTGCTGTTGGTATTTCCCCCATCACTTTACTGTCCTTTTGCATCCTGTTATGTCCTGGTCCATTCAGTGTACTAGCTCTTCCACGAGCCTCGACGATGTACACAAAAAAAACAACAAACTCTTGACTTCCAGTCATCTCTGAATGCAGCAAGCAAATCAGGTCTGTACATATTCTAATAGAGAATTGTAATAATTAATTCCTTGGTGCCTCAATGTTGAAACTTTGTTGAGTCTGTACAAAGATTGCTTTTTGTAGCCGTCATACGCCACTCCTTCGTGGACATAGTAGACTATCTTCAAATTGAAACCACACACTATCTCATTTTTCCAGAGGGTCCCTTCCGCAAAAGTATGCTAGTAGACTAAAGCTGTAAGGGGTGTTGAACAATTTTCTTTATTTTGGCCCTTATGAGAAATAGCTCCTGGATTACAAATACCAAACCTTAAAATGGATAAGAAAGAAACTCCAAATTTTACTGGACCTTGATTTGACCCGAAATATTCCAAATAAGCCATTATCACCAGACCTTATTGTGCCTAAAAAAGTTCAGATACTAGATTTTAATGGAAGATTTAAATGTCCCCAAACCCTCACCCAATAGCATCAAAGAGAAAACCATATACGGGGTTGGAATCTGAAGACCCAAACCAGCTGTTTGACGATACGAGTTTTGGAACACCTTACGGAGTCTCACAACCCCCTCAGCCGGGCCACTGGGGCAGCTGGGGCCACGGCGGACCCACCGGGAATGTCTATGTCGGAGGGCCAAGACCCTCGGAGCAGGCATTTAACGTGCCAGCTTTCCTCTCCGATCCGATGACGAATCCTATGACCAACATGGCAATGGCGTACGGCTCTACGCTGGCAAGTCAGGGAAAGGAGGCCATGGAGAAAAATGTAAGAATTTATTTTGTCATCGGGTTAGTTGAGGGAGTTTCGAGTGAGGTTGATCGGTCGTTAATTACAAATGACCTTTTTGTCATACTGTATCTGTTTTTTGGGGATTGACATGCTACGGGTGTTTGTAACCTACTCGTACATTCACACTTGAACTTGATTCGTGTGCATTGCATTTTTTATTATTTTTTATTTTTTTACAATATTCTTCCTTACCTCAGATCGACAAATACATGTCGGTGAACAAGCTGAAGTACTATTTTGCTGTGGACACGGTGTACGTCGGGAAGAAACTGGGAATCCTCTTGTTTCCATTCATGCACAAGGTGAATGTGACTTTGATTTGGCTTTTGTGGCCGTCACTAACCCAGCGTGTATGTGCACGTCACTGGTGCTTGAACTAGATCGGTAGTTTTGAAACTTTCAATCCCAGCTCCAACAGTGTGCTGCCATTTGGTGAGAACAGTTTTGGTTATGTCATGTGATTGTCATTTCGAGATTTGTGATTTTTATGATTTATTTTTAGTTTGTTGTTGTTTTTCATCTATTATATTCAGTTTGAAGGGTGAGCTGTTGTTTTTTGCAGAATACATTTTGCTTACTGATTATGTAAAACACCATAACCGGCCACTGATGATGTAATAATCTACAGTCTCTCTCTCTCTCTCTCTCTCTCTTGGAGGGAAAGTATGATGTATGTATTCTCTTCCTCTCCAAGAGGATTTGACCAAGGAAGCTGAAACTTCCAGGGATTAATGAGGGCATCCTGAAGTTGTGCATGTGCAAGTTTCGTTTGATTCCGTAAAGTTAAAAAAAAAAAAAAGTTTCGCCATCTTGGAATTTTCTTCCTTTATGGGGTTGTTGGGGGTGGGTCACAAATTTTCAAAAAGTCTGATGATGAGGCCTAATTAGTGAAAATGTCATCAAATAAAAGTTACAGGAAATGGTTGATTTAGTGGGGGTGGAGCAGTTCAGATGTTGAAAATATTTAATAGTTGGCCTGGAATTCCTGGGGAAAAAGTGAAGAGAAAATTTATTTTGGAAAATATTGGAGCAAAAATAAATTGCATTTCAAGCAAGTGCATCACAATGTCAAGAAGATTCCAAAAAAAAATTGAAATGTAATTTTTTTAATATCGTGATGTACTGTATATCGTTTTTGGCCCCATCTCTCAATGGTGAAGAATCACTTAAGAAAAAAACAAATTAAAAAATTCTCATATCTGGATTCAGATTCGGATCTTCACCAAAATAGAATTGATTTGTCCTTTTCACATACCCAACCTTTCCATCAAATTTCATCTGAATCCGTCTATAAGTTTTTGAGATATCGTGCTCGCAGACAGACGGGTGAAAACATAACCTCTGCCCACTTTTGTTTGCGGAGGTATCAATACTAAATATTATTGTGATAATGTAATTTATCGAGAAATTCTGTAATTTACGTATCCATCAAAATAGAATTCCATGTGCCTCGTGTGAAAACTCCATGTTGGAATGATGTGGTGGGAGAGTAACTGGGCTAAAGGCTCAGACAAAGCCTTTTTACAGGAACTAGTAAATATTTTACCTGTAGGGTCAGTCGACCGCCAGCTCGACTTTGTACGGCAACTTTCTCATTAGCAGAAAAGCAGTTCATCGTGGATAACTTTAATAGAAACTTTTGGTATTAGCGAATGCATATACTGTATTGGACTGGCATTCAATACTGAATTTGGCCTGCTAGTTGCATAATTTTATGAAGCATGGCTGTGCCGCTGATGCAGTGTCCCTGTACATTTTGGCAGAAATTGGTAATACATTGAGGGTGCCGGCGATAATGCATTAAAGACACCGTGGGATCTTTAAAGTCCGCCAAGGGCCAATGATGGCAGATGGGTCCTCCGGCTTAACGTCCTTCTGATCGACGGCGCACACATTGATGTCGCCCTGTGTGCAAAACACCAGGTTGGCGGTTTATACCTGGGTCTACATTAGAGCCAGGGTTAGACAGTTCAGAGGTGAGTGCATGTACCTCTAAGCTATCCTGCTGGCCTAGAAACATTTTATTAGTACAGAAGAGGATGAAATTGCTTTGGATTAAGTCCACTATACACTACTGATGTTCAAGCCACAGTGTATTAAAAGCTGCGTATTGTTTCTGCTGCAGGACTGGGAGATTTGTTACGAGAAGGATACGTCCGTGGCTCCAAGGGCTGATGTTAATGCACCTGATCTCTACATTCCCTGTGAGTTTTGTGCTGTGAATACCGTAGCATGTTTCCTCCAAGCGAGTACTTTCTCCACTGTCTCGATTCAAGTTTGGCACTTTCTTTCTTGAACTTCAATTTCTCCGTTTGGGTCGGAGCTGTTAAACATTGGGTTGTTTACATTCTCAGGTTGATTATGTGAACCGATTGCCTATACGGCAGATGTAGTGAAATTGAAGGGAAGCCAAATTCAACCAGAGCGAAGTCGATGGTGCGCCATCGCAAATCCTCGCGTTTCCCATCTAAAGCAAAGTTCAATGATGGCAAAAGGTTTCACCAAGAATGATGCAATATTAAATTTTGAGTTAAAAAAAACAACAAAAGAAGTTCTGTTTTGACCAAACAATCTGATCTTTCAAATCAAAAATCCAAACAAGCTGAGCTTTCAAATCCTTACCTCATTCAAAACAACCTGTGTGTGTTTGGTGCTTTATGGGTGCTCTCTATGCACCAGGATTCCTGTACCGACCCAAGCTTGCCTTTGGCCATCTTTGCAGGCATGGCATTCATAACTTACATCCTGCTGAGTGGAATCGCCCTTGGAATGCAAAACAGGTATAGTTTAACCACAACTTTTTATTTTCAAATTTGTTTGAAATACCTGCTTCGGGTATTGTTTTCTGTAGGTGTTTTCAATGAGGTTTTATTAATCTTAAAGTTCGGGATTATTGCCTAAAGGCACAAATTTGGCGAGAACTCCATGGCAACGTGACATGCTGCTGGATATGTAACGATATTGGCCGTTGACATGGAACTAAGCTGATGCGTTTGTGATCTGCGTCGTCCCTTCCTTGGGCACGTGTCAGGTTTTCTCCAGAGGTGTTGGGCATCCAGGCAAGCTCTGCACTTATCTGGCTCATCATTGAGACGCTGGCCGTTCTCCTTAGCCTGTACATTGTCACCGTCTGTACAGACCTCACAACCTTCGACTTAGTAGCCTATGCAGGATACAAGTATGTCGGGTGAGTTGCCACAGCATACTTGGGCACATTACCGTTGTCATATTCCATGCGTTCCAGCTTGACGTGACTGTCCATGTTGTGCCGCAGCATGATATTGAGTATCACGACCGGGTTGCTGTTTGGCTCGAGGGCATACTACGGGATGCTGGCCTGGTGTTCCTTCGCACTCATCTGGTTCTTGGTATGGTTAGCCAAATGTATTTTATACAATTCTTAAAAAGATGTTTGCAAATTTTATTTTCGTTCCATGAAATGTTGATATAGTCCGGGAGTAGTGGGGGTGAACTGGTTTTGCCGGATAAAGTTTTTTTCTTTGCTGTTTCTTATAGCCTTGGGGTAGCTCTTCATGATTCAGGGGGGTGACCGTTTGCAAGCCTTGGGCAATTTGCTATATTAACCCTTTTGTGCCGGTAAACGCATAAATAATGAAAAAAATCAGTTTTTTTCACTATTTATTGCAATGAACCCAACCAACATCATCACATTTTGCTGTGTCGATGTTTATTCACAATTATGTAACCAAAACAACTTAAGATATAAAACAATTGTGAATTACTCAGTATTAACCCTTTCCGGGCTATTTTAACCCAGGACATAAAATTTGAACACAGACAACATATGATTGCACAATAACCACCTCATCCTTACTTTAGTCACAAATAAGGTAACCAAAAACAACTTAAAGATAGAATAATGACTTAATACTCAATATTAACCCTTTCCTGACTGATTTTACCCAGCACAAAGCATTTGAACATCTATAGACAACAGGGGTCTTTGACGCATTATTGCACAAAAACCACTCAAATTATGGCATGGGATTTTCATTTCATCTCTGCTTTCCGACCTGCTGACATTGATGCAAAATAGACTGGGTTAGACACTCAATGTGTTAGTTTGACCTACCGTAAGATCAATTAAATTCGTGAAACAAACAAATAATCTGCTACTACTAGTTGCTTCCCCAATCTCCTCAAACCTTGCTACTGCACACGTGAGCAGCCAACTGCATAACAGGCACAGAAAATTGTGCAAGGCAGACCTCTGACTTGCAACCACACCTTCTCGAATTACAGGGACTTTCACTTTTGCAACCACACCTGATCATTTCAAGAACATATTCTGGAGCCAGCTTCACATCATCTGGGACTGTAATTGGTGACAGCGACTTGTTCTTGACATCTCTCATCCATCCATATTCCTCAGGGTCCAGTGCCGGTGGATGGCTAGTTTCAAGCATTGCCATAAGATTGCCTGATAGTGAGCCCTCTTGACATTTTCTGTGAAAGCCTCCTTTGTCGGTGGCAGGGTGTACAGTTTGGGTGATGATGTGTGACCCTTCCATTCTTTTTACCCCAGACAAGCAATCTTGTCTCGGACATGTCTTTGGCTTTTTTCATACCATAGCATGCATGCTATTCACTAGCTTTTTAGATTCACCCATTTTCACTGTGAGATCTACCTGTAAACTTGTCGGGTGACCTTGACAACACTTGTACTATAGACCCAATGAGCATTGCAGGCAGAGTGTTGTCTAGTTTAGGGGAGAGTTTGCCTAATAACAGTTGCAAAAAATTGCTGACAGACTCTTTGACAAGGTCTTTACTAACAGTAATGTCATAATGATCTCTGTCAATGTGTATGTCTTTCATTTCATTTCTGATAAGCTTACTAGCCTTTGTAGCAACCATTTCCGTTTCATCTTCTTCGTCATTTAGAAGACGGAGTGTCTCTGAAGCAAAGCTCCGAAATGCAACTATGTTTGCTATGCCTGGTGATGATAACACGAGCAGATCATCCCCAAACATGTCCGAAGTCTGCACAAGTGTCCTACGGAAAGTTTGTCACCACCACTGTCTACATAGGCTGTGAACAGTTCCACTGAGTTCCACATTCTCGACCTGTCCTTCGTAAGCGTCAGAACAAGAGACTCAAAGGGAAGGTATCATCTGCCTGTGCACCTTTCGTTTCACATTCACCAGGTAATGCACGAAATGAGACAAACCTCTGCCGACAGTCAGCGTGGTAACGGACATCTGCCGCATGCAGATCACTGACTGCCCCTTCAACACGATGTCGAACACTCGCTAGCAGCATCATTTTACTTTTTACGAGAATTTAGACGTTTTAGATTTTTAGTAAACACCTAGAATAGACCTTAATTTGATATATATAGCTTACCAAGGTTTTGACAGGGACTGTCTTGTGACTTTCCGAGGTATTGCAGAGTCTGCTTCTCTGTCATTCTGCCGTTTGTAACGATCTGTTATTAGTTATCATTTATGGATAGTAATATTCACTATTCTGAGTACTTCCAATCAATATCAGATTACATCGTATGATATTATTATTCGAACAGCGGTTGCGGTGATTAATGGGTCTTTCTTCGTTTCACAGCGAAACTTCCACTGGAAGAAACATCTTTCCTGATCGGACTCCATAAAATGTCAACCCTGAAAATAAATAAGTCAAAATTAGATTCTAACCTGGGAGAAAGCATTTTATAACTGTGCCTGAATACTAGTACCGTACAAAGGTTCACATTTATTAGTACGGTTCCCTGCTAAAAGAGGGCAGCACCCAACAACACTGTCATGCCCATTTTGATAACTGTCATTGTAAAACTAAATTGATACAATCTGAATTTGTCTAGTATTTTAATCTGGAGATTCTATTTTACTAACTACTTCATATAAAGCTTGACAACTGAAGTCTGGTAGCCTATTCCATGACAAACCTGCACAGCAGAGTGGAGTGGTGCCCAGCCATGTGCTTCTAATATCTGAAACAATGCAATGGTGCCACCTTTGTCAGTTTAACTAACTAATGAAGTCTCTCAGCCAATACTTCATCCTAATATGCATGGGTGATAAACAAATCAAAGCAGGAAATGTAGCCTACGTTTGGGGTATATATGATCCCCTAGGAATGCCAGGAAAGGGTTAATATATCAAGTTTGGGCAAATTGTGTCCAAATCAGCTGTAAAATACTTGCCTTGTGAATAATAATGATGAAAAATAAATGTGATGACTTTTGGTCACAGCTATTTACAAGATATCGCAAAATAGTACTTTGGGGTGCATTTGGATGTAACCGGCATAAAAGGGTTAATATAGCAAATTGCCCAAGGGTTACGAACGGTCACCCCCCTGAATCATGAAGAGCTACCCCTAGGCTGCAAGAAACGGCATAGAAAAAACTTTATCCGGCAAAACTAGGTTCACTAAAATATCTGCCTTTTGCTCCCGGACTAATATGACCCAAAAATGTTTGGACCAAAAACATGTGACCGGAGGGGGAGATGAGAGTTCTTGCAAGGGTTTCTTTCACATTTGCTGCACACCTGGAGCACAGGTAACGGCAACGAGAATTCCCCAACAGTTCTGCATCACATGACTACACTGATTCCAACAGTTATGCATCGGATGTAAACAACAGCCATAATCATTCCCTCCTCCTGGGTTCGGCTGGGAAAAGTTATTAGCACAAGTCCTTCACAAACTGCCTGGCCTGGCCTGATGTTCAACTAAGTAGGTTACCGCAGGAATTTATTTGTTCAGGTTGTCGGTGAAAGCTCGTCAAATATTCAATGTCCAGCAACTAATGCCAGCAGATGGGACGCTCAGTTTAACGTCCATCCAAGGGACGGCGCACATATTGATGTCTTTCCCTGCCTGTGAAACACCAGGATGGCATTTTTGAGCTGGGTCAACATTCAAACCTTTGCTGGATGGTTTTGAGGCCAGTGATATCTTTGAATGAGAATTAGTCATTTCTTCTCCTCCTTCTCCTCCTCCGCTAGGGGTGCAGCCTAGTCTAGACATCTCAGAGGCTCGTGTGCATACTTTCACCAACCCAAATAAAGGAATGTAAATGGTGGTTGGGGGAGGATAATGTCTCAAAGGAAAGGGCTGTTTTTGTCTGGAGATTAGTCTTGTTTTCATTAACTAGTACACCCACTCCCTATGGGAGTGGTGGGGAGGGTCATGGTAATATCCTCTTTGGGGTATTTTGATTGCAGTAGATCTAGGCCAGGTCCATTAGTCTGTGGTGGACGCGATAAGCATCAAGTACCTCAAGGATGTCGGGATTCCTCTAAATTTCTTGCAGTTTACTGTTAAAAAAGGTAATCAAACGTGTTTGTGGTTTATATTTTTTACTTTTGGTGGGGTGCCCCACAAAACGCCACAATAAGGTATTTATACATATTAACATGGCGAAAAACCACTTCAGGAGAGGGGATATTATCGTATTAATATTGTTTTGTAATAACATTCATAGTATGCTATTATCATGAGTGTTGTTTTTACTTTTTTTTAGTAGAAGCGGCCTTGGAAAAATGCCACGATTAGTTGTCGTAACATGGATATAAGTTTACACCTGAACACGGATTTCGCCCAAGGTGGAAAACACCCTTGGGGTGGGGGGTAGGGGGGGAATTAGTTGCCACAACCTCCATCGTGTGACCCTTAGTCCTCCTGTCAAGTTTGGTTGAGATTGGATCAATAATGACCGAGTGTATCGAGGTCCACAGACGCACAGACGTCATTAACATTCGTGAATGTTTGAAATTGCAAAATGTAATTGCTGAAGTTATCAGCAGGTAGCACTGGGTTACATGTCACCAGTGGAGATTGGGACCACACCCTGTGCAGAGCGTTGGTGCTGCTTAAACAGTCTCCTTGGCTATTGTGCACAATCCTGGACCGGTCGCCACTCCGACACAGGATACCAGCATGCTGGCACTCATTTTGCCGACCTCGGAAGGATGGCAGGGCGAGTTCACCCCACCTGGTATTAATTCAACAGCTGAGCGGGATTTGAATTCAGGACCCTGGGATCCAAAGCCCGCCACCCTAACCATTAAGCCAACACCAGGCATGTTTGCAGATGTTACCAGTGGCAGTCAAGAAGCCTGACTGACCAGAGTAAGGTATGGGCGGGTACTCTGCTTGTATAACACGTAATTATTGTTGTTGTTGTTTATGATGCTTCTTCCATGTGCATTGTGCTTTATTCTAAAGGGTTCCTGCTGTCGCTGAGTAATAAAAATGTTACCATTGGAACATGACATAAAGACATAAAGTTCCATGTATGACATAAAGTTCCAAATCCAGATTCTCCTTCTCCTTTTCCCTCCTCCTCCTCCTCCTCCTGCATTTTTGTGATTAAATGTACACAAATTTTCGTTCCAAATAAATAGATTATTAGCTTTCCAACAGTACCATTTTTATTATTCAACAACGGCAGGAACCGTTTAGAATAACCCATGATGGACAAACATGTGGACGGACAGACACTGCTCCCTTTACTCATAGATCCACATATAACGAAGGTATAAACTGTTTGGCAATGATTTTTTGCTTGATCCCAATTACTGCACCTGGCATATATTGGAGGGAAGTGGGGAGGTGGGAGATTCTTTTTTTCAAACACATGTGGGGGGGGGTGCTTTTTGGAGAAAATACGGTGATTGCGTGTTGGTAGGTCAGCTGCAGGATGTAGATTGGTCTATTCGTCACGAAGTAGCTGGTCAGGCCTGACATTCATTCAGGGTCATTCCGTGCCAACTCACTAAGGCTCCCAGGTCACCTCCTCAGATTTTGCTGGAAAAATTCTTAAATGTAGATCTATTATGGCTCTACCCACATGCAAAAGATTAGCTTTTAATTCCTCATAGTTTAAAAATATCTATCTCTAGAGACCTTTGAAATTTGGCCCGAAAAATGCCAAATGTGAAAAACGCATTTTTTTCCCACTTCAGTGGCTTATAATTTTATAATGGACTCCTCTAGAAAGCTAATATTGCAAATATTTACTAATTGGCATCCAAATTTTTCAATTATGGCATCAGATAGCTTCTGGATGCATATTTCTCACTCTATAGGAAGCTAAAAATGGCTTTTTGGCCAAACGACCTAAAATAAGGTGAAACTATAGGAGCCCTCCTGGAAATATGGAAAACTTAGAATTTTTCCTCATAACACAGTGATTATAGGGTCATTATCTATCCATAGATACATTTTTGCTGGGATAATACTGTTACGGTTGTGGAAATTCACAGATCACCATTCAGGTTCCCAAAAGATCAGTTATGTCGATAAGTGTGTGTCCAGATTAGATTTCCCCACCAATGTCTAACGGGCATTATTCG
>CM068964.1:87873693-87887305 GCA_035128595.1 Eptatretus atami
ACAGAGAAGATTAGCAGGATTCTGAGTTGGATGTACATTTGGAAAACTGAACAACACGCATCTATCTGAAAGAAAGGTTTTTCATTACACATGCAGAGGAAATGGATGGTTTCTTTTGGGAGCAATCGGGCAGTGGACATTGCCTATACACCACATAAAATTTTGTACATAAGAGGATCCTGAGGAATGTACATTTGAAAAACTGAACAATGCATCATCTATCATGAAAGAAGGATTTGATTACAACCAAGCGAAGAACGAAATATGTCATGATTATAATTATTTAAGTATATCAATAACTCCACTGTCCTTCTTATTCCCTTTTATGTAAAACATGCCAGCGGAAAAAAAAATGGAAGGTTGTGAAGTATTTGATTTCGCAAGTTTCAATGCTGAATAACGGTGTAAAATACGTAAGGATTATAAACAAGCGTACTTTCCCCATGTGCTGGAACTTACAACTCATTATGTCATTATCAATGGCACTTATATAATCCAATTGCATAATGTGAAGTAATAAATTGTTCATTCTTCATTCTGGTGTCGATTGCCAGCACCTTTGGAAAACTGGTGTAATCCATCAGATGTACAAATATATACAGTCTGTGCGGTACATTCCCCGGTGCTGGCTTACTTATTTGGTGCAAAACAAACCGGACGATATGCTGTATGTTGACGCACGTATTGAATGGACTGTTCGTGTCAGGGGGTTTGGTCTCTATCGGACGGATGGCCAAACTTCTCCCTCTGGAGGCCTACAGCCGAAGACCTCAGAGATTAATTTGTGAGCGTTAATTAACCCACGGCTCAGAGACTTCCGAGCAGTTCTTTTCACGAGCGAATATGCAATGTTTTTTTCCCTTCTTCCTTTTGGAAAAATTTTCCCCAGGTCCCTTGTTCCAAACAAAACGAGGGGGGGGCCCAAACAACGAATGGAGACGATTTCTGAGGCCCATGGCTGCTCTCCTTCCTCCTCAGAAACGTACACTCACGGCTAGCGAACCGAATGGCCATGTCCGCTCAGCATGGAGGCAATTCAACTACTGCAGAACACGAGATCGTGAGCTTCATCGTGCCAAGAGCAACGCGAGATCTTAGTGTCTCTGATAATTCCTCTCTCGACGGTGCTGCATCTCGTACTACTCTGCGACCTTCCTTTTGATTGTTCCTCCACACCTCTTCCTTTCACGATCTTCACGTCCCCATCAAACCTCGCCTCAGGGGGTGGCCTCTTCGCACGAAACCCGGGAAGGTGGGCCCTCTGTCCCTCGGCACGTTTGCTGATATCGTTATCGTGGCGCTGGTTTATAAAAATCATCGGGAAAAGTACAGGGGGCAATTACATACTTAGGAAAAGTTATCCTTGACTCTACAGAGTTAAACGGCACACCCTCCCCGTTGGTGAACAAGTCAACCTTAAGCTTCAAGTCTTACTGTAATTACATGAGATGTCTCCTAACGTCTATATCACCTCACGCCACAGGACAACAACTCTATACAATCCCATCTTCTGATGAAATCCTTCACCCCACAAACATAACATACATATAAAACGCAGCTCAGTTGTGATTTCGTGGTAATGAAAAATGAAATAAAAGACAAAGTAAGAACCCGAGAAGTGAGAAACTAAGATGATCATCAGGAGGACTCCTGAAGATTCGGGTTTCAGACCGCTACTCACTACCTCAACCCTCATCCAGGTGCAGCCAAGCGACTTTACAGAAAAATGTTGTTGAATTAGAGAGTCATGTAGATGGTTTGACGACGTTGTGAGCTGGTCATAAAAAAATAACAATATCAGACTAGCAGCTGCTTGTGGTGGAAAAATTGTGCGTGAATTATGAATGTGAAAATAGAACACATGACAAACACAAATGAACCGCCTCTAGATGCTGGTGCAGAAATAGGTGAAAACCGTGATCGGATAATGCGATAATCCATAGTACGTAATGAATGAAATAACTATATGCTTTTTACTGGAGCCACGTTCACTGACGGACGCAGGCAATTGCAAGCTAGGCTCCACTGATATATTTATTATTGTTTGGCATGCAGTCATGGCTGTGGTTGCATCACTGGGAGCAATGGTGTCGCGCTGATGCAGTGCCCTTGACACCTGTGGATAGTGTGCTCAAGTTCTCATAGTGAGGGTCTAAGGTCTGCATCGTGCGTCTCAGCGATGCATTGCTGGATAAATCAGTTAGCATATTAAGTGTAACAAATTGGTTCTGGGCAACCTAATGTGTTCCAAAAGCACAGCCGCCATCGACAACCTAGTCAGACTGATAGTTTAATACCACTAAGGAAGGGACACTCGACTAGCGAGGGTTTTGCATGAGTTTTTGTGAGATGCGGGGGTTTTCCCAGTCTGGCCAACTTTACCTAGTATCCACTATATTGCGAAAAATCGTGCGGTTCTTGCGGGGACATGACTAACGGTCTCTTGCCCAAATCTATTGCAGACCCCATCTAATGGGACACAACAAATCGACGGCATGTGGCTTGAAGATTGTCGTTTCCATCAACATCAATGCTCGCGGAGGTGGTGTTCATTACCTGACTGCTCAAAGAAGCCCGGAAGGAGGAATACTGGAGTGGAGCGTGAGTGTGTGACCATGAGCAGAAAATATATTGACATACATCAGATTTACAAACTCATCAACATTTTGCATTGCCCTGCTTATAATAATGGACAGTTATCCCATGTACCTCTGCATGCATCCCACAGGTGTAACAACCTGACCTTGCAGACTATTACCCACCTCGGCGTACTTTCGGAAAAAAATGTGAACGTGAATCGTAATCACAACGCACACGTACGATGTTACCCGACCGAGTGAGAAACGTTTCTTGTTGTCATTTAATAGTGCTACTGTGACGTCATCTTCAAAAACATATCTCTATGCATTTCTTATACATACTAAAAACACCCAGGGACGGGGAGGGTTTCCTTATTTATTCTGCTATCATCGTTTGTTTTTGCAATTTGCAAGTTGCAACATTATGGAGACAGAATAAGCGGTAGATAAGGATCTGTTGGAAGGAGGCAATCAAACCGAAGGGAGGGACGAACTCCAGACCCCAAATGCTTTCTCCTTCTCTTATCCATGTCAAATCCTTTCTCAATGCCCTCTGCCGTATTTTGTGAAATGTTTTATTACATACTTCCCCCCTTTAAATTTCCGATGTATCTCGTAAACAGTTAGAATCAGATCCCACTCTTTCGGTAAGTTTAGGTATAGAAGTTGGCCCGGAGTCGACGTTGCTGCGCATTTCCATTGTACACCAGGGTCGTCTAGCATCCCCCAGGCAGATGCCTGGCATTCTGCATCTCCGAAGATGTCGATCCACCTGCTGCTAACACGAGGCATCGTGGTCAGACATATGGCATCCTCACTACGAGGCCTCCTCGCTGAGAGAATCTGGTGAGCGCTGATCAGCATCATTGGAATGAGTCAATGTATACGCACAGCTGATGCTCAACGACTTATACGGTATAAATCTCATTTAAGTTCAGCACTGCTCGTTGGAGCAATCTGCCAGCATAGCCAAGGATTCTCCTAGAGACCTGGTACTGAAGGAGTTAAGGTTTCATCTCAGATCTTGGTCAGAGTCGGAAGTCACATCGTAGAGCAAGACTGTAAGCATGCAAGGACTTGAAGACTTTGGACCTTCATCTCTGCACAGATTTTGTCTGATGCAGGAGGACGAACTGTCAGTATGGTACGCAGCACCACCCCATGATCCATGAATGCATGACTTCCAGGCCCGCCAGATGTCCAATTGGACCTCTTGGCTCCAAATGCGGAGACATGAATACACTGCAAGGTAAGTGAATTCTCCGTACCTCGAACATCTACCGACAAACAGAAAGACATGATAGCAAATCCAAGATGTCATTGAAACCTGGATCTAGTTTTGGACCAGGAACTCCGTAATCCCAGGACTCGATTCTCATTCAAAACGCCCTGGTGGCTCGAGGGGCCACTACAGGATATTCTAACATCTCGCAAGGTTTGACTGCATGCATTTCGAGTAGATAAATTAAAGATTGCCTTTTTAGGAATAGTTTTAGTTCTTAGTAAATAGATTATATTCTTCTGGTGGCAGTATAGAGCCTCAAGGGAGAAATATTTCCAGGGTCGGATCAATACGCTCGTTGTCTGACAAAAGATGTAATAAAACCTATTTGGTTGATTGAAATTGCTTTCCCATTACTGGGAAATCGGTAATGATTATTGATCTTGCCTCGTTTGTGGAAAACATCTTAAGCATTTACGACTTCCTTTAATGTGTTCTTTTATATTTGTAACGGACTAGACTTTACTGTACTGAAAGCGAAGACGCAGGCCGACACATCGAAACACCAGCCTTGCAGCATATTACAACTTCCAAAATCAAAACCATGACATCGGATGGCCGTAAGTTTACAAGGGTTGTTTGAAAAAGCAACGTCGGTGATTCCATCGATTTGCTGTGAAGACGTCCTGCTTTTGCGGCTTTGTGATTGGCTGGAAAAAACAGGTGAATATCATCAATTGGTTCAGCAAAGTTGTCGACAAGACTTACTGCCTCATAGACATGATAAATTTGCTTTAGTTGCATTTACTGCAATGGTCGGCATTCTGTTTATTATTTTAAAAAAAATTCCCCCCAAAAAATGTTGTACAACAAGAATGTTGATGATGTGCGACATGGCAACTTCTGATTTGGAAACTTGACTTGTTCACCATTATAAAGTGAAGTGAAATGTCAATTTCCAAAGTTATCGAACTCGTTGAATGATGACTGTTTGTTCGTACTCAGCAGTAGCGTACTGTATTGCTAGTGTGAAAAATATACAATAAATAAATATATGCCTTTAAAAATTGGAATCGTCACTGTGAATTGGGGAGGGAATTCTATTTTTTTTTTTTTTTTAAACTTATTTGTTTTATCCTCAATTCAACTCATCGCGACCCAAAGGCGTACATTTATTGAGTTCAGAACGACATTGATTCCTGTGAATACTCCACACAAATGATTTAAGTTAAGATGAGTCCTTGGTTATTTTACCTCTGTCTCCTGTTTGTTACAAACACAATCCTGACGAATTCTCTTCTGATACAACCTTTTTTTTTTGTATACTTGTCGAGGCTACGTATGAGAGTAACACACACCGCACAACAGACAAAACATGGGAACAGAGACATTAGATTGTGAAGGGGAGGGTTGGGGGGGGGGCCACGGGTAATACAAGATGGACACACAGGGACTTTCAGGACCTTCACGACAGGGACTTTTGGAAGGAAGGCAGGGAATGCTGAAGGAGGTGGGTTTGGGTGGTAACGGGGGTAGAAAAGATCGTGGTTTTAGGAACTGGAGGAAGATAGGTGGTGGTGGTGAACAGCTGTTTTTAAAACCTGGGGGACAGAGATATTGAAAAGACTGAGGAGTTGGCCAAGGTGTGGGGAAAAAACGGAACGAATGGAGAGCAGGTGAGGCAGTTGAGTTGGATTTGAGGGTTTCACGAGAAGGGTTACTGGCAGTCATACATGGTGCCATGCGGGAACAGAGCACAGTGATTAGAGATGAGGAGGAGAGAGAGAAGAGAAGAGAGCAGGAGAGAAGAGAGGAAGAGAGTGTCTGCAATCTCTGCAAGCGATAGACCCAGAGAATCAGCTTAGCTGAGAGATTCCAATGATCTTGAAGCTTCGTTTCAGTTGCATCAAGTGAGCAAGATGTGAGATGGGGAGCATCCCAAAGTGGAGAGCAGTATCCATCAATTGCGGATGACAAGCTTTGTATGTGATAGGATTCAGGTGTGCCAAGAAGGACTTTGTACGATGGAGGATGCCAGTTGGTGCTGGCTTTGGAGCCAATTTTGAAATGTGGATTTGCCAAGAAAGATCTGCTGAAAGTGAGACTCAGGAGTTTGAATGGACTGAAACTCCTCATGAGGATTGTCTCAGAAAGTCTTGGGAATGTTTATGTCAGACGGTCCTTCGGATGGAGATAGTGAGTGGTAGATTTTGTCAGGATGATAGACATATTCCAAGTGCTTGACAGCTTGTGATATTTTATTTATTTTTTATTTTGAAGGTCTGAAGAGAGGGAAGAAGCTGCGCCTGTTTGTCTAAAGGTGAGGGTGTTCACGACAGAGGGTGGAGTCATTAGCAAATATAGTAAAGGGGATTTTCTGGAATCATGAGAGATCATTGATGAAGATCAGGAAAGGACTGGGCCAGACACTGCCCACTGGGGCATACCAGCCTGACAGGGAGAGGAGATGAAAGGATTCTGTGAGTGCCCATGTTGACTACGAGAGATTGGAAGTCACAAAGCCCCATGTGTGGAGTTTGGCCTTGGATGCCTTAGGCAGACAGTTTGGAGAGCAAGGCAGGAGCAGACTGTACAAGATGAGATACTGTCCAAGACGGCCCTGATGTCATTCGAAACATTGATGGGCTCCATTCATTGTTGGGTGAAGTAGAAGCAGCATGTTAAGGTGAGTGACCTCACTCTGAAACCGAAATTTGGTGATCTGCAATGAGGTTTTGGAGAAAAGGAAAGATTCATCAACTGTGATGCTGGGATTCCCATGAGTTGCTGATGATTGGAAGTAAGCTTCATTGGTCTGTAGTGAGAAGATCAGTTTTTGCACCTTTTACCTCCACCACCGAATGTGGAAGGAGGTTATGTTGTTTCACCTCTGTTTGTTAGTTTTGTTTGTGGTGCAGAAATATCTCAAAAGTTTGCATTGGATTTCGGATGAAATTTGTGGCAGGTTGGGTGTGTGACAAGACGAATTGATTAGATTTTGGTGAAGATCAAATACGAGTATTTTAACTTTGAAAGTAATTCTTCACCAGAGATGGGCTAAAACAATTATTGCGTGATTCTCAAAAAAGTATTGGGCTGAATTGTTTATTGGATCAGGCATTGGCGTGGCGAGAGGGTATGTGCCTCTACGAAGTGCTCTTTCTATTATGTTGCAGTGGTGTTGCCAGATTTTCCAACAGAGGAAGATGGCAGCGCAAATGACAGGGTGACAAGTGGCAGAGGAGAGAGGATGTGCCTATCGCGATTTCGTCTGAATCTCATTTCTTTCTTCATCGGATGAAATTCACGCGAAGGCAGCAGAGTAGGTTTTTAGGACATTGGGAGCTGATGCGTCCGCTGTCAGCGTCGAGGGTGAAAACGATTCTTGACTTCTCAAATGCAAAAGACACAGAGCCCGGAGCATTTGGGTACGACAGGCGAAGGGGAGGTTCCGAGAGTGGGGGTTTGGGGACACAAGATTTGGAAGCAACACAGAATTGAGGCCTTCGGCTTCTCATCGAGCAGAGTTGCTGTGGTGCATTTGGAAGTTGAGGGAAAGGATGGAAGGGAGCATACCAGGAACAGATCTGACAAGGCACACAGGTTTCGAGGAGCGGAGTCAAGTTTGAATGTTCATTTTTGAGGTTGGACAGAATTGTTTCTGTATCCTGACGAGTGGACACACGCTTGTTGCAGACTTTTTGAAATCAAGATTGCATTCGGTTAGATTTAACTTCCAAGAAAGAGAAGGCAAGGTGTTCAAGAGAACTGCTCACACAGGATTAATTTTTACCATGG
Organism: Eptatretus atami; assembly: GCA_035128595.1. NCBI lineage: Eukaryota > Metazoa > Chordata > Myxini > Myxiniformes > Myxinidae > Eptatretus > Eptatretus atami. Next base: position 87,881,293 of record CM068964.1, read on the forward strand.
GTGAGAAAGAAGGGTAAGGATATGAAGACGAGATTGGGATGATCTGTGTCATGAGAGAGACAGGTTTCTGTGGAAGAATTTGCAGCTGAGTTACATCAATGGCAGTAGATATGGAGACCAGTCTGAAGAGAGATGGCTGCTTGCAGTCCCTGCCATCCTGCTTCGAGTAAAATGTCAGACAGAAATGTCGCTGATACAAAGACATTTCAAGTTTGAGCCATCATTGCATTGCGGATCCATGGGAAGGACGTTAACTCAAGTGCATCGTTACATGCTGACGGGATTTAAAGTATCGCTCAGTCTCTTTCGCAAGAGTAGGTGAGTATTGCCAGCACCAAAACAACAGTTCCCAAGATTTGTGCAAACCTAATGCGGCACTGCGACAGACAGCCACCCACGTCCCCTCCACAATGAGCACAACAAGCAGCCACGTGCCTGCACAAGAAACTAGAAGATTTATCAAAATAATTTTCAATTAATATCTTTCGTTTGTGTTTGTGCAACCTCATCGAAAGTGGAAAACGTGTTTATTTCAGCAGCGAATTGTACAAAGTGTACAATCATGGGAAAAATAAAAATTTGAACTGTAGAGTATGTTGGAAGGTGTCGGTGTCAAACACCCGGTGCATTTAAAGATGCACGAATAGGGCATCTTCGCACTACGTCACCAATCCTTCACGAATTCCCATTCGTGCAGAAAGCGATTTCGAGATATAGTACGAATGTGTCTGCTATCCTTTAAACCATTCCGAGTAACCCACATCGAAGCTCATTTCACTATGTTCACTGCTTGTGTAAACACTACATAGAACAAGGTTATAATCAAGCAGAAGAAAAGAAAAAAAAGTACGCTTCACCGTGGATAGAAACTGGAGCAAACGGTGTGGTCGCTGTGGTAAACTGCAAGCGGTCGCTTAAGGTGAGGCGAGTAAAGTGAACTCGGCAACAACGCGTCGGGCAGAACGATCGATGGTGACGCTTCAATTTCACTTAAGGAAATCAAAATCAGATGGAAAGGGAGAGTTTTGGGATCATCAGATGCGAGATGGTACGTTGATAGCACTTTTGCTTCATACGGCAACTTCGACAATGAGACTTCGGTCTGACGTACGGAGACGGGGTTCACGTGTTGAGGCAACGGTGAAGGTCGTAAAGATATCCGGGACTGCGTTGTTCCCCAATTATTGTTCGTACGATAATTCCACAATAAACGTCAAAGAATCTGACACAATAGTTTCGGAATGATGCCCAAAGAGTTTTTTCCCGTGGGGTTTTCCCCATACAGATGCATCTCACAGTAAATAGTCACAAATACTTGTAGAAATTCTAGTGTTATAAAATGGCATTGCAGTCATAGCAATGCTGACAAAATATTGCAAAATACTTGCGTTCGATTCCACGAACAAGCTCAATGGGCCTGTAGATAATCTCGTGCAAAGTCAGATTCTTCATGCAGCCAACCAATCTGGCTCTTCTTTCAAAAGACAATAGTTCTAACTAACAGTTGGCCCAGCAAGAAGAGTGGTGGAAATGATACTGGCAAAAAAAAAATCTATGTATATATTGCTTAATATTAGACAAATTGATAGAAGCTGGCCAGGCTTGACAAGAAAATTATTTTATTTGTATTTTTTTAACAACAGCCACCGATCCCTGGCTCTGTAAATAAGACGAACACAGCACTACGTCCACACAAGAAGTGGTGCGTGTATCAGTTAAGAGAGCAGGTTTCAGGAAGACGGTACGAAGAGAATTATGCTTGTGATCCAGTATGCGGGTCGCCTATGCGGACAATGTTGTAAGAAAGCCAATACTGAGAGCGGTTGGCACAGGCTAGGTGCCGTCAAGTACATGCGAGCTGGTTTTTCCAGAGGTGCACATGCAGCCTTCAGCAGCCACATCTGCCAGGATCTTCAAAGCAGCGTACGAATACTTGGGGAATACAACACACACACACACAACACACACACCTTTCAAAGGCACACATTTGCCTGTCTTGGGTACTACTACTACTATTATCTACTACTACTTGCCTGATTTTTCTTTTATTTCACAAGCTATTGGCATCTCGTCGGACCACGGTGACGGATCAGCAGGTTCACTGACCGCTCGGATATTTTCATTTGTATACATACTGGAAATTTTTATATGTGATTGGTCGATTAGCCTGGTGTTTGCTTTATGGTTAGGGTGGTGAGCTTGGATCCCAGTCCTGAGTTCAAATCGCCACTCATGATGTTAATGATACCAGGTGGGCCTGATCTGCTATCTCCTTCTGAGTTGGCAAAATGAATGCAGCTTGGCTGTATCCCTGTCGGAAGTGGCGACCGTCCAGGATTGTGTTCCAGTAGCCAAGGAGATTTTCTTGGCAGCACACGCTCTGCACAGAGTATGGTCCAATGGATGGATGGGACTGATCGATTCAGGTCTCCATCAACTAGGCTATTTGAACTGATCCTTTGATTTCATCATCAAAAGCATCGATAAATCAACTCTCAACCCACAATGCGTCAGTTTTTTCCCCCAAACTCAAATCCCTGAGGCAGGTAGGGTATTCGTTTATGAAAGGTAGAACCATGTTAGGCACCTGTAGCGCAGCAGTGGTCTGCTATATTTTTTGCCAATTCTACAGGTGTTCCATTTTGGCATTGTACTTCCATCTGTGCAAATCCGCGAGAGGGCCGGGCTAATCAGCTCAGAGCCTCCGAGTTGTTGAGTCTGGTTTTCATTCTCAACCGACTCTAAACGTAAGATTAGTGCTTCGCTCGTACGCATTGGATCATAAAGGGTGCCGTTCTCGGGTGGATATAATGCGGGTGGCCGTCTACTAGTATTATATGTGATGTTAAAGCATGCTCATGTGTCTTCCATGAAGAATAGGTGAGCTCGGTGAGTCACCTTAAAAAATGACAAATGTCTGCAAAATCAGCTGAAGGGCTCATTCGTGCCACTCACTCACCTAAATTTCAAAAACCTCCAGGCACCTCCTCAGATTTGCTGGAAAATTCTTACATGTAGATTCTATTATGGTCTACATGAAGATAGCTTTCATTCCTCATAGTAAAAAATATCTATCTCTAGAGACTTCTGAAATTGCCCCTAAAATGCCAATGTGAAAAACGCATTTTTTTTTTCCAATTCAGGGCTTATAATTTTATAATGGACTCTCTAGAAAGTTAAATATTGCAAATAAATAATTACATGATTAATTGCATCCAAATTTCTTAAATTATGCATCAGATAGCCTCTGGATGCATATTCTCACTTCTATAAACAAAAATTGCTTTGGGCAAATGAGCTAATAAGGTGAAACTATAGTAGCCTCCGAAAATATGGAACAACTTAGAATTTTTTTCCTCCACTACAGTCAGTGATTATAGGTCTTATCTATCATAGATACATTTTTGTTGGGATATCAGTTAGGTGATGAATTATAAAAGTTTTAACCAATAAGGCCTTGCCTCGAGGGCTCTAAATTGGAACCAATTTTTCCCCCTGGTTTGACCATGTGTCGGGGCTTTAACGGATCTTAATTTTTTTTTTTTTTCTTACAGATTGCCCTTCAAATAATAGATGTGTCTACCCTGACCCAGAGAAATTTTATCCTAACGCCATGGTCATCTATATATATATATAAAGTTGAAAGTGTGTGGGTGTGTTTCTCTGTGCCTATGCACGCGAAAAGTACTGGACTGATCCTCACCAACTTCATCATGCTGACAGAACTGTATTCGCCTCGGGAGTTCCGTGTAAAATTGTACTTCGTTCCGGTTTTTCGATTCTGACTGTCATCAACCTGATTTCGTAACGTTATTTTTCAAGTTCAGCCGATTGACATGGGGGCCAACGCCATATACAATATTATCTAACATTGATTTTAAGTTTTTGTTTGTCTTGTTGTTTGCTTTGTCTGCACGCGCTAATCTCCTGAAAGCGTGAAAGATAGGAGCAACCATTGAAACAAAAACTGCGGAGGCCCCGGGAAGGTTATAGTATGTGACCAAGCCTTCGCCGGGGGGGGGAGGGGGTGTGTTTCCCCTCACAACCTTAGCCTATGATGCCATGGCCAATCAGAGAATGATACTGTGCTCGCGTAGAGACATAATGTATCGAAGATTAAATTAATTCAAAAGAACCGCGGGCAGTGCGTGGTGCATTCACCCAGTTTAAATAAATTTTATTTACATGCAACGTTTATAATATTCTTTTTTCATATTCAATGAGCTTATAATCTGAACTGAACACCTAGCAAAGGATCTGCAGATATTTTATATAACTGGCAATATGAAATTTGAAACGGATTGTTATCAGTCATGCTGATAAATGCATTATGCTTTCATCTGTAGGAAGTTGAAAGATTACTTTGTTACCGCAAAAAAGGTGAGATATGCAGGGGCATAAACTGAGGTTAGTGTACAATTAGATTATTCTTCTCATAAATTAATAATTAATAAGTAATTTTTTTCAACAAATAATTATTGTAATGGATAATCCAAACATATGCTTGTGTTTTTTATTTTAAAACATGTCGTACGTTCTCTAATTTGAAAGTCGTTAGTTCATGAATACCCACTAGATGGGTTAAGTGATGGGATTGGAGGCAACTGTGAAGCGCCTTGTTGCAAGGCAAGTTTGCAGGCACTCTAAAAGATCAGATTCTGATAGCGAAAGATGTTCAGGGGAAGAGAAAGAATATAGGAGGGATCAAATTCTTCTTTTTGACATCACAAGAAATCCGAACAAATGCAGATGGAGTATGACCTTGAGAAGTGCTTCAGAGCGCAAACAACCCATGCGGTAACGGTCCACCATGGTTCCTGCCAGTCTTCCTCACACGTCTGGAGATGAGAAGGGTTTTTCTTCTGATGCTGTATCATCAGCAGTAATGCACAGGACCAGACCCACAAGCCATCTGTCCAGTTTATTAGTCCAAACTAGACTGAACTGGATGTACTCAGGCTGGGAATATATTGCTTGTGTTTTACTGACAGAAAATGGATACATTGTGGGAACATTGTCACAGAAATGATGATGAAAATGAATGTTGTTTGTGAAATCTCATGAAGCAGAAGGGGTACCCTTCTCATGGCTAGCATAAAAGAAGATTCATGCTGGGTGCCATTACTCGACATTCTTTGTGTGGTTGAGCCTGACATAAAATTGGTGGATGTCAGTATAACTGTTCTCAGCTGACTTTAAGCTGTTCAAGACCTGTTCTAAGATGTAAAATTCTGTGCTCTAAGTGCTAGATAGATCATGATAATGAATGTCAATAAAAGATGAAGGTCATTAAGAGTTTCTAAGGTAATAAATAATTACTAAATAATTCATTGTCTCTGTATATCTGTTAAATAACAAAGCTGCTACTCAACTATCAATTTGTCTAATTATAATTTGCAATCACTTACGAAAGTAATCATTAGCATGTATTTTGAATAAATAACATCTTATCCACTATGTTTAATAAGAAGCATAATTTTAGCCTCATGCGCATCCCTCTGCAAGTTCACTTGTTTTGTCCAAGTGGGCCAAACTTGCCATATTTTCTGGCTTTAAAATAGGAGTAGTGCTTCTAGCGACATTCTGATGCCAAATCTTGAAATTTTGTATACCAGTTTATAATTCTGCAGTACTCTTTCCTGGATAGTTCATTTCACGATTTATTAACTTCTGAATATGAAAAAGTGAATAATTGATTTTTCAGAAATCGTGCCATGTACTAAAATTTTTTTTAACTATGCAAAGCATGGGCGTTCAGATAAATTATCTCGGTCAGTAACCACCTCTTATTTTGAGGCTTTTAGAAAAAAAATGAAAGAATCCTAACCCCTACACATGGGTCAACAGGGGAAAAAAAAATCTCCATTGCATTTTGTTGGATTTCTTGTGATGTCACAAAGAAGAATTTGATCCCTCCTATATTCTTCTCTTCCCACTGGAACATCTCTTCAGCTATCAGAATCTGATTCTGTAGAGTGGCCTGCAAACTTGCCCTTGCAACAAGGCGCTTCAC
>CM068964.1:87892283-87909977 GCA_035128595.1 Eptatretus atami
AAACCATCCTTCCCTGTCGTACCCAAATGCTCCTGGGCTCTGTGTCTTTTGCATTTGAGAAGGTAGAGAAGGTTCTTTCAACCCTCGACTCTGACTCGGACGGCATCAGCTCCCATGTCCTAAAAACCTACTCTGCTGCCTTCGCGATGAATTCATCGCGATGAAGAAAGAAATGAATTCAGGACGAATCGCGATCAGGCACATCCTCTCTCTCTCTGCCCTTTTCACCCTGTCATTTGCGCTTGGCCATCTTCCATCTGCTTGGAAATCTGGCAACACCACTGCATTACATAAACTAGAAGAGCACTCGGTAGAGCACATACCTCTGCCACGCAATGCCTGATCCAATAGAACATATCAGGCCCAATACATTTTTGAGATATCACGCAATATATTGTTTTTAGCCCCATCTCTGGTGAAGAATTACTTTCAAAGTTAAAATAACTCGTATTTGGATCTTCACCAAAATCTAATCAATTCGTCCTTGTCACACACCCAACCTGCCCACCAAATTTCATCCGAATCCATGCACAACTTTTTGAGATATTCTGCACACAAAACAAACTAACAAACAGAGGTGAAAACATAACCTCCTTCCACCTTCGGTGGTGGAGGTAAAAAGGTGCAAAAACTGATCTTCTCGACTACAGACCAATGAGCTTACTTCCAATCATCAGCAACGTCATGGAATCCATCATCACAGTTGATATGACATCTTTCCTTTTCTCCAATAACCTCATTGCAGATCACCAATTTGGTTTCAGATGAGGTCACTCCACCTTGAACATGCTGCTTCTACTCACCCAACAATGAATGGAGGCCCTCAATGTTCGACATGACATCAGGGCCGTCTCTGGACATATCTCATGCTTTTGTACAGTCTGGCATCCTGCCTTGCTCTCCAAACTGTCTGCCTAAGGCATCCAAGGCCAACTCCACACATGGCTTTGTGACTTCCTCTGCTCTCGTAGTCAACATGTGGCACTCAACAGAATCCTTTCATCTCCTCTCCCTGTCAAGGCTGGTATGCCCCATGGCAGTGTTCTGGGCCCAGTCCTTTTCCTGATCTTCATCAATGATCTCTCTGATTCCAGAAAATCCCCTTTATATATTTGCTAATGACTCCACCCTCTGTCGTGACACCCCTCATCCTTTAGACAAACAGGCTGCAGCTTCTTCCCTCTCTTCAGACCTTCAAAAAATAAAAAATAAATAAATATCACAAGCTGGTCAAGCACTTGGAATATGTCTATCAATCCTGACAAATCTCACACACTCACTATCTCTCACCGAAAGGACCGTCTGACAAACATTCCCATAGACTTTCTGAACAATCCTCATGAGGAGGTTCAGTCATTCAAACTCCTGAGTCTCACTTTCAGCCATGATCTTTCTTGGGCAAACCACATTTCAAAATTGGCCTCCAAAGCCAGCCACCAACTGGGCATCCTCCATCGTACAAAGTCCTTCTTTGGCACACCTGAACTCCTATCCACATACAAGGCTTTCATCCGCATATTGATGGAGTACTGCTCTCCACTTTGGGATGGCTCCCCTATCTCACATCTTGCTCAGCTTGATGCAATGGAAACGAAGGCCTTCAAGATCATTGGAATCTCTCATGCTGAAGCTGAGTCTCTGGGTCTATCGCTTGCAGATTGCAGACAGCTCTCTTCCTCTCTCTCTCTCTCTCTCTCTCTCTCCGTCTCTCTCTCTCTCTATTCACTGTGCTCTGTTCCCTCGCATGGCACATATGACCTGCCAGTAACCCCATTCTCGTGAAACTCCTCAAATCCAGACTCACTGCTCACCTGCTCTCATTCGTTCCTGTTTTTTCCCCCACACTTTGGGCCCAACTTCCTCAGTCTTTTCAATATCATTCTTCCCTCCAGTTTTCAAAACAGCTGTTCACCACCACCACCTATCTTCCCCATCCTAAACCACGATCTTTCTACCCCGTTAATCCACCCCAAACCACCTCCTTCACATTCCCTGCCTTCCTTCCAAAAAGTTCCCTGTCGTGTAAGGTCCTGAAAGTCCCTGTGGTGTCCATCTTGTATACCCGTGTCCCCCCCCCAATCCCTCTCCCTTTCACAGATCTCCTAATGTCTCTGTTTCCATTGTTTTGTCCTTGTTGTGCGTTGTGTGTTAGCTCTCATACGAGCCTCGACAATGTATACAAAAAAAAAAGGTTTGTAGTCAGAAGAGAAATTATCTCATGGATTGTGGATTTTGTAACAAACAGGAGACAGAGGGTAAAATACCAAGGGACTCCATCTAACTTGAAATCATTGGGCTGTGGAGTATCACAGGGAATAAATATTGGTCGTCTGGCACACCTCAATAATTATGGCCTTTGGTCGCGATGGAAGTTGAATTGAGATAAACAATACAAGTTTAAAAAAAAATAAAAATTATAATTCCCCTTCCCCCAATTCACAGTGACGATTCCAAAGTTTTGAAAGGCATTATATTTATTTATGTGTATATTTTCAACACTAGCAATACAGATACGCTACTTGCTGAAGTTTACGACAAACAGTCATCATCGAACGAGTTCTATTAAACGTTTGGAAATTTGACATTTCACTTCATCTTTAATAAGAGTGAACAAGTCAAGTTTCCAAATCAGAATTGCCATGTCGGCACATCATCAACATTCTTGTTGTACACCATTTTTTGGGGGGAATTTTTTTTTAAAATAATAAAAAGGAATGCACCATTTGGCAGTAAATGCAACTAAAGCAAATTTATGCAATTTCTATGGAGGCAGTAAGGCTTGTCGACAATTTGCTGAAACACATGTGATGTCACCTGTTTTTGCAGCCAATCACAAAGCCGCAAAAGCAGGACGCTGCCTTCACAGCAATCGATGCAGAATTCACCGACGTTGCATTGTTTTCAAACAAGGTCCCTTTGTAAACTTTACATGCCATCCCGATGTCATGGTTTTGATTTTGAAGTTGTATATGCTGCAAGGCTTGGTGTTTCGATGTTGTCGGCCGTGGTCTTCGCTAGTTCTCAGTACAGGTAAAGTCGTAGTCCTGTACCAAAATATAAAAGCAACAATTAAAGGAGAGTCGTAAATGCTTAGATTTTTCCGACAAACGAGCAAGATCAATAATCATTACCGATTCCCAGTAATGGGAAAGCAATTTCAATCAACCAATAGGTTTTATTTACATCTTTTGTAAGACAACGAGCTTATTGATCCACCCTGTGAAAATATTTTTCTCCCTTGAAGGCCTCTATAAGCTGTCCCAATCCAGAAGAAATGAATCTTTTACTACAGAACTAAACTATTCCTGATAAAAGGCAATCTTTATATTATCTACCTCGAAAATGATGCAGTCAACCTTGCGGAGATGTTAGATATCCCTGTAGGGGCCCTCGAGGTGTTGAATGAGGAATCGGAGTCGCTGGGATTACGGGTTTCCTGGGTCAAAACTAAGATCCAGGCTTTCAATGACATCTTGAATTTTGCTATCTTGTCTGTTCCTGTTTGTGGTGAGGATGTTGAGGTCACGGAGAGATTCACTTACCTTGGCAGTGATATTCATGTCTCCGCATGTTGTGAGCCAGAGGTCATTGGACATCTGGGTCGGGCCTGGAGAGTCATGCATTCACTGGATCATGGGGTGTGGTGCTGCCGGTACCTATACTGACAGTTCGTCCTCCTGCATCAGACAAAATCTGATGCAGGAGGATGAAGGTCCAAGTCTTCAAGTCCTTGATGCTTACAGTCTTGCTCTACGGATGTGAGACTTGGACTCTGACCAAGGATCTGAGATGAAGACCTAACTCCTTCAGTACCAGGTCTCTATGGAGAATCCTTGGCTATTGCTGGTCAGATTTTGTCCAACGAGCAGTTGCTGAGACTTAAATGAGATTTATTACCTGTATAGTCCTTGAGCATCAGCTGTGGCTGTATGGACATGTGACTCGATTTCCTGATGCTGATCATGCTCACCAGATTCTCTCAGCGAGGGAGCCTCGTGAGTGGAGGATGCCATTGGGCTGACCACGTGCCTCGTGGTTGCAGCAGGTTGATCGACATCTTCTGGAGATGCAGATGGGCCAGGCATCTGCCTGGGGGATGCTAGACGGAGGCCCCTGGAGTACCAATGGAAAGTGGACGCAGCAACGTGCTGCTCCGGCGCATACTTCCTATACCTAACTTAACCTGAAAGAGGTGGGATCTGATTCTCAACTGGTTTTACGAGATACATCGGAAATTTTAAAGGGACGGGGAAGTATTAATAAAACATTTTCACAAAAATACGGGAGGAGGGCATTGAGAAAGGATTGTGACATGGTATAGAGAAGGAGAAAAGCATTTGGGGTCTGGGTCTCCCTCCCTCGGTTGATTTGCTCCTTCACACCACAGATCCTTTCTTACCGCTTATTCTTCTCATAATGTTGGCAACTATGCAAATGCAACAACAACGATGATAGCATAATAATAATAATGAACCCTCCCCCTCCCTGGGTGTTTTTAGTATGTATAAGAAATGCATAGAATGTTTGAAGATGACGTCACAGTAGCACTTTAAATACCAACCAAGCAAACGTTTCTCACCTCGGTGGGGTACTCGTACGTTGCGTTGTGGAAGTGACGAGTCACGTTCACGATTTTTTTCGGAAAGTAGCCGAGGTTGGGTGAATAGTCTGCAAGGTCAGGGTTGTACACCTGTGGGATGCATGCAGAGGGTACATGGGAAACTGTCCATTTATATAGCAGGGCAATGCAAAATGTTGATGAGTTTGTATATCTGATGTATTCAATAGATTTTCTGCTCATGGTCACACACTCACGCTTCCACTCCAGTATTCCTCCTTCCCGGGCTTGCTCTTGAGCATCAGGTAAATGAACACCACCTGTCCGCGCTTGATGTTGAGGAAACGACAATCTTCAGCCACATGTCCGTCGATTGTTTGTCCCATTAGGATGGGGTCTGCAATGAGATTTTGGGGCAAGAGACCGTTGGTCTGTCCCCGCAAGAACCGCACGATTTTTCGCCAATATAGTGGATACTAGTAATAGTTGGCCAGCAACTGTGGGAAACCCCCGCATCTCACAAAACTCATGCAAACCCTCGCTAGTCTGAGTGTCCCTCTCATTATGTTGGGTATTTAAACTAGTCAGTCTGACCTAGGTTGCTCGATGGTGCGGCTTGCTTTTGGAACCACCATTAGGTTGCCCAGAACAATTTGTTACACTTAATATGGCTAACTGATTTGGATCCCAGCAGCTATGTTCATCGGCTGAGACGACACATGCAGGACCTTAGACCCTCACCTATGAGAACTTGGAGCACACAATCACAGGTGCATCAAGGGGGCACTGCATCAGCAGCACTACCATGCTCCCAGCATGATGCAACCAGCAGCCATAGACTGCATGCCAAACAATAATATAATATATACAGTAGGAGCTCTAGCTTGGCATGCCTGCGTCCGTCCGTGAACGTGGGTGCTTCCAGTAATAATAGCATATAGTTATTTCATCATGTACAGTACTTGTATCGCATTATCGATCACTGTTTTCACCTATTTCTGCACCAGCGATCTAGGAGGCGGTTCATGTTGTGTTGTCATGTGTTCTATTTTTCATCATTCATAATTTCACGCACAATTTTCCACCACAAGCAAGCTGCTTAGTCTGAATTTTTATTTTTTTATAGGACCAGCTCACAAACGTTCTTGTCAAAACAGATCTACATGTACTCTCTAATGTCAACACATTTTTCTGTAAAGCTCGCTTGGCTGCACCTGGATGGGGTTGAGGGTAGTGGAGTAGCGGCTGAAACCCGAATCCTGTCCAGGAGGTTCCTCCTGATGATTCCATCTTAGTTCTTCACTTCTTCGGGTTCCTTCTTGGTCTTTTATTTCATTTTTTCATACCACGAAAATCACAAACTGAGCTGCGTTGTTATATGTATTGTTATGTTTGTGGGGTGGTGAAGGGATTTCATAAGAAAGATGGGATTGTATAGAGTTGTTTGGTCCGTGGACGTGTAGAGTTGTATAGACGTGTAGGAGACATCTCAATGTAATTAAGTAGGGAGACTGTGAGCTTAAGTGTTACTTGTCACCACACGGGGGGGAGGGGCTGGTGCCGTGTTAACTCTGTAGAGATCAAGGATAACTTCCTAAGTATGTAATTGCCCCCTGTGACTTTTCCCGATGATTTTATAACCAAGGCCACGATAAACGAATCAGCAAAACGTGCCGAGGGGACAGAGGCCCCACCTTCCCGGGTTTCGTGCGAGCAGGCCACGCCCCTGAGGCGGAGGTTTGATGGGCGTGACGTGAGATGCGTGAAGAGGAAGAGGGTGTGGGAGGAACAGATCAGAAAGGAAGGTCGCAGAGTAGTAACCGAGGGATGCACACGGTCGAGAGAGGACATTAGTCAGAGGACACTAAGGATCTCGCTTTTGCTCTTGGCACGATGAAGGCTGCACGATTCTCGTGTTCGTGCGGTGTGAATTGGCTCTCATGCTGAGCAGGACATTGGCCGTTGACGGTTCGGCTGAGCCGTGAAGTGTACGTTTCTGAGGAGGGAAGGAGAGCATGCCATGGGGCCTCAGAAATCGTCTCATCGTGTGGGCCATCGTTGTGAACAGACCGAATCCAAGAGAGGAACAATTGGCATATTCGCTCGTGAAAAGAAGCTGCACGGAGTCTCTGAGCCTTGGTGTTAATTAACGCTCACAAATTAATCTCTGAGAGTCTCGGCTGTAGGCCTCCAAGGGAGAAGTTTGGCCATCCGTCCAGATAGGGACTAAACCCCCTGGACACGACAGTCCATTCCAATACGTGCTCAACATACAGCATATCGTCCGGTTTTGATTTTTCACCAATATAATGTAGGCCAGCACCCGTGGGAAATGTACCGGCACAGACATGTATGATATTTGGACATCTTGAGTTGGATGCTACACGCAGTTTTCCAAAGTGGGTGCTGGCAATCTGACATCCAGAAATGAAGTAATGTAAACAATTTATTTACTTCACATAATGCACATGGGATTATTGATAATGTGTCCATTTGATAATTGACGATAATGGCAGTTGATAATGTGTCCATGCACATGGGAAATACAGTTTGTTTATAAATCCTGTACAGTATTTACACTTTATTCAGCATTGAAAACTTAGCGAAAATCAAAATTACTTACAACAACCTTCCATTTTTTTTTTCCGCTGATGTTTTACATAAAAGGGAATAAGAAAGGACAGGTTGGAGTTTTATTGATTTATGACTTAAATAATTATTAATCATGACTATTTTCTTTCTTCTGCTTGGGTTGTAATCAAAACATACCTTTCTTTCATGATAGATGATGCATTGTTCAGTTTTCAAATGTACATCAACTCAGGAATCCTCTTGATTGTACAAAATTTTTATTTGGGTGGTGTATAGGCAATAGTCCACTGCCCGATTGCTCCCCCAAAAGAACATCCATTCCCTAATTTCCTCTGCATGGGTTGTAATTAAAACATACCTTTCTTTCATGATAGACGACGTGTTGTTCAGTTTTCAAATGTACATCAACTCAGGATTCCTCTAACAAAATTTTTATTTGGGTGGTGTATAGGCAATAGTTCACTGCCCGATTGCTCCCCAAAAGAACATCCATTCTCTAATTTCCTCTGTATGGGTTGTAATCAAAACGTATCTTTCTTTCATGATGGGAGACGGGTTGTTCAGACTTCAAATGGGCACCAGAGGCTTGAAGCCTATAAGTAGCCACCAAAATGGTGGAGGTAGATTTCATATTTTTCAGGTTACAATTATTGGTGGAGTCAGGTCAGTTAGCCAAAATCCACCCTGGACGGACAGAGCTTCAGAGAATATCATCGTGGACATTCCACGCACATGCACGGGTTCAAGAAAATAGAAAAGTAATAATAAATCGTTAGCAACACAATTATGCCGCAACGAATGGATGTCTTTAATTAACCAACATCCCTGATGAAAACAACGCGAGTTATTTTTTTAACGTCAAAATCACAATGTATTAATTGGTTCATGAAAAAATATTTTCACGAAAAAAATAAGTGACCACTATATTCGCTATTGTTGTGTGTCTGTCTGTCTGTCTGTCTGTCCGAGCATAGCTCCGTGGGTTTGATCCGATCCTGACAAAATTTTGGTGGGAGGTTTATATCATGATCTAGTTGTGTTTTCCTGAAAATGGGCATGGGGCGCCCATTATGGGTGGAGCCACGCCCAAAAAACATGTGTTTTTAGGGGGTAGCCGATTTCAATTTGCATCTTCTCCTAGGGGGTTTGTCGAATCTGACGGGTTGCGGTATTTGGTTAGCCCAATGGCACCTGCATAGCCCCACGGAGCTCGATTTTTTCATTTTATCCAAGTCAAGGCACAAGGTCACGAGCTTAGAAAATTGCGAATTTGACATAAAAAATTTCTTCTCCGAGGGTTTGTCGAATCTGGCAGGGGTTTCGGTATTTGGTTAGCCCAATGGCACCTGCATAGCCCACAGAGCTCGATTTTTCATTTTCGTCCAAGGTCAAGGTCATGAACTTAGAAATTGCGAATTGTGTTTTTGGGGTAGCCGATTTCAATTTGCATCTTCTCCTAGGGGGTTTGTCGAATCTGGCAGGGGTTTCGGTATTTGGTTAGCCCAATGGCACCTGCATAGCCCACCGAGCTCGATTTTTCATTTTCGTCCAGTCAAGGTCACGAACTTAGAAAATTGCGATTTTGACATAAAAATCCATCTTCTCCGAGGGTTTGTCGAATCTGGCAGTGGTTTTTGGTATTTGGTTAGCCCAATGGCACCTGCATAGCCCCACGGAGCTCGATTTTTCATTTTCCTCCCAAGGTCAAGGTCACAAGGTCAAAGTCACAAGGTCACGAACTTAGAAAATTTCGAATTTTGACATAAAAATCATACGACCGCCCAAACTTTGAGAGCTAGGATGACAATATTTTTATGCATAATCCTGAGGTCATTCCCACCTAAAGTCTTGAAACCATTTTGCTCCATCTCGAACACCTTGCCCGTGCGCCCCCTTCAAGTTTGTTTTTACGCTGATTTCATCAAAGTATGGATAATCCGATGAGTGCGAAATGCCATATAGCCTTATTGACGTTATATTGTTCCTGGAATGTTCCAGAGGAAGTTTTGCACCAAAGGTCATAATCCTTGACCTTTGACCTTTAAAGTCACAAAGGTCAAATTTTCAAAGTTGTGGGAATCGAACCGGGTTTTCTACCTTCTGACGAACTAACTCCAATAAGCTATAGCACGTATCCTGTTTCCTTATTTTAATGTCCACAACATTGTTTTGGGACCTTTAAAGGTTATGCAAAGGTCAAATTTTGAAAGTTGTTGAACGAAACCGGGTTTTCGACATTTTGCAGCTAATAACCTGTCACTCGTACCACGTCATGTTGATCATTTTTATAACTTGGTCAAACATTATCACATCGTCTCATCCTTGACTTCTGAAACAATCTACATCGTCAAATACCGCTCGTGAACCATCGTCGTCTTCAGACTTGTTATATTTAATTTTCCCACATTATAATTATTGTTCGAGGTTATAATTGTTAAATTTTATAATCACAGTGTATCATACTTAATATTACTGGATTCTAATTATTGAAGAGGTTATAAGTGTTCAAACGTCCAGATCTTCTGCCACATCTCCCACATTATATAGGACAATACTCGGGAGTGTCAAAAGAATAAATACGTAAATAACTGGAGAGTTCATAGAACACCTCAACCCACGGTCTTGAGAAAAAAAGGACATGGGCGGGGTCTGCGAGTGGAAAATCTGATTGGTCGAGATGATGTCACATGGCGTAATATTTTGTCCAAGTACTGCTAAGCGAAAGGTTTATTTGAAGTGCCAAAAAGGCAATTTGCGTTTCTCCGGGGTTCAAGTATATAATTCAATTGAAATAAAAGATTTTAAATGTTGTAGAAAATTTTCTTTTGGAGGTTTACCGTCTTTCATGCAGCGTCTTTGACACCACCTTATTTAACACTTTACATGAGTTATTTGTACCTGTTGTTTGTGTCCTTTATAACGTCCTTAAAAGCAGCAAATTTCCTGTTAGGAATTTTTTTCAATTTTGTTTGACTGCCAGACAGGCAAACAGTGTAAAAACAAGTAATCTCACTCCTCTCTACACGGGCGTTATTGAGACAAATTCAGAGCCAAAGGATTACTAAATTACAGGTTTGTTTTCCCATTTGTGTTCAAAATAAAACATTCAATTGCAATCAAGTTGTTCTTCGATCACAAACTGACGTTTGTAGACAGACAGACAAATTGAACTAATTGCTTAACCCCACTTTTTGCTTCGCACATGTAGGGTAAAAACCTGTTTCCACACCTGGGGCGTCCATTGTATCGTCTCCACAAGTAGCTAACACACAAGCGAACATTCAATGCTGCACTGCACTTCATCTTTCACACTTTCTCCGAATAGGATTTCTGACTTTGCAAATTCGGGTTCGATTAACTCAAGGTGTAGTGAATCCAAGTCAGTCTTAGCGGTGTGGATAGAACGATCGGTATCAACTCACAGGTACATTCGGGATCTCCGCACAGCTTCTTGCTGGATATTCTCTCCGGCATCGGCCAGCTGCAGCACACGGACAATAACACAAGGAGGGATACAGCGAGAGAGATCGATCCCGAGCGAGCCATAGCGAGACGGTGGCTTTCCTCTAGGAGCGAAAAGACCCCTCTGGATCCACCTAACACCCTCACCCCACCCCTCGGTCCACCTGTGAACGTGTCGTCTCCAAGGCCGAGATGATTTGATGTGACCTTCAGATCAACCAGCAGGCAAACTCAAGATTCGGCGTCCGCTTTGGCTGGACTCCGAACCAGGGCGAGTTGTTGATTTAGTGGAGCTTCGTATTTACCTGTGAATATGTGTAATATTACTTGGTCATGTTTCTCACGCTTTCCTCACCAGAGTTGGAGCAAAGGAACCAAGGTGTGCATCGAGATGTGTTCAGTCGTGATTGGGGGCAACAGGTAGGACATGTCTTGGAAAGTACTAGATCTGCAGCTCCTTACATTGGAACAAATCTCACAGCAGCGCATGGTAAATGAAATCACCAATTTTTCATGGTCGAGGTTCCTGGAAGAGCGAGAGCAGAATGCAAGGGAACAAAATGGGAGGGGAGGGCAGGACGGCAGGGGGGGGGCAGGACGGGATGGGACATGCCTGGTGTTGGCTTAATCGTTAGGGTGGTGGGCTTGGGATCCTGAGTTCAAATCCCGCTCAGCTGTTGAATTAATACCAGGTGGGGTTGACTCTGCCTGTCAATCCTTCCGATGTAGGCAAAATGAGTGCCAGCTTGCTGGTATCCTGTGTTGGAGTGGTGACCCGTCCAGGATTGTGCCCAATAGCCAAGGAGACTGCTGAGGCAGCACCAACGCTCTGCACAGAGTATGGTCCCAATGGATGGATGGGGGGAGGGGACACTGATAAGAGGGTACAGGTGAGAGAGAATGAGATCAAGGAGAGAGGGAGGACACCTGGGATGAACAAGCTGAATGAAACGCAGCAAGAAGAGGAAAGTGGGGATGAAACATAAATGGAACAAATCAACCAATAACGAACAAACTAAAAGAGGTGAGGGAGAGGGGGAAAATCACAACCTGGAAAAAGGGAGTTCTTGGAAAGGGGGTCATTTGGGGTAGAAGAGATCATGAGTACGGATGGAAACCTGAGGTGGGGGTGAACAGTTGTCTTGAAGTCCAAGGTGGAAGAATGGGACTGAACAGATTGGGGTAGTTGGTTCCACAGGTGAGAAAGGAGGAACAAATGAGTGAAGGGAAGCAGTGAGCCTGAATTTTGGGAGTTTAACAAGAAGAGGGTAACTGGCAGACCATGTTCACCTTAGAAACCTAGGAGGGCCAATACCAAGGAAGAGAGGGCAGAGGGTGCAAGACCAAAAAGGAGACTTTAATTTGTTATAAACACAAATGATGTAATATGTTGCCATTTACCCATTACTGAAAATGTTAGAAACATGACGTCATTAGGACCAATTCAAATGGACATTACCCTGCATTTTCTGAAACAAGTAAAAGCAAACTAACCGCCATTCACGGACAAACTTCAGTCGGGCTTTTCTTGTTCAGCAGTTGATATGAATGAGAGGATATCTATTTATGACGTACTCACAAGATGGTAATTGAGAGGGAGCATAAGTCATCGATCTATCCACATGCAATAAGTAATTAAATAAATATCGCCGGTATAGATCGAGTTATGCTTAGTAACCCCCATTGCTTACATGGCAAGTGACCCGTATTTTGCGGGTTTGACCCGTATTCTTTCTTTAAACCTGTGGACCTGTTTTCGTATCGTTAAAACCCGTATTTGATGGAAAGTACAATCAATATTAAAAACTCAAACTTTATCTTCCATTCCACTCGCATGGATTCACACACACTGTGACAGATTTGTAGTGATCTCTATCCGATATGCAAGGTACCGCTCTAGTCTGACTATTGGCTGTGTGACGTCATAAGCTATACCCAACCGACCAATTCCTTCAATCCTCGTTTGTTCACATCGTCACTTCCTCTCGTCTACCAAATGTCATTACCCCCAAATCAATCCGTAGGTCTATTTGCTTTCCAATTCGTTCTTCGACTTCTTACTGTGATATTTATCGGTACTTTCGAGTATTTTGGTAGGATTCGATTCGGATCATTTTCATTCGTATTCAGGGTGTCCACAAATTACCGTTCCAAATTCAAACCCTCATTAAAAAAAAAGGAATGAAATGGGATACAATTATGTGGTTTGACGCTTTGTGAACGAACGAACATTTCACAAAGTTTAATTGTCAAGGTCATCTCACATTCATCATCACTTGGTCTTTATAAACCAGGCAACACTGCTCTTTATTGTGGGGACTGTATTTGCTGTCAGTGACGTCACACATCACAGGCAACAATTGGAAACGAAAAAAAGTAAATAAAACTTTGAGAAATGTTATGTTATGTATGTGTGTTGTCTTTGTTGCGGGCCGGAGGTCCGGTGGTGAGAACGACCGCTAGGTGGTGTGGGGGAAAAATGAAAAATTATATTAATGTATTCTAATTGTAAAAAATGGAGTTTTAGAAATGTAAGTTTATGCTATAAGTTGAATTGGCTGTCCTTTCTGCCAAGAGACTTTTGCCCTAAATGTTGATAAATGTCTTGGTCTGGAGCGGTGTGACCTGAGCTGATAACAGCGAACCTTTGCCTCGAAATGTACGAAGTGGCTTCTCGTCTAAAGGACACGTCTGCAGTCTGGGTTGGTAGCCCCCACCACTCTCTCATGAAAGTATAAATGCTTTGAAATGTAAAATTGTTTCAGTGCAAGTACCTGAGGAAGTATAGAATCTCAGTGGCTTGTACTCCTTGGAACTGACCAAGTACCAAGTTAGAATAAAACTCTCTGATGTAATGTGGAGGTGAATTGAATCGGTTGGTTTAACTGTTAACTAAAGTAAGAATAAATGAAATAGAACCAAATAATATTGCAATCAATGGGATTCTTAAGTTCATTGTACGAGGGTGAAAAGTGTGTGGTGGATAATTAGAAAATAAATTGTTTCACAAAGCAAGGACTTGTGTGGACATCGGTTATCAGTGTCAGTGGGTTTTATGCAGGATTTTATAACCAAATCGGACAAACGTTAAATCTGCCTGAAGTTAAATAGGATTCCACAATCAACCAGGGAATCCTTCAACGATCACAACGGGGTGGGTGAAAAATCCACATCAGTTGGTGCCTGGTGACTCTGATTCGAACCGACGTTGGTGCGGTGCTCGTGACCGGAGGTGCTTAATCTGCCGGAGGCAGTGCCTGGAGGAATGGCAAGTGCTTGAGCGAAGGTAAGGGAGAGCGCTCTCATAGTGTAGCAGCATAGCAAACCTGTTGTGCATTTTGTGATACAAGCACCAAATTTGGCACAAATGTACATTAATATGTTGCGAACATTTTCAGATATTGGGCCACTTGAAATTCTCTTTATGTCCGCCATATTGGATTTCAAAATGGCCGCCACTTGAAATCTACATTTGCTATTATCTCTGGACGTAATGCAGCTATTGACTTGATTCTGGTATCTAAATGTATGTTTTGGGGGCAAGGAATCCAATGGTACCATTTTCAACTTAATATTATCTATCACAGTTTGTTATATAATTTTATTTGGAAATTATCTAGGCAAATATTGGATTCAACACAATACTTTGAAAAGAATGTCTTAGTTCTGTAAATGTCTGAGGTATAATACTGACATGCTACATGGTCTAGTATGTGAGGCTAGGTGTACTGGTATCTGAGGCTAGGTATATACCGGTACTGAAGATACGTGTACATAAACAGTGTCATGTTAACAAGTTCAGCATTGCCACAGTACATGTATGTTGTTGACTCGTCGTCATGTGCAGTCCCCTTCACACACACAGAGGGCTGTGCACTGAAGGGCAGCCTTTTTGCACTTGCAGCGCCTCACACACCCTTTCTTGCACTTGCAAGAAACCAGCTCAATGCAGCTGTGAGCTGCCTCAGTTAGCCTGGTCCAGTAAGGTGTGTACTGTCCTTCTCCAGTCCTTGACCAACCCCAGTTGGTTGGTGGAGGGAGCTCTGGTGCTGGCAGCAGTATCTGACCCCACACATGTCCACCTTGATACACTGCCCTCTTGACATGTTCCTCCAGAGCTGCCTTCGTTGGAGGGATGAGCTGCACATTGTTCTTCCTTGCGAAGAGTTTCCTCCTGGCCTTGTCAATGTCTGTGCATTTGCTGGTTCGATAATACAACAGGAACACAAACTCTCGATGATGCGCATTGCATCGTCTGGTATGTCACGAGGTGCAGAGGACAGCAGCAGCAGCGCCTCAGTGAGTCTGGCAGTACCGTCCCAGACTGCCCACGCAGTCTTCTTGCCATGTCTATGAAAACTAGACAGTGTCGCATCCAGTTAGAGCGTGGAACATTGGCAGTGCACGAGCCTTCTCTCGTCTCAATCCAGCTGCTATTTCGTGTGCTGCTAGGTATCGGAAACTCTGGCCTGTTCCGAATGCCAGCCACAGTTTGTCTTCTGGTTGCAACTCCTGTGCCAGGGACACTGCCAGCACCACAACATCGGTGTCTACAGTCCGGATGAGTATTGCATGGTGTCCATGCTGGACTGCGTGAGATGCATGCAGCAACATCCGACTGTCAGCTTCTTCATGGTTACATGGGGCAAGTGAGGTCAGATCTGGCAGTAGTGGCTTGCTGAGCACTGCCTCTCCATCAGTAATGACGAGTTGCTTGTCTCCTGGTCAAACCATTCCATGAGAGCTGCTGAGAGGACCTGAAGCTCGGTCTTGTTGCTGTCCACTCGTAGGAAGTTCTGCCAGTTTCCTGGTATGGCTGCGGCAGCCACCACACGTCTCCGCACACCTTGTCCCCGCTTTGCACGTGTACTACCTTTCAGTGAATCAGCAAGGTAAGTATCCCAGACCAGATCCAGGCGTGACACTGTTTGCAGCTTCGTGGACATGTATGGGATGAAGATCTGTTGTGCATACTCTTCAAAGGTCTTTGATGCAGCCGGCTTCAGCATCTGGACGATGGCTGCTCCATCAAGCACAATATAGGTCGTGCAGGAGTCTCTGTCTTTGCGTCGGAGACTTCTTCCAAGCATGTGAGGAGATCACTCTTGGTACCAGTGCAGAGGCTTCCACCATCAGACAATGCAGGAGGACATGCCTGATTCTCGTGACAAAAGAACTCCTCAAGGTTTCCATCCCTCGTCTGGCAGCCAATGTACAGGCGTGCGAAGAGTTCACGGTCATTCTTGATGGAGGCGAGCTGTTGCTGACCTATGCTCTGGCTTCTTGAGTGGAAGTGCTGAACACTTCAGCTTGTTACGAGGAATGGGTGGTCCACTGCCTTTGTTCTGTCCAACAGACATCTCTGGTGAAAGCCTCGAACTGCTCTTGGCCAATCCTCTTGGCATTCATCACGGTCTCCACAGCAGCAGGATCTGCGATCTCCTTTGTGTCCAGTTTGACTACATCCTGACTCTCCTCCTCGAATGGGTTGCCCATCTCCTCTATGACAACCGGAGAGAGCGAACATCTTTCACAAATGAGGCCTGTACACTTGGCGTCTGATCATGATGACGTGTGTCTGCTGTTTGCCGTCTCCAGTGTTTACCCATCCTGGAATTCTTCGATCAAAATGGTACTATTGGATTCCTTGCCCCCGAAAACATACATTTAGATACCAGAATCAAGTCAATAGCTGCATTACGTCAGAGATAATAGCAAATGTAGATTTCAAGTGGCAGCCATTTTGAAATCCAATATGGCGGACATAAAGAGAGAATTTCAAGTGGCCCAATATCTGAAAATGTTCGCAACATATTAATGTACATTTGTGCCAAATTTGGTGCTTGTATCACAAAATGCACAATTCTTTTGAATATTTGGGCTAAGCCGCCCCACTATCAGCAGGTAACGCATTTTGAACAAGAAAAGTTCATTGTCAGATAATTTTATTGATAGAAAGAAGAGGATCCGGCGGAGAGAGTCCGTTTTAAAGTAAACAATAAGTACTGTAGTTGTTTTAGAAAAGTGCTGGAGGAGTGCAAAGGGCACAGTACAAGAAGAGGCCAGACGAGTAATTAAATGGGCATGATGAAGCGACATGCCACATGTTTGCATTGATACGGACCGGCTGAGAGAGAGAGAGAGGGCCGGCACACGGCTGAGACGCCGAGATAGGTTATGGTTAAGTGGAAAATAGATAAATATTATAGGTTACCTGTTTGTAAGAGTTATAAGAGTTACCTTTTGTTCATTGAACTCACTGGAAGTTTGTTGCAGTGAGGTTGTTATATTATATTGTGTGGAGTTTTACGGATTTGTAAATGCAATGATTTGCACGAAACGTTTTGTAGAGTGCAGGAGACGATTGACCGGCTGGGTGCGTGGCTGGTGATTTGCGTTGAGATGCATGTTTTGCTGAGAGTAAAAATGAAACTTGTGTGAGTCCAATTTCACTGCAATGAAACGTGTTCTGTTGGGATTTTGACGATATTTTTAACAACTAAGAAACTTCAGGCAGAGAGTCGAAGCAGCTTGGCTGTTCGTGGTTTGGTGCTGATAACGCGAAGGTCGCAAGCTGCGACAGTGCAGCTCACCCCTCCACTGGATCTGTGGGGGTGCATGTCTCTCCACTGAGTCTGTGTTTGAGTCTTAGCTTTAAGTGTGAAATTCGATTCATATGCAGATTCAAGAGGATGGGGCTATTGTGTCAAAATGTGCATGCCGTTGGCAATGACTTTAAAATGATATAGAAATGTGATTGGTATTTGTCACGTGATCACACGCGAGTCTATGAGATGCAATGCTCGTTAGTGTGTGTGTGTTGAGCATGACAGAGTAATGCTAAACTGTGGGTTTTGCCTGTCAGAGTTTTTCTTTTTCTTCCCACCGGATGTGGAGAGAACTTCCTGTTCCTTGTTACTTGGTATTTGTGGCGCACCCTCTCTACTGAATCTGTTTAAGTGACGTCCATTTACGGAAAAGTGTTGAAGTTTTATTTAAAACCATAGGGATTTTGGAATAAATTGAAATAACAATTGTGAATGTGGGATATATTGGAATGTGAAGTCTTGGGAGTTGATCCT
>CM068964.1:87918787-87929239 GCA_035128595.1 Eptatretus atami
GGGAGGGAGGTGTTGAAGGAAGGGAAGATGAGGTATGGAGCTAAAGTCGAGAACACATTTTTGTAGAGGAGCCGGGACACCAAACAGATCAGGACGTAGAAGAAGGAAAAGAATAGTAGAAAGAAGTGTGTGAGGGGTGGGATAACAGCAGGGATTTGGATCACCTATTAATTTTCAAGTCTGTGTTCAATGCTCAATACAAAAAAAACAAAACTAGAACTGCCACTTTATAACTGCTGGCATTGATGAATGGGTACCAAGACGGCCAGCTTTGATACAACATGAGACTCTGATGATAGTTGCAAAGTTTCGCTTCGATGAGTTAAGTGGTTCCAGAGAAAACATTATTTAATATTTTTCTTAAATCCAATATGGCTGCCAAACCATGTGACCTATCAATTATTCATAAAGAAACTTGTATCCCTTTGCATTGAAGAATATGAATGTGAAGTGTCCCCTTGATCTGACCAGCCGTTCTGGAGATTTAAAAAAAAAAAATTTTTTTTTCAAAACAATATGGCTGCCGAACTGAGTGACCTATGTATGACGTTATAAATATTTTTTACGGTGAATTGTTGCATAGATGATGCTCAATAAATTTCAATTTTTTCCGATGCAGCATTCTCCGTCAAATTTTCACCGGGATACCGCTTCACCGATGATGTCATGAAAAATCTCTCGTGTTCCCCATGGTGAGCTCTTAACACGTGCCAAGTTTCAATTTTTTTCACTAGAAGCACCCGCTCCCGACAGGAGCCGTCAAGGGGGGTCATGTTATTATATATATGCCTATTTTACTCCAAGGCATCCCAGGATTACTCCCCAAAAAAATGGTTGCGATCGGTTCAGCCGTTTTTGCGGTATGTGGGAACAGACAGACAGACGGTGAATTATAGTAAGATTGCACGGTTTCAGAGATAGAGGTCCAAACTTTTTCCGTTTTTCAAAGATGGTTTTTCCATACCACGTGACCTATGACGTCATAATTATCAATTAAGTATGCTATCAAAAAGAAAGATACATACTACAGTGAAAATTTTGTGTCAATCAGACTGAAGGTCCTGAGAAAATGAATTTTGAAGAAGAAAAAAAAATAAAATAAACCAATGTCACCCGCAGGGTGACCCGTATCTTGCCAAAAGGTGACCACGTGTGACTTCTTTAAGGTCAACTGAGGTGAACAGAGCTGCTATCCACCAGGAGCGACTCCTTGAGGAATATCTGCCTACGAGAGATTCCGATGAGAATCGTTCTAAAGAGTAACCATGAAAAATATGCGTTTGCCTCATAACGTCACCAAATGACGTCATAATGTCTCAAGCTTGACATACTAGAAAGCA
This sequence comes from Eptatretus atami, assembly GCA_035128595.1. NCBI lineage: Eukaryota > Metazoa > Chordata > Myxini > Myxiniformes > Myxinidae > Eptatretus > Eptatretus atami. The sequence continues at coordinate 87,920,128 of CM068964.1, forward strand.
CTCATCGAGGTGTTCAATTTGAGGTACTACACGATTGTTCCTAAAACTTGAAAATTTGACCTTGGGGTCAAATATGTTTGACCTTAGGCGCTAACCATGAAGGTCAAGGCCAATCGCCACCAAAATTAATCAGCTGAGCGCCAGATCATGAACTATATTCCATGAAGTTTGAAGACGATCCGATCAAAATTACTCAAAAAATAAGGGTTTCGTCGACTCCCCTGATTTGCGACAAAGTGACCTTGACCTTTGACCTTGACCTTCAAAATTTTATGCGCTGAAAGGGACCTCTATAGGCCTCTGATTGCGAATTACAAAATTTCCAATGATAACTGTGCTCTGCAGAATTTTTTATACGTGATTACAGACAAACAAAAAAAAAAACAAACAAAAAAAAAAAACATACAAGCTGACTAACATATTGTTGCGAATTCGCGCCCGTCGCGTGCGATCGGCCACGTGACTCGAATCGCGACCGCCTCGCCACCACGGAACAATTCAGTCGTGACCTCCCGGCTAACGCCGGAATCCAGTCACGGTGGACCTTCGGACTCACCACAACCCAGTCCGCATTCTACCGCGCGGGAATAGGGTGAATCGCCGAAAGTCGATATACCTAAGTACCCGCGCGGGTAACCTACCGAGGGATTGTACCTCGCCACAAGGCCGACTTCGGACACGATCCGCTTAAGCGGCTCGTTCCGGTAACGGATAACCGAGCGGTGTTATCGTCGGCCTTGACGGTTCAGATTAATTATCGGGCGGATTAGCCACGACGAACCTTTACATGAAACAAGATGGAGACCCAACGAAGGAAGGACGCAGCGACACGGGGGAAGAATTCAACAGAAGCACATTTTATTTACAACACGACAACGAATAGCACACATAAAGCAAACAGTAGAAATGCACATATATCAACTAGAAAACAAAAGAAGCAGAGCTACTACCGACTAACGCGACACACGGACCACTTAAAACAATACTACTTCACGGACTTGGCGCCGACACACACACGTTACACAAAACCCAAAAGAAATGGAAGTCGCGACCCTGAGCGTGTTGAGTCCTTGGCGCCCGTCACGTGGTCCGGTGGTGTGCTCTCCGATCGAGCGTGGTCGGCGAGCCTCCGCCGGCGTGCCTCGCGCCTGCTCGTGCTGGCCTCCCGACGCCACGGACTGAGCACCGACCGAGTCCACCGAACACGAGCAGCAGGACGAGAGCAGCAGGACGAGACGAAGTAAAGCAGGATCCAGCAGGCACGAAGCACACGAATGAAACTCTCTTAAACCCTCTTCACCGTGCTTTATACGCCCGCGCACGCCCTGTTTCTCGGCTCCACTTCCTTCGAGGCCTTCGAGAAGGGGGCGTTCCCTCTCGTCCTCCCACCTGCGTCTTGTGGGGGACGAGGCGAAGCCGTTCGACGGCCTTCAACGCGCAAACCGTCGTATGTAGACCGCTGAGGATGGCGTTCGATGGTGTAGGTAGCGTGGTTGAGATGGTGGCGTGGTTGTGAGGGTGGCGGGGCTGGCGTTGTTAGAGTGGTGGCGTGGTTAGCGTTGTGTTGTTGGTTGGCGTTGTTGACGTTGAGTGTGGTTGGTTCGAAAATAAAGCAGAACAGAAAAAAACGCCTAACTCAAAGGATCGCAGCCCGAATGAATCACATTAATTCCTCTATACAACGGGTTTGGAGCTAACTACACATGGACTTCAGAAATACCTCACCTATGGAGACTGATGGTGTTTGCGAATTTCCACAGCCGTAACACTACCCCTCCCTTTTTACAGACTCGTCCCGAGTCGTCAAATTATCGTGTGCCATCATGTGTAGTTCTCCCCTAGTACGTTTACCTACGGATCCCTGAGTGCGACATTCATGGTATTCGTGTCCCAAAATAAATAACCTGAGGGCTGAGTAACTAACTAAACAAACTCACTCACACGGACGACTTAAATAAAATTGCCGGCGCTAACACATACATGCCGGGGGCGCACCATATTTACAATACACAACTTAGCCTTATAATTTACACTACTCCATGGCCAGGATCAATGGACTCTGCAGGAAAAAGGTGAGAGTCAAAGAAAACCGGTGCACGGGCCGCCACTGCAGGCCGTGTTGCAGCTGCCAACAGGACAGTTCCTGCAGCTTGCAAACTGTTGCTTGCGATCTGGCGCATGGAATTGAACAAGGGGGGGCAAAGCAAAATTGAACGGGGCTGGTGAACAGGGGGCAGTGGGCATGACATGGCAAAGGTAAAGGCAACATAGCCTGCAGAAAAGGCCGTTGCAGGCAAACACAGCCGGCAGACGAACTGGCCGGCACAGGCTTGCAGTAAAAACAGCCGTCGGACGATCCGGCCGGCACAGGCCTTGCAGCACACACCGCAGACGATGAAGTTGGCCAGCCTTTGCCTTGCAGTGGAGGTTGGTGGAGGGAGTGCGGTGGTGTTGGCCACACAAAGTGGACTCGGACCTACCCTACCTGTCTCCCTCCCACCTATGCCTTTGCCTGTCACTGTCCATACCACCCCCTTAATTTGCAAAACCCAATTTAGCCCCCAACTTATTTTTTTGTTGTTTTATTTTCACTTCCCTACTTCCCACTATAATTCGTCCCTAACCCCCTTTACGTCTTTGTTCGGCTAACTATCGTTTCCTAGCCTACTCCCAACCCCTACGTTCCTTCCGGAGGGGAATAAGGGAGAGCTAGCGTCCTGTGCCGAGGCCCAACAAAGCCTCAGGATGGCCTCCCCAGACTTCAGCGATCTCTAACCCAAAGTGGGTCCAGCGGCCCACAACGAGAGCGAAGGGATGGATGGTGCGGAGGGGTACACTTCCTAATCTACCCTAACCATTTAACTGTTAAACTACCCCCGGGCTTTCAACAAGCGCCTCTCGCTTAATCTATTGGTTCTAAAAACCCAGATTCCCGTCGCTGTGTTGGTGTCCACTCAAATTTCGGGCCTCGCCCTCTAATTTTCCCTCGTGCCCTTGCACGGTTTCGTGGCTGGGACGCGTGCCTCCTTTGCAGCACGACCCTCTCCGAATCTCAACAATGGCACCCCGGGCACTACACTGCCTCCGAGCCTACCAGCTCCTAAACACCGGGAGTGCCCCATGGCAACTCCCTGAGACGCACACGTGGCAGGCTGGCGCCCCGGGCCCCTTTCCGAGGGTCCCGTGCCCACGACACTGCCCACGCGGCTAACGGCGCCCCGGCCCCCGCACCAAGCGGCGACCCGTGCCCACTAGCTAACCCGGCCCCCATGGCCCTTGGCCTCACGGCCGACTAGCCCGGTGCCCGGGGTACCCACTCAGCGATACTCCCTTTCGCAGCCACGCTCCCAGCCCGTCAACAGGCTCCTGCACCCTCCAAATGGGTTACGCCTACACTCCACCAACAGCAAAACGACCTCCATTTGTCAATTTAACTAACCCAGCTAACTCACTCTACACTGACCCGGGTCCCTTGGGCGGGAGTCACTCCTCCCCCATCACTCAGCGCACCATGCATTCCACATTCGCTCCACTCACACAGACCCGCTGCCCTCACTACCCACAAGCACATGTTTCCACTTCACAACTCTTCACACACACCGCTGATCTCTGCCATCCTGCTAAACTACTCCCCTAACTAACTCGTGCTCCCACGTCATCCCTTACACTATAGCACGTTCCTTTTAAAACTACGTAGCTAAGCTACGTCCCCACTACACATCCACATCTGTCTCTGTCTCCAAATTGTCCCATTACCATTTCCCACCTAAATCTCAACTAAAATCCTCTACCTAATCCATTCCACGGCCCCATGACGACTTACCCTGCCCATGGAGCCGGTCTAGCTAAACTAACCTCCCCTAGCTAGTTCCATCCTGCCCTGGTAAGGGGGTCTTTCACCCCTTGCCAGGGAATCCTGTTCACCACCGAAAGCGAGGCTTGCTTTGTTATTTGTATTTCCATTATGCGCAGCCCAGCGCGGCACTCACAGCCGCGCTCTTGCACCTTGCCCGTGACGTCATGCAGCTGCACATGTACCCGTCCCTCTTGGACGGTACCATCCGGCAGGGATTCACCCTCCTGCGATTCCAACCCTACGTGCAGCCATGACGTCACCCTGCGCACCCAAGAGCAAACCTCGCACTCCGAGGGCTCCCACGCGAACACATGTGCTCTGCCGTTGGAGCTTAACACAAGCCGCGTGGAGAACCGTCCGGTCCAAATCCGTCATCCTGCTAAACTTTGTCCGTCCGCGGGATCGGCAAATCCACCGCTGGCGTTTCCGGACCGGGCTTCACCTCCGCAAGCGAGCACGTGGGGTCTCGTGCGTTGCACAGCACGGACCTCGCGCTCGCTGCTGGGTGAACCCGGCGCGGTCCCCAAAACATCTACGGCCGCTACCCGGCTTCTGTCCCTCTGTCGCCGTCGTCTCCGTTCCACCACGCACACCTGCGTGTCACGACGACAGACTCCACTCAACACACTCACATTCACACCGGAGACGCGGCTCATGCTCACGCAGCCGACCGACATCTCCCTCACATACAGAGACCTTACGCACACGGTCTCCCTTACACGGACCTCTCACTCACACCCAACTTTCACTTGCACAGGGGGTCTCATCACACCATGCGTGCTGAAAGCACGCATCTCCGCACACTCGCAAACACACACCCCTGCACAACCACACTGGGATTCGTGTCCCACAAGGGTCCCCGGGGCCTCTATACCCCCAAGCTGCACGTGCACCTATCCACAGCACTCGTCCCTCAACTCCGCTTGGCACGACCGAACCACCTGGTCGTGATTCGCCTCAAGGGGGCATACTTCCTCCCCTCGTTCCTGGAGGCGGCCATCCAGCTGCTCACACCGGTCTCTACCCAGTCCGCGAGCTCACCCCATTATCCTCCACTACTCTGTGTGTGTGTGTTCTGTTCTTTAACCCCGTCATTATCATGCAGTCTCTCCTCTATTTTCTCTATCTCCTGTCTCTATACATCTATTAGTTTCTCGTTTCTTTCTGGAGTTTTCCATCTCTCTGGATTTCAATTTACTCTCTCCTTCAGTTCATTAATTTCAAACTCGTATATGTTTTTTGTTTTCTCTCCCATCTTCCTCATGCTCCTCATTTTCCAATCTCATCGTTTCTCTCAATTGGCTCATTTCCTTCCTGTGTTTCATTCGCTGTTCTCTCATTACCCTTCCTTGCTTCCTCTCCTGTCCTTCCTTCTCCAGTTTCATGGTTTGCTTCATTTGGTTATCTCCTTCTTGTGTTCAGTTGCTGCTGTCTCATTACTCTTCCTTGCTTCCTCTCCTGTCCTTCCTTCTCCAGTTTCATGGTTTGCTTCATTTGGTTAATCTCCTTCTGTGTTTCAGTTGCTGCTGTCTCATTACTCTCCTTGTTTCTCTCCTGTCTTTCCTTCTGCAGTTTCATGGTTTTCTTCATGTTTTAATTTCCCTTTTGTGTTTCATTCGCTGTCTTTGTCTACCTCTTCGCACTCCAGCCTTGCCTTTTCTTCAATTGGTCAACCTCGGCTTCATGTTCTTTTTGTTTTCTATCCCATTGTTCCTCTCGTTCTTCCCTCTCCAATCTCGTTGTGTCCTCAATCTTCTGATTTCTCCTCCTGCTTCATTCGTTGCTCCTTCAACTTCTCCTCGTATTCCAACTTATTTTTTTCCTTTTGTCGTTCAGTTTCAAATTCATACTCTTTCAGTTTTCTATTCAATGTCTTTCTTGTTCCTCATTCTGTAATCTCGTTATTTCTTTCAACTGACTGACTTCGTTCTCCTGTCGTAATCCTTGTTCTTTCAGGACTCTTTCTTGTTCCTCATTCTGCAATTCGTGGTTTCCTTCCATTGATCGATTTCCTTCTTCTGTCTCATTCGTTTCTTCCATCATTACTCTTTCTTGCATCTCATTCCCCAATCTGGCCTTTGCTTCCAGCTGTTCGATCTGTACAGCGTGGTTCCTTAACGTCTCATTCTCCGTTCTCGTTTCTTCCTCTCTCAACATCCTCAATCGTTTCGTAATTCCGTTCTTCGTTCTGGTGTTTCTGTAACTCAGTTTTCTTCTCCAATTCTTTTCTCATTCCGCACACTCCGACCTTGCTTTGGCTTCTAACTGTTCTTTCCATCTTGCCCTTTTGTTTGTCTATCAGTCTTCCCAGTTCCTCTGTCTCAGTTTTTACCTCCCGTCCCAGCTCATCAACTCTCTTCGTCATGTCTTGAAGTCTTTTCTCACACGCCACTATTTTATTTCCTTCGTGCACGACTCCGTCACCCAATTAATTTTTCCCTCTCGTTACAGTCACTTTTTTCCGTCACCTCCACACTTCTCGCCCAACACGCTCCCGAATTATTTTTTTCTCCACCCGCCTTCACCGCGGCTGACAACCGTTGCACCCCTCCCAGCTCGTTCGCTCCACACGTGGCGTCGCCATTACGCACTTCGCTGTTGTTGCCTTCATGCCCGCCTGCAGGCCCGGCCCATTTGCTGCGTTTCACCCCGCATTTCTTTATTTCTTCCTTCATTTCGTTTTGTTTGTTTCCATTTTGAGTGCGTTTCCATCCATTTTTTTTCGTTCAATTCGTTATTCATTCCTTCCATTTTGAGTGCGTTTCCATCCATTTTTTCGTTCAATTCGTTATTCATTCTTCCATTTGAGTGCGTTTCCATCCATTTTTTGTTCATTCCATCCATTTTGCCGTCATTCGTTTGTGTTTGTTTCCATCTGCTTGTTCACTCCTTTTATTTCGTTTTTCATTTCGTTTTTCATTTCATCCATTTTTGTATCCATTTTCTCATCAATGCCTCAAACATTTCCATCGTCCGATCCGTGGGCGAATCGTCCACGTGGGGGGGTTCGTCGCCACCCCCATCCACTGCGCCCAATTCGAGCTCTGGGTTCGTCTGGGGGGAATTGTTCCTGTACACCAATGTCCTGCATGGGGATTCCATCCTGGACCATGGATTCTACATCACTACACATATACATTTCTATTACCCCCGGCTCCCGCTCGCCTTGAGACGCCATCTTATTCCACGTAAGGGGTTAATTTAATCGCTCGTAATTTAGAGGAATCGGTGGTCGCTCCTCTCACCCCTGGACCGATTCCCGTGAATTTAGCTTGGAGACGGGAGGATTAGAATCATCACACTCCTGTACACCAGTGTTGCGAATTCGCGCCCGTCGGCGTGCGATCGGCCACGTGACTCGAATCGCGACCGCCTCGCCCACCGGACGGACAATTCAGTCGTGACCCTCCCGGCTAACGCCGGATCCAGTCACGTGGACCTTTCGGACTCACCACAACCCAGTCCGCATTCTACCCGCGCGGAATAGGGTGAATCGCCGAAAGTCGTATACCTAAGTACCCCGCGGGTAACCTACCGAGGGATTGTACCTCGCCACACGGCCGACTTCGGACACGATCCGCTTAAGCGGCTCGTTCCGGGCTAACGGATAACGAGCGTGTTATCGTCGGCCTTGACGGTTCAGATTAATTATCGGGCGGATTAGCCCACGACGAACCCTTTTACATGAAACAAGATGGAGACCCAACGAAGGAAGGACGCAGCGACACGGGGAAGAATTCAACAGAAGCACATTTTATTTACAACACGACAACGAATAGCACACATAAAGCAAACAGTAGAAATGCACATATATCAACTAGAAAACAAAAGAAGCAGAGCTACTACCGACTAACGCGACACACGGACCACTTAAAACAATACTACTTCACGGACTTGGCGCCGACACACACACGTTCACACAAAACCCCAAAAGAAATGGAAGTCGCGACTTCCCTGAGCGTGTTGAGTCCTTGGCGCCCGTCCACGTGGTCCCGGTGGTGTGACTCCGATCGAGCGTGGTCGGCAGGCCTCGCCGGCGTGCCTCGCGCCTGCTCGTGCTGGCCTCCCGACGCCACGGACTGAGCACCGACCGAGTCCACCGAACCACGAGCAGCAGGACGAGAGCAGCAGGACGAGACGAAGTAAAGCAGATCCAGCAGGCACGAAGCACACGAACTGAAACTCTCCTTAAACCTCCTGCTTCACCGTGCTTTATACCGCCCGCGCCACGCCCTGTTTCTCGGCTCCACCTTCCTTCGAGGCCCTTCGAGAAGGGGGGCGTTCCCTCTCGTTCCCTCCCACCTGCGTCTTGTGGGGGACGAGGCGAAGCCGTTCGACGGCCTTCAACGCGCAAACCGTCGTATGTAGACCGCTGAGGATGGCGTTCGATGGTGTAGGTAGCGTGGTTGAGATGGTGGCGTGGTTGTGAGGGTGGCGGGGCTGGCGTTGTTAGAGTGGTGGCGTGGTTAGCGTTGTTGTTGTTGGTTGGCGTTGTTGACGTTGAAGTGTGGTTGGTTCGAAAATAAAGCAGAACAGAAAAACGCCTAACTCAAAGGATCGCAGCCCGAATGAATCACATTAATTCCCTCTATACAACGGGTTTGGAGCTAACTACACATGGACTTCAGAAATACCTCACCTATGGGACCTGGATGGTGTTTGCGAATTTCCACAGCCGTAACAATATCCTTGCCAAAACTTCGTTTTGGCAAGATAAAAAATTGCTGGCAGAATTAAAATAATAACAAACAGAAGAAAAACTAGGTTACCTAGCCTTGGTACCCGAATATAATAACATCACTTACTCATGTAAAGTTAGCCTGAGATACAGTGATCACCATATTAAAGCAGCTGGATTTATCCGTCTGTCACACCCTTTTCCCTGGGAGGTCTCCACGGACATGCAATCATCTTGGTGGCGTCCAGCACTCAACCCATCCCGTTGCTTTGCTGACGGCAGTTGAACACCGTAACCCATATATCTAACATCCGTAGGCGACGGGCTGAATGCCAGACGCCAGGAACGTCATTATGTCTCGTACTAGGCAAGGCCTTTACTGTGGTGTGTTACTCAACTCAACAAGAATTGCATTTTGTGACGGGATTAGAGGGGGGAGAGAAAGAAGAAGAAGAAGGGGAAAAAACAAACAAAAAACTAGAAGGTGACTCTTGCACTACCAGTCAAAAGTTTTAGAACATCTCCATTTTTCAGTTTTTACTGATATTTAAGCAGTTCAAGTCCAGTGAATAACATGA
>CM068964.1:87976032-87993425 GCA_035128595.1 Eptatretus atami
TGTATTTTTAATACATTGTGACGATATATCTGGTTCCTCTTTAAGACAATTAAGCCAAAAGAAAGCAAGAGTTAACAAGGTACGTAAAGCCCATTCTCAACTGCAAGAGATCTCCCTGGTTTCACAGAATAAAATTTTAATAAAACACAAATCTTCAAAAATAACAAAACCCACCTTGTGATTAAATATACAGAACATGACCGTCTATTTTTTGATCCTCGTGAGTATCTCTAAGTCTTACTTACACGTTGTTCTTGTGGACTTCTTTTGTTTTAAGCCTACAGTTTTCTAATCCAAACTTCCTGAACTTGCATATATGTAAAATATCCCTGCGCAGAAAGTAACAGTCTCGGATTTGAAAATTCACTCTAGAGAAAAAACGTTATGACTCAAAATTATCTCCGCTAATGAGAATCGCCTAAAAAATTAATCGATGAACTGAGACAAGCTTTTTGAATTCCTGATCTTGCGAGATCGAACGGGGGCATTAGCAGAGATGAATTACCGCACATAATGATACCATCACGATGAGTCATACAATCCTTTTATTGACGTTCATTCCTAATTTTCTTAGCACGATTTTTTTGTTTCACACCCAAGTTTTCATCGGATCTTCGTGAACTTTCCATGTACTATGCAGAAAGCCACGCGCAGGCAGTAACCATCCTCCGATTTTGGAAATTCTCTCCAAGAAAAAAGTTACGCACGTCAATAATTATCCGCGCTATGTGAAATCGCCATTATACCATGTATCTCGGAATAGGTATAGCTGTTTGAATTTTTGTTTGCAGGAATCAAGCGAGCATTAGCACAGATAATTTAATCAGCCAAACCTGATAAAATCACAAATGACGTATTCTATTCGTTTTTATGACGTCTCAGTAAGAGGACGAGGATCTAGCTCATTTGAGCCTTGTTCGCACCAATATGAAGTACACAGTCATGATGAAAAGGCTCAAATTGCAAATTGATTGGTAACAAAAACAAAAATGTACGTTTCATTGCTGGGTTTGGACACAATTCCAGGTCGACGTATGAGGGCTCAGAGAAGAGACAGGAGGTTTGGGGCCAGGCTGCATGAAAAGCGGCCGTGCCATCAGCTTCTGCACATCAAGCTTGACATCATCTCAAATCATGGTGTATCTGGGCGAAACTCACCGAAGAATTATGTAGATTTTACCTCTCCAACACTTTTTAAGCCTGGTAGGTCTTAAAAGTTAATAAACGATTGGTCATAAGATGCCCTATTTCAGCAAGGCAGGAAAACACCATGATCCAACAAAACAATCTTCGGCATCAGACAAACAAACATACGGATTGAGATATTTTTCTCACCCAAAGCTGCAACAAACTTTCTTTCAGATTCCAGTTCAATTCCACAAGCCTGCAAGTGAAAGGGATAAATAGCTGATAAAAATACGTCATCATGGGTTGTGTTGGTACATATGCGCAAGTTTAGGACGAATTAAAAAAAACAACCACAATGGATTGACATAAAAAATTCCTTGACTCACCAATGACATCAAAGGAGGGGGTGATCTATACCTGTCCTATACGCCAATGCAGTCCATACTTTGCATTCAAATACATGTCAAATGTGTAGGAAAAGACTGACAAAAATGCAATGCACCGATAGGAGATCCCCCTAATTGAAGGGAGGGATTGCGACGACGGGACAAGGGTAGGGGGTCATGATGACAGGACGGGGGAGGGGGATGGGGGGAAGGGGATGCGACGACAAGGACAAGCGAATTGGGGGGGGGGTGTAAGAGCCGGATATGCGATGGATGAGTGGATGATTGATCGCGGACGCATTTCACCCACGTCACTTCCCCCACTCATCCGCTTCTGCCATGCTCTTCCACAGCCAACTAGCCTTGGTGAAGGTTCCAGCAGCATCAGCTAAACAATGCTGGATTTTCTTCCAAATTCTCCCCATTCCCCCAACCATGGCAACGCCGTTGACAGCAATACCAGTATGTCACATCAATAAACCTTATGCTTTTAAATTTTCCTTCGGTGCTTTGTAAATACTTGGAGATGCTCCTAGGAATAAAGAAGAAAGAGAGAAAAAAAAAGAGAAAGACTCGGTCGTAACATGGTTATACAAAGCGTCAATGCAGATATAACTGAAGGGCAACTCGGTACGAGCGAGTACTCGCACGTACATGCTCCATGTCACGGAGGATACATAACAGCGACCCAATCGAAACAATTTCTGACACAGATACAACTGCCTATACGAGGCCCATATCGTTTTTTGACCGGCCATCTACAATGGTGACGAATCCCAGTGTTGCTTAAACAACTCTACATTCAACGATAGCCATGATCGGATCGAATCCTTCTACCAACTCGAAAACCAGCATTTGCCTCTCGCCACACAACCCTACCCTCGTCCCACCAACGGTTTTCTCCCCGACATCTCCAAGCCTCCGGCAAGACTTTTTTGAATACTGCGTGCCTAATATGATTACTTAGCCAGATCTCTCAATGGTGAAGCATCACTCGAAACACCCCAATTCAAATCGCATCGGATTGCGCCATTCGGATCGTTCACCAAATCTAATTTAGTTCGTCGTGTTCATTCACAACCCAACTGTCCACCACAGTTGTCGTGTCCCCCGCACATCCCCTCCACAACTTTTGAGACATTATCTGTGCTTTAGTAATACACCATATATCCATTTTTTGGTCCCGATAAAATCAATGGTGAAGATCAATATAAGAATTAAAATAATCCCATCCCTCCCTCCCGGACTCGACGCCTCTTCCTGCACCTCCTCTCTCTCCATCTCCGGACCCTCCTCACCGCCCCTCCCTCCCGGACCGCACTTCCCGCCCCTCCCTCCGGACCACTTCCGCGCCTCCCTCCCGGACTCCACTTCCGCCCCTCCCTCCGGACCCCACTTCCGCCCCCTCCTCCCGGACCCACTCCGCCCTCCCTCCCGGACCCCATTCCCCGCCCTTCCTCGCCGACCCACTCCCTGCAACCAGCTATCCTCTCACTCAGGCATACCAGCCTCGATTGATATCACGCACTGCCCTCCCTCCCGGACCCTTCAGGTCTCAGTCGCCCCTCCCTCCGCTCGTGTCCCAACGGGCTTTACGCTGCATCTGCCTTCCTCCCTGGAGCCTTCTCACTCGCACTCGTCCAGCTCTTCAGCGCTTCTCCCTTCCTCCTCGACGACTCCCCCTCCTTCACCGCCTCTCTTTCATGCGCCGAAGAGCCACTCTCTACGTCTCCGACACGCTCACGTCCCTTCTGATTCTCATCCCGACGCCTTCCCTTGCGACCCTCTCCTTGAATCCTCTATAACATACCTACCAATCCCCTCCACCCTCTATATAAGTATTTACTTCCCGTCAAGAATCCGCCCACGCGGGAAGTAGAATGAGTTGTGGGGAAACTCGATGATTCGCGTGAGTCTATATAATAACTGTAAAAATAGCAAATAGATGTGCCCCATGACCTGTTGTATATGGGGAGCTAGGTGTGTGTCCAGTGGTGTCTGCTCGGTGTGAGAGCTAGGTGGTGTGGAATTGATGGAAGCGGAGTTTTAGTTTTGTGATTTGTGGGAGTAGATGAGTTTATGCTTCCGCTTGACATTAGATGTGCATGAGAGTGTAAGTCTGGATACGTGGTTGCACCTCGTTGCAGTGCCTGGTGCTTCCTACACGCATCGCTCGCTGTTGCTGCTCGAAGTGAGTGAGCGTAACCTATGTTGTGTGTCGCGTCTCGTCGCGTCGTACCGACAGTGTGGTACGTAGTGTTATGTTGTTCTTCGTTTGTTTGTCTTGGTGAATATCACGATGTGTGCCGTTATGTGTTGTTCGATGATCTTTATTGGACGGGTTTCCGGCACCTAACTCGATAGATCGTGTTATAGGTGTTTTGTGTGTTTTAGTGTGTGTTCGCTCGATGTAGTATGCCGGAGTGAGCTATTGTGTTGAGGTGCTCAAATAATTGTATAGATAGTTGTGAAAGAAATGGATGTATTGTGTAGTCTCAGTACGTGTGAGATCGAGCAGGTTGATCGACCAGGATAACGTCTGAAGACCCCAGACATCGAGGTGGCAGACGGTTGCCTATGAGAAAGGATGTTTAAGTGTACAGTGTAAAGGCCGATCGTGCAATTTATCTTCAAAAGTGTGGGTTGTTTATAGTTGAAATCCAAACAGCTCGCCCAATCTAGTCACGTTAGCACTTCGCTGGGATGTTTTTAGAGTTGCAGTGCAAGTTAAGTGCAGGCTGTTAGGTGTTTATGGTTTGTGTTTATGGGATGGAGACACATCATGTCACACCACCCACCAACGCACACACACCACCACAACCGTACACACATGCCACTCAACACATCAGACGATACGCACACACATGTCATACACAAGGCATGCTCACTCACACAAACACACACACACAAGCATAACTTACACATAACAATGCTCCTCACACATGTCATCACCAGCACACAACTACACACAACACACACGCACCACAGCCAGCTCACTCCACACACACACCACACACCGCACACACACACCACCTCTGCTGTGTGTGGTGATGTGGTGTGTGTGTGTGTGTGTTGTGGTGTGTGTGTGTTCTCCTCCATAACACCAAAAATATAAAACCTAACAGCCTGAAACTTTGCATGTAATCTAAGAAAACTCCAAGGAAGTGCAAGAGTGAAAATTTGGAGTGTTTGGATTAATTAAAACACCTCCTTTGAAGAATTGACGGCCTTATTATTAATATCCTTCATCAGGCGATCCTTGGCCACCTCGATGTCTGGGGTCTTCAGACGTTTCCTGGGTAACCTCGCTGGGGTCTGGTATATCCATTTTTTTTATTTGGCCCAATTCCGCATCTGGATATAAATCCAACCTGTCTACCGAGTTTTGTCCGAATCCGTCCATAAATTGAGATATCGTGTTCACAGACAAACACACGAGAAAACATAACATCCGTCCACCTGTGGTGGCGGAGGTAACAAAAGGTTACCTTCGAGCATCGTGGTGTAGAAGCACCAGGCACTGCAAACAGGTGCACCACGTTCGCAGGACTACTCTCATGCAGTTAATGCAGGAAGGCAATCTCTCTCCAATTAATAACCGCGTCATCGGAACACCGCTCTGACTGTCGTCAACTACACCGCCATGGACCTGCTCCTTTACAGGGTTGGGGCATCTATTTATTACGTACACAATTCTGATCTCCATTTTCTCCCAATTAGTTCCTCCTAGTGGGGTTTTAATTGCTGGGGAAGGTTTTTTTGTTCCAAGTCTTTCACGGACCGGGGGCCAGGACTGACGTTCGACTGAAGGTCATTTTAGCAGGAATGTGGAATATGTTCAGGGTCCTGGTGATAATCGCAATCTCACATCATCATCGTCATCATAAGAATCAGCGTACCCTTGACACATGTCGGTACTGCCGAAGCAGTCTTTCAACAAGGCTTGTGTATGCTGAGTAGTACTTGTTGCATGCCAGCAGTTAGGGCAGGTACACCACCACACGTGTTTGTTATCTGTTCAGGGTGCCAATGATAGGTCTATTTTTTCTTTTTGTATACTGTAACTTGTCGAGACTCGTATGAGAGTAAACACACAACGCACATCAAGGGGGGCATGACACAAGAGGGAGGGAGTGGGAAGGCAAAACAGTGGGGAACAGAGACATTAGGACATCTGTGCAAGGGAGAGGGATGGGATGGGGAACATGGGGAAGAGAGATGGACATTACAGGGACTTTCAGGAAGGAAAGCAGGGAATTTGAAGGATTTGGATGGGGGTGGAGGATAAGAGGTGGTGGTAAACAGCTGTTTTGAAGGCCTGGAGGGAAGAATGGAATAATAGAGTGAGGGAGTTTATTCCAAAGGCAGGAAAATAAGGATGAAAGAGTGAAGGTGAGCAGTGATTCGTGATTTTGGTAGTTTTCCATAAGGGGGTTGTTGGCAGACCTTGAGCACCCTGCGGAAATGTGGTGGGGACAAATCGCAGAGAAGAAGCAGGGGCGAGGCTGGAGAGGAGACGGTAGAAGACAGAAAGACCACCGACCAACCTGCGGTGATTGAGTGAGAGGCCAAAGACTCAGCCTCATTGCGGGAGATGCCAATGATCCGAAATGCCTTGGTTTCCACAGCGTGAAGCCGAGAAAGGTGGGAGGCAGGAGCACACAGTCCAGAGGGAGAACAGTACGCCATCAGGCTGCGGACAAAAGCTTGTAAGTGTCAGGAGCTCAGGTGGGCCGAGGAAGGACCTGCACGACGGAGGATTCCCAGTCGGCGACTGGCTTTGGAGGCGAGGTTTGAAATGTGGCTTTCCCAGGAAAGGTCATGGCAGATAGTGAGACCCAGAAGCTCGAAAGAAAGGATTTCTTCCTGAGGATTGTTGAGAAAGTGGATGGGGGGTTTTTCTAAATGGTCCTTTCGAAGAGACATAGTGAGTGTGAGATTTGTCCGGATTGAAAGACATGTTGCACGTGTTGGACCAGTTTGTGGTTTTACCCAGATCTGCAGTGAGCGAAGAAGCTACTGCTTGTGTCTGAGGGATGACCGATGGTACGGCAGAGGGTGGAGTCATCAGCAAAGAGTATAGAGGGATTTTCCAGAGAGTCGGAGAGATCATTGATGAAAACCAGAAAAAGAACAGGGCCAGAAGGTACCTTGAGGAACTCCAGCCTGGACAGGAAGGGGGATGAAAGAATCCATTTAGGGCCACACGGTGACTGCGACAGGAGAGAAGTCTGGAGCTATGAGTGGAGATGGCCTTGGATACCATAGGAAGAGAGTTTGGTGAGCAGGGCAGGGTGCCAGACCGTGTCAAAAGCATGCAATATGTCTAGGGATATGGCTCTGATTTCATGTCTAGCATTGAGTACCTCCCTCCATGTTGGGAGAGCAAAAGCAGCATATCCAGGTAGCGTGACCGGTCTGAAACCAAATTGATGATCAGAAATCAAGCCATTGGAGAAGAGGAAGGATTTGATGTCTGAAGCGATGATGGATTCCATATCCTTGCTGATGATGTATGGGAGAAGGCTGATTGGTCTGTAGTTGCAGGGATCTGTTTTTGCACCTTTTTGTGCAGGGCAGTGATGTTTGCTGATTTCCAAGCAGATGGCAATGACCTTGAGCAAATGAGAGGGTGAATAGAAAGAGAGAGGGTGAGCAAGAGCAGAGAACAGGTTTTGAGGACACGTGGGTGATGCCGTCTGGACCAGTTGCAGAATCTGAGTGAGGTTTGAAGCAAGCTCTCCACCTTGTCAGGAGAAAAGGACACAGAGTCCAGGGACAGTGGGTGCGACTGGGTAAGGTGGGTAGAGAAAGTGATGGGTTTAGGACACAAGATTTAGCTGCAAACACCGAGTTTAGGCATTCAGCTTTTTCACTGTGGTATCAGCAGTGGGCCTTTTGAGGTAAGGGAGGGGATGAGGGAACATACACCAGAAACAGATTTGATTAGAACCACCAGGATTTTGAGGAGGAGAGAGGTTTGAGAGTTCAGACTTGAGATGAGAAAGATGTTGTTTTCTGGCTCTCCTGAGGGTAGATACACACTTGTTCCGAGCTTTGTGGAAGGAACTGAGTTGCCCTCAGTTGGGTTTGCTTTCCATGAGGCAAAGGCAAGTTGTTTCAGGACAACTGCCTCGCCACAAGCTTCAGTGAACCAAGGGCGGGAGGAAGGGTAGGACAACTGAAGAGAGAGGGGATAAATCTGTGCATGAGGGAGAGCAAGTTTTTTGAAAGAATTCCCAGGATGAGTTGATGTTGAGAAAAGTAGCAATAGGAGACCAGTCTATAAGTTTGATGGCTGCTTGGAGACCCTGCCAGTCGGCTTGAGTGAAATGCAGACTCACGGCGTAGGTGGTTCTCTGATAAAGCCAGAGAGATGTCCACTTTGACAAGGACGTGGTCGGAAGAACCGATTGGAGCGGAGGAAGAACAGCAGTATTTTCAGGGAAATTTGTCAAAATCAGATCCAGAAGAGATGGAGCACCATTGGTTGAGATCCGGGTAGGGAAGTTGACCGATTGAGTCAGTCCCAATGAGTCGCAGAAGAAAGAAACAGAAAGAAATTGTTCGCAAAAGAAACCGGGGATCTTTAACGTCGACCAACGAGCAGTGCTGGCAAGTGTAAATCCTCCGGCTTGATGTCCTTCAGATTTATAGCATACACATTTTGCCTGCGAAGCACCAGAATGGTAGTTTGTAGCTGGGTTGAGATTTGAACCCAGGCTGCGCTCAGAGGCAGGTGTGCATACCTCTCAACCGTCCTCGCCATGTTACTTCATACACCTCTTTATCCGTAGAATAAGGTGCATGCTTTATGTGTAAACTGAGGCTCAGCTAACACAATCGAACATGGAAAGTTTCCAAAGATGTGATTTAAAAGTGCACATGTTTTTTAAATTATTATGATGCATAATTAGCACTGCAACTGCTAAATAATTTTAATCCTGATTTTTATTGGTGGCAGGATAGGGAAATGGAAGCAATGACATGCTCTCTTCTGAGCTGTCTTGTCGTGGGATGTTAATTCTTGCTGAAATTGGATTGGACACAAAATACTGCTTGGTGAAATAGCAGCAAGGTGGGATAGCCCCTCCCCTCTCCTTCTCTTCTGCCCCGCCCCCCCAAAAACCTTCCCAGCATCTGTTGCTGCTTTCGTTTGCTATTTCAATTTTAAGGAGCCATTTCCTGTTGTGGGTTTGTCTTTGGCAGTCTCTTGTGAGCACAAAGCTTCATGTGCTGCGACTGCAGATTAAAATCCCATGTGCTGTGTTCATTTGTCCATCGTCTCGTTCACACTTAAATCCGACATGTTATGGGTGTATCAATCAACTCATCCATGAACCTTGGACATTAAAAAAAAAACACAATCCACAACTATATCTTCAAAACTAATAAATGCCAGTGTGTGTGTGTGTGTGTGTGTGTGTGTGTGTGTGTGTGTGTGTGTCAGTGTGAGTGTCTCCTCCATAACTCCAAAACCATGAAACCTAGCAGCCTGAAACTTTCATGCATACTAGAAAACTCCAAGGAATGCATGAATGAAATTGGGTTTTGGCGTTAATTAAAACACCCCTTTTGAAGATAATTAATGGCCTTATTTAATTATATCCTTGATCAGGGGCATCATCGGCCACCTCGCTCTCTGGGGTCTTAAGACGTTTCCTCGGTAACCTCACTGGGGTCTGAAGCCGCCATGTTTTTTGGCCTGCTCAACAATGCCTTGACTTGGAACAGGCCGCAACAATTTATTTACGATAAACTTTTTTTTTCTTCACTTTCCTCACTCATATTATTAACACCTACGAATCGCTGGGTACATTGCAATGCTTATAAACACCTGGAGACACCAGCGTTTGTGGCCTTATTTCATTTCCGCACATGCCATAACCTTGAAAATCTCTTAAACTAAACCGAATTAGAAAATTTAAGCTCCAGAATCGAACTTAGCAGCAGTTCCGATGCTAAAAACGTGTTCATTTGTCCAATTCAGACATTGTTTGATATATTGGGCGTCTCCGGGAGGTGTATGTTTAATTTGATGGTTCGGTGATTATTAATCGCGTGCCAAACGAACCGTTCCTTATCAACCATTTAATTGGAGTGCTTTCTTGAGTGCTTAAGCTGCTTACTGAGCACCCAACAGTCAATAGCGGTACAGTTCGTGTCCCGATCGGGATGTACAGTTGGCAGTTGCTACAAGGTACGTTGTACATATGGGTACATTTGGATTTCTTCTATTTGAAAGGGACTCTCTGCGGGTGTGTGTGCATGTCTGCATGCTTGGTGGAGGCAACGTTTCATCCTGTATCTTATGATGATGATGGGCTTTCGAAAGGTTAAATGGTTTCTCTTTGTGAGTTTCAAAGCAAAATATATTTGATAACACCTAATTTTCGAGACGTTTGCCAAAGTAACATGTTTTTATAAATTACCGAGCCAAATCACATGACGCTTGCCAGCTCCTTATAAATAATAATGTTTCTGCACAGCTCCTTGAAACATTTATAATGCAGCGTTGTTTTTAAAATTTGTTTATTGAAATTCCCCACAGAACCGTTGGAAAGTGTCCGTAAATGAAAATATAAATAGATTTTAAAAAAGAGAAAAAATGCAGGTCGAGCAACCTGAGACAATGGGGAAGAACTGTAATTTTGCGTGCCGACAGACATCGAAGCCAACATACCAGGAAAAATCACAGAACTGTCGGAAAGTGTCTGTCAATGAAAATATAAATAAATGAAAAAAACAATGAAAAAAAATGCAGCTGAGTGACCAAGACAATGGGGAAGAACAGTAATTTTGGGTGTCGACGGACATCGAAGCTTATACACCGGGAAAATCACAGAACTGTCGGAAAGCGTCCCGAAATGAAAAAAAACAACAAATGCAGGTGAGCACCCCAAGACAAAAGTGAAGCACGGTTCGTTATTGCTTACAATGTGTAAGCATACCCCGGTTATATACATATATAACTATATATTGTAGAAATTTAATAAACAGGAATAAATTCCTGCGTGGGGATAGTGTGAAAAAATTATTACTCAACCCAGGACTTGAACTCATGGACCTCATCACTTACATGGTGACAATCCACTAAGCAGCCTCCGTTTATTGGCTGAGGTCATGGCTGTCCCACAATGACCCCTGTAAGTTAGGGCTTATGCCCCTGGGCTTTCCCTCCCCCCCCCATCCTCCCCTATTACCGGTGCATCGCTTTACTCTTCCACTATCAAGCTTACCCACGGAAATGAAATACAGAAGAAATATAAAGTTTTACAAAAGAAATTCGTTCTCTTGCCTTCCTTCCATACGCTCAGGCTTCCTATACAGTCCATTGCCTAAACGATATGCCTAGCACGTAAACGGCTTGCCGGTGGCGGGAAATGCAATGCTGTTCCAGGAACATTGTCTTCACAATCACCATCAATCCGTGGAATACTCTCCTGTCTGCTTGTCAGATGAGATCCTGGGAAATTAGGTCCTGGCCGAGGATGAAGGGAAGGGTTGTGCGACCGTGGAATCACGTGACGGTGGAAGCCCGAGGGTGTGCGATCGTTTGCCCGGCGGTCCATTGTGCAAAAGATACCTGTGTCGATCCAGGAAAATGGATCATCAAGGTGTACATCACAGTGAGGTGAGGGCTGCATTGTCTTCTTGGCCCGTTAAACGATTTACTCAGGTGTCCTCCATTAAACCGCTGGATGACATGTCACTTGGACTCTGGAAATTTTGTTTGTTCTCAGCTCGTCAAATTCAGTGTTCAAACGAGAAAAGTGAGTGACAGGTTCGACAGAAGATGATTTGGGAAGGAATTTGGAATTTGTTCAGATTGCCGGTCTTCTTCTTCGTATTGTTCTTATTCCTCTTCTTCTTCGTATTGTTCTTCTTCTTCTTCTTCGTATTGTTCTTCTTCTTCTTCTTCTTCTTCTTCTTCTTTCTAATGTGGCACAAGGCTGCAGAGTAACATCAATACAGCTGTGCCGCTGATGCAATGCCCCCTGTAGGTCAAGGCAGGAATTTGTAATTTGTTCAGGGCACCGGCGATAGCTCGCCGACTCTTCGCGAAGGACACCGTGAGATCTTTAACGTCCAGCAACTAATGCCGGCAGGCGGGACGCCGAGTTTGCTGTTGCCCCGCAGCCTTGTGCTACGTAAGAACGAAGAAGAAGAACCCCTACCCTGCTGTTGGTGTTTCCCTCTTTCCATTCTGCTCTTACTCTTCCACGAGCCTCGACCGTGTACACAAGATAAATCACTAATGACTGCACAACAGATGTTCAGGCATTCTTAATCCCGTTGTGGCCTTCCTTCGCTCAGTCTCTGGGAACTACAAAGCAAAAAGAAACATTTTAAGTAGTTTTTGATGTTCGAAAAGTTTTTTTCACATTGCATCCAAGATCAACACACACAGGAATGTGATTGAGGATAGCAGAAATTACTCTTTCAAGTCACGTGGCTCCCAGGACGACAAATAAATAAACAAATAAATAAAGAAAGAAGAAGCCATTTGTCCGTTTGAAGAGAAAGACACTGAAAACCTATCCATTGAGGCAGCAAATGTGGCTTTCCTGAAATACCTATATGGTCTATGGACCGCAGTGTCGAAGACCTCATGTCTGGGAGTTCAGCTTCGACATTTTCACACTCACCGTTGAGTTGTCTCTCGCTTAAGTTCGAATCTCGACCCCGTTAACAACTGCCACCCTGGGGTCTTTCATACGGCGCGATGACCAATGCGTGCGGCATCGTCCGTCAGAAGGACATGAAGCCAGCCGGAAGACCCTTCTGCCAGCAACTGTCGCTGGTGGACATTAACGACCGCGTGGATGTCTTTCATGAAGAGTCGGCGAGTCGTCACCAACACCCGAAACATGAAATTGCAAATTGCTGCCACTTTTAGTCAACCATCAGGCCTCTCCAGCTGGTTCGTGAAAGACTGGCCAAAAAACAAAAAACGTTCCTGCCCAGCTGACCCTACAAGGTGGGATAATAAGTGATATTTACAATTGAGGTGAGTAATGGGCTTTCAGAGAGCTTGTGAAATGTTTGTTTTCTGTACTTTTACTCTCCTGATCATTTTCTTTCCTGGAAAAGGAAGAAAGATTGTGGGATCATGGGATGGGATGGGATGTTAAAGTTCATTGGAAAATAATGAATGCTCATTGGCTGCTCGCCACGAAACACTGCCACTTCCTACGACACGTGAATCTCACAAATCTTTTCCACTTTCTCTCCTCTCTGAAAAACATACAAACACTGTGTGTGTGTGTATGTGAGTGTGTGTGTGGTGTGTGTGTGTGTGTGTGTGTGTGATTCCCACTGGGACCGATTGAAAATTTCAAGAAAAGAAACTTATCTCATCGAAATCCCCCACAACCCCCCTCCAGGACAAATATCCAATGACTCCAAGTTGTTGAGATGGCAGATATTCATCGACATGCGAGTGCAAGTTTTGCTGCGTGGGAGGAAGGTGAGGAGAGATTGAGAAAGAAAGTGAGGTGAGAAGAGGTCTCCACTTGGAATGTCCCTCGGGGTGCTGTGCGGTCGCCACGTCCATTGTCTGACCCTGGCAGGTTTGGGGTCAAAGAGCATCGTGTCCTCTTGAGAAAGACGGCCATGTTTCGGTGTCACGGTAAATTTAACTCCCGCTGATTGAAACCAGGCGTTTCCCTGAAAAAATATTGAAGGTTGTAGAATTCCATAGCAAGCAATTTGTAGGTCTCCTCAGATTAGGCAAAATCCGTCACAACATCAAGAATGTTTAATTAAATTGACGGTTAAAAAACATATCCTAAGGACGAGTCTATGATGAACTGCGCACCATATTATTCATCTGATTCACCGCACTCTGTCACAGAGCATCGGTGCTTTCGAAGCGGTTTCTTGGCAACAGTCGTACTGGGTGGTTTGCCATTGTCTTCCCAGCAGTAGTTAGGGCAGGAATTTGTAATTTGGCCTGGGTGACGGAGATAGCTCTGCTACTCTTTGCAAAGGAAACCCTGGGATATTTAACATCCACAAACTGATGGCGCCAGACTGGACGCCAAGTTGAACGTCCATTGGCATCGCCGATTGGAGCGGGAACACACATTGATGAATCACCCTACCTGTGAAACACCTGGATGCAGTTTATAGGCCATCCTGCTAGCATGTATATATATATATATACATACATATATTTAATCATCTTTTCGAATAAACAGCCATTATGGCTCTAAAAACGATATTTTACAGTCTGGAAGAGTGCTAATGCATAACGTGTGTGAGTTGGAGGAAGTTTCCAACAAATTGTTCCATAATTGGCCAAGGTACCAGGAACGCATCTCCCTCAGGCTTTCTCAGTTTAAAATAATTTCTTCGTTTAGTTTCTCGCCTGTATTTTATGAGTGAGTCCAGGAGGTCAGGATTATTTATACACATTAATTTTTTCTCCCACTTTGTCAAACATTGAGCCGTAAACAAGGTAATATGTTACATCCGTGGAATACATTTAGCGACAGTCCTTCCAATTATACGACATGGTGTGATGGTAAATTGCTTGCATGTGTAACCTTTGTGTGTGGGGGGGGGGGGGGGGAGGTAGCATTGGGTTATGATTAGGGAGAAAAACACAAACCAAGTTGTCTTCCTTTGTATCTTGTTGGATACCCTTAATCTATACATTTTGTTTCATTTCCTTCGTAAATATGATGTTCACCTCTTTAGAATCTGCACATTTTGTTTGCGCCTATTGATTTTGATGTGTTTGTTAAAATGATCGTCCTCTGCAAAGGGCACTAAATCGCGATTTTACAACTGAATGGCATTGGCAGGCTTACACGTAAATCTCTTACAGGTAAAACGACAGGTAAAATAATTACAGGTAAAACTAGAAGGGACTTGGTAGAGCGCATACCTCCGCCATGCAATGCCTGATCCACGAGAACATATCGGGCCACGAGAACATAATTTTTGAAATACACTACATGGCAAAAGTAATGGACACCTGCTCGTTCAAAATCTCATTCCAAAATCATGGGCATTAATATGGAGGTGATCTCACCTTTGCTGCTATAACAGCCGCCACTCTTCTGGGAAGGCTTTCCACTAGATGTTGGAACATAGCTGCGGGGATTTGCTTCCATTCAGCCACAAGAGCAATAGTGAGGTCGGGCACTGATGTTGGGCGATTAGGTCTGGCTCGCAGTCGGCATTCCATTTCATCCAAAAAGTGTTTGATAGGGTTGAGGTCAGGGCTCTGTGTAGGCCAGTCAAGTTCTTCCACACCGATCTCGACAAACCATTTCTGTATGGACCTCGCTTTGTTCACGGGGGCATTGTTATGCTGAAACAGGAAAAGGCCTTCCACAAACTATTGCAACAAAGTTGGAAGCACAGAATTGTCTAGAATGTCATTGTATGCTGTAGCGTTAAGATTTACCTTCACTGGAACTAAGGAACCTAGCTCGGACCATGAAAAACATCCCCAGACCATTATTCCTCCTCCACCAAACTTTACAGTTGGCACTATGCATTCGGGCAGGTAACGTTCTCCTGGCATCTGTCAAACCCAGATTCGTCTGTCAGACTGCCAGATGCTGAAGATGATTCATCACTCCAGAGAACGCATTTCCACTGCTCCAGAGACCAATGGCAGTGAGCTTTACACCACTGCAGCCGACGCTTGGCATTGCGCATGGTGATCTTAGGCTTGTGTGCAGCTGCTTAGCCATGGAAACCCATTTCATGAAGCTCTTGACGAACAGTGTTTGTGCTGACGTTGCTTACAGAGTCAGTTTGGAACTCGGTCGTGAGTGTTGCAACCGACGACAGAGGATTTTTCCGCGCTGTGCGCTTTTGTAGCCTGCCGCTTCGCGGCTGAGCTGTTGTTGCTCTGAGACGTTTCCACTTCACAATAACAGCACTTACAGTTGACCGACGCAGCTTGAACAGGGCAGAGATTTGACGAACTGACTTGTTGGAAAGGTGGCATCCTATGATGGTATGGCCCATTCTACTGCAGAATGTTTGTCTATGGAGATTGTATGGCTATGTGCATGATTTTGTGCACCTGTTAGCAATGGGTGTGGCTGAAATTGCTGAATCCACTACTTATGAGGGGTGTCCGCATACTTTTGGCAATGTAATGTATCATGCTACACAGTTCCCATCGTGTGCTGCCTTTTTGGCTGCTGGTTGCATCATTAGTTAGGGGCACGGCTATGCCTCTAATGCAGTGCCCCAATTACCAGTATACTGGTGCTAATTTAGCCGACCTCGTAAGGATGACAGGCTGAGTCAACCCCCTGGTGTTAGTTCAGTAGCCAATGGGGCTCGAACTCAGGACCCTAGAATCCCAAGCCACCACCCTAACTGTTAAGCCAACACCAGGCTACATGCTATACAGTACTACATCGTTTTTGGCCCTATGTCTCAATGGTGAAGAATCACTTGAAAAATTAAATAATTATCGTATCCCGATCATGATCCGGATCTTCACCAAAAACGAATCAATTCATCCTTGCCGCACACCCAAACTGTCCACCAAGTTTGATTCGAATCTGTCGAGAACTTTTTGAGATATCGTGCTATATATTAGTTTTGCCCTATCTCTCAATAGTGAAGAATGACTTAAAAAATTATCGGATCCGGATCTGGATTCAGATCTTCACCAAAATCGAATCAGTTCGTCCTTCTCACACACCGAACCTGTCCACAAAATTTCATCCAGATCTGTCCTCAAACTTTTTTTGTGGGTAAATATGTAAATTTTGCAGCTAAAATTATAATTCCAGTTTAGGTAAACATGTAAATCTTAGAGGTAAAATTAAATTTCAGTTAAGGTAAACATGTAAATCTTAGATGTAAAATTATAATCACAGATTAGGTGAGCATGTACTTTACAGGTAAATTTATAATTACAGTGTAGGTAAACATGTAAATCTTAAAGGATAAATTATAATTACAGTAGAGGTAAACATGTAAATCTTAGATGTAAAATTATATTCACAGTATAGGCAAACATGTAAATATTAGATGTAAAATTATAATTACAGTGAAGGTAAACATGTAAATCTTAGATGTAAAATATATAATCACAGTGTAGGTTAACTTGCAAATCTTAGATGTAAAATTATAATCACAGTCTAGGTTAACTTGCAAATCTTCCAGGTAAAATTATAATTACAGTGGAAGTTAACTTGTAAATCTTAGATGTAAAATTATAATTACAGTATAGGCAAACATGTAAATATTAGATGTAAATCTATAATTACAGTGAAGGTAAACATGTAAATCTTAGATGTAAAATTATAATCACAGTGTAGGTTAACTTGCAAATCTAGATGTAAAATTATAGATCACAGTTGAGGTAAACATGTAAATCTTCCAGGTAAAATTATAATTACAGTGTAGGTAAACATGTCAAGCTTCGATTTAAATTATAATTACAGTGTAGGTAAACATGTCAAGCTTCGATTTAAATTATAATCACAGTGTAGGTAAGCATGTAAATCTTAGACATGAAGTTATAATTTCAGTTTCAGTAAACATGTAAATCTTCGAGGTAAAATTATAATCACAGTTAAGAGGCAAGCAGGTAAATCTTAGACATGAATTATAATTTGCAAGTTTCAGGTAAACTGTAATCTTCGAGTAAAATTTATAATCACAGTAGAGGTAAACCATGTAAATCTTAGACATGATTATAATTTTCAGTTTCGGAAAACATTAAATTTTGAGAGTAAAATTATAATCACAAGTAGAGGTAAACATGTAAATTTCAGGTAAAATTATAATTTACAGTGTCGGTAATACATGTCAAGGCTTCGATTAAATAATAATCACAGTGGTAGGTAACATGTAAATCTAGACCCAAACGGCGTCGATTAGGCTAGCGAA
>CM068964.1:87999720-88021357 GCA_035128595.1 Eptatretus atami
AGCCCCCGATCGGACCACAACATTGCTCGAGGACACGACATCCCCAGTCCAGTTGTGCAGGGAGTGCCTGTGTTTGCGAGTGTGCGAGATTGCATAGCTTCTACGGCACCGACCCATGGTGTGAAGTGAGAACCACACTAGGCGCAGGTGAAATGTTGAGGGAACTACACAGTGAAAGTCGAAGACGGTCCTATGAGGAAAACAGAGCCTGTGTGTAGGTACATCTGTACGGAGGGAGATGATCGTCACGCCCACAATGCGTCCGATGCAGCCGGTCTCCCGAAACCCGTGATGAATGTGAGTGATGTTGGAGTGGGAGTTGTGCGTCGTAGACACGCAGGTATGTAGCGTGGACCCTAGCGCAACGGAGCAAGAACAGATCAGAGGCGACAGAAGGATCAGAGAGGCCGAAGTAGCGGCTGTACTGTTTTGGCACCGCCGCAAGGTTCACCCAGCAGCAGAGCGCAAGCAGGTACCGTGCTGCTGAGCCGCACGAGGACCCCCACGGTGACTCGCTTGCGGAGTGAAGCCCGGTCCGAGATAAACGACCAACGGTGGATTAAGCACCATCCCAGGACGGAAAAAGTTAGACAAGGATTTACGGATTTGGACCGGATGGTTCTCCACTAGCGAGCTTGTGTTGAAAGCTCCAACGAGAGAGTCAACAAGAGATGTTCGCGTGGACACCCTCGGAGTGCGAAGCTATTGTTTGATGGGTGTGCGCAGGAGGTGACGTCATGGGCTGGCACGTAGGTTGAATCCTAGCCAAGGAAGGTGAATCCCGCGGATGTACCGTCCGAAAGAGGAGACGGACATACACGTGCAGCTAGCATGACGTCCACGGAAAGTGATGCCAAACAGCAGCAGCAGGACTGTGAGTCTAGCGACGCGACTGGAACTGCTGCGCATATATGAAGCGAAACACCAAAATTAAAACAAATCAAGGCCAATCGCCCTACGCACACCCAACTTCGGCATTGAGTAGCCAGGCAAACATGCCTGCTGGCCAAAGCAGGGTGAAAGACCCCAAACAACGAAAAACACATAACGACCAAGGCAAACAGGAAATATAGAAAAAAAAACATACGTAGGGGAAAGGCTATAGTGTTAGTTCCAGACGCTCCATGGGGAGCAGGGCTAAAAAAGGCATCACTTCAGGGCCCGTGGAATGGATAGTTAGAGGATGATAGTGACTTTAGGACCTGGGAAACTAATTTCTGAGCGATTCGTAAGAACTATTATCCATTGGAGACTCATGGACAAGACTAAATATGACAGATGTGTAGCACGGGACCGTAAGCTTAGCTCGTGTACGTGTTAAAGGAACGTGCTTCCGTATTTAAGATGACGTGGCAGCACAGAGTTAAGGTCTAGAGGTCCGTTACGTAAGCAGGATGCAGTCGATTCAGCGATGTGTGTGTAGCGCCAACCTCGGAAGAAGAGATACAAGGACTGGCGTAAGTGAGTGGAGGAACCGGTATCTCTCGTACCCACTGAGGGAGCGAGATAGTGGGAATGCATGGAGTGGCCGATGACAAGAATGGGGACGGAGTGACTCCCGCCCAAGGGACCCCGGGTCCAGCTCTATCACAATAATAGTCGACCGTACCATCGGTTAGTCAAAATTGATCAAACTATGGAGGTCGTTTTGTGTTGTCACCGGACGTAGTCGCATCGATAGCACCCATTATGGACCGAGTGTCGACACCTGGTTGAGACGGGCTGGAGACGTGGCTACGCGCGACTCCGGTGAAGATCGCAGAGTGGGATACCCCCCGAGCCGGTCACGCGGCTAAGTGCCCGAGCCGTGGTAGGCCAAGGGGGGCCCATGGGGGGCCGGTCGCAAGCCAAGACACGGCGAAGTATAGACGTAGTGGGCACGAGTGCGCGCCGCTTGCCATACGGGGAGGCCCGGGGCGCCAATTAACCGACGACGCGTGGGCGAGTGTCATGGGCAGCCCCGTGACCCCGGACCCCAAAAGGGCCCGGGCCGCCAGCCTGCCACGTGGGCGGTTCAGGGGAGTGACCCAATGGGCACTCCCCAGTTAGCCCAGACTGCAGGCGCCTCAGAACAGCGACTGCAGTAGCCCCCCAAGAGAGGTGCCCACAGTCGATGCGAGCGGCACCTCGTCGGCACAGAAGGTCGTGCCTGCACAACAAGGGAGCACGGATCCCAGCCATCAGAAGCACGCACGTAGACATCCGACAGCCGCGAGGCGCGACAGGAAGATTATGCGGTTTGCAGTCAAAAGACACAAGCCACCTCAATGAAGAGCGCGTACACACATGAGCACACAAGGGCGACGGCGGAAATCTTGCGTTTCTAGAAACAACCAATAGATGTACTACGCGAGATGGCGCTTGCTTGAAAAAGCCCCGGGGCTCAGTTTAACAGTTTAAATGATCTTAGGGTAGCTTAGAAGTGTACCCTCCGCACCATTCCTCCTCTCGCTGCCTACGGTGCTGGACCGCCTGAACCCACCGCGTTAAGATCGCATGGAGATTGGACCATCTTGAAGTTCGGTATGCGAGCTCGACACAGGCGACGCTAGCTCCCTTATTGCCCTCCGAGCAAGGGAAATAGCGCAGTCGGAGTAGGCTAGGACAGATAGGTTAGCGAACAAAACGATAAAGGGTTAGGACCGAATCAATATCAGATGACGCGGAAGGGCAAGCACAAAAAAAACAACCAAAACAAATCACCTGAGGGCTTGAGTAATAATAAGGAGTTGAACACACATAAGAGCGTGGTCACACCAAACGCGGAACACCCAAGCGCCGACCCACAGTGAGCAAAGGCGATAGGGGGAGCGAGACCGTTGACGCAGAAAAGCCCCGAGCTCCGCCTTCTGCGACGTGCGACCAGCCCCAACACAGCACTCCCTCCACCAACCTGTACGCAAGCCCTGTGCCGACCGACTTCACGGCAGCCTTGTTTGCTGCAAAGCTCTTGCCCGGTCAATCGTCTGCGGCTGTTTCTTCAAGCTGTCTGCACGGCCAGTTCGGTTGCCGCCGCTGCCTGTCGCCATGAGCGGCCTTGGTCTCGCCACGTAAGTTCGCACACTGCTACTCTTGGCCATAGCCAGGCCTAACTTGCCCAACATACATCAGTTTGCCCACTTCTGTCCAATTTTGACTCGTTTCCCCCCCCTTGTTCCCGTGCCCATGTGCGCCAGGGATCGTCGTAGCAAACAGTTTGCAAGCGCAGGAAACTGTCCTGTTGGCACGCAACACGGCTGCCAACGGAAAGAGAGGCGGAACCAACAACCCCCGTATGCACCGGGAGATATCTTTCTGACCTTTTGCCTTTCTCCTCGCCAGAGTGACAATTGATCGCCTGGCCACTGTCCCTAGTGTAAAAATTTATAGGATTCAGAGTGTTAAGTTGTGTAATGTAAATATGAGTTGCGGCCCCCAGGCATATCACTGTCCGTAGACCGCCCAGGCCAAATATGATATTTTCCGTTAACTACGTCCAAGTAGAATCCGAGTGGCCTTAGTATAGTTAGTTGACTTCACCCTCACATCAACAGCATAGGATTTTTCGAGGGCACGCCAACACGAATACCCAAGCAGAGAAATGTCGCACTCAGGGATCCGTAGTAAAACAAACGTACAGGACGAACCAGAACTACACAATGATGGCACGACGATAATTGACGTACTCGGACGAGTCTCGATACAAAGGGGAGGAGGTAGGTGTTACGGCTCGGAAAAGCATTCGCACAACACCATAAAGGTCCCTGTAAAGTGAGAATGCTCATATATATTCCTCTTAAGTACATCGATGGTTATACCCCCCAACCCATTTTGAGAAAGGAACCTCATAATTAGATTCATTCCGCGGCTACGAATCCGTGAGTTACAGCCCGTTTCTGTTATCATATACCTTTATCTTTCGATAAACCAAAACCACAACGCCAAACGACAACAAGACCGCAACCTAACGAGCAACAACGCCCCCACGAACCCTACCGACCTTAACCAAACGCACGCCACCGCCAGCGCTCACAACCAGCCACGCCACCATCTTCAAAACCTCGCTAGCCACAGCAAACGAACGCCATCCTCAGCGGTCTACATACCACGGTTTGCGGTCCGCCAAGCACGTCGCAAGGCTTCGCCTCGTCAAACCCCACAGCGCAGTGGGATGGAACGAGAGAACGCCCCCCGTCTCGAAGGGCCACTATCGAGAGGAAGTGGCAAGGCACCGAAGAAACAGGCGTGCGAGTCTTATGCGTATTAAGCACGGTGAGAGGAGTTTAAGGAAGTTTCATTCGATGTAGCTTCGTGCCTGCTCGAACTTGCATATAACTTCGTACATCGATCACTGCATGACTCTCGTCCTGCTTACGCGAGGAATACCTCTGGACTCGGCGGTGCTGACCAAGTCCATGCGTCGAGCCAGCACGAGCAGGCCGAGGCACAAGCCGGCGAGGCCTCCCAGACACACTACGAATCAGGAGTCACACCACCGGGACCAACGTGGACAGGGCGGACCTAAAGAGACTCAAAACACGCTCAGGAGTGCACCGACTTACATTACTTTTGGAACGGGTATTATATGATAACGTGGTGTGTCGGACGCCAAGTCCGTGGAAGTAGGGTAGTTGTTTAAGTAGGTCCGATGTGTCGCGTTAGTATCAGGTATAGCTCTGCTACTTTTTGTTTTCTGTTTATATTATGATCATTTTCTAACTAGTTTGCTTTATGATGTGCTAATTCAAGTGGTCTGTATGATTAAAATAATGTGCATTCTGATGATTCTATTCCCCCGACATGTCGCTCGCCCTTCTCATTATCGTTAGGATCTACCATCTTGATTTCATGATAAGGTTCTGTCATGGGCTAACCGCCCGAATTAATTAATCTGAACCGTCAAGAGGCACACGAATAAACAACCGCTTCGGTTATCCCGTTAGCCCGGAAACAGAGCCGCATTAACGATCCGTTCCCGCAAGCTCGGACCTGTACGGGTTAACAATCCCCCTCTCGGTAGAGTACGCCGAGGGAGTACTTTAGGTATCATGCGACTGTTCGGCGATTCACCACTATTCGCGCCGAGGGCACAAGTAGAATAGCGAGACTATCGGGTTGTTGGTGATCCGAAAGGCCCACCTGGACGGCCCCTTCACGGAGTTATCGCGAGGGTCACGACTGAAATTGTCGTACCGGTGGCGAGGACAGCTCAAGTCCGTCGAATTCGAGTGCACGTGGCCAGATTGGACACGCGCGCAACCCACTCGCGCGACATCAGCAACCTATATACAACCAATTCATCATACGAGATGTCTCGCTCGCTCTCATCCCCAAAAACCTTACCAAAACCTCGTTGGCTCATGACGAAGTTTGAAACACTTCGCTTACAACATCCTCCAACTAGAGTACAAATAGCCCTGCATAATACTGCACGTCCCGCTCACTGCATTCAGCCAGCCTTGAAAAGACCTAAAGGACGATATCGAATTCACCTTGGAAAAAACTACTTTGTTACCGTGGGCGGTAAATTACCTACACCAGGGTCACAGAGTCGTAGGGTACAATGTGAAAATAAGTCCCAAAAACTATCTATTCTGACAAGTATGGGCAAAATGCAAAAAAATGACATTAACAATTCTTAATGATGATAACGAACCAGGTCTTCCTACCTGGCCACACCCATGGGGCTGCTGACCGAGGGGTTGACTATTCCAGAGTAGCACACTAGATCGTTCCAAAACGCTAATGCGGCACTATGGAACCATTTGAACTACAAGCTTCACCCTCATCCCGCTCTGCAATCTTCAATCGATGTCTAAGTGCAAAACGTAAATTATTAGACAATTAAATCGAGCATTCCCCAGGCAAAGAAGAGGCCGACGATACCATTGCCGGGAGTTTCACGAAAAGGATATCATTTCTAATTATATTTGTTATTAACCCAATGCCGCAATATATAGCAGCGGCATTAGGCTTGGCAATAGTCAAAAAACAGGTAATACCATAATTAGAACCAGGAAACACTGTGAAACATATGGACAATATATTTTATAATTAGCTCAGCCAAAATAGATGATGAACAGGATTAAACAGAAAAATACATAAAACAATGAATGAGAAAAATTCAAACCAAACCAGAAATTCAACTTTCAAAAACAAAGTTGGCCTGGACATGTATATTCCGTCATATTCATATATAACTAAAATAAAGCAAGCCGAAATATACCAGCGTCAGTGGCATAGCGCCTGTAATCCGTACTGGAGGCTGGGATGGAGGATCGCATGTGAGACGGGAGTCATGCGCATGTGCCGCAAGAACTATGGAAAGGGTGTAGGGCACCCAGAATCTGGCGAAACCCAAATCCTTATCCCTGTGTCGTAAGAGGCGACCAGGGTTGGTCAGGAAGGCATCCGCGTAAAAACCTATGCCAAGTCAGTATGCGATCATAACGAGATCGCTGTAGGCGACCCCTAACGGGCAGACCGAAGAAACGAACAGACAACATTCATAGAGTATACTAAAAATAATATAGCAAATTCCACCGATATGTATCTGAAAGAATAAACTCTAACCACACACGTAATGATGCCGAATGATCTTAAAATTAAAGAGGGTTTGATAACTGAACAGTGCAATGGGGAAGTCTAAAAGTATCTGAATATCAGCAAATTTATGAAGTTACTTGACATTCTGTTTACAAACATACAGGTGGTGTTAATAGCTCAAGAGTCGCTGGTATCATCACTTACCAGAAGTTTTTTTTTTGAAAAATGAATGTAACCACGAAAACTATTCAATATCATATCCGTCCAACGTATAATTACGTTTAAAACTTTACAGTCACAAAACCTGAGACAATCCAAACAGTTTGTGACTTAATTAAATATGCTGCAAAGGCAATTTCGAAATAGGTCAACCATAATAGATCAATGTTCTTGATTGAAACTTAGTACTCCACAAGGTAATAGAGGAAATACAATCAATCATCCATGATGAGAATATTAAAGAGTGATCGATTACCATATTTATCGCTGCATAGAAATATTAGCGGCTGCATAGAATAGGTATAAAAACACCACGCGACGAACACTTCAACGTATTAAGCAAATGTAGCAAATTGAGTGATCTACTATATTCTATGTGGCCCAGAAAACCAAACAAACATAAGATATTGCCCCAATAAGAAACAACATATCAAAAGCCTCAACATGTCCTAATCCCCATTGGTGTGAAGAAAGCCACCCGATATCAAGAAAGCACAAGTCATTCACTGTACCGATCAATCAGGATTATTACAGCAATTTGAACACTCATGCCTTGACAAACCCACCGGTCACACATGATCAGACGAGTTAAGTAACCGATGAGCACCCTGCACCATTCTGTAAAGCTGGAGGAAAAACTTATACTACCAAATCTTCGTGTGCAAAGGTCACAGACCCGTATCTCTCAGGTACTATTTCAATATTTTTACCACCTTCTTACCACCACCAGAAAAGAGTGTATGAGCAGGAGTTATGTTTTCACTCCTGTCTGGTTTGTCTGTCATGTCATATGAGTAAGATATGTCTCAAAAACGTATTAATTTACGAATCGTTTAAAAATTTGTGGAACAAGTTAGAATGCTGTAAAATCAAGAGAGTACAAAATTGAATTACATTATTGTAAAGATCGAATCCAGTACTAGTATTTTCAAAAGTGATTGGTTCACCATTGAGAGGAACAGGGCCAAAAACGATACATCGCATGATATCTCAAAAACTTTGTGAAGGAGTTATGAAAAAAACTTTAGATGGATGGATTAGAAATAAGGTGAGACCAAGAACAAGACCAATTCGATTGCTGGTCTGATTGTGAGCAGATCCGGGCTATCATAGGATAGTCAAAATGGTAAACATGTCAGGCCTGGTGGAAGAGAATTAGATCCCATTGATATTTGATAAATAACGAATAGAGGTCTTATATGATCTTATAGATTATTAATTAGATTTTTTATGGGGTGTTGACTGCTACTTCTGAGCGAGACAACGTGGTACATGCAGGTGCCCTAACGTGACGCCTAGAAGCCATGTTGGCGCCACAGAGCAAAGCCAACTACTGCATCCCCACCTACCAAGAAAAAAATTGCCAACTACGGATTTTAAAATAAACATGATTTATTGTAAAAAAGATTATAAAAGCACAAAACTTGCAAACTCTAAAATTTAGTCCTGTACCAACAATAAGTATTATGGACTTACAGCAGACAGAAAAACAAACAAAAAACACAGACAAACAAGTTATGATAAATAAACGCTCATAAAAAGTTTCAATTGCAGACGCAATGTCAAATCTCCCCATTTTGCAGTGCCTTAACCTTTGACTAGTGACCAATAAAAACTGCCCTAAAGTGCATAGTAATGCCCCCTCTGAGGTTCAGCGCCCGAGGCGGGCGTAGCATAAAGTTTAGACGCTGTTATCGGTAGCGGTCGCCCTCTCGCGCCATTGCATTGGAGCCCCTCAGCTAGCTGGAATCACTCCTTCTCTCTACGCTGATCACCTGATGACTCGCCAACAAATGATGACAACATCGCACACAGCGATGGAGGCGTACGCCGGCATGTAAACAATTGACGCTCATGTATGTACCAACCTTATATGTCTGCATCTGTCCGAGGACTCGCAGCGTAAGCTTTAAAAACACGCAAAATGCGCTGACATGCTTCTGATCACGCTTTTCTTGGTTGCTTTAATGGCAGCTTTTTCAGCCTAAGGAAGAGCATGGAGTGTTAATTGCCTTATCATCCAGAAAGCCTCGGCTAATTGATTATGTCGCGACAACTTTGGTTAACTCCTCCAATGATGATCAGAGAGTGATTGGCGTCTGTATTTTTTAAACTCTTCTGCTCTGCCCCAGTGCCATCCAGGCTCCAACCGTCATTCATGAGCTCACGCCAAAGACTACAGCCCCCATACCACCCCTCTAACTATCCGGCCATGTACATGTGCCAGATTACCGGAAAGAGAATTTACACTCTCAATTATTATAGACCAGTAAGTTTATAAGGACAGAGTAAACAGAGTGATGAATTTACTGTATTGTCCACTATAATGACCACTTACTATAATATGTGATATACCCTTTGCATCTTTTCTGGTTGTCGGTTAAAATCCAGTGGGTCACAACTCAAAGCGACCCAAAAGAATCACCGCGTTCAAGACTTCCTCGCCCAGTCACTTGTACTCAAAGCCATGTAATATCGTGTGAATTGGAATTCCCAAGTGATCCAAGATCCACCAATAGCGTCCACATGTCTTGTGGCAAACAAGAGCTGCCGAGCGAGATGTATCACATGTACTGTGATTCCGATGTACGAGATATGGATCACTTTAGCCAATTATCTGCGCTTCACATTTCATTACTCTTATAATCACCTTAAGGAGAAACCACAAACAACCAATTTCCCCGAAAGCAATGGAGAATGCACGAGGAGACACACAAAAGAAACAATCAACAAATGATATGAATGCACACGAAACACTATCCCTCCCCACTACTGGCAATATGTCCAACGGTACCAAAAGCCGCACTCTAGAGACATGTGCTAACAGATGAGCTGTGTCAGCTAATACAGGACCCCCAATCCAAATCCCACCATAATAGAGAGACAGAGGAGGTGATTCTGGACAGGAATATAAAGTTGCGGGCATAAACCTGAGCCTCAATAAAACCTATAGATGCCAGTCCCTTGCTGCTGGGCAGATGAACCGCTCCCGTGGCCACCGGACCGAGAGAGCATGGCTAGATGGGTGGCATGACTTACGGAAACATCCACGCGTACATCTAGTTATGCACAGCCTAATCGCCAAGTCAAGACAATCTCTCCCGCAATTTCCATAAGTCACCCGCACATATTTATTCCCTCTGCACGTGTAACAGTTCACCCTCAACTCCGCACCTTGCCCACTCTTCGCGCGTGTGAGCGTATACTCGCTCTGCGCTCGAAGCCTGGTAGCAAGACGACTCCGCTAATATAAATATGCCCGGCAGACGCCAACATCATCCCATTTTCCTGCCATACCCCGCGGTCAAGGTCACAATAATACACTTAAACACCAATCGTCTCATAAACGTTGGAAATTCCAATAACGGTAGAAAAAATCATACAAATAGGTACAAATAAGTTAAAAATAATGTCAACAAAGAACATTG
Source organism: Eptatretus atami (assembly GCA_035128595.1). NCBI lineage: Eukaryota > Metazoa > Chordata > Myxini > Myxiniformes > Myxinidae > Eptatretus > Eptatretus atami. The sequence continues at coordinate 88,009,893 of CM068964.1, forward strand.
GGAAAGGCCGAAAGCACGATCTATAATGATAGCATATCATTCTAAGCGAAGTCTAGAGCGCTACGAATGCGTCTATGTAGCTACTATGACATAAACTCCACTGTAAGAGACAAAAAACTATGATCTATGACTGCGTGTGATATGCCGTAGAGAGTATGAAAATATATAAACATAACCTTAAACCATAGTGAATAAGTTCGAGATACTACCTCACAACTATCACGTGTAGCATCAAGTCTCTCAGCAAAATAAGGTAACATGTATGTGCCACACTGAGGCCTTGACTGAATGCCTGGATGCCAACTGAAGTGTGTAGAGTGCTCGTGTGATGTGGAGAAGTTCACGACGTCAATGGACCCCAACGGCCCCTTTCGCTGACCCCCCGTGTTTGCAGAGAGCGATCCTGGGCTGAAGTAGGGCGAAACTCCGATGGGCGCAACGGTGCCCTAACTGATATCCAGGATATTCGGGAAACCAGTCAATTACATTCAGTTACAAAGAACTGGCAGATTGTTCCCGAAATGGATAAACCCACCACCCCCCTCCTCATATTCTCTGTAGATCCCATTCCAACTTTAGAAAGGTAACATTTGAGGTTTTACAATTTAAATAAGTTGAATGCAGAAATGTTGTTAAATTAACATCATCAATATACCATCCTTTAATATTATAATTTATATATTTTGGATATGCTATTACTGGTAATAAAATAAATAGAATTGTCAACAACTATATTTAAAAAAAACGAAGTTTGGCGCGTGTGTGTGTGTGTGGGTGTTGTACATTTACACTCAAAAATTCCACAAACGACATACAATAGTTCTACTTTGTGAGTGTGTCTATTACCTACTCACAGAGAAAATATAAATTATATTAATTGCAAAAGGGACTCGATGTAGAAGTCCACAGTGGGGGCAAATCCAATAATTCGATTTCCCACCCAGGGACTCCGCTGGAATATGTATTATCTCTTTCATATATTCTCTGAGCGCGCGGGTCGCTTAAAACCGGCCCGTGGCGCCAATAACTCAAACCCGTGTACCTAGCGGCCCTCCGATATCTAGGTTAACGAGGCATCACCTAAACTCAATCAACCGATACCAAATTATCGGGGAACCACGCCCTTCCGTACGCCTGTCCAAAAGGCCTTGAGGATCTTTCCCCCCACTCTACCGAGGAATACGATCTACACTTTTTCGGATTCGGATGCACCTGAGCAGACACTGCCCCAAGCACTGAGCTATGCTCGTCCTAATAAGGACCAAACGAGACATCCGCTGGGAATAATGACTGGTCGCCGGCTAGAAAGGAGGGATGTGGACTCATTGCTGGACACAGAGATAGAGCGAGCAAAGACAAACAACCACGAGACAGGGGAACATTCCTCTACCCTACCTGATAATCTCATATGATTAGAACAAACAAGGCAAAGGTATGTGGGCACAAAGAAGTTTATTGGGTAGTGATGCTCGATGATGAGATGATGAGTGTGTGCGATATCTAGTATAATACAGCAACTTACGAAACACCACACAGGAGCAGACTTGACGCGTAAAATAATATAACTGACAACCATATATATTTCACATGTACTAAAAAATATCTCTATCTACATCTCAGGCACACACGAACCAAACCCCACCGTATGAGAAGGACTTTTCAACTCAGAGGAGAGGGAGTTGAGGTTATGTTTTCCGCCTGCGAGGCGCTCCGATGCACGACCGCTAGCCACCACAGTCATCTGCAATACTACTCAGTCTCATACACCGCTCTTACTATTATTGTCTGTCACTCTCCGCCCACAGCCCCACCTCCACGAGCTGTCCATCGTGACGGACCGAAGACTTTGAGTGGCAAAGGCCGCAGGTACTCACAGCGCAGAGGGGTTGATATTTGCGGGACAGCAGTAGTCTCCTGACGAGCGCGACCCTCGTGGCGGAGACAGAGAACAGCCGAGAGCAGAACAGAACACACCGTGTGAATATACAACACACACACCGACGAGAACCCTCTCCATATAAATGGTAGGCCAGAAGCTCGGGAAGAGGGCAATCGCCCGAAATTCAAACCGCTACATCGCCCGAATCGCGGCCGCTATCCCGACCAGAGTTAGACCCCGATCACCCACGCACCCTATCGATCGCTCCTATATAGCTGCCCTCACCTTTCGATCCCGCCCGCAAAGCGCAGCACCCAGACAGGCGAAAGCACACCCACTCCCAACCCCGAGCGTATCTAGACATGACACGATCGCCACAACCGAAATCGCACGCGAATCACAAAAAAACCCTGACATCAGCTGCTGACCCCCTCGTCTTCGGGTCCAACCCACCATGAGACCACAACCGGCTCTTCCGGAGAACCTCCCAATGCCGAAACCACGTAGTCTCCTTCGGATGAGCCGCATTCTGGATCCTGCGTTCTATCTCTAGGATTCTCTATCTATCTATTAAGACTGCATCTCTATATCATATAGTATATATATATATCATAACGACGTGAGGGTGAACCACGAATGATTCGCGGGCAAGACAAAGACAGAGGAAGCTAACGTGAGATTTCCGGCGGCTGAGAAACAAAACGAGACGAGGGCAAGCATAAGCACAAGAAAATAACCGAGAGAATATCGATCGTAGACTACAGCGCACATTAGATATATACGAGGCAGTACCCACTTTCGATAATCGCGTGTGCCGTCAGCTCACTATCGAGCTAGCGTGTGTCTCCGGCCCACACCAGTGGGACGTCTGACTCTCGCAAAAAAGCGCCCGGTCGTCGGTGCGAGGCCTCATCTAAGACCTATTTGTTCGCATGCTTTCCAATGCAATCGCCAACACTCCCCTCCTAGCTTGACAAGCTTATATATCTCTCTCTAGCACCGAGCGCACGTACACCGACTCGCAACCATCCAGCACAAAAGCGGTCGGCTCGCGTCGGAACGAGACGCCGGATTACAGCAGTATCCCTCAAGTAGCTACGTGACCACCGTCATTATCCCACGGAAAGAAAAGAAGAAGAGTGCGCGGCTCTGGAGAAGAAGATATAATGAGGAAATAATAGACATACCCCACTAAACTTTAAATCATTGCAACGCAGCTCCGTCTCTACCTGCAGGAACTACACAAAGAAAAAGGACACTCTCGTACCACGCTCCAGAATATAAAAGGCATAACTCCTTGACACCATCTTGTATGCATTGCGGGGCCCAACACCCCAAATCCAAGCATTGTGTGCTGCGTGCTCATGTCGATGAGTACTGTGTGTGTGTCGTGTGTGTAGTATGTGTGTGTGTGTGGTGTGTGGAAATATAGGAAAGTGCTATGACCTGATGTAGTCCGCATTTTCTAGTTGCCCATTGACATCGCCTACCTCTTTATAGACCTTCCGACATGAATGCAGTGTTTGTGCCAGTCCTCTTCATGACGCAGGTATTTGATTTCTCACACCTCAGGAAAAGTCCTTCTCTCCAGCCTCCTTCCCGTAGCTTAACCTATAATTATATGCTGTTTCACAGAAAACCGGTCCTTCGCCCACCCTCCGTCAAAAACCAAGCACCATATGAAAGCAAGCAAGTCTATTGTTACCATTCTTTGTCACGTCGGTTATAAAACGATCCTAGGTTTTTCTCTAGAGAAACCGAATCAAGATCGCACGTTAAATTGTTGTCCTATCAAGGCCGGACATAATCATCCACAAGAGCAAACTACTGATAAACAAATCACACGATGTTTATTTCCCGCTAGCTCACTTTCAAAGAATAATGTGCATGATGCTGCAACACCTGCCAAAACATGAAGTTCACATAACATCCAACCAATCCAATTCTGAAATGGGGTGTAAGGCACCCGTCAATCTATTTCTACCCCTATAAGACCCACCATGAAGTATTGTGAGATCCGTCTATATTATCTCGATCTATCATAGCATTCTCATAATGCGTGCTATTGCCTTGAGTGGCCATGCTAATTGACAACCCCACCTCTACATGTAACTCACTAGACTATTATTACCTTTAAGATTTACATGTTTTACCTACACTGATAATTATACTTCATCTAAAAGTGTACGATGTCTATAAACCTAACACTCGCTTAAGTATCCCTATTGACCTGTGAAGATTTACATGGTTCAGTCGTACCCTCTACACGAATAAGTAATTATAACCTGTCAAATCTACTGTTACCTCACTGTAATTATATAGCTATGCGTAGTCTATGCTTTACCGACACTGTATATAATTTACCTGTAAAATTTAGATGTTTACCTAAACTGTGACTATAATTTTACCTGTAAGATTCCTACAACAGTCTTCACCACATGTAATTATAACTCTCATGTCTAACGACTTTAGCCAGTACATCTTACCCTACACCTTAATTATAATTTACATCTAAGATAAAGAATGCTTACGCTCTACTGTGTACATATATGTACTACCATCGCCAAGATTCGACATGTTTACGAAGCTGAAATATCAACTTCATGTCTAAGATTCACCTGTATCTACCTCTACCATTGATTATCAATTTTACTCGAAGCTGACACGATTTACTGGAAAGCTGAAACTTAATAACACAAACCTCATGTTCTAAAAACCTCGCAGTTTACACGGACAGCCTTAATACTTATAAATTTAACCTTACAACACTACATCACTACGAAAACTGTGGATACAAATTTTCACCTGATAAAGACTTTTACATCGTTTACCCTACCATATACTCAATATTCAACCTCGAGCGACTTTATGACATGTTACAAATGAAATTAGAATAACTCAATGTCCTAAAGGATTCTAAACAGTCTATACCCGTACACTGTAGATTATAATTCAATACCACTAAGACCCCCTTACAGGTGCCGAAAGTGATTTACACACTCTCTTACCTGTTAAGATTTTACATGTTTACCCTATACTGTGATTTATTACGACTTCTTACCTCGAACTTATTTACCTAAACTAAATATTTGATCACAACATCCATGTCTAAGGATTTTCATGTTGTAACGCCTACACGTAATCTATAACATTTGACCTGTAAACTACATGCTTACCCGAACTGTGATTACAATTACATGTAAGATTTACATGATTACCTTACGTGATTATATTTTACTCGAAGATTACCTCGTCTGACTGAAATGACTGAACAGCTGTATAACTTCATGTCTAAGATTCACAATGCATTTACTAACCACTTAATCATAATTTGACCTGTAAGACTTACATAGTTTACCGAAAAACGGATTACTAAACAGCTGTTACCGTGTCAATCCTCACCATGTTTACCAGACGACCCTCAGCATATTACTGTCATTATAAAATTTTATCCCTACGAAGATTTACATGTTTACCTTAAATGAAATAAACTTCAGTCTGAAGAGTTTACCGCTTCCCATACAACTGCTAATTATCAAGTTGAACGAGAAGAATTACATAGCGGCCATTTAACCACACTGCCTAATCTATAACTCACTACGTACTCGAAAGACAGTATTAGCAGTCTTACACAATCTCCTAGCTACATGACAGATTAAACTTCATGTCTGAACAAGAACTTGAGCAAATGCCACACCTGGTAAAAATATATAGCAAATCACTATTAAGCCCAGCACCCGCCACCCAGACCCCAGCCAACGCCCACCCCCCACCCCCCCGATGGAAGAATTTACATGTTTACCAGTACAAAACTGAGATATAAATAATTTTCAATCATCTAATATTTACATGTGTGCCTTAATCTGTGATTATAATTTAATCTATAGTTTACATGTTTACCTCTACGTAATTATAATTTACTCTAAGATTTACATTTCCTACACTGAAAACCTGTAAGATTACACTCACTACTGATTCATCTAAGATTTACATGTTTACTGAAACTGAACATTGAACTCATGTCTGAAATTTACATGTAAGTAAACCTAAACTCATGCTTCTGAAATTATATAACTTCGAATGCAAATACTAAAAAAGGACCAACCGACACCTTAGACGTTTTAGCCAACGATGCAAACGATATATAGAAAATAATGTATGTAAAACGCTGGCTTACGTTGAACACTTTGAGTTTTTTAAAAGATATCACGGAAATATCATAACGACTTGTCTTATGGTAATAACGTATTAGTAGAATGGAACACAGAACGTCTTGGTTATAGCTAACTGATATACCACGAATGCTGAACCTGTTGCGCTACACCAACCTTGCCCAACGATAGTGTCTAAAACTTTATGCATAGCGCAGCGGCAACGTATTCGCCGACGATGACGTTGACGTAGCCTATTAAAAAGCTGACGCACCACACGATTAAAAAATCATAACCGCCGCAAAAATAAGGAAAGTGTCATATCGCAAGTCACAACCTGGCATCTATGCCACGTATATGACCGACCTACAACACGACCAAAAAATGAGTGTCTATTAGAGAAACTCACTGGCACAGCGTATCGAAATAACGGAATGGATAAACGTTTGCGGTATACGTGAACGTAGAACGCTAAAGAGTACACATGATCATAACCCGTCCCACCAGTACGATCAAGTGGAGTAACACAATAATTTTAAACAATCGTTACCAAAAATTATTACAACGTACTATACTATGCACACAACGTTCTGCATGCGTGGCTAACTAAAACATATTCCGTACACGCCGTCCATGCAGGCCGCGATACCGACCTCGACGTCGATAAAAGGCACTTGTAAGCTACTCATAAAGTCCCACGATCGCGCTAATCGTCTTATTATTACGCGAACTGTATTTACTCACTTCATATTTGACGCATACTACTGATGAGAGCGCGAATTGTTTGACAAAAACCATTCCCAACGCACATTAACGTCCATGTATGCACCGTTCTCCAGACAGTCTAGCCCGTCAGAGAGTCAAAAAAAGGACAATTTAACCAGATACGTGTTCTAACTTACACGCCATAAAGTCGACGTGTTCCAGCTTATGGGCGAATTGGTATATTAAAAACAAATGCTACTTACATGCCAAGGGGGAACAATAGCCCATCATGTTTTCGAACCTACATTCACCTTGGAAGACGAAATCTGTACACAACACTGTATGCCAGCACACAGTCAACAGCTATACAGTAGAGCGTATCAGTAATTCATAATAGGATTTCGTCTCATGTTGCATAGTAGCTGTGAGTCGATGCATAGGGAGGTGTCGGTGATGATGGATCCTCCTTGCAGTCCGCAGATGTCCCACGAAGTACGAAAAGAACAATACTTTAGCGTCACCAATCTGTTCGATAAGATTCTTCGCGGCTAATTTTCGTCTTGGCGGGTCACATCAACAAAGAACTACATGTTGTTTTTACGTTTAAACCTGGTAGTCGACATGATATTTCATTCATACGCACATAGACCAGCAATGCGTTTGCAAAAGGTCCCATTTAACAGTTTTAGATAGCGCTCCCCAATAACCTTATAGCTGACGTAACTATAATACAGACGCACAATTATACTTCCGAACGCGCCTTCGACAACCTCTAGTGCCCAAACAAGAGCCTAAACTGTATCCAGAACTCGCGCAGTTTATCTTTGCCAATGCCCGTGAGGAGTATTCAGCTCATTCATAGCTGCCACCCAAAGATTTAAATGGCCCCGCAAACAAATCCCATATAGGAACCGCCATAGACGCATCCCCGACTCAAACACATTGGACCTTTTTTATACCACACAATACAAACGACTTTTAAACCGGTGAACCACTCAAACTATTTTAATCTTTTACAATAAACGATCCTAAAAACCTAGCTGTCACTCGTCCTTTTGTTTGACGCTGGCCACGAAATTTGAAGCAGTCAACTATATCTCCACGTGCTAAACTCTCAACATACCACATATTGAAAATAACACCTACGTCGCCAAACAAATCGCAATTTGCTTTACACTTAACAGATATAATCCTATACTCCGTCGAACAAAAACAATCAATTATGTGTCATATCGACTCGCAAATCTCGCCCCCCGCCGCCCACGCCAACGCCGTCGTATCGGTGCAAATCAAATCCGATCTCCATCGGTGTCACCATAACCTTCCCATCCGTCACTCTCTTCTCTCGGTTACTATGACACGCAGCTGGTCAGTGCCAAATGCGAGTGAGGGAAATGCCGATGATGGAGAAAGGATACAGTATTGTAGTATCACGATTCCGATGGGATCAACTCCTACTCTCGCTAATGCATGACATACTCGCTAAGTCGCAACACGGACGGGTTCCTCCTGTGAGTTACCCTTTTTATGTACCAATTCTCCTCACGCCGGATCACATAGCATCACTCCTGTATCTGTAGCACCCGCAGCGAACACTTAAAATGACATCTTAAATCCCACAAGCACAACACCAATAAGTGGCCAGCGCACAGGCAAAGACCAACCAGCTACGACCAGCGACCAACAAAAACGTACAGACAAACCCAGAACCATCCGTCACACAGCAAGGCGAAAACCGCCAGGCAACGACACCATATCCGCAGCAGCAAAAGCCGAACTTGTCGAAGAACTCTTTCGTTAAAGTTAACTGAGCTCGTACACGGAAACGCAAATACGATCTCAACAATACACCAAGTAATGTGCGGAGTGCGTTACACACAAGTGCAAAGCACGTCATCTCATCCCAGAGTTACAACGACCCAACCATGCCGCTTTTGCCCTAAAACATGACATAACACGGCGCTAGATTCGAACAGTATAAGATCACGCCTGTCAAGACAAGGAGTCGTCGAAGTGTGTCAACGCACGCGGAACTGAACCAGAACCCCACAGCCACAGTAGACAGTGTAGCAATATAGCACTGCATACGGTCCAGTAATCAACAATTACGTGCACCATCAGCAATCCGCTACGCATCAAGTATATTAACGTACTTTCAGCCTCCGATGCAGTAACTGTAAACAACATAAGTAACGCGTGTCACGTGTCAGCGAACGAATGCGCGTAGCCCTAATTATCAACATGTCACTAATAGAATTATAAATAGAGTCTTATCAGTTGCTAAGCAATGAGAAACGGACTTACATACCCGACTCTTTCAATGCCCTGATGACAAAAAGATACCCTAAAAGTAAACGCACTCGATGCACGACGTCTGATCAAACAGGATCGCGTAACGTACGCAAACAACCGTTACTCAAGCTAGAATAAGTTTCGGTACGCTAACAGAGAATTACCACAGGACGTGTCTGCAACATTATAAAAGCTTGAGCAATATCATTGTACGCTCTGTCAACGATCGCAAATAACGCCTACAACTTACAATGACCAAGCCATAAGATCCTGAACATGTGAGAGCGAGTCCGACCGCCCGGGCAACTCACTGAAATTCTCAAGCAATGCAAAAAAAACATGCTTATAGCAGGCAGCCAACGCAAAGGCTACGACACGCTTAAAAGCCCACACTTCGCACCGACGACGCCAACTCCATATAAGTGATTTTCCCAGCCAGAGGTTACTCACACTTACCCATAAACGTATTCAACGTGTGCCAGCGTCTAGACACACATTCAAAACCCGCCAAATATCGCTGCGCTAAAAACGTCACAGTTGACGGCCTTCAGATGACCCCACATCTTTACTCCCACACAACTCAATCGTAGCAATATCCTGTCAAGCCCCCTTAACCCTTAACCTGAGAGAATTGACACTAGTGTACCTGAGAACTGTGAATTATAAACACTAAAATTCGCAAGTATTTACCCACCCATACCCAACTAGTCACGCATATATAATTTTACATCTAAGATTACATGTTACCTAAAGCTGAGAATTATAACTTCATGTCTAGTACATTGTTACCTACACTGCCTAATTTATCTAATTTATACCTCGAACATTTACGTGTATTACCTGAAACTCTGCTCTCGAAGTGTTACTAACAATTACATGTCGCAAAATGACATGTTCCGACACTGATAATAAAATTATAACCTGAAAAGAATCACATGTATACACATAAATGTGCCTGGTATTATTTGTACCTCAAGATTACATGTTCTATCACGAAACCTGAGACATCTCATCAACACTTCAATCGCTCCTAAACTTTACATGATAATTACCTACCTATAAGAAACTATAATGTAAATCCGAAGACCTTAGACATGTATTACCACGACCCGCGTGACTAATTCCATAGATCATTTTACCTGAAGACGTAAGTAAAGATTGAAATGACTCTACTAATTAGACTACAAATAACCCTTTATCCTGCAAATTTACAATGGTTACCCTGACCAGATAACCTAGAATTTACCTCAAGAGTTACAACATTCACTAAACTGAACCCAACTATAACTTCATCTAAGAATTACATGATACATACACTTTAGATAGTAAAGTTTACCTACGATCATTCTGTTTACCCAACTACTGCTTCCTGAACTCATAACTAAAACTTCATGTCTCAAGAGTTAGAACAAAATTTACCATACACTGTAAAATAGATAAATGAGCTTACCGAGAACGCACACATGTAACATACCGTAAAAACTGCATCAGTACATAACATTAATAACCCAGGATCATAAGATCCACATGACCCTACACTGTTATAATTTACCTCGAAGATTTACATCGATTTACCTAATAACCCCTGCTTACTAGATTAAACTTCATGTCAAAGAATGACATGGGAGAATTATACCATACACTGTAATTAATAAATTCAATTACCGTGGATAATTACATGTTTACTCAGAACTGTATAGCTGATACTTTACCATCTAAAATAAATGTTGACCATAACACTATAGTACTAATAATTTTACCTGGAAGATTACAAAGATACGTTTACCTACTCATCGTGTATTATAATACCTCAAAGATTTAATGTTTCCTACCCCCACATAAAAAAAAGTAGAAACTTCGATTAAAACGTATTTACATGTATTACCTACCACTGTATCTATAATTTTAAATCGAAGCTTACATGTTTACCGAACACTGTAATTACATCTACCTGTAAGATTACATGGTTACCTAATCCACTATGTAATATAATTCACTACCTCGCACAGAACTATCACATGCGTCCATACTAAACTGAATATAATATACCTTCATGTCTTAAAAAATTTAACAATTTAGTGTACCACTATCACTGTAATTATAATAACCTGTAAGACTTACATGTTACCGAACTGTGATTACGCACTTTACCGATAAATATCCACGACTCACACTAACACTGTGAAAGTCGTAAATCTTCGAGGTAAAATTATAATCACAGTAGAGGCAAACAGGTAAATCTTAGACATGAAATTATAATTTCAGTTTCGGTAAACATGTCAATCTTCGAGGTAAAATTATAATCACAGTAGAGGTAAACATGTAAATCTTAGACATGAAATTATAATTTCAGTTTCGGTAAACATTAAAATCTTTGAGGTAAAATTATAATCACAGTAGAGGTAAACATGTAAATCTTCCAGGTAAAATTATAATTA
>CM068964.1:88075467-88113946 GCA_035128595.1 Eptatretus atami
CATTACAGAGACAACTAAATTTGTGGGGAAGAAGGATGATTTCCTTTCCAATGAAAAGAACAAAAAGTCAGTTATTGATATGATATCAGCATGCCTGAAGCAAAAAGGCTGCCATGTTGTCCAGATGTGGATATAGTGAAAGCAGCTGTCACAATGTCCACTTTCAAATCAACGACGCTTATCGGAGAAGATAGCAGATTCTAATATTGCTTCTCTATCATGGGAAAATGGATAGTAAGAACTTTACTTTCGGTCAGACAAAGGGAAACCGAATGTCTACAATATAAAGGTTTTGAAGCAGTTACTCGGAGATGATGTTTGTACTGATTTGTTGTTTGCCATGCCTTTACTGGATGTGATACTACTTCTAGAATCTTTGGGGTTGGGAAAAAATCAGTGTTCCAAAAACTCATCAAAGGTGATTCTGTCTTGCATTCTGTTCAAAGATTTTCTGTGCTCCAAATACGGATCAAGATGCTGTAGAAAGTGCTGGCTGCAAGGCAATGGTGTCATTGTTTAATGGGAAAATGTCTGACTCTCTAGCATCATTGCGATACAGTTACTCTGCAAAAAAGTGACAGCAAAGACATTCGTAACGCCAGAGAGTTGCCCCCACAACTTCAGCTACAAAACAGCACTCAAGACGAACTTATCTTCAAGTCATGGTATGGATGGGCGGAGTGATAACATGGACATTACAAAATGGGGCTGGGACATTCAAGGGAACAAACTCACACCAGTAATGATGGACAACAACCCGCTCCTGATATTCTGCTAAAAATGATTCACTGCAACTGCTCGGCTGAATGCAACACACTTAGAGTAGTTGTAAGAAGTACGGACTTGAGTGCACAGGGCTCGTGGACCTTGCCAAGATGGAACTGTGAAAATATGAACCATGCCCCCATTTTAGATGAAAACGAGGACGAATATGCTGACTTTTTTTTTGCTAAGCAGTAATGGGTGTCCCAACTGGAATGACTTCCTTGGTACCAACTACCCAGGTATCATTTCAAAGAAATTGAACACATTGGTCTCCATGGCTGTTGTTTTTGTGTGTATAGACTGCGCCTTAGTAAAAGGTAGGTTGTGGCATCACGATCTTGGCATCATCATTGAATTTATGATGTCATCTGGTCATCAAACAGGATGAAAACTATTTTTAGAACATGTTTCATAAATTTGGAAGTTACCATGAAAACATAAAATAATGACGTCATGACACAATGAATGACGTCATGATGCGACTTTGGGACACTCCCAGCAACCTCACATGTTTTGGTACTTATAAGGTAATAAGTTTGATCGTTAATTGTCACTTTTAAAGTGGTTGAGAACTGTTTGTTTTAAAGGTATGCATAGATATTAGGTATTTTACTCTAATGGCGGCCATCTTTTGACGTCATATTTACACCCTTTCTGATGGTCCAATTTGGCCAACTTTTGATATGTTGTTCTCTGGGCCAAACACGACTGAAAAACACATCAAACGTTTTCTTGCAATTTTTTTTACGGTTAGTCAGCATATTGACCCTACTATGACACAAAAATCCTTTTGAAAAGTTTTGATCAAGTCATTTTTGTTAGAGGTCCATACTCTGGAAAGAGCCTTGGAGTCTCAAGACAAGTCGTGAAACTGTCCATGGCTAAGGACCAATCATGGACAGGTGGCCACTCTGTATGTAGCAAGGTGTGGAATTTCTGCTGAGCAGCAGTGGAAATGGAACGAAGACCAACGAGGGCAGTCCAACATCCTTACAGGCTGCACCACCAAGACACTCAATGATCTTTGGTATATGTATATATAGAGTATATATATATATATATATAATATATATATATATATATATATATATATATATATATATATATATATATAAATAACCAGGAGGTTCTTACCATTACATATGTCATGCGTACAGGAGGAAGAGGGGGGAAGGAATCCAAATTTTCGCTAAATTTACCTCCGCCTTCGAAGGTGAAGGAGGTGATGTTTTCACCCCCTTTCTGTCTGCCTGTCGGTTTGTGTACAGGATATCTCAAAAAGTTGTGGACAGATCCGAATGAAATTTTGTGGACAGTTTCGGTGTGCGACAAGGACAAACTCATTAGATTTTTTGGTGAAGATCCGATCCGGATCCGCCGACTCAAATTTTTTGAGTGATTCTTCATCGTTGAGAGATTAGGGCCAAAATCGATATATAGCACGATATCTCAAAAAGTGGACGGATTCAGACGAACCTTGGTGGACAGGTTGGGTGTTTGGCAAGGATGAATAGATTCCATTTTTGGTGAACATCTGAATCCGGATCTGGACATGAGAATTATTTAATTTTTAAACTGATTCTTCACCATTGAGAGATCGGGCCAAAAACGATGTAGTACTGTGTAGCATGATATTTCAAAAATGTATTGGGCCCGATATGTTCTCGTGGATCAGGCATTACGTGGCGGAGGTATGCGCTCTACCGAGTGCCCTTCTAGTTGTGTATGTAATAAATAGATGGCCCTTTTGTGACAACAGCAATAAATGTACATTGGTGGGGGGAATTCAGTGTTTATGGGAATCCTTATAGCTTGTGAGTTAACTTTCTATAAAAAGAATTGCGGACATCGTATTTATATATTTTGTATGTTGTGCACTTGATTAGATAATTTTATCGGTTATCTCCACCGTATGTGTAAATTATACAGGCAAACAGAAACTTTTCAACTTCAGTTTCATGAAACTTGCACAAACAAACATTATACATGAATTTATTTCGAGATTTTTTTTTTCTCCCTCCCCATTGGAAACAATCAATTTCATTTTGAAAAGGATGCGAGAACAAGTCTTCAGGCTGGAATTCGGCTGCCAATGATTTGCGAATTATCCACGATGCTCCTTGGCTCGGACAAATTGCCTTCGAGCTCTTTGACGAATCATGCGGCCGACAATGGAACGCCGAGTAAAAATTATATGCCTGGAGTGGTCGCGCCAGGCATCATGCTTGGAGCTGTGCCCAGAAGGGTGGACCATATGCACAGAGTTCTTGGTGGAGAGAGCCGGAGGTAGTCAGCAAGGAACTGCAAAACATTCCTCCCTAATTCAGCAACAATTTATGGTGGAGATGTCGAAAAGCAGATCGACATGTAAGAACAATTAGACGCTCATACTCTTCACAAAACTCTGGGACATATCACGACTGGTTGAGAAATGTTTCTTTGCTATAACCAATTTCCACTCTGATGCAGGATAGTCCACTGAAAATGCAGGAATTTAGAATTTGCTTCTGGTGTCAGGATAACTTGCCTACTGTCTCCAAAAGACACTGAGACATCTTCAACTTGAACGAATGACCAGAGCTGGCAGACTGGTTCTCAGCTTGAAGTGTACTCAATGTTTGGTGCACACGTTGCTACCTCACTCTGGATGTGAAACGATAGTTTGCAGCTGGGTCGAGATGTTTACCCAGGCAGGACAACTTAGAGGTGAGTGCACATACCTCGAGACAAATCCAATATACAGTGTTGTTACAGATGTGGAAAGAAGGGATAGATGCCGATAGCTTAGGATGTGTATAATGATAAGTGCTCTTTATGTGTCCAACTTGTTGAATGATGGTTTAATTGTGGGAAAGACTAGCACCTTTATTGTTTTATTTTATCTTTGAGTTAACACAACCATATTTACACACCCTTCCCAAAAGCTGCTTGATGTCGTGTTCAGATGGGCCGGATGTTCCCCATGTTGGAGGATCCGCCTTCATGGCTGTAAGAACAGAAGGTGATGTCATTTTATTTCAGGAAAGAAGCAATACATTAACTGTTTTGCAATGTAAATGATTGATTTGGTGAACTCCTGATGAAAAGTACATTGCTATTATGAACCATATTTGGCACCCTGCTTTTCTTGTCGACTACAAGGGAAGTGATGAATGGGGGAGGAGTCGAGAGGTTTTTGGCTTGAAGGCAAGAAGTACCACCATTTTCCCTCTCTCCCGTGTGAGGAGTCGATAGGTTCTGGTTCACAGACGAGATGTACCACCATTTTCCCTCTCTCCCATGTGAGGTATGAGGAGTCGTGCGGTTTTGGCTCGAAGAGACAATGTGCCACCACTTTTCCTATCTCTCCCATGAAGCAACCTGGCAAGTGAGAGATCAGACGGGCATTGGTGATGCTACCAGAGGCGACCTGATTCTCACAGACTTGCCTGGGGCTCAGGGAGCACTGAAGGTTGGAATCGCTGACCCTCTGTCTTAGTCAAGAGGAGACAATAAAACTGCAAGCTAACCAAGCCTGAACCAGAATCCTTTATTTCTCTTTTTCATTTTCCATATTTTTACTGCCTTTTCATTTGTTATTTTAAATGCTTCCCCTCCTGTCCCTTAGCTAGATGTCTAAATGTGTCAACGTGTTGGCCTTCGTCAGATAGTTCTGTGGCCTTTGTTTGTGTTAAGGGTACAGGGTCATTTCAGAAAAGTGTTATGTGTATCTACTTTGCCTATGCTGCTTGTGAATGATTATTTCATTAAAGCTTGAATAAGGAAGCCATTGTTGCCCCTGAATTCATCCCACGGAATAAATCTCCTGCATGTAGGAAACTAGATCCAATAGTAAAACAGCGTCACGTCACCAGATACCAAAGGGTGTCTTTGGCCCCCTCCCTCTTCCGCTGCAAAATTATGCAAGCTTCCAAAAACCCCGGCAGGCTGGGAATAGGACCTGCAGTCCCTGATGTCACCATGCATAACACTTGTAGTCAGGAGTGACATTTTGGACCCTGGTTGGAATCCGGTCACCCGTAACATTTGGTGTCAGGAGTGGGATAGACTAGCATCTTTATTGTTTTCTTTTATCTTCGAGTTGCACCACCATTTTTACACAGCTTCCATAAAGCTGCTTGATGTCATTTTCAAATGGGCTGGATGTTATAAATATTGGAACGCCGCTTTCATGGCTAAGAATGGAAAGTGATGTCGCTTAATTTTAGGAAAGAGGCAATACATTAACTGTTTTGCACTTGAAATGGTTGCCTTGGAAAACTAATGAAAAGTACATTGTCATTAAGAACCATGCTGGGTGCCCTGCCTTTCTTGCTGGGAAAGGGAAGTGACAAACGGGAGAAGAGTCGAGAGGTTTTGGCTCGAAGACAAGACATACCACCATTTGCCCTCTCTCCCATGTGTGGTGTGAGGGGTTGAGAGAGGTTTTGGGTTGAAGGCAAGAAGTAGCACTATGTTGTCTCTTTCCTGTGTGAGGAGTCGAGAGGTTTTGGCTCAAAGAGACGTGTCTCCATTTTTTTCCAATCTCTCCCATGAAGCAACCTGGCAATTGAGAGATAAGACAGGCATGGTGGTGCTCCCAGATGTGGCTGGGGCTCGCGTAGCGCCGATGGTGGAAATCGCCTACCCTCTGCCTTTCAGTCAAGAGGAGACAATAAAACTGCAATGTGTCGGCCTTCATCGGATAGTTCTTTGGTCTCTGTGTGTGTTCAGGTGATAGGGTCATTTCAGTAAAGTGTTATGTGTAATTATTTTGCCTATGCTGCTCCTGAATGGTTATTTCATGAAAGCTTTAAAAGGAAGCCATTGTTGCCCCTGAATCCAAACCACAAAATAAACCTCCTGCACGTAGGAAACTGGCCCGATAGTAAAAACAATAAGGGGGAAACATCGCCAGCTACCAAAGGGTTTCTTTGCCAACCCCTCCCCCTCCCTCTTCTTCTGCAAAAAGATCATGGTCTTGGATTGGGGACGATCGTGGTGAACAGCTGTCTTGGAGACCTGGAGGGGAGAATGAGATTAAAAAGGATGTGGAAGGTTGTTTCACAGGCAGGAAAAAAAGAGGAAGGAATGAGTGGAGGTGAGCAGTGATCCTGGATTTTGGTAGTTTCACCAGAATGGGGTTGGTGGTGGACTGTGTATGCCTTGCAGAAACCTTGGGGGTACAAAGCACAGAAAGAGCAAAGGGTGCAAGACAAGAAAGGAGGTGGTAGAAGCCAGAGAGACCACCAACATGTTTGTGATGGCGAAGTGATGATAAGTGATGCGAAGTGATTGTGATGATATGCCCATAAACTCAGTTTCATCATGAGAGATTCCAGTAATCTTGAAGGCCTTGGTTTCCACAGTGTCAGGCTGAGCACCCACTAACTTCTATCCACACTCACTCACTCACTCACTCACTGATATTGTTTAGTACACTGTTGTTTAGTGCACGGCCCGCGAGCCACTGGCGGCCCCTGGTCGCCGAAAGTGCGGGCCCTGACATGCGGCCGACAATACACAAATGTGAAAACACCCCATCATATTCCGCTATAAATGCTATCAAATTGACATAATGGTTTCAAATGAGTGTTCCAACACAAAGCAGAAAAGTAACATTCTGTAACTACATCAGGATATGGTTGCAGGATACAAACATTGATGCTTGCAGCCCAGTTAACTACAACAAAGAAGAGTATGTGGGGCAGGGCCTAATAGCAGCCATTATGGAGTCCTCCTGGTGGTGTGGCGGCTCTCACACTGATGCCTTATCAGCAAAAGTGCCCCCCCTCTAAAAAAAAAAGTGAATATCACTGGTTTAGTACCTTCTATGTGGGCTGCAAAGCTGAAATGTCACATACTGCTGCAAATAGAAGCCAACATCCCAGGGGGAAAAAAATAATCACAAAACAGTTGGAAAATGTCTGTAAACGAAAATATCTGCGAATAAAAGTTGGCCAGTGCAGCCTCGGTCGCTCACTGCGGATCACGAGATCCAAGACACGGAGCTTCCACTCAAACTGTTGCAGGGCAACACCGACAAGAACTTATTCTGCCTTTTTAAGTCATCTCTTCGAGCATGACCTAATAATATTGGTGTTGAGAGGAGAGGTGACGATCCGTCCGTCCGTCGTTCACAATGAAGTTGAAGCGGGAGATCTGGTCATTAGTGATCCTGATAGAGGTCGATGAGACGTACACGATGGTATGACTTTCAAGGTCACCGAAGGTCAAGGTCAAGGTCACGAGGCCTTTGAAGTTGCGAAAATGACGATTTTCAATTCTATCTCCTCCGCCATTTCTCAAGCGATCTTGAATTTGATTGTGGCAAATGAATCTATGGGACAATATCTAAATTTTGATCGGGCCGGATTTTCGATATTCGCTTTCGTTTTCGTGTCACGTGACTTCAAAGTTGGCAAAAAATGTGAAAATGACGATTTTCATGCGAAAATGACGATTTTCAAAATCTATCTCCTCCTACATTTCTCAAGCGATCTTGAATTTGATTGTGGCATATGAATATATGGGACAATATCCAAATTTGTCGGGCCGGATTTTCGATATTCGCTTTTGTTTTCGTGTCACGTGACTTCAAAGTTGGCAAAAAATGCGAAAATGACGATTTTCAAAATCTATCTCCTCCTACATTTCTCAAGCGATCTTGAATTTGATTGTGGCATATGAATATATGGGACAATATCCAAATTTGGTCAGGCCGGATTTTCGATATTCGCTTTCGTTTTCGTGTCATGTGACTTCAAAGTTGGCAAAAAATGCGAAAATGACGATTTTCAAAATCTATCTCCTACATTTCTCAAGCGATCTTGAATTTGATTGTGGCATATAAATCTATGGGACAATATCTAAATTTTGTTGGGCCGGATTTTCGATATTCGCTTTCGTTTTCGCGTCACGTGACTTCAAAGTTTGCAAAAACTGCCCTACCTTCAGGAGGCTATATATTTTTCTCGCAGAGATGACCGTCACTCCCACACGGAGGTAATTTTATTTTATAACCTTCAATATATATATATATATATTATATATATATATATATATTTAAAAATGACTACAGCCGTAAACATTTAAAATAAAGAACTCATTCTAATTACTAATTCTTGATTTACTTCATCTAATATAGAATGCCTATAGAAAGTCAAACCCCCTTTCAAAATTTTCACCTTTTGTTACCTTATAGCGTGGAATTAAATTGCATTATATCAGACTTTCTCCACCTTCATTTGCACATCGTCACCCACAAATTCTAAGTGAAAAACAAATTCTGCAAATTTCAAAAAACTGATTGAAAATACAAAACTAGAATATCTTGGTTGGATACGTGTCTACCCCCCTTATAATAACAATAGTGAATTTGCTCAGGTGCAACCAATCACCTTCAAAATCACACATCAAGTTAATTGGCTTCTACCTGTGTTCAATTTTAGTGATTGATTATTTCAGAATAAAATCAGCTGTTCCTGTAGGTTTCCTCTGCTGGGTAGTGCATTTCACAGCAAAGACTCAACCACGAGTACCATAAAGCTTTCAGAAGACCTCTGGGATAAAGTTGTGGAAAGGTACAGATCAGGGGATGGGTATAAAAATATTTCAAAGGCCTTGAATATCCCTTGGAGCACAGTCAAGACAATCATTAAGAAGTAGAAGGTATATAGTACTACCAAGACCCTGTCTAGATCAAGCTGTCCCTCCAAACTGGATGACCAAGAAAGGAGGAGACTGATCAGAGAGGCCACCAAGAGGCCAATGGGAACTTTGAAAGAGCTACATACCTTTATGGCAAAGACTGGTCACTGTGTGCATGTGACAACAATATTCCAAGCACTCCACAAGCCTGGTCTGTACAGTAGGGTGGCAAGAAGGAAGCCATTTCTCAAAAAAGCCCACCTTGAGTCCCATTTTAGGTATGCAAAAAACTACTCCAGAGATTCTGAAGCCATGTGGCAAAAAGTTGTGTGGTCTGACGAAACCAAGATGGAACTTTTTGCAAAAAGGTATGTTTGGCACAAACCCAACACAGCACATCACCCAAAGAACACCACCTCTACTGTGAAGCATGGTGGTGGCCGCATCATGTTATGAGGATGTTTCTCATCAGTAAGGAGTCTGATTGTTTTCACAAGTCTGATTTAATGCAATGTAAGTCCAGGCTATAAGGCAAGAAAAGGTGAAAATTTTGAAAGGAGGTGTAGACTTTCTATAGGCACTGTATGAAGCTCTTTCTAACTATTGACTCACTCACTCACTGATATGAATGATTACTACTTCATAGGTGGTCTAGAAGGCTGAAATATCACATACAGATGCATCTCAAAGCCAATATCCCAGGAGAATAACAAAACCATCGGAAAATGTCCGTAAACGAAAATATCTGCAAACACGATTTGGCTGGTGCAGAATAGCTTTGCTCACAGCAGATCACGTGACCCAAGACAATGTAGCTTACAATTTAAATGGTTGCTAGGCAACGTGAATATATGCCTCTTCTGCCTCTTGTTTTATAACCTTGACTTGAATAAAGGATTAAGTGCAGAGAAGAAATCGGCATTCATTCTGGGGGCTTTATTCACTTCGGGACTTGAATCGGCACTTGAACTTGGGACTCGAGCTTTGTCCAGAACCGCCAGCCTTGACTCTGCTCTTTGCGCTATTTTCTGCCCTTCACTAAACCCATACAATCACACTCATCTTCCCTTATCCCTCTCTCCTTTCCTTTCTTTTTCGAGTTCACTCGCTTCACTTTGCTACGCTTGCTCTTTACACGCTCTTCATTTCTTTTCACACCTTTCTTTCTCTTTGCCTCACCACACACATCTGCACTAAGCCCTGTGCACCTTCGCCTCAGCTCAGTTGCTCACCTCGCCGCCTGGCCACGTCGGAGCTGTTCACCCCACCTCGCCTCACTGGTAGCTGTTCCTGCCAAGGCTGTGCAATCCATTGTGTCAGCCAGTTACCATTGGACGCCCCAGGAGATCAGGAGCGTGAATAGAGTGGAGGAAGGAACCCGGGAGGGAGTGTTACGGGAGCGATATATAAACCATCAGACCAGATCATTGGGCGGCAGCAATTCAGCCAGGTTATTGCAAGGTGTGTCGGGGCATGCAAATGACCCCCACTATTTATTTCTCACCACTTCATCTTCGTCACCCCTCCCTCAACTCTCACTTCTTTGGTTGTATGTCTTGGTGCCAAATAAGTTACGGTGCTAAGTAATTGATTAAGGTTCCGAGGGCGGGTTTGTCAAAGGGGATAATTTGGAAATGTTTACATGCCTGTAATATATGTATATAATATATATATATATATATATATATATATATATTCTATATCTCCAATCTATAATCTCCACCAGTCAGTCTGTCCATTCAGGGAGGGGATTCCCAGTTTAGGGATGGGCTTCAAAATCAAATCGACACCATTTTGCTTGCTCCGTATAGCATCTTTCGTAAGGCTTGCACTTTTTCACACTCACACAGCTTTATCTTAATTATAATTCAATATCTGATTTCATTTTTCATGGTTGCTGAGATGGTTTAAGACTCGGTTGCAAAAAATGGATAGAAAATTAGAAGAAAATTAGCGTGTTTCGACAAAAATTCATTTTAAGCGAAACTAGAAAGCATCTAAAAATGCAAAGCCCATCGACATCCGCTTTGTACTCGAACTAAACTTGACGAAAATAACAGTGAAAAAAAATTAAATTTTATCCATTTGTGTTCTCCACAATCTCATAATAAAGGTTTGTTGAAGATTTGATGACAAAAGCTCAATTGGTAAAAATGTTACGGTCTGGACATACAATCCACACTGAATCTCAATGGTAAACAAGGATTTTGATTAAAACATTTATGGCTGGTTTATCACTTCACCAATGTTGTCATCCTTGCAAAAATATATTCCCCATTGGGAGTACAATGAGATGTGCCAAGTTTCTAATTTTTCCGATTAGCGGTTTCAGAGATATAATATATATATTTTGTTAAATCCAAGATGGCAGCCACATCACATGACCTATGACATCACAAATATCATAAAAATATTCTCCATGGGGGGGGGGGGGGGCTCGCTCCTACCTGGAAATTTTGTGTCAATCAGACAAGTGGTTGCTGAGAAAAAAGAATATTAAAAAAATTATAGAGCAAAAAAAGGCCAAAAAAAGTGTCGAAGAATAACAATCTATACGAATTAATGTCACAGTGTGTCTGTCAGTGTGTGAGTGTCAGTCAGTGTGTGGTGTGTGTGTGTGTGTCTCCTCCATAACTCCAAAACCATGAAACCTCGCAGCTTGAAACTTTGCATGCATCCTAAGAAAACTCCAAGGAAGTGCAAGAGTGAAAATTGGGTGTGTGGATTAATTAAAACAGCCCTTTTGAAGATAATTAACAGCCTTATTTAATTACTTCCTTTATCATACACATCCTCGGACTCCTCGCCCTCCCTCGATGGGGGTCTTAAGGCGCATGGGTTCGGTTACCTCGCTGGGGTCTTAATTTGGCCATTTTGTTTGGCCTGCTCAACAATGCCTTGAGTTGGAACAGGCCACAACGGTTTATTAACGATAAAGCACTCAAAATGTTTTTTTTCTTCACTTTCCTCACTCATATCATCGAATGCCAGATCATGAAATGTACGAATCGCTGGATACATTGAAGTGCTTATAAACACCTGGAGATGCCAGTGTTCATGGATTTATTTCATTTACTCACATGCCATAACCTTGAGAATCTCTTAAACTGAGCTGAATTTCAAAATTTAACTCTGGAATTGAACTTAGTAGCAGTTCCGACTGCTAAAAATAAAAGTTCATTTGTCCAATTCCGACATTGTTTGACATTTCAGGCATTTCTGGGAAGTGTTTAATATGACTGGAATGGTGACCATGAACACCTGTGCCACACCAGCACCTGCTACAACGGGCCTGGCTAACAGGGGCTGCCTGCCACACATACACCCTGTTTAGGTATCCATTACCAGCTAAAAACATCTTTAAATTGTAGCCAATAGGATCGATATCAAAAGCATTCCGGCTAAGTTGCAGCCTCTGAAAAACACAGAACTGCCCACTGCATACGCTGCGTCAGCTGCTACATTACTATCTTCAGCATCAGTCAGCATACATCGCATTGAAAATTACCTTTGCAGTAATTAAGAGGTCCAACTTGGATGTACCCCTTCACAGGACAGCTTTCCAGCTGATCTCCTCCATGTTGATCCACTCCATGTTGATGACAATGAGAAAGTCAGACACGTACGTGTGGATTGTTTACTTTCTAGAGGTGTGGGTTGTTGACTTGCCAATAAAAGGCTTTTAACGCCATGTAGAATGACTGATGCTGGGGTTAGCAGTGTAGCAACTGACACTGCTTCATGCCTTGAGCAGTTTTGGGGCATGTAGCTGCTGACCTGAAACGGCTTTATGCAGTGGGTGGTTCTCAGTTACAATGCATGCTTAATTATACATATATTATATACCTTTTTTTTCTACAAAGCAGAAAATAGAAATTATTTACTAACTTAATTGTAGTCGATAATATATACTGATTTTATTTTTAATTTTTGGCTCAAATAGCAATTTAATGCAATTGTTTCCTTGTAGAAAAACCCATTTCCTACAAATCACTACACTATTGAATTGTGCTAATTGAAAGACTTCCTAATGACTTTCTTAAATGAGGCCGTTAGCTAGAAATTACAAGGGGGGTAACAATAGCTCTCTTCTCCCAGCATGTGTTCTTGCTGTCTGCTCTTGCCGGGTTCTTCATCATCACCTCTGTGTCGAGCAATTAAATGCCTTCTTTGAGTTAAGGCTCATCCAGACTATCATTCCTAATTGACAAATCACATCAGTTATAACTGTTAGGTGGGAAGGATAATGTGGACATAAAAACTGTAGGTTTTTTTTGAATCGCAATTATAATTGAGATAGTTTGATCAAGTTTTGTTTTTGGTCAGATGCGTCCATTAGTTCAGAATGGAAAACCAAAAGGAGTGGAGTCTGGATAAGCAGGCTGCTGCTTGCTTGCCCCTGGTCGGTGAGCTTAGATGACTGATTGAGGGGGAAAAAAGGAGAAAAAAACAACTCTGTGTTGAATTTACAGTTTAAATGTATGGAACGGCAAGGAATGTTATTTGTTGAAATGAAAGATGTGGATTGGTAATTTCCAACTTTATTACCTATATATTTTCTTGTACAGTACTTCTGGAAGTTATGCTTCCATTATCTTAATGCTGATTGGATATTTCGGACCTCTTGGTATGGGTCGGGCTTACAGCTCAGGTTGGGACTATCCCGTGGCACCTTGTGGCACCTTGATCAGGTGTTGTACCTTTTTGTGGCACCTTGATCAGGTGTTGTACGAAGAGAGCACAAGTGGTGAAAAGGTGGTTAAATGTGTTAGTTTGTCGAATCAGATGGCATTTTCATCTCGGGCTTAGTCAATTATATTTACAAGTAATTCTTGGTGTGGATTTTCAATTCAGTTGTGTTTCACTTGAATCAAAAGTTTGTTGAGTTAATTGTGTTTAACTTCGAATTTTTGTTCATATTTCACTTTCGAATTGATTGCCTTTCATCCTCAGCTAATACGGGACTTTCAAAATGATGCTTGAATGCTGAGGAGGTATTTTGTGCACGCGCTGTGTGTGCGTTTTCACTGACCTATTTCTGCTCATCCAGGCACTTTTAACCTGCCATTTCCAGTGCGAAATCTGTAATTCAAATCGTCTTTTTTCCCCATAATTTTTAAACAATATTTTCAGCATTTAAACAAGAGTGGCTATTTCAAAATGGATAACCATGATTGCTGTTCTTTGATGCAAATCAGACTCAAAATATAGGAAATATGAGAAATATCTGTGGATGCCATTTCCTGGTGATACAAGCAAGCGGCGTCAGAAATCTAATATAATTACCTGTGCCACCGAAGGTGGATGAAGCTTATGTTTTCACCCTTGTCTGTCCGTTTGCCTGTCTGTGAGCAGGATATCTCAAAAATGTTATGGGTGGATTTGGACAGGATGGGTGTGTGACAAGAATAAGCTGATTAGATTTTGGTTGTTATGGGTGCAGATCCAGCTTATCACTAGTGGTCTCCAAAATGTAAGCTATTCAGCCTGGTTTATCGTGTGGCCCTGGAACCAACCAAAAATAATAATAATAATTAATTTTTTTATAACAGCCCTCACAGCTCTCATTCCTCCTCCACCAATCATGATTAATAGTAAATATCATCATTTTCAGGTTGATTTTAAACTTACCCTGTGCATTTATGAGCCCCACATATGATCTTCCCATCGGTGTTCAGAAGCACTTTAACAGATATGGTGTCTCCTTCAAGGAGGTTGACCTGGTATGTAAATAGAGCAAATATATATATGTGTATATATATATATATATATATATATATATATATATATATATATATATATTTATATATATGAGAATCCCACGTAAATATAGCTGGCACAAGCTTTGTCTATTTTCACATCGTGAAGATGTTTTTTTGTTGAAGAGTCAGTTGCCTTTACTTTGTTGGTAATGTTGCATGGCATGAGGGCGGGTTGATATCTCAATATTATCGGCCTGATAAAATGTTGAAAAAAACACTGTCAACGACAAACTACATTTTTCAAAATGTCGATATATCGGCACATTAGATCCTGGAAAAAGTGGTGCGCGGTATCATAAACTGAAGATTTTGAGAAGTATTTTAATTGATTTAGGAAGAATCTCAACATGAAAGACTCATTTTATCATAACACGATGGTCCCAGTGAAAAAAACGATATAAGCAACACCATTCTCTCTCGCCTTTCATGCAAATGGTGAGAAAACTTTGTTCCATCTCAGTTGCCAGGTCTCCTGCCTCATCATCAGGGTCTTCCATTGAGGATCCTGAGCCTGTGCCTGAGGAAGGTGGTTGGGGGTAGGGTGGTGGTGGAACAATCACCACACCTGAACTCTGACTCAAACCCGTGCAGGAGAGCTTTTGTCGAAATGGCGAAGTGCACATAGAAAAAGTGCTGGCCCCAGGGCAGCTCATCAACATTCGGCCCTCACAGCGATAAACACCATCGTGAAACACAATTCACTCCCCCAATCACAGTCGATGGACATTTCACCATCCCCCCTCCCCCCATGCGCCCATCATGAACAAAGGAAAAACTTTAAAGAAATAGATAAGCATGGGCAGGGTTTAGTGCTGGACGTCGAGATAACGTGCACGTCTGTGGAGACCTAGCCTAGCACTAAACAAACGAAATGCTGTAATGACATTCCAGAAAAAAGAGTGTGACAGGCAAATGGATGGACGGAGACATCAGGTGACTTTAATTACAGACAGTATAGATGAAGTCCGATGTCGGGCCACAATGGCTTCTTCGCTACTCTGCAAAAGTGCAATTAATCATACTAAAATGCGCAACTTGGTGTCTGTTTGTCTGTCTATCTATCTGACCGTGATACATTCGGTCGTTACTTATCCAATCTCATCCAAACTTGCCAGGGGGACTAAGGGTCACACAACAGAGGTTGTAGCAACTTAACTTGCACCTCTCCCCAAGAGGGATTTCCGCCTTGGCCGAACTTCGTGTTAAGGTGTATAAATAGCTCGGTGTGGCATTTCATGGAGCACATGTACCGATGATGTAAAAATTATTATAACCACAAACAATTCAGTCAATTCTGTCCAACGTATAATTACCTTTTTAAACAGTCGCTACAAAACTGGAAGAAGTTTTGGGAAACCCGACATGTTTAAGGCATTCTCTGCTTATTGCGCCCCCCACAGATGGACGTATCAGAGTCGTCTCGACTTGCTCGGACTCTAAGTAAGCGGCAATGATCTTTAGCTCACAAAGCAGTTTAAATGTCTCTTGATGCATGAATGATGAATCCCATTGCCTGTCCAATTTTTCCATTGATTTCCATTCCATTGATTTCCATTGATTCAAGCACTGATTTGTTTGTTCTTCTTGCAATCCATTGAATTTTTAACATTAATCTCCAACACTAAATTTAAAAACTGTCAATATCCCTCCTTCCATTTTCACTGTCCATGACTCACATCCATACATTGCATCTGGAAATACCAGATCATTCACCATCCTCCTCTTGGTGTGTTTTGTCACATATTTGTCTTTCCAGGTTTTTGTCAATCCTGATATTGCTGTTCTCTACAATGCTAACCGTCTATTAATTTATCCTTCACATTCTTTACTCACTTCAATCTTAGAACCCAGGAGGATGAAACTTTCCACTATTTCCACATGATTGTCTCCAAATCTGAACACATTGATCTTCTCAGTTGACAAGATTTTAGTATTTTTAGGTTTAAATAAAGAACAGCTTTTTCACTTTCCTTATTCACTGTCTCAAGTCCTCTTTGCTTTCTGCCAACACAGTGGTATCATCAGCACACCTTATCCAATCTTCATCCAATTGTCTTCATGTCTTTGATAGTTGTTGATATGTCTTCATCCAACCCTGACTCCAGCCTCCATGTCATTCAAGTTATAATTTTTGTCAAAATTATTCTAACCACAAATTAATAAGTCAATTCCATCCAATGATAATGGCATAATGATAATAATATTAACACGGAGGCTGGCAGGATACCCAAGAGCTAATTACACTCTCCTTGAAGCTGTCTAGCCTGGGTTTGAATCTCAAACCAGCTATGAACTGTTATCCCGGTGTTTCACAGGTAGGGTGATTCATCAATGTTTATGCCGTTCCTCAGATGGATGTTAAACTGGCATCTCATGTGCCAA
This sequence comes from Eptatretus atami, assembly GCA_035128595.1. Classification (NCBI taxonomy): domain Eukaryota; kingdom Metazoa; phylum Chordata; class Myxini; order Myxiniformes; family Myxinidae; genus Eptatretus; species Eptatretus atami. The sequence goes on from CM068964.1 coordinate 88,092,006, forward strand.
CATTAGTTGGTGGACTTCAACGACCCCACGGTGTTCTTCATGAAGAGTCTGTGAGCTATCGATGGCACCCTGAACAAATTACAAATTCTTGCCTTAACCCGAGGTCAGGCCTGGCCAGCTGGTTCGTGAAAGACTTTGGCCAAGCTTCCCCAGCCAACCCCACAATAACGTGGGAATAATTGTGGCCATTTTTTTTTTCTATACCTTGTCGAGGCTCGTATGAGAGCTAACACACAACGCACATCAAGGGGGGCATGAGACAGGAGGGGAGGGAGTGGGAAGGACAAAATAGTGGGGAACAGAGACATTTGGAGATCTGTGGAAGGGAGAGGGGTTGGCGGGGAACATGGGGAATAGAAGATGGACATTACAGGGACTTTCAGGAAGGAAAGCAGGGAATTTGAAGGAGGTGGGCTTGGGTGGATTATCGGGGGTAGAAAAGATCGAGGATTTGGATGGGGATGATAAGAGGTGGTGGTGAACAGCTGCTTTGAAGGCCTGGAGGAAGAATGGGAATGAATAGAGTGAGGGAGTTTATTCCAAAGGCAGGAAAAAAGAGGAATGAAAGAGTGAAGGTGAGCAGTGATTCGTGATTTTGGTAGTTTTACCAGAAGGGGGTTGTTGGCGGACCTTGAGCGCCCTGCGGAAATGTGGTGGGGACAAATCACGAGAGAGCAGGGGGGGCAAGGCTGGAGAGGAGACGGTAGAAGAAAAAGACCACCGACCAACCTGCGGTGATGTTGAGAGGCCAAAGACTCAGCCTCATTGCGGGAGATGCCAATGATCCGAAATGCCTTGGTTTCTACAGCGTGAAGCCGAGAAAGGTGGGAGGCAGGAGCACCAGCCCAGAGGGGAGAGCAGTACTCCATCACCTGCGGACAAAAGCTTTGTAAGTGGTCAGGAGCTCAGGAGGGCCAGGAAGGACCTTGCACGACGGAGGATTCCCAGTCGGCGACTGGCTTTGGAGGCGAGGTTTGAAATGTGGCTTTCCCAGGAAAGATCATGGCAGATAGTGAGACCCAGAAGCTTGAAAGAAAGAACTTCTTCCAGAGGATTGTTGAGAAAGTGGATGGGGGGTTTTCTAAACGGTCCTTTCGGAGAGACATAGTGAGAGTGTGAATTTGTCCGGATTGAAAGACATGTTCCACGTGTTGGACCAGTTTGTGATTTTATCCAGATCTGAGTGAGCGAGAAGCTGCTGCTTGCCGGTCTGAGGGTTGACGATGGTACGGCAGAGGGTGGAGTCATCAGCAAGAGATATAGAGGATTTTCCAGAGAGTCGGAGAGATCATTGATGACAACAGAAAAAGAACAGGGCCCAAAACGCTACCTTGAGGAACTCCAGCCTGGACAGGAAGGGGGGATGAAAGAACTCCATTTAGGGCCACACGTTGACTGCGACAGGAGAGGAAGTCTGCGAGCCATGAGTGGAGATGGCCTTGGATACCATAGGAAGAGAGTTTGGTGAGCAGGGCAGGGTGCCAGACTGTGTCAAAAGCACGGGAATATACCAGGGATACGGATCGGATTTCCTGTCTGGCATTGAGGACCTCCATCCATTGTTCGGAGAGCAGAAGCAGCATATCCAGGGTAGAGTGACCTGGTCTGAAACCAAATTGATGTCTGAAATCAAGCCATTGGAGAAGAGGAAGGATTTGATGTCTGAAGCGATGATGGATTCCATAACTTGCTGATGATTGGGAGAAGGCTGATTGGTCTTTAGTTGCAGGGATCTGTTTTTGCACCTTTTTTGTGCAGGGCAGTAATGTTTGCAGGGCAGGGCATTAAAGAAGAATAACGACATTAACAAACCGTTGTCTGCATGGTGCGCACGTACATACACGTGACCCCCCCTCCCTGCCCCCTGGTCGCTCCCTAAGGGAGCGTGTGTTTCTCGTGTTCAAAAATACCCATTAAGATGATGTTGTGTTTGTATGACAATGACGCAAAGACTGCTTTCAATGAGAGCACATGAAAATGTTTACATCAATTTCAGGACAGATTATGTCGTGATAAACAGCGATATCTATCTTCGAGCTGTTGTGCAGTGGGTCATCATTAGCACTATACAGTACATATAAACGTCGATAGTATATCGTGGCAGCTATCACCGCTGGGTGATCACGCTACGTCAGCATAAATAATTGCTCAATGTCGATATATCGCTAGATCGTCGATATTTGGAAGGGATGACAGTCGACTAGCAATAATATCAACATCGCCCAGTCCTACACGGCATCGCCTTTCCAATTGCAGGTGTGCCATAAATAAATCACCAAGCCTGCCATGTTCACAGGAGGTATTCCTGCAAGGTTCAAAGTTCACCGGTAGCGATCCGTCGGGGGTTTGGGTAGTACACGCCCTTCCACTCGGGCCTTGTTCCAACCCACATCTTTGGGAATTTTCAGTATGGGCAGCTGCCCTTTCAGCAAGCTGAGAAAGTTATCTAAGTCTTTCGTTGTGCAGAGGCACAGCTCTTTACTGACAGGTATTTTTCCAGATATTTTCAGCTTCTTATTTAGGTTTGTGAGCCATTTTAGGTGACAATCCTTATCTTGCACACATAATATACTTCAGAGTGCCCTGAACACCGCTGCTTCTCGAGGTTTTTGCGCATGCCCGCCAAGCATTCTGGGACGGATTACGTCATACAAAATTCCTGTATTGTTTGTGTTTTAGTTTTACCATTCCATAATTAAAGCAGGTAATTGTTGAATGTATTAATTCCACAATTCATCCATTCAAGCACATCTTGTTATGTAAATTAATTAAATAATTTGATCAATGGATGCATAAATTCTTTCTTTGATTCATTCACATCTGAATGCATGAAAATGGCACTGTGATGTGACAAAGAATGTACAATCGAAGAACTGCTTCGGTTTTACTCAGAATGTCATCCTAGGATTTTCTTTGCCGAGGAGCAACTCACGGTGGAGTATGTATCGAGACCCCTTCAGGAGAATAATTATCTTTTGGCGACAGATGCCGAAAATCAGAGTTGCTTCACGCTGTACTGTAGGTGGAATCGAACCTCTCAAGTTTGTGTCACATTTCTTGATGCATGGTTTTCCTTTTTCTAAAAGGTAATGAAACGTTTTGGGAGAAACATTCCCATGTAGTTCATGAAGTCTTCAACTCTTCCACGCACAATTCCAAAAAAATAATTGGTTAGAACTGTTCTTTCAGTCCCTCTCTTTTGTCAAAGCTTTGGGGTATGACTAGACATAATCCCAGAGAAATTCCACACAAAATGGCATAAATGAGCAGAAATGGCATAAAATCACTGAAAAACCAACATTGTCCGGTGATTTTCTCGACTAAGTAGAGCAGAAATGGCATTAGTTCAAAAAGCTTATTTACAAATCCAAGTGGCTCAAGTTCAAGTCCCAATTAATGCCATTCCGACCGCTCGCTGTCACGACGGTGCAGCCAATTGCCTGATAATTTGGAATGGCCATGGAAACCACTTTGGCAGATTTCGAAGAGAAAGAATCGAGATCAAAATGGAAATAGCTATTGCAGTGCTGATTTGTGTAACAGCAATTCACATTATCCTCCCTTACATTCCAGGGGTGTACAGTATAACGGTGCTATAAGTGCTGTGAAATGAGTTTTTAAAAAAAATAATCATGTGGTTTTAGAGCATGCTGTGTATGTGTTCCAGTAATTAGAAGGCCGATGAACAAATCTGACAATTCTTTGTAGAGATGCTATACTTTGTGGAAGCCTGGCAGGCACACTCAACTTTGAACTGTCTCGGTTGGATTTGAGTTTCGACCCAGCTATAAACTACCGCCCTGGTTTTTTGCATGCAAGATGAGGCATTAAGATGGAGAATCCACCTGCCTGCACTAAACATTGGTGCAGGTTGAAGATCCCAAGCTGTCTTATAAGAAGAGTAGAAGAGCCGGCATCCTGAACAAATCACAAATTCCTTCCAATCTAATGGAAGGTCTGACCACCCGGTTGCAAAACGACATAGCCCAGAACCATTCCCCCTGACAGACCCCACAATAAGGCTGAATAATTGGGTTCAGTAAGGAATAATAATAATAATAATAATAATAATGATAATGAGACAGAGAAGAATATCATGGAGCGTACGCTTTATGGGTTCGCATTTGTTTACGGTTTAAAAGAAGTGTGAAAAAATCCCTGTAATATTGTAGGAAAATACAGTATGTATGATAACTATAACTCTATGAGCTTGTATAGAATGTGCAGTGAATACAAAGTTGTGCAATACATACAGTACATATGGAGTTGGACAGTATATACAGGGTGTTTATACCCGTTACCTGCTCTGCAGAACCTGATAAATTCATATAATGATCACACAAGTGGTATCAATGTAAACTACGGATCAAAGTCGCTTTGAATGTCTGCCATTACATAGTCTTTCCTGTGTGGGTCGTTCGTAAGCCCACATGCCCATTATTGCACATTCTTCAGCCAAATATAGTAACTTTAGTCTGCCATTTTATTCTCACAGGGATCATAGTCTCATACCTATAAGATAAACGGCTTACATTAATTAATTAATTAATTAAGCATAAGCTTAACATTAAGAGTAACATTAACATATTGCTGTGGGCCGGGGGTCGGGTGAGTAGACCACTGGGGGGGGGGGGGGGGGAAGCTATTCGGCTCCCATCAGACTTACCGGAATTGTAGGCCGTCGCACACGGATAATTCCGTGACGCCAATAACTCAACCACGTGACTTAGGGTCCTCCGTCTAGTTAATCCGGTTACCTAAAAATAACCACGTGATTTAATTACCGGGGAACACGCCCTCGGTACGCCTTGTCTGAACCGGATCACTTTACCGGATCGGATCACTTTACCGGATCGGATGCAGCGAGTGACACAGCCAAGGATGTACCGGCTAAAATGAACGGATCGTTGGGAATAAAGTCTTGGCTAAACTAGGATTCGGACCATGCTGGACCAATGAAAGAAAAAGACAAAAACGAGCAGGGAACATTTCTAATAATAATTTATTAACAAGCAGGTGAGGAAGGGTATGTGGTACGATCAAGATTTATTGGGGTGTGCAAGCAGAGATAGGGAAGAGAGGTGTGGTGCAGCAATAAACAAGTAACTTATGAAAGCGGACGCAGAGCAGACTTAACCCGAAAATAATAATAAATATATATATATTTTTGTATACCTTGTCGAGGCTCGTATGAGAGCTAACACACAACGCACATCAAGGGGGGCATGAGACAAAGAGGGGAGGGAGTGGGAAGGACAAACAGTGGGGAACAGGGACATTAGGAGATCTGTGGAAGGGAGAGGGATGGGACGGGGAACATGGGGAATAGAAGATGGACATTACAGGGACTTTCACGAAGGAAAGCAGGGAATTGAAGGAGGTGGGCTTGGGTGGATTATTGAGGTAGAAAAGATCGAGGATTTGGATGGGGGATGATAAGAGGTGGTGGAACAGCTGTTTTGAAGGCCTGGAGGGAAGAATGGGAATGAATAGAGTGAGGGAGTTTATTCCAAAGGCGGGAAAAAAGAGGAATGAGAGAGTGAAGGTGAGCAGTGATTCGTGATTTTGGTAGTTTTACCAGAAGGGGGTTGTTGCAGACCTTGAGCGCCCTGCGGAAATGTGGTGGGACAAATCGCAGAGAGAGCAGGGTGGGGGGGGGGGCGAGGCTGGAGAGGAGACGGTAGAAGACAGAAAGACCACCGACCAACCTGCGGTGATTGAGTGAGAGGCCCAAAGACTCAGCCTCATTGCGGGAGATACCAATGATCTGAAATGCCTTGGTTTCTACAGCATGAAGCCAAGAAAGGTGGGAGGCAGGAGCACCATCCCAGAGGGAGAGCAGTACTCCATCAAGCTGCGGACAAAAGCTTTGTAAGTGGTCAGGAGCTCAGGTGGGCCGAGGAAGGACTTTGCACGACGGAGGATTCCCAGTCGGCGACTGGCTTTGAAGGTGAGGTTTGAAATGTGGCTTTCTCAGGAAAGGTCATGGCAGATAGTGAGACCCAGAAGCTTGAAAGAAAGGACTTCTTCCAGAGGATTGTTGAGAAAGTGGATGGGGGTTTTCTAAATGGTCTTTCGAAGAGACATAGTGAGAGTGTGAGATTTGTCCGGATTGAAAGACATGTTCCACGTGTTGGACCAGTTTGTGATTTATCCAGATCTGCAGTGAGCGAAGAAGCTGCTGCTTGCCGGTTGAGGTGACCGATGGTACGGCAGAGGGTGAGTCATCAGCAAAGAGATATAAAGGATTTTCAGAGAGTCGGAGAGATCATTGTTGAAAACCAGAAAAAGAACAGGGCCCAGAACGCTACCTTGAGGAACTCCAGCCTGGACAGGAAGGGGGGGATAAAGAACTCTATTTAGGGCCACACGTTGACTGTGACAGGAGAGGAAGTCTGTGAGCCATGAGTGGAGATGGCCTTGGATACCACAGGAAAGAGAGTTTGGTGCAGGGGCAGGGTGCAGACTGTGTCAAAGCACGTGATATGTCCAGGGATACGGCTCGGATTTCCTGTCTGGCATTGAGGTTTCCATCCATTGTTGGGAGAGCAGAAGCAGCTAATCCAGGTAGATGACCTGGTCTGAACCAAATTGATGATCGGAAATCAAGCCATTGGGAAAGAGGAAGGATTTGATGTCTGAAGCGATGATGGATTCCATAACCTTGCTGATGATTGGGAGAAGGCTGATTGTCTGTAGTTGCAGGGATCTGTTTTTGCACCTTTGTTGTGCAGGCAGTGATCTTTGCTGATTTCCAAGCAGATGGCAGATGACCTTGAGCAAATGAGAGGGTGAATAGAACAGAAGAGGGTGAGCAAGAGCAAGAAGAACAGGCTTTGAGGACACGTGGGCTGATGCCGTCTGGACCAGTTGCAGAATCTGAGTCGAGGTTGACAGCAAGCTCTCCACCTTTTCAGGAGAAAAGGACACAGAGTCCAGGACAGTTGGTGCGATTGGGTAAGGTGCGTAGAGAAATTGGGTAAGGTGGTCGGATAGTGAGGTGTAGATGGAGTCATCACTGTTAGGTGGATGGTACAGTTCACATATAAACATGAGGTGGAGTGGAGGGAAGCCGTAGCCAGAGGTATTCCTGGTGTGTGGGGGGGAGGCAGTGCATGGAGAGTGAGGAATAGAGTCTTTGATGAAGAGAGCAACTCCTCCACGGACGAGGCTCAGGTCTGTCATACCGGGGAGGAGTAACAGGAGAGATACTTGGGAGTCAGACACGTCTTTGGGGAGGAAAGTTTCTGTTCGGCAGATTATGTCTGGTTTGTCAATGGCAACCTGTGTTGGAAAGATCTGAAAGGTTTGAGCGAAGCCCCAGAATATTTTAGGTCCTCACTTTTAATGAAGAGGGAGGGGAGGAGGCTTTGGTGCACGGGGTGGGGGAGGGGGAGGGTAGGACAAGGGACGAGGGGGTAGGTAAGGAGGGTTGGTGAAAGAGTGTGGGGATTGCAGAATAGCTAGGGGAGGGGCCGGATGAGGAGGAGAAAGGCTCTGTTGTACTGGAGGAGAGGGGGACAAGAGAGGGGGAAGAAGGCAGTTGAGGTTTGAGGAGGTGGAGTGAAGAGATGGAGGTGGAGAGGGCAGTGGAAGGAGGCAGCTTTGTGGATGAGAGGGGGGGCAACTTTGAGAAGGATGAGTGAGGGGGATGAATGGTGGGAGGAAAGTGAAGGGGAGTTTTTGAGAGAGGTGAGAAGGAGGCTTGGAGGGAGAAGAGTGGGATGGTTGCTTTGAGAGTGAGGGTGAGAGGGGTGAGTTGGCACTGAAGTTGGAAAAAAAGAATGTTGATGGAAAGCGAAACTTCATAGCAAATTGGTTTTTTTTAAAGTTTTAGGTCAGAGATGCGATTAAACACAATTCTTGATGGATGCAATAAAGGCAAATCCAGAGAATGGAGAGAGAAACGCTATAACAGTTGGATTTTTTCGGCAAGGTATGAAGGAAAGGTCGAATTGAGAGCAGTCTGTTTAAATAGTAGAAGAGTAGTGCATTATGATACAGCAAAGAACCACATGTGTGAGAGAGGAAGATGAAGCATAAATAAGGATCTTTTTTTTATTATTATTAATGTTTGAGAGAGTTTTCAACAGATTAGGTCATGGAAGTGTTGTAGAAAAAATGAGGAAAGAAGAAGAGGAAGAAGAGGAAGAAGGGAAGAAGAGGAAGAAGGAGGAAGAAGAGAAGAAGAAGAGGAAAGAGAAGAAGAATCGAGAGTCGTGAGTGAGGAAGGAGAAAGGTAGCGTTTTTTTTTTTTTTTTTTGATTTAAGATAAGAAATGGAGTGATTAGTTGGGAGGATGGGGACGTTAGGAAAGTGGGGAAGATAGAAATTGAAGGTAAGGCCTTAGTTATTTTATAATTTGGTTTACGCAGTTCTTCAGCTAAAATGTAGGGTCGGTAGGTCAAAATATAAATACAAATATAATTTCAATTTTTTGAAATTATATATTTTTTGATTTTTTTTCCGGATGTTCCATGAAAAGAACAAGGGTAGGTGGGGTGGGGGGGGGGGGAATAAATATAAATCCCGGACCAGGAGGATTAAGAAAACATTGAAGATGGAAACCATTCAAATGCAGGATGCCATGTTCACTTTCATCTGTGAAAAACAATAAGAAGGATTAAAACTTGTTTACATATTAGTCTAGCATGCTTTTCTTGTAGAAACCTGTTGGATCATCAAACAAATGGAAACAATGCTGAGAAAATTACTGTCCAAGTCGTATAGTGTGCGTGCACACCAGTGCATAGTGCTGTTATGATTTAAAAAGGTGTCTACTCGAGTCAACAGCTCCAAACGGTCAATCAGAGCCATAACCAGCTTAGTTTTCAGTGGGCATCTGATCGTACCGTGTCCCCATCCCCATGAGTACATCAAAGGCTGATTATGGTCCTTGAAGGCTGAATATCAGCATCTCACAGGGAAACTTTGACGTACTTGGCACCGAAATCTTTCAATACGAACAGCGGTATACAACTTTCGATGGAAACAAAATCGGCACGATCAGAGTAGCGTGCGAATCATCCCTGCTGCTGCACTGAATTGATGCAATCGATCGGCCAGAATATCGTCTCAAGATGTTGCGTGATTAAATCACCAATACAGTCACTCAAATTTATACCGCTGGCATACTTCTAACAATCGCTTTCGCCCCAGAAACCACAGTCAATCTGAACCACGCTGGCCACTGCTCAGATGCCATGACCAAAGACTACTGCGCAGTTTGGTTAAAGGTGACTCGGCATTTTGGCGCGCGCGCACGAAATTATATTTTGAAAATAAATGCCGACGTTTACATTTCGGGTTTTGAAACTTTTGCACCTTCGGCGGAAAATGTATAAATATAAAAAGCTAAAAATGTGTTTTGTATTTATATTTCTTTCGGCAACTATACCGTCGGCGGATCCGTAAACCAAGTTATAAAGAATAAGGCCTAATGGGGAGAAAAAACAAACACGATCGTACACCGAGGGGACAGTAGGCCTCAAGCCTCAAGGGTAGGCCTCAAGCGTCCGGTAAAACAAAGTTGACAAAATCTCACAAAATAGCATGATTTTTGAAACGAAACCGAACTAGGAACACACAGCCACATGTAAGTGACAGAATAAACAGTTAAAACAGGACAGATAACGACCGGAAACTTAACTTTGAGATTGTCAGCAAAGAGCCCCGAACGAGACCTGTCGACGCTCCAAACCCGGAACCGGACGTCAATTACGATCTTCTGCAGGCTTACTTACATAGACATGTACCAGGACACACACACGCACACACACACAGACACAGAAAACCCGATGAAGAGGAATTGAAGTAAGACAGGAGAGGAGTTGAGGCTACTGTCTCTCCGTACCTCTGTATAATTGATATGCAGTCCCCGAACGCGCCACCAATATGTTTGGGGGGAATGCTCCGTGGCGTGGTACCCCCGTGACAGCTGGCGCGTCGTCTCCTGCTTGGGGCAGCTCGCGTCAGGACCGTGGGCATGAAGAAGGGGCTTGAGTTGGGAGGGTGGAGTCAGAGTCGTGTGGGCGGAGAAGAGGAGGAGGAGTCCAGCGATGACGCCAGAAGGCGGAGTCAAAGTTATGACGACAGAAGGTGGAGTTGAGGTTCAGCTTGAGCGGGAGGCGAGGCAGGGCAGACAGAGAAAGAAGGATCCGCTCGGACCTTTATAGGCCCCGTGGGGCGGGGCGGGGGAGGCACCACAAAATTCGGTGACATCACCTGAATCGGGGGACTGATTGGCCCCGACCCCTTGCGCGGCCCGGCCGCAATGGCCGGAAGCAGCAACATTCCACTTCCGGCAAGGCGACCCCACGCCGCAAACAAGTCTTGCTCCGACCTCACGACATGAAATGAATCACCCACACCTAACTCCAAGTCATGAATCTCCTTGCATGAACCCCCGGGCCATGCATGCCCTGACGACCGGCCGAGAGTGGCGTCGGTCCCGCACGCCCGCTCGGGCGCTCCGACCAGCGCTGGCCAACGTGCCCGCTCCGTGTGCGCCAACATGGCCCGAGCTGCACAACATGCCTCCGCCCGATCGCAGCTTCGCTGGGCGTAGAGGCGAGAAGGTAAGATGTTATGGCAAACCCATGCACAGACAGTAAGATGTGTCCATTCGTGCCCGGCTCTGTACGATAACAAAGTGTCACAAGCGGCGCACGGGCCTGCCTTTGAGAGCACGTTCCTTACAACATCTTCCGTTCCGATCCACCATTACGCATGTGGCCAGCGCTCGTGTTCGCCTGATTCTGCTATCGTGTGTGCGGGGCGAAACCCGATCGATATAATTAGTCCAGAGATGGGTTGAAAGGAATGTGCCGCTTGCGCCTTGCACACTGGTATCCCGCGCAACGTGGCAAGGGGTTGCCTTTCTATTAACGGCCTCGGTACGCGTTCCGTGCAGCATGGGCATCGTGCTGAGTGTGTTTCCTGTCCATTGAGTGGAAATTACCGCTGCATGTGCGTTTGGCAGGCTGTGTTTTCTACGGAGGGTTGTGGGTGTAATGCCTGCTTGGCCTTTGCTGAGGACCCATCTCACAGCGAAGGGCGCACGTGGCTCAGATTTACCTCAGGAATAACCAGAAAAGAAGAGTAGGAATGAAGTTAGAAATGAAATGAAGAAGAAATGATGTAAGCAAACCTAGCTATGAGGTCCTCGCAACGCACGCCCCCTGTTGTCCCGCTCGACAAAAGGGAAGGGACTATCTACACGTATATTAATGGAATAACTGTCTTGGGACCACGATATGTTGGATGCATGTGGTTCCGAGAACCACAACAATATATATGAAAGTTACCAGGGTAGATGATGATCAGAGGGTGGGGAAGGAGGTAATGGCACTTTGTAAACACCTTGTACAGTGGAATGAAGTGTGCACAGAGTCTGCAGGGTTGTTTGTCGACTTAAACATCAAGGAATAATTAATTTCTGAACAAGGGAATTAAAAAAATTATTTGTGCATCATATTATGTTACTGAGTTATTCTCGATTGTTGTTTTTAACCTAATACTATATATCTAACTGAACAATAGTCCCGTTTAAATGTACATTTTCAGGAATGGACTTACTGACTCGCAAAGTAAATTTGATCAAGTACAGGCCCAAGCCGCACTCTTTGCAAAAAGTACTACACGATCTTCAAAGGCTTCAAGTGAGTGTAAGCAAATGGGATAGCAGGCTTCACATCTCCTCAAAAAGTTAAGGTGCTCTCACAACCCAGCATCCTCTGTTTCACTGTACCAGCTACCAGATGACTTTTTTATTTATTTATAGAAAGATCCAATTCGATCCAGCACCTCAACTGAAGGTCGAAGGTAGCCCATAAATGAGCATGATGTGAGCAAGTTACCTTGTTAACCCTTGTAATGCAAGAGATTGAATACATTTAGGGACCTTTTCCCCATAAGACGTTGTATATGGCATTATGTTGAGAAACCATGATCTGAACCATGACAAAGTTGTTTGGCAATTATGCAATTGAATGAGAAAGAAAATGGGAGATGTGGAATAACATTATTTGAATCTTACACCACCGGTTACAAGGTCACAAAAGATCGGGATTTAGAAAAGTAAGAATGATGTAGATGGAAGGAATGCCGAGATGTGATGGCTTGGTGGGAAGATTAGGGGGCAGCAGTGAGTCAGGGAAATAAAGTAAGGTGTGAAGACAAAAACATTTCAGTGTGAATTCTACACAATATCAAATAATGTCCGAATGTATAACAAAATTAATCCTCATTTCACCCTAAAACAATGGAAAAGTAAAAAAGACAGCTTTAACTGTAATCAATAGAAGACGGTGGAGGCTCACTATAAGGTACAAAAATAATGTTACTGAGGATGTTGAGACACATCAGAGGACTCTTCTGCTCTTTCTCCTCTCTCTCTCTCTCTCTCTTCTCTCTCTCTCTCTCTCCTCTCTCTCTCTCTCTCTCCTTGATAATCTCCAGACACAACTGAGGTTGTGAACCCACACCCACTATTTGGAGAGGTTCTGGGAGACTGAAAGGCACAATCTCGATGATGAATTGATCCCAGTTAATAATATGATGGTGATTGAATCGACAGTCATATATATATATATATATATATGTATAAACATATCCTGCTAATGCAAACCATTCAACCAGAAGGCACGTGATGTGATCGGCGGGTAAATCGAAACATGTTAGTGTGACGAGCACTCCCCGATCTCCATTGGACATAGTCTTACACCAAAGCATCACCTCCAACCCCAGATAGGCAGCTCCATTTGATGTTTAACTGATGTTGATCATGTAATCTTTGTCCGTTTGACAGAGTCGCCAGGCAGGCTTCTGGGTTGGAGGTGATGCTTTGGTGTAGGACTATGTCCAATGGAGATTGGGGAGTGCTTGTCATACTCCACATGTTTTGACATATATATATATAATAATATATATATATATAATATATATATATATATATATAATATTATATATAATACTACGAGGTGTGTTCAAAAAGTATCCAAACTAATTTTTCGTGCTAAACAAATGATGCTAGGGAGCGTGGTTTGGTGCACGTATGTAGCGATCCTAATTCGTATGCGTGAATATTTTCCCGCCTGCAGAAGCTGTCAGTCGCCGACAGACCGCCGATGAGTGAGGAAGTGTAAGTGAGCGCCGTCGGATTTTCGTTTTTGACAAAATGACGGAAAACTTGAACAACGCTACTGCATCTCAAATTTTTTTGTAAAGCTTGGCGATTCCCAAGTGGAAACGATCCGCAAGATTCAACAGGCCTTTGGGAACGAAGCAATGTGCAGCACACAGATAAAAGAGTGGTACAACCGCTTCAAAGATGGTCGCACATCAGTGGAAAGTGAAGCACGTGTAGTTGCAGGGATTCTGTTTTTGCACCTTTGTTGTGCAGGGCAGTGATCTTGCTTGAATTTCCAATGCAGATGGCAGATACCTTGAGGCAATGATGGAGGGTGGAATAGAACAGAGAGAGGGTGAAGCATAGAAGCAGAAGAAACAGTGCTTATTGAGGACTACCGTGGCTGTATTGCCGTTCCCCTGGTGGAAAACCAGTTGCAGAAGGGCTGAGTTTCGAGGCTTTCTGACAGCAAGCTTCCACTCTTGTCAGGAAAAAGGACACATAAAAGGAGTCCAGGACAGTTGGGTGCGAATTGGTGTAGGGTGCCTGTTAGAGACAGTTGTAGGTTTTGGACACAAGATTTTAGCTGGCATAACACGAGTTAGCATTCAGCTTTTCACAGTGCGGTACATGCAGGGCGGCCATTTGAGGTAAGGGAGGGGAGTGGAGGGGGAAACATACCCAGAAAACTAGATTTGATTAGACGCCACCTTTTGATGGATTTTTGAGGAGGGGAGGGGTTTGAGTCGGACTTGAGATGAAGGGAAATATGTTGTTTTCTTGCTCTCTGAGGGTAGAATTTCATCATCTTTGTTCCGATGCTTATTGGGGAATAAGCATAACTGCGATTGCCCTCAGTGGGTTGCTTTCCATGAGGCATCATTAGGCACGTTTGTGAAGTGACAAACTTCCTCCCACAAGCTTTAGTTGAACCAAGGGCGGGAGGAAGGGTGGACACTGAAGAAGAGAGGGGATAAATCGTGCGCATGAGGAGAGCAAGTTTCTATTGGAAATAATTCCCAGGATGAGTTGATGTTTGGAGAAAGTGCGATAGGAGACCAGTCTATTACCTGTAGTTGAGGCTGTTTGGTAGACCCTTTGCAGTCAGCCTGAGTGAAATGCCAGATCTCGACTGGCTGTGTGAGGTGGTTCCCTGATAATACCAGAGAGATGTTCCACTTGATCTAAGGACGTGTGGTCAGTAAGAATCCGATTGGATTGCGAGGAAAGAGCAGCAGATATTGTCAGTGGAAATTTGTCAAAATCAATCATAAGAGATGGAGTTACCATTGGTTTGATGACTCGGGTAGGAAGTCTGACCTCGATTTGAGTTCAGTCCCAATATGTTTCGTTCTAGAAAGCTTTTCTGAGTGCCAGACAGGTGATTGAGAGGTTGTACCTCTTTTTCTTCACTACCGTAGCCAACTGGGCATGATGACAATTGAAGTCACCCATTTATGAGGAATAAAGATGTTGGATGAGAGAGGTATATAGTTTGGTCCTTGTTTTCGGATAGTTGAAAGGTTGTAGATGGAGTCATCACTGTTGAGTGGATGGTACAGTCACATATAAACATGAGGTTGATGAGGGAAGCCGTAGCAGAGGTATTCCTGGGTGTGGGGGTGTGAGGCAGTGCATGGAAGTGAGGAATAGAGTCTTTTGATGAGAGAGCAACATCCTCCACCAGGACGAGGGCTCAGGTCTGTCATATTTTCCGGAGGAGACTGGGTAGTGGGCAGACACTCTTTTGGGGAGAAAGTTTTCTGTTGGAGGTCATGATTTTGACTGTGCTCTTGTTTTGTCATAATGGCAACCTGTAATGGAAGATCTGACAGGTTTGAGCGAAGGCCCCAGATGATTAGGTGCGTCGACTTTTTAATGAAAGAGGGTATCGGGGGAGGAGGTCTTCGGGTGGCATCTGGGGTGGGGGGAGGGAGGGTAGGAACCAAGGGACAGGGGGGTAGGTAAGGAGGGTTGGTGAAAGAGTGTGGGGGATTGCAGAATAGCTAGGGGGAGGGGGCCGGATGAGGAGGAGAAAAGGTCTCTGTTGTATTTTTGGAGAGAGGGGGGTACAATGAGAGGGGATAAGAATGGCAGGTTGGTAGGATTTGTACTGTGAGGTGGATGTGAATGAGATGGGAGGTTGTAGTAGGCAGTGGATAGGGAGGCAGCTTTGTGGATGCTATAAGGGGGGTGGCTATACGTTCTGAGAATGGATGAGTGAGGGGATGAATGGTGGGAGAAGAGTGAAGGGAGTTTTTAGAGAGGTGAGAGAGGCTTGTGGAGGGAGATAGAGTGGGGATGTTGCTTTGAGAGTGAGGGTGAGAGGGGTGAGTTGGTTCCTGGAAGTTGGAAAAAATGAATAGTTGTATATGGATAATGCGAACATTTCATTTAGCAATGGGTTTTTTAAAATAAAGTTTTAGGTCAAGATTGGTATTTATAATCTACAATTCTGATGGATGCAATAAAGGCAAATCCAGAGAATGGAGAGAAGAAACGCTAATAAGACAGTTGGATTTTTTTCTGGCAAGGTATGTAAAGGAAATGGTCGATATTGATTAGCATTGTCTGTTTAAATAGTAGAAAGAGTAGTGCATTTAATGATACTAGTAAGAGAACCACATTGTGAGAGAGGAAGATGAAGCATTTAAGAGATCGTTTTTTTTATTAATTATTAATGTTTGAGAGAGTTTTCACAGAGATAGGTCATTGGTTTAGTGTTTGGTAGATAAAAATTGAGGATATGAGAAGAAGAGGCAAGTAAAGGTGAAGATAAGGAAGAAGAGGAAGAAGATGGAAGTAGAGGAGTGAAGAGAGAGACGTTAAGAGAGAGGAGAAGACATCGAGAGTCGTGAGTGAGTGACAGGAGAAAGGTACGTTTTTTTTTGTGTTTTCTGTTATTAAGGAAAGATAATGGAGGTGCATTAGTTGGTGAGGGATATGGGGACGTATGAGTGGAAGTGGGGAATGATAGGAATTTGAAGTAAGGTGCTTAGTTAGTTTATATAGTTGTGTTTAGTCGCTATGTCTTTGCAGCTTAAAATGTTAGGGTCGTAGTCAATAATATAGAATAACTAAATTATAGATTTCAATTTTTAGAAATTGGATATAGGTTTTATGATATTGTTTTTGCCGGATGTGTTCCATGATATGGAGACTGATAGGGTGAGGTTGGGGTGGGTGGGGGGTGGGGTAAATAATGTAGATTGTTAAGCACCTCGGGGACCAGGATGGATCTAAGAAAACTTGAACATGATGGGTATACTCCATTCAATTAGGTCAGGATGGATATGTTCACTATCAGTCGATGCGTGAAAAACATAAGAACGTGGATTAAAGATCTGTTTTTACAATATAAGTCTATGCATGCCTTTCTTCGTAGAACCTGTTGGGAGAAGAAAGTGCTCAACAAACTGCGAAAGCAGCGAAAATAATTACCTGTCAAGTCGTAGATGTGTGCTGTGTGCACACCAGTGCATAGTGCTTTAATTATGATTTAAAAGGTTGTCTACTCGGAGTCAACATCCGCCTCAAAAACGGTCCATCAGAGCCCATTATCCAGCTTATTTTTTCAGTGCATCTGATCGTAACCTTGTGTCCCCGCCAATCTGATGTACATCAAAGGCTGATTTCTGGTCCGCTTGATAGGCTCGAATATCGAGGCATCTTCAATCCAGGGAAGACTGATTGTACGTACTTGGCCACCTTTTTGATCTTTCTATACGAACAGCGGTATATACACTTTCGATGGAACAAAATGCGGCACGATCTGAGAGTAGCGTGCGAATCATGCCCTTGCTGCTGCACTGAATTGATGCAATCGTTCCGGTTGGTTGGTTGGTTTTGCAGAATATTCGTCGTCAGATGTTGCGTGATTAAATCACCAATACAGTCCACTCAAATTTAATAACCGCTGGCATACTTCTAACAATCAACTTCAGCCACATGAATACCATCAGTCAATCTGACCATCGCTGGCCTACTGCTTCAGAATGCCATACCATATAGACTACCTGCGTCAGTTGGTGTAAAGGTGGACTTCTGTTCATTTTGGCGGCCGCGCGCACAGAAGATTATGTATGTTTTTGAATAAATGCCGTGTTTTTTTAGGACGTTTACATTTTCTGGGTATTTTTGAAACTTTTGCTACCTTTGCGCCAGAATTATTGTGATAAATTGATTAAAAAGCTAAGAATCTGTGATTTTGTATAGTTTTTCATTCCGGCCAATATGCCTTGTCGCGAATGCTTAACCAAGTTTATAGTGAAAAGAAATAAGGCCAGATGGGTGACCGAAATTAACAAAACACTGAGTCGTACACCGAGGGGAACCGTGTAGGGCCTTTCTATAGCCTCAAGGTAGGCCTCGAAGCTGTGTGCCGGATTAAAACAAGAGTGACGAAATCTCGAAAAAGCGGATGAGTGTTTTGAGACGAAACCGATCTAGGGATAGCACTAGCACATGGTAAGTGACAGAATTAAACAGTTAAATACTGACAGACTTATACGACTTCGAAATTCTTAATCTTGAGATGGTCAGCAAAGAGCTCCTTAGACGGATGGACCTTGTTCGATTCTTATCCATGAATCCTTGGCAGATGTTCTCGATTTGATGACGGTCAATTACTGAGTCTTCTGCAGTTCTTACTTAACATAGACTATTTGTTATCCTTTTTGCTAGGACACACACACAGCACACACACACAGCACAGAAAACCCGATAAGAGGAATCTGAGTAAGTACAGGTGCAGATTGAGTGGAGGCTACATTGTTTTCTTCCGACCGAGTCTGTAATAATTGATACTCAGCTCCCGCGAAGCGCCACAATATGTTTGGGGGGAAATGCTCCGGGCGTGGTACCGGTTTTTTTTTTTGTGCCGTGATATCTATGTCTGGCGCCGTCGTCTCCGTGCTTCGGGCAGCTTCCTCAGGACCGTGGGCTGAATGAAGGGGGCTTGTAGTTGGAGGCGTGGGAGTCAGAGTCGTGTGGCGGAGAAGAGGAGGAGGAGTTCCAGCGATGAACGCCAGAAAGGCGGAGTTCAAAGTTATGACCGACAGAAGTGGAGTTGAGGTTCAGCTTGAGCGGGAGGCGAGGCAGGGCAGACAGAGAAAAGAAGGATCCGCTCGGAACTTTATAGGCCCCCGTGGGGCGGGGCGGGGGAGGCACCACAAATTCGGTGACATCACCTGAATCGGGGGACTGATTGGCCCCGACCCCTTGCGTGGGCCCGGCCGCATGGCTGGAAAGCAGCAAACATTCCACTTCCGGCAAGGCGACCCCAACGCCGGCAAACAAGTCTTGCTCCGACCTCTACGACATGAAATGAATCACCCACACCTAACTCCAAAGTCCATGAATCTCCTTGCCGAACCCCGGGCCATGCATGCCCTGACGACCGGCCGAGAGTGGCGTCGGTACCCCGCAACGCCCGCTCGGGCCGCTCCGACGCACGCTGGGCCACGTGCCCGCCCGTGTGCGCTCACATGGCTCCGAGCTGCGAACAACATGCTCCGCCCGATCGCAGCTTCGCTGGCCGTAGAGCCGAGAAAGTAAAGATGTTTATGCAACCCATGCACAGACAAGTAAGATGTGTCCATTCGTGCCCAGCTCTGTACGATATACCAAGTGTCACAAAGCGGCGCAAACGGGCCTGCCTGTTGAGAGCCACGTTCGTACAACAGTCTTTCGTTTCCGACCCCATACGCAATGTGGCCAGCTATCGTGTTCGTGATCTGCTACTCGTGTGTGCGGGGCGAAACCCGATCGATATTAATTAGTCCAGAGATGGGTTGAAAGGAATGTGCCCGCTTGCCGCCGCACACTGTATCCCCGCGCAACGTGCAAGGTTGCCTTTCTATTAACGGCCTCGTACGCGTTCCGTGCAGGCATGGGCATCGTGCTTGAGTGTGTTTCCTGTCCATTGAGTGGAAAATTTACCGCTGCAAATGTGCGTTTTGGCAGGTCTGGTTTTTCTACGGAGGGGTTGTGGGTGTAATGCCTGCTTGGCCTTTGCTGAGAACCCATCTCACAGCGAAGGGCGCAACAGTGCTCAAGAATTTACCTCAGGAATACCAGAAAAGAAGAGTAGGATGAGTTAGAAATGAAATGAAGGAAGAAATGATGTAAGCAAACCTAGCCTATGAGGTCCTCGCAACGCACGCCCCTGTTGTCCCGCTCGACAAAAGGGAAGGGACTATCTACAACGTATATTAATGGAATAATCTGTCTTGGGACCACGATATGTTGAAAATGCATGTGGTTCCGAGACCACAATACAATATTATGAACAGTTACCAGGGTAGATGATTGATTCGAGGGGGGGAAGGAGGTAATGGCACTTTGGTAAACACCTTGTAGCAGTGGAATGAAGGTGTGCACAGAGTTCTGCAGGGTTGTTAGTCGACTTAACATCAAGGAATAATTAATTTCTGAAACAAGGCAATTAAAAAATTATTTGTGCATCATATTATGTTAGCTGATGTTATTATCGATTGTTGTTTTTTAAACCTAATACTGATATATCTAACTGAACAAATAGTTCCCGTTTAAATGTACATTTCAGGAATGGACTTACTGAACTCGCAAAGTAAATTTGATCAAAGTACATGGCCCAAGCCGCACTCTTTGAAAAAGTACTGCAGCGATCTTCAAAGGCTTCAAAGTGAAGTGTAAGGCCAAAATGGGATAGCAGGCTTCACATCTCCTCAACAAAGTTAAGGTGCTCCTCACAACCAGCATCCTTCTGTTTCACTGTACCAGCTACCAGATGACTTTTTTATTTATTTAATAGAAAGATCCAATTCGACCAGCACCTCACTAAAGGTTCGAAGGTAGCGCCATAAATGAGGCATGATATTGAAGCAAGTTACCGTTGTAACCTTGTAGATGCAAGAGATGAAGTACATTTAGGGACCTTTTTTCCCCAATAAAACGTTGTATATGGGCATTATGTTGAGAACCATGATCTGAACCATGACAAAGTTTGTTTGGCAATTATGGCAATTGAATGAGAAAGAAATGGGAGATGTGGAATAACATTATTTGAATCTTACACCAACCGGTTACAAGGTCACAAAGAAATCGGACTTTAAGAAAAGTAAGAAGATGTAGATGGAAGGAATGCCGAGATGTGATGGCTTTGGTGGGAAGATTAGGGGGCAGCAGTGAGTCCGGGGAAATAAAGTAAGGTGTTGAAGACAAAAACATTTCAGTTGAATTCTACACAATATCAAATATGTCCGAATGTAAACAAAATAATCCTCATTTCACCCCTAAACATGGAAAAGTAAAAAAGTACAACTTTAACTGTAATCAAATAGAAAGACCGGTGGAGGCTACTATAAAGGTACTAAAGTAATGTTACTGCGGATTGTTGAGACACACAGAGGACTCTTCTGCTCTCTCTCTTCTCTCTCTCTCCTTGGATAATCTCCAGACACAACTGAGGATGTGAACCCAACACCCACTATTTGGAGAGGTTTTCTTTGGAGACTGAAAGCCCACAACAAGATGAATGAATGATCCCAGTTAATAATATGGATGGGTGATTGGGAATCGACAACCAATATATATATGTATAAACATATCCCGCTAAAGCAAACCATTCACCAGAAGGCACGTGATGTGATCGGCGGGTAAAATCGAAACAATGTGGAGTGTACGAGGCACCTCCCCCCGATCTCCATCTGGAATAGTATTACACCAAGCATCCCTCCAACCACCCAGATAGGCAGCCCTCCGTTTGATGTTTTAACTGATGTTGATCATGTAATCTTTGTCCGTTTGAACAGAGTCGCCAGGCCGAGGCTTCTGGGTTGGAGGTGAGCTATTGGTGTAGGAACTATGTCCAATGGAGATTGGGGGGTTGCTTTGTCATACCCACATTTGTTTTGACATATATATATTATATATAATATATAATATATTATATATAATATAATTAATATATATATCTACGAGGTGTGTTCAAAGTATTCCAAAACTTAATTTTCGTGGCGTAAAAAATGAATGCTAGGAGGCGTGTTGTTGCACGTATTAGGCGATCCTATTCGTATGCGTAATATTTTCCGACTGCAGAAAGCCCTGTCAGTCGCCGACGACCGCGATGAGTGAGGAAGTGTAAGTGACGCCGTCGGATTTTTCGTTTTTGACAAAATGACGGAAAACTTGACCAACCTACTGCAAATCAAAATTTTTTGTAAAGCTGGCGATTCCCAAGTGGAAACGATCCGCAAGATTCAACAGGCCTTTGGGAAACGAAGCAATGTGCAGCAACACAGATTAAAAGAGTGGTACAACCGCTTCAAAAGATGGTCGCACATCAGTGGAAGTGGAAGCACGTTCTTTGGTAGGCCCCTCAACATCCCGAATGAGATCGTCATTGACCAAGTGAGACCCTGACTGATGCAGGATCGTCGAATCACGATCAGAGGAACTTGCAGACGAGGCGCATCAGCACTTGGATTCCGTTCATTCCATTGTTGACTGAGGATTTCGGGCTTAAGGAGATACTCAGCGAAGTTTCGTGCCAAAGCTGCTAACGATCGAGCGAAGCAACTCGTTTGGAGATCGCACAGACATGCTGGAGACTTGTGAACAGCGATCCAACTTCTTCAACACAGTGATCACATGGCATGACGACACAGTGATCGTCATTTTGTCAAAAAACTGAAAATCGACGGCGCTCACTTAACACTTGGCTCACTCAACGTCGGTCTGTCGGCGACTGACAGTTCTGCAGCGGAGAAAATATTAACGACATACGGATTAGATCGCCTCATACGTGCAACAAACACGCCTCCCTAGCTTC
>CM068964.1:88113971-88131552 GCA_035128595.1 Eptatretus atami
ATTTGTTTACGCACGAAAAATTAAGGTTGGATACTTTTTGAACACACCTCGTATATATATATATATATGTCAGTCAGTCAGTCATCTCCTCCATAACTTCAAGAACATGAAACATAGTGTCCCCAAACTTTGCTTGCATACTAAGGGAACTCCAAGGGAGTGCCTGGATGAAAATTGAGTGCTTGTGTTAATTTAAACACCTCTTCTGAAGAGAATTAACAGGCTTATTTAATTATCCTTTATCAAGGCATCATCCTTTTTCACCTTGCTCTCCCTCACAGGGGTCTTAATTTGCCATTTTCCTGACCTGCTCAACCATGCCTTGATTTAGAACAGGCTGCAACGGTTTCTTCATGATAAAGCACTCAAGATTGTTTTTTTCCACTTTATTCATTCGTATCATCAAATGCCTTATTTATTTATTTGGATGCAGCCGATGGCTGCTTGGCTGCATCATTTTCTGGGAGCACAACTCTGCTGCTGAATTCAATGCCCCTGTTACCAGCATGCTGGGACTCATTTTGACAATCTCAGAAGGATGACAGGCTGAGTCAACCCTACCTGGTGGAAATTCAATGGCCCAACAGGGGCTTGAATTCACGACCCAAGGATCTTAAGCCAGTCACCTATCTGTTCAGCCAACACCAGGCCTATCGAATGCCTGATCTTCATACTTTTGAATCGCTGCATACATCACAAAGCTTATAAACACCCAGAGATGCCAGTGCTTGGGGCTTTATTTATTTTCATGCGACAAGTTCTGGAATCCTTTAACTTGAGCCAAATTTCAAAATCTAAACTGCAGAATTGACCTCAGAAACAGTTCCGACTACTGAAAAAATAGTGCTCATTTGTCCAATTCGGACATTGTTTGACATTCTGGGTGTCTCACACGCTTATAAAATGCTTATAAATGTGCAGAATTGTATTTGCACATTATTTGATACTCCGGACGTGTCCGTACGGTGGTTGTCTCCCGACATGTCCGGATGGTGGTTGTCTCCCGACGTATCTGGGTGATGCATTTTTCCGGACATGGATGTATCTGGGTGGTGTTTGTCATCTGACATGTCCGGACAGTGTTTATCTCCAGACGTATCTGGGTGGTATTTATCGTATGACCGGTAGAAAATGTATTTCAGACATTATTTTGTTTCCATCTTCACTGTTATTCTATGCAAATATTTTTATGAGACAGTCTTCTTCTTCTTTCGGCTGCTCCCTTTAGGGGTCGCCACAGCGGATCATCCGTTATGATCCGCAGAATGATTTGGCATAGGTTTTACGCCGGATGCCCTTCCTGACGCAACCCTGGTCGCCTCTTATGACACAGGGATATGGTACACCTATTCTAACCGTGGCATACACCGGGCCCAGTACACTGGTCTCACTTCGCCGACCTCGGAAGGATGACAGGCTGAGTCAACCTCCTGGTGTGTATTAATTCAAGCGGCCAAGCGGGCTTGAACTCAGGACCTTTTGGATCCCAAGCCGCTATCCTAACCACTACGCCAACACCAGGCTTTTTATGAGACAGTATGAATCGTAATTAATTAATGCTCCACCGCACGTCTGCCGTCCCTTCCCCTCACCTCATGCTTACCTCTTCCTATATACCTTCCCCCACTATCCCCATAAAAGTCACTTGACATTTATAAGCATTACAGCTGGAATGTGATAAGCTCTAGAATCTTTTAACCTGAACCAAATTACAAAATTTAAACTGTGGAATTGAACTTAGTAGCAGTTCCGACTGCGAAAAAAAAAAAAGTATTCATTTGTCCAATTTGTATATTGTTTGATACTCCGGACGTCTCTGGATGGTGTTTAGTATGACTCAGCCAGCCGTTCCTTATCAATCATTTTGTTGGAGAGCTTGCTCGAGTGCTTACTTGTGGTGGGTGGAATCGATAGCAAAGTACTCGATTCCATCCATGGAATCAAAAGGAATTGAGTAGTGAACCAGAATCGACGTCAATTCTGAGTAATTCCTGCTTCATAGAAAGAAGTGTTTTTTTCGGAGAAAAAGTTTTTTTTGTCCCTGTTGGGCATGTTCCAGTTACACATGGCCTGGTAATGTATTAATTGAAAAGGAATATTCCCCTGGGGCATCCTGTTTGCAATATAGCAGCAAAAGCAAGTCACTTGCAAACTAAACACACCCCAAGTGCATGGTCCTTTTAAATGAATAGCAAGGCATTTAGAGTTGGCCGGTAAAGCATGCTTATGGCTTCGTTGATGGATGGGTAGGTAATGCATCCAGTGATAAAGTTTCGACAACATATCGTTCAAAAGGTCCAGAAGTGCAGTTTGGAACTATTTCAGGAAGTTTAAAGAAGCAGTCCAAAAGTTGCATGCTCACTTTGCTCAATCGTGATATTTCCAAGATGCTAAAATATGTGAAAACCAAACACCAGAGAGTGTACCTATCAGTGACGGTTGAGAATGTGGATTCAAAGAAACCAAAGTCTGCAACAGGAACAAGTTCGCTTTCGCAATCGATGGTTGAAAGCACTTTCGCCCTGGTAATGTCCCAGTATGCTGCCTTCCCTTCATTTACACTGCCTTCCTTCCCCTCACACTGCCTTCCCTTCATTTCACACTGCCTTCCCTTCCCTCCCATCACGCCGCCTTCCCTTCCCTCATGCTGTCTTCCTTCCCCTACCCTCCTCTCTCCTCCACCCCACCACCCCTCTTGCTCCCCATCCTCTCTTCCCTGCCTCCACCTCCCCTCACCTATACTGTATATATATATATATATATAATTATATATATATATATATATATATATTATATATATTATATATATATATATATATATATATATATATAATATATACAGTATATATATGTAGTTTCCTGATATAGTTAGGCTATTGTATGACGACCTTTATAATGGAGAAGGACTTTGACCTCATTTTTCATGCATTATATTAAGCTTTATGTGCGTACAAGTTCTAAAGTTTTATGGCATGAATGTACAAACCTCCATCAGGACAAATTTCCCTCTGAATATTATATTTGTGGCTAATGATGTCAAACACAAACTATCTGTTACACTGGACTGAGGTGTGCCTCAAGGATCTGTTACTGGTGTGACTCTATCTTTTTGCCATGCTACTCCTGTACAAGATATTACCTGATCACATGGATTATCCAGTGTAACATTATGCTGATGACACCCAACGTTATGTTACAGTGAAGCCTGGTAACAGGACGTTCAAACCGTTGAGAAACTGGAGCTGAATTTGCGAGATAAAAAGCTGGATGGTCGACAACTACTTGACTTTGAATGATGATAAAATGGAGATGCTTCATGAGTCATCACGGACCAGAGTGAGTGATGATATCTCCTACTTATCTGCCGGCAATTTTTTTTAGTAAAGCCGGTGTCTGCTCTCTGTGACGTCGGAGTGACGTTTGACAGTCATTTCAGTATGAAAGCTCACAAGAATATTATTTGCAGAAATGCGTAATTTGCCCTTCTCCGCAAACTAGGACAGATCTGCAAGTGTTTGGACAAACACACCACAGAAAATCAGTGCATGTATCTGCTACTTCACTTCTTGATAATTGCAATTGCCTTCTTATCAATCTTCCAGGCGAATACATCTCCAAGTTACAACGAATTCAAAATGCTTAGTATCTCACCAAAAAGCACAATCGTATCACCCCATCTTTAACAATTTATGTCGGCTCTCCATTTGTCAAATAATTGAGTGTAATTTACTCATGTTAACATTGAAATCCTTGAATGATATGGCACAATTTTACCTTATCTCTGAACTCCTTACTCTCCAGTAATATCCCTCTGATCATCGAATAAATGGCTATTAACACCAATATCCTGGCAGGGTGGCTTAGAGGTGCACACACTTGCCTATAAGCTGTCTAACCTGGGTT
Source organism: Eptatretus atami (assembly GCA_035128595.1). Taxonomy (NCBI): domain Eukaryota; kingdom Metazoa; phylum Chordata; class Myxini; order Myxiniformes; family Myxinidae; genus Eptatretus; species Eptatretus atami. The sequence continues at coordinate 88,117,875 of CM068964.1, forward strand.
CGAATCCCGACCCAGCTTCCAGCTATAAACTGTCATTCTGGTGTTTCCTTGACAGGGTGATTCATCAATGTGTGTACCGTCCCTTGGATGGATGTTAAACTAGGAGTCACGCCTGCTGGCATTGGTGGGTCTACTTTGTGAAGAGGAGGTGAACTATTGCTGGTACCCTGAATAAATTACAAATTCCTGCTCTAACCTATAAGGAGCATTGCTGTGCCCTCAGCCAATGATGCTACTGCACAGCCTTGTGCTGCATACAAAGGAAGAACACTAATATCTATATGAACAAAAACATAAAGATAATGTACATTTGTGAATGCAGCTCCCAAGCTCTAGAATGCCATTCCAGAATCAATTTGAATAATTCAAACTCCTGATAGCTTTAACAATCAGTTTTAAGACTTACTTAAACACGACTGCATCCAAACGACCTATCTTTGAAATATTGCTCATATAAGAGAAATAGAAATAAACATGACCATGTGAGGCATTTTGTAGAATGTAGGACACTGGAGTCCATCAGACAATGTTATTATTGGCAATCAATGACCACTGATGTTCAACAATGGATTCAGAGTTATAAACGATGTGCTTCAGCACGGCACACCTGAACACCGTATCGTACACCCATGAATGCATTGAACAGTCAGCCCCACTAAAAGGTGTGACAATGGACTTTACTCTTCCAGAACATTCATTAGATGGGTCTGAAAATGGAGTGGTGTTGACGGACATGTTTACAAGGTTCTGCGTGGGCATCCCCACCTATGATGAGACAGCACAAACTGTAGCTGCAGTCTAGGTGAAGCATTGGGTTTCTTACTTTAGTTGGCCAGGGTGCTTGCACACAGATCAGTGTAGAAACTTTGAGGCTTCTATGTGAGATCTACGCCATTGATAAGAGTCGTGCCACCCCCTACCACCCGAAAAGCAACGTTGGATGCGAATGCTGGAACCGAACAATGCACGATATGCTCAGAACGGTCCCGGTGGGTAGGAAATGATGGAGGGAATACCTACTTGAGTTAACTCTCACCTACAACAGCCAGGTATATTCATCCACTGGGTTTCCACCATTTTATTTGATGATGGACAGGGATTCCCGGTCACCGATGGACATCATCCCGGGGTCTAGCCTGGACACCCATCCAGCAGGAAGTATGGATCAATGGTTTGCAGATCATCATGACTGGTTAAAGACGGCATGTGCTTTAGTCAAGGAACGTTCACAAGAGTCTGGGCTCGCCAGAAAAAAGGAGTCATCACAGTGTAGCACCAGGTGCACTGATTAAGTCACGTGACTGAGTTCTACTGAGGAATCACAAACCTAGGGGGCGTAACAAGATCCAAGGTAGATGGGAACTTGAACTGCACTTGGTAATTGACCAGACAAGCCCTGAGATTTCTGTATTCCAGATACATCGCTAGAGGAGTAATCGGCAAGTCAAGGTTGTCCACAGAAATCAGATAAAGCCTTGTTCGCTCCCGATGAATGTCCCCAAAAGGAGTACGAATAGGAACGCTGACAACACAGATAATGCGCTTGTTCAGCAAGAAGACACTGTTAGGGTATATGTACATTCTTACGCTACACAGGGTGATGATGAAAGCCCTCCTCACATGGACTTAACTGCGAGTGACTATTTACCTGCAGTTGGAGATCAAGTAATGGATAAGGAAGACAACCCAGAGCAGCGTGCTTCCTTTACCAGTTGACAGCATGAACAAGTCGCTGAGAAGGTCTTCTTGCTCCACGAGAGGAGTCCCACCGCAGAGGCTACTTTACAGTGTGAAAGCGGAGGTTCCCAGGGATAAGTCACAGGCTGGTTTATTTGATTTTGGTCATCTCGACTGTTCGTTGATACAGGGATGTTGTCAGCTTAAGTGGAGAAAAGTGTAATGGAAATATTTGGTCATATGGAGATGTTCTCATTCTACTGGTATATATTGTATTTATTTTTCTTGACCACTGTATTTAGGTCTGTTCAACCGGGAATGTCCGAATTGGAATTTCTTTCATGATTGATTGTTGTTTTGCCATATTCGTATTGCCGCATGCACTGAATTGTCATTATGTGATTTATAATGTTTTTTGCCAAAGAGTTGATAAAATGTAAAGTCAAATTAAATTTATTGGCCACCGGGAATGTAAGGCGGGTTGTGTCGGGACGGTGCATTTATGGAGCCCATTTTGCTGCCCCTTTTCTTGTGTTATTCCTATCAAACCAAAACGTTCATTTTAAAATAAAGAAGTCAAAAGCGAAATCGTGTTGGGGTTCATATTAGATTTATGATTGTTTTTGTCATTTATGTTTGGTTGTACTAAATGCTTTATCTTAATTTATTAATTCTTGAAATTTAATCCTTTGATCACAGGTATCATTGTTTTGTGCACATAACTATCCTTTGTTTAAATCTACATAGTTTGTATATTAGTTATGGTTTTATAGTTTTACTGGAAGTCATTCTTCGTGCATAAATTGTTTTTATTGTTTAGTTATGGGATATTATAGTTCTGTGTCAGTAATTTTAATTTTAACTGCACACTTAAAGACATTAAAGTTTTTTGAGATTGCACCTTGTGTTTTGTGTTTTTGAGATTGTGTTTTGAGATAAATCCATTATAAAAGATTATCCTTCTACCGAAGGTGAGGAGTTATGTCCCCCCCCCACCCCACTGTCTGTCTGTTTGTTGTGTGCAGGATATCTCAAAAAGTTGTGAACAGATTCGGATGAAACTTGGTGGGCAGGTTGGGTGCGTGACAAGGACGAATTGATTAGATTTTGATGAAGATTCGAATCCGGATATGAGAATTGCTAAAGTGATTCTTCACCATTGAGAGATAGGACCAAAAACGATATAGAGCACGATATCTCAAAAATTTGTGTGACATATTCGGATGAAACTTGGTGGACATGGGGGTGTGACAAGGAAGAATTGATTCCATTTTGGTGAAGATTCGAATCCGGATATCAGAATTTTTTAATATCTAAAGTGATTCTTCACCATTGAGAGATCGGTCCAAAGACGATATATAGCATGATATCTCAAAAATGTATTGGGCCCAATACATTTGACTGGATCAGGCATTGCGTGGCAGAGGTATGCGCTCCACCGAGTGCCCTTCTCGTTATTATTTTTATTCCTGCAAATAAATTGAAAGAACACACTGAAACAAACATTTAATACACATATATAATTGTTTGGAAACAAACAAAAAATCCGACTGAGTTTATACTTGGCCAGCTTTAGGGAGCAATACAGATTCATTTTACTCTTTATTGACAATGTTGGTCATGCTTGTATCATGAATTGCAAAATATTGTTACGGTTTTGGAAATGCACCCCTGGGGAGAGCATTCATGTGCACATAGGATTCCCCAGAATTAGTTATTTCATTAGTTTATGTGGTACGTAGACTTTTGCCCTTTGTCCAGGGGTTTGGGGAGGGGGGGGGGCGAAATGCATTGAGGTTAGTCTGTGTATTCCTAGTGTGATGTTTTCCCTTCTCGACCCGCTTTTAATCTCCTCAATCCACCAACAATCCGCTTCATCAAAACTCAATTCACCAATCCCTCCTTCATCCCATCAGTCTTTCCTTCAACCCCACAGTCGGTTTATTCTCATCCTTCCCGATCTCTCTCTCTCACCCCTTAATCCAACCCTTCACTCATTTATTATTCACCACCAATCATCTGTTCATCTGTCCATCACCGTAGACAATTAATACCCCAGACGGTACTGAATTCCATTCCCATGTTCTTCCTTTCCTGCACTCCTACATTCGTCACGTGGGCAACGCTACTCAAACACACGTGCAATACAAAGGAATGCCTGCATGCGAGGGAGGGAGCGATGGCACTCCGTCACTGCACTCGTGCCGAGAGGGGGAGGGCGTAGGTGCCCGTGGCCATCAGGCGTAACAACGTGGGGATTATCCACAGCTCCATCACTGTACCTGCCCCCGTCGGATGCGCATCAATGAGGAAAATGCTCGCATGATGTTTGCTTTGTAAAAACCACACCCAGCCCAGCGGCTTTAAGAGAGATGGAAAGCAAGGGCATTCGTTGCTGCTGTCGATGCCCCTGGGGCTGTTTGTTAATGCACCAAGGGTGTGAGTACATCTCAGACTGCCTGTACAGGAGATTGTCTGCAGGAGTGCAGGTAACGCTGGGAAACAAGGTGCAGGAGCGAGTCATGCCGGGGCCAGAGGCGAGCAGCCCCGGGGTGTCTCGCAGCTCCATATACACTCCCATCAATGCTTCCGACACAATACCGACACTCCACCACCAAACCCCTCATCCTCCTAATCCCCTCTCACAATATTTAGCCTGACACAACCTCGTGTGGCTGTGTGAGGTAATGCAGGAGTCATCCCAACACCACACTCTGCTTCTTTCTCTTCAGTTATTCTTGTCTCTTTCTTCTCAGAATGAATGATGGCACCTGTCTGTTGTCTAAGTGAGTCTGTATAAGGGGAATAGGTATTAGGGGAAAGGCTGCTCTTCTATGTCTTTGCCTGCTTGATTAATTGCTGTGTGAATAAGTGTTTCATAATTATCACCTTGCTTGTATGTAAATAAATAATTATTATCTTTCACTCTGCCTCGTTTGTGTCCTTTCGTTCATTGATCCAACATAGCATGTACATAATCGATGGACGCAAAGTTTTGCCCCACTGATTGGCTCCGCTGATTAGCCAACGCTGCACTCACGGTTCCGCTCGGCTGTAATAAGTACTCGGGTGCGCATTGAGGGAGCGGACCTCAGTTGAGGTAATTAAGTCACCAACAGGTAACATGACGTAATAGGTGAGAGTACCTTGTTAGACCTAATTATCCCAACCGGCGTCAGCAGTTGCTTAACAACCCGTTGGCCCGTGGAGTTATCCATGGCCAAACCAGAGGGCTCAGAGTTAGAGGGCAAGCGGTGGGTCCCGCGACCACTCCATGGACCTTGTCCATACTCAAACCCAGACCCATAACAATATTGCGGAATTATTTTATACATTTATTATTGTTGGAGTGAGAGGACATTTTCAATGTCAAATTCATTTCATGATAAAAATTGTCAACGTCTTTCAAAAAGAGAATAATTTTTTTAATTCAGGAATGTCACATCTATTCAATCAAAAGTGTGAAGATTAGCTCTTGGATTTTTGTTTAAGCTATCATATTACAATGCAGTGCTCAGTTTGTCTGTTTACCCCTCTGTCTGATCACTTATAGACTCAGTAGGGTTCATGCTTGGAATGATTCTCAATTTTGTTTGACTGTCAGAGAGGCAGTCTGTAGACTGACTAAAACAATTGCTCTACTTGTTTTTGTACACAGAGTCAAGGGTCGTCGAAGAGCTATAACAACTGAATGGATCAGGACCCAACAGGACAAAAGTAACCGTACAGAGAGGGGAGAAACACTAATATCAGAGTTGAAGGACAAAATAGAGGGAAACTTGGACAAACAATGGGTGTGGGTAGGAATGAGGGACAGGAAAGGACACATGGGGTGGACAGGATGGATACAGAAGGAAACCCAGCAGGGACAAACTGGAAATTTGGAAGGAGGAGGGATTTGAGTGGGGTTAATGAGGGTAGAAAATATCATGGTTTTGGATTGGGGATGATCTGAGATGATGGGTGAAACAGTTGTCTTGAAGACCTGGAGTGAAGAACGAGATTGAAGAGAATGTGAAGTTGGTTGTACAGGTGGGAAAAAAGAGGGACAATGAATAGAGGTGAGCAGTGTTCCTGGATTTTGGGAGCTTCATCAGAAGGGGTTGATGGTGGACCGTGTGTGCCCTGCAGAAACCTGGTGGGGGGGGGGGGGTACTGAAGAGCAGACGGTGCAAGACTAGAAAGGAGGAGGTAGAAAACAGAGATGCCATCGACCTGTCTTGATGGGAAAGTGATCAGCCCATCGACTCAGCTTCAGCACAGGAGATTCCAATGATCTTGAACGCTTTGGTCTCCATGCAAGGTGTGATGCGGGCTAGCCAGTCCAGAGGGGAGAGCATTATTCTGTGTACATGCGATCAGGATGAGATTCTGCACAATTTGCGTAATTCAGAGCCAAAATACAGCAACTGCAGGTTCGTGTTCAGATTCATGTTAAAAAATATGAAATTAAGTAGTTCCTCGATCATAGACTGACATATGTAGACAGACAGGCAAAGTGAACCAATTAGGCCATGAGATGAGCTCTATCATTCATTTCTGTCGTGATCACCTGCTAATTAGGTAAATTTGTGCTGGAAATTAATAAAAGCATTAATAATCGTGAGTTACGTTGTTACTTTCAATAATCATTTGCCAGTTATTTATATTTCAGAGGATTTGATCGCTTGATTCATGATACAAAAACGTACTGCTCAGAAGCACTGGCAATGCTAATTGATTGCAGTTGTCTTCGATTGTGATTGTAGTTGATCAGGCCATATATGCCAAGGCACAAGATATAAGATGGCAAAATGAGTTTATATGGAGAACAGCGATACGGCTTGGCCATTTCACACAGCTATGACATTCCTAGCTGGTATCTAGGCAAACGGTTTGGTGAAGCTACTAGCCTCCAAGACATACTTATAGAGTCTGAGATATGTGCTCAAGGATAAATCAATGGCGGTAATCAGCGGTCATCACTACAATCGCAGTGTCAGATGTCACAAGATCATATCTGAAGCCAAACACAGATGTAGTTGGCAAGACTTCTTAGCCACACTGAGTGACCATGAAGTAGAGTCCACCGGTTGTGTTGCTTCATCTTTTCGTAGAGCATTTCCACAGTCCAAATTTCACGAGCTTGTTAGTTCCGAATAAAAAAACCTAATAAACTCTTTCACTCGGACACAATCTTGTTCTGCCTTTTAGTTGTACATCTCTCCTTTTCCTCCATCAGTTTGTCAATAAATTCGTTCAAGAAAACACTTCTTCCTTCTTTGTTTAAAAGCTTTCGAGAATGTATTAAAATTCTTGACTTCCCTTATCCCTCTGGCATCAGCACGACATGTATTCTCCTTCATCACAATCTATTTTTCCTCTGCTTAGCTTGGTGTTGGCTTAGTGGTTGGCGTGGTGGCTTGAGATCCTAGGGTCCTGAGTTCAAGCCCCGTTGGCTGCTGAATTAATACACCAGGGGGTTGATTCAGCCTGTCATCCTTCTGAGATCGGCGAAATGAGTACCAGTGTGTGTACTGGTAGAGAGGCATTGCATCAGCGACACAGTCACTCTTCCAATAAATGATAGCTACCCCGGCAGCTTAGCTGCCATACGCAAGAATAAGAAGTTGCCTCTTCTTTTTCACAGTGCATATTTTGCAAACCTGTCTCTCACTGAACTGCTTGGTCTGTCATCCATCCTTCGGTTCCTGCAGCACGACCTTTCTTCTTGCCTTCAACTACTTATTCCACCCATCCCATGATCTTTATCTCAGAATGTTAAATATGGGTATCTTAAAAAGTGCAACTTGCAGAGGTTGCCTGCACACAACAATCAATTCCCATTCACGTTATTTTACAGTGTCAACCCCCTCCATGTCAGTTCTCTCCTCCATGTCTGCTGCAAGCCCGCATCCTTCCAATCCCACTCCTTCTATGTTTCCCCTCTTCAGCATCCCTCCACTTCATTTCCCCCTCTCTGCAACTCTCATCACCCCAACCTTTCCAAGCTTCCTCCTCACACCATCCTCTTTTCACTTCCCCTCACCCCAAATTCTCCTAGCTTGCCCTCACCTCAACCTTTCCAAACTTCCCCCTCACCACACCGCACTCGAAAGCTTTCCCCCAACTCACCCCTCAATGCTTCCCCCTCTCGGATTCCCACTCATCGTGCCCCTCTTTGCTTCACCCTCATCCTGCCTCCTCTCGACCTCCCCCTCATCCTGCCCCTTCTCGGTTTGCTTCTCGTCCCACTCTCTTCCATATTCCCCCTTGCCCTGCCCCCTATGATCTTCCCCACTGTCCTGCACCCTCCAATCTTCCCCCTCATGTCCCACCCCTCCCATCTTCCCTGTCTGCAGAACCTTCCAAATACCCCCCTCCCCTGTCCTTCACTGTGTGAACTTCAAACATCCAAGGCCTCCACTCCAACATGACATCCTTCAATCCAGCTGCTGCTCATGGTCCAGACAGCATCTGTTTAACAGAATCCTTCCTCCCACAGGACTTCCTGACTCTTTAGTGTCTCTCCCTGGCTATTGTCTCCTCAGGTTTGATTGGCCTGAACCCTGCCCTGGTGGCAGAGTTGCACTTTACATCAATAACTCAATTTCTCACAGTCCTTGCCATGATCTTACACCTCCCACCCCCAGGAGTACCCTTGACTGTGAATTCCCCTCTGCTCCCAACTCTTGTTTGTCTGTATGTTGTACCATCCTCCAAACAGTGACAATTCCATATACATCTCTCTCTCTCAAACCACATGGATCAACTTTTGACCATTCATCCCAACTCTCCTCCGATGTGGCAATTTCAATGGTCACTATGCAAATTGGCTGGGTGTTGGTACCTCTCTCAGCAACCATGGCACCTCAGCAAAGGACTTCCATGACTCCATAGGACTGACTCAATCTGTGAACTTTCCAACCCGGATTTCTCCCAATGGCAAATACTCCCTGCTGGACTTGATTATGACAAACTTCCCCACAAATGTCTTCTGCTCTTTCTCTGCTCCAATTGGTTGATCTAATCATATGCTTTTGAGAGTCAACATCTCTCTGGCTATTCTCAAAGAACTGCCTCAATGCCAGCGAGTCTGGCAGTTCACTCAGGCAGATTGACATTCAGGGACTGCAAACAGCCATCCCTCTTCAGGACTGTTCTCCCACATCTACTGCCCCTGATATTAACTCAGCCAGGGAATTCTTCCACAAAAGCTCTCTCTCTCTCTCTCTCTCTCCTCTCCTCTCTCTCTCTCTCTCTCTCTCCTCTCCTCTCTCTCTCTCTCTCTCATAGTCTTCCCATCTCGTCTTCAATTATCCTATCCTTCTTCCAGAACATGGTACACTAATCTGCGGTGAGGCATTTGCTCGAAAACAACTTGCCTTCTCCTTCTGGAAGCAAATCTGACCAAAGGAAATCTCAGTGTATTTCCAAAAACCCACAACAATGTGTGTCCACTCTCAGGAGAGCAAAGAAACATCTGTCCAACCTGATGAATGAACATTCAAACTTGTCTCCCTCCTCTACAACCTGGTGGTGCTTTTGTTAAGTTTGCCTCTGGAGTATGCTCCCCTTCCATCCCTTCCCTCACTTCAAATGGCACCACAGCCAACTCCACTCGCGAGAAGAACGAATATCTCAATTTTGTGTTTGCTTTCAAATCTTGTTTCCAACCCCTCACTCTCAGTACCCACCCTTTCCAGTCGTACCTAACTGCTCCTGGACTGTCTCTTTTGCACCTGAGAATGTGGACAAGTTTCTGCCAACCCTCGAATTTGACTCTGCTACTGGACCAGACTTTGATTCTGCTATGGTGTCAGCTCATGTGTCCTAAAAAACCTGCTCTGTTGCTCTTCCACATCCTCTCTGATTCCCAGATTCCCCCATAGCCACCATATGAAACCATCGTGAGCAAGCAGGATGAGTCAGCGACCAAATCAGTTTTGTACATGTACTGTATTAAAGCAAATGCACATATGTATAAACAGGCAGCAAACAATAATTGCCCCAGTTACCCACCATGCAACACTCATGCTCTCGTGATGATCGGGCATATAGAGTCAACTTAGCAATCTAACTAGGGCCCACATTCATCCGACAGAGATAGAAGTAGATACACAATTGGAGGTAAGACAAGACGTCCCTCCCCCTAACCTGGTGCGACGGACTCTGGAAAGGCCGGCTCGTCCCTCTTGGAGGTTGCACGAACTGCAGCCCATGACTCCTGGAGGGTGTGGTGTCTCGCACGACTGCGGTAAATGGTACCGTAGCACTCTGTTCTTTATTTGTTGATGCTCTCGTGTGGTACCAAACACCGGCGGTCATGAAGTTCACACCAACAGCCCCCCAATGCACTGAGATGTAAAATGATGCCCCGCTGCTTTCCTCTACGTCCATGTTGTTCCATATTGTCACCCTTCACAGAACATCCAAAATGCTGAACGAGCATGCAGGGCCCAACATCCCCAAGGCAGATCCTAAGTCATTCAAATACATTCTGAGGATCAGAAGGTGCCAGTTCAGTGGAGAAAATTGATCTCCTGTGGTCAGAACAAGGAAAATCTCGTGGAGTTGTTCTTTCTTTTGGGGTCCAATATTGGAGAAGAACTACAAGACGCGACGATAATTATAGGTCATGGGGAGCAGTGCCACTCGTTGAAGTTCTTTGATTTGCAGACAACCGTAGACCCTGTACCAGAGTTGTTCTGTTCTTACGAAGAGGCAGACACACGTTTGCTTTTGCATAGTGAATATGCTGCAAAAACTGTGGATAACATTGTCATTCAATCCCCAGACACTGATGTATTGATTACCTCCGCTACCAAAGGGGGGCAGGGGTTATGTTTTCGCCCCTGTCTGTTTGTTTGTCTGTCTGTTTGTTTGTCTGCGAACAGGATATCTTGAAAATTTGTGGACAGATTTGGACGAAATTTGTTGGACAAGTTGCTTGTATGATATGGATGAAATTGTTGGATTTTGGTGACGATCCAGATCCGGATACTGGAATTTTTTTAAAAAGTGATTCCTCACCATTGAGAGATGGGGCCAAAATCTATATATAGCATGATATCTCAAAATGTTTGATGGATTCAGATGAAACTTAGTGGATAGGTCGGGTGTGTGACAAGGACGAATCGATTCGATTTCGGTTGAAGATCTGGATCTGGATCCGGATACAAGAATTTTTAAAATTTATAAGTGAGTGACTGTTCACCATTGAGAGATGGGGCCAAAAACGATATCTCAAAAAGTGGTGGATGAGTTATGACAAAACTTGGAAGATGAGTTGGGGAGGTGACAAGAACAAGCTGATTAGATTTTGGTTAAGATCCAAGTCCTGATAGACATGGATGGATCATAGAAGATGGAAAATGATGATAAAGTAGATGGACCTTCCTTCAGCACTTGAGTCGGTTCTTGAATTTGTTCACTGTAATTGTAAAAAAAAAAAAAAGAGAGACTGCACCTGCTGCAAGAACAATTTCAAATGCACTGACTTGTGCCACTGTGATGACGGAGAGATAGGGGTTGTTATTATGGCTCAGTGTGATTCAGATGAAGACAGTGACAGTGATGATGACAGTTCTGTTGATTTAGAGGACTTCTAATTTGATATAACAGTTGAGGACAAGGGTAAAAAAAATATAATGTAAATGTCTTAAAATTTGCCTTAAGCGTGATGTGGAACGTTGAATGTTGACTGCACCATCAGAATGGAGTAACTGGTTTTCATTGATCTCGGAAGGAAAATGGTCAATATTGAATTACATTTCTTATTTTGTAGTTTCATCGTGTTTCCTGTGTTCTTCTAGACATTGGTGATCGATTGTAGTAAAGAATTGAGTTAACGATGATAAAAAAAAAACACCTTGGTTGGCCAGATGAAGTTGGTTGCTGTGGGTAAACATGTGCTGAGCAACGATTTCATGTGGTTCCTATTTTAACATCACATTTTCCCTTAACGAGCACATTTGGTGATTGGTAACTGAATTATAGCTCCAGATGTTATTCTCCATGGTAGAATCGAGCAAAAAAAAGAGTAGTTCCCAAGTGGTCACGACAAAAATCGAAAATTAAGCATTTTTTGGTTCCCTTCTCGTGGCCAAAATGGGTTCATCCTGCTTTTCGCTTCACATACGGGGTAATGAAAGTGTGGTGTCTGTCTGTCCACATCTCATTCAATTTCCTATCTCCTTACTGCTTTGTGCATCGTCAACCTAACTTGGTTCTGTTCACCCCAGTCGAAAGTAAAATTTTGTCAGTGTGACCATGCTGGATGACGTGGCGCTTCAAGCGCAACCATCAGGAGATCGTTGTTGTCGGAGTTGTCTCCAAGATTGTTGTTGTTGTTGTTGTTGGTGTTTTTGCATGGCCCTCCCATCCCATGAAATTTAAAATAGACATCCCATCTGCCAGCATGAGTTTGCGGACGTGAAAGATCCCACAGTGTCCTTTGCGAAGAGTCGGTGAGTTATCGCTTGGCACCATTATCAAATCCAAAATTCCTGCTCTTACCTACATGTGGTACTGCATCACTGCACAGCCACACCCCAGCATATGATGCTACCCACAGCCATTTGCTGCATACGAAACAAGAAGAAGAAGAAGAAGAAGAAGAATCATCATCAAATCCCTTACCATCCTCTCACCTGGCCTTGATGAGTATATCTACTGGTACAGAATAAAGAAATAGTTTTATTGAAATACCAAAGGAAGTGAAAGGTTTTCTATCGTTTAATTAATTTGCTCCTCAAAAATAACATCATCATTGAAAAATAATTACCTCCACCACCGAAGGTGGACACAGGTTATGTTTTCACCCCTGTCTGTCTGTCTGTCTGTCTGTCTGTCTTTGAGCAGGATATCTCAAAACATTATGGATGGATTTGGACGAAATTTGGTGGACAGGTTGGGTGTTTGACAAGAACGAATTGATTCTATTTTGATCTGGATCTGAGAAATTTTTAAGTGATCCTTCACCATTGAGTGATAAGGCTAAAAACAATAGTATATGGCAGAGGTATGCACTTATTGTCAGGTCAGGCCAGATCAGATATGTGACTTGCTGCAGGTATCATCCAAACCTGTATTAACCTGTTCCATGGTTGGGTTGTCGGCGACTAAACCGTCTCCCCCACCAGCTTTTCTGGTGAGGAGGATGTATGATATGGACATCCAGCAGGATGAAGAACAAAACCGGTCAAAGGGCGGAGGAGCTCCTTGTGAGCCAACGGCCATCCATATCTAGTGCACAACTGTGTCTGCGGACGTCCTTCTGCAGTTGGGTTACTTTTTATTAGGAGGTTGGTGGCAGGATTTGCACTCCGGCCACCGTAAAACCCTTCATTCCGCAAAACAATCGAGATGCATAAAAAAAATCTAAAAACCCACTCCGTGGGAGGGAGCTTCCCTTCGCAGGGCAGCTCACCGGATGATGGGATTGGGGCAAAGCCTTTGGGACCCCCAATCTTTGATAGGAGGAGGAAAGCCACGGGGTAACATTCCCGGGTCAGATTGCGAGAGAGTGTGTTGGGATGGTGTTGAGGTGTCGTCCACAGACAGCGTCTCCTTGGGTTAACCTGAGGCGGTCCCTTCGGGTGGGTGCCTGGAATGTCCCATCCCTAAGAGAGGATGATCACCTGTCTCTGTTATCATCTGAGCTCAAGCATTTGGACATCGGTATTGCAGCACTCCATGAGTTCAGAGACCGGATTGAGGGAGATCATGGCGGGTGGTTACACCTCTATTGGTCTGGTCGCTCTGATGGTTACCATGCCAATTAGTTGCTGAGGCTGTGTTCAATAAGCTGACTCCAATGATAATTGAGGTAACACCAGTCAACAAGCATATTATGAGACGAAGGATTCGTCACTCCTTGGGTGACATTTCCCTGGTCTCTGTTTATGCTCCGAATGAGGCGAGTGATCTCACCGTGAAGGACGCATTAAATGCCATGCTCTAGTCTGTGGTTGATCAGTGCCCCAGACGAGATACACTTCTAGTCTTGGGGGATTTCAAT
>CM068964.1:88134859-88155357 GCA_035128595.1 Eptatretus atami
AGAGAGAGATCACAATGCCCAATCCAGTCGTCATTTACGAAGCAAAGACGGCCGTGTGTTTGTTTTGAAAGTTTTTTTTGTGTTGGCACGTACGCTCACGCACGTACGGGCACGTGAGAGTGAAGGAACGGCCTTTGTGTGATTGTTTCTGGCAAGCGGTTTTAAAGGTATATATATTTATTTACTTTTTTGCACGTAACAGCATGGCACGTACGGACACCAATGTAACGGGCACGTAAAAACGAGGAACGGCCTTTTGTGGTTGTTGTTTCTGGCACGCGGATGAAAGTTTTTTTTTGGGGGGGGTTTGCAACGTACGCGCCACGCACCTACGGGCATGCACTAGTCTATCTATAATTTCGCAGCAATCTCTGTGTCTGTGTGTGGTGTGTGTGTGGTGTGTGTGTGTGGTGTTGTGTGTGTGTGTGTGTGTGTGTGTGGTGACCGCTGTTTCTCGGACAACACTGGGTCCGATCTAATGAAACTTGCCAGGTATTTGCTGGGGTGGATCTGAGGATTGCCTTTCAAGGTATGATATTAATCGGCAAGTGCTTCCCAAGTTATGGCCATTTTTACCACCATCACATGACACGTTGCTGCGGCCATTTATTACCACCAATGACAATGACACGTTGCTGCGTAGGCGTGGCTGCGGACGGCGGTGCGCGGCCGCGACGATGATGTCACGGGCGTGCCGGTTACAATGGCAGCCAATGTCATGGCAGCAAAGACAGGGAGGTAAACTTGATTTTCATTTGGATTTTAATTAACTCTGTGTGTGGAAGTGTGGTTGTCGGAGGACGCGAGAGCGAAGGACAGCCTGTGTGGTTTTCGTTTCTGGCTCGCGGTTTTGAAAAGTTTTTATTTTTTTTTTTTGCACGTACGGCCACGCCACATACGGGCACGCCGAGCAAAGGAACGGCCTGTGTGGTTGTTGTTCTGGCACGTCGTTTGAAAAGTTTTTTTTGTTTTGGCTTGGGCACGTACAGCCACACATGTACGGGCACTCAACCTACGGGCATGCCAGTAGTCCTTTTTAAAGCTGAACATCAGCAAGGAAGCAGCACAGACCAATTTTTTAAGGTCTTTCGTACGACTCTGCTAGGGTTTTAGATCCACCGACCTCGTCAGTACTCTGGACAGACACTCACTTCATTCTATACCAGTATGATTAAGTCAAGGTTTATGATTGTAAGAGAATTTATAATTTATAAATAGATTACCATGCGAGATTTCATGTGTTGACACGTTGTAACTAATAGATGTAAATTACATTGAATGTTCGAATTGTTGGCCATGCAGGCATTTTTTCGATGTCTACAGTAACAACCTGCTGTTTGACATTTCTTAGCAAACTCCACTCTATCAATGTCTTGTTAATTTTTTCTGCCATAACTTATCTGTAAATAAAGAAGGGGTATTTATTTTATTTATAATATACATAGCAAAACAATAACAAGGACAACATTAATGAATGAATACTCGCAACCAACCCTAAATCGCTGTCTGACTCGAAACTTTTGGCACCTAGCTGTTGGCACAATGCTGCCAACGCCCCATTTTTAACCCCAGGATTACGTTTCTGAACTGTCGGAAATCGAACCCAGACCGACGGATCATCTCAAAAAGCGAATGCGATCCCTCCAAGCTATCCTTGCCAGGACTTATACAAACTGATGTGAACCGCAAAATGAATGGGTAGAAAGAGTAAACCAAGGAGAAAATCTCCCCCCCCCCCCCTCCTCGCCCTACATAGAGCACCTCCATTCCATCTTTTCAAGCCCTTGCGACTTCGCTACTTCAAATCGAGTATTATTAGGAGAAAATAGAAAATATATAATATCACTGGCAATGTTAAGTGACCCCAGATCCAGTGGTCACTCCTTGCTTTTTTCACAAGATCTTGGCTATTCGTTGTTCACCCTTGGCGTCTTGGTTTTCTATAGGTTTTCTTGGCGTATAGGTTTTCTATTATCAATCGCCTTCCGAAACCTTGTGAACTCTTGGGCTTTTTTTCATTGGCTCACCTTGGCATTTATGAAAATGAGGGAGTGGTCACACTGGACCAGACATTAAACAATCACCTTCCAGCTTGCTATCGGGTACACATTTTCAACATCATCAACACTTATAACTAAATCGCAACGATTTATACGAAGAGTAGGCAGAGCAATTGGCGATTAGTTGGGTCACCCCCGCTTTTAACCCCCTCTTTGCCTTTCTAACATGGCTGCAACTCAACGCTTTGTGGTGGAGCAAGTGTGGAAAAGAATAAATAAAAAAAATAATAAAATAATCTTCATCTCGAGAGTAGCGGCCACGATGTCTATTGGCACGACTTCACGTGAAGAGCCGCAGATTCAAATCCGAACGCAATAAACTTCTCGGCTTTTTGACCCGATTCTGTGCAACGATTTCCAAGCGACATTATATAATGGTTTTAATCTTCTTGCCATCGGTCTTATAGCAATGGCCGAGCTCGCCGCGTGAACACGTGCCCGAGAAGTGTAATTGGCAAAAGAGGGCCGCATTTGGAAAGACGGCATTCAGTTCTGCTCCAGTTAACCCGCACAGATAATATTAATTGGCTGTCAGTATTTAATGCAGAGTACAAATAAATGCGCCTTTTAAAACCGGAGCAAGTACGACTTTCCTTTGTTTCCACTGGATCACCCCTTACACTCCACTTTGCCTTCTATAATGGCTGCAACTTCCTTTCCATCCATCTAAACATCATCAACCCCCCAACCCCACCTCCAATGCATTGGTTCGTTATTATTTTGTTTGTTTGTTTGTTTATTCATTTTATTGTGCTCTCAAATAATCAACGTACATTTGTAGTCTGGACTGAAGAGCAGAAAAACTTGGCGGAAGCACAGCTGGGAGTGATGTTTGTGCAGCGTCTGCTCTGAGTTCCTGGGAGGGGTTGGTGGTTCGAAACCTGATCGAGTCTTACCAAAGACGTTACGACCTGGAGAGTTTAGAACAGCCTTACGCCTGCGCGGTCTTGAAGACACAAGGACGTGGGCAAGGGTCTGCGAGCGGCAAATTTGTGAAATTTCTTGAATATTTGCCCAAGTAAACTGCAAACGGAAGGTTTTGAACTGCCAAGAGGTGTTTGTGTTCACCGGTGTTCAAATAGAACACTTCCCTCTCGCACATGGCATCAGGACAAATTCAGGCTACGGACTTCTCACGGTCGTTTATCCGATTCATGCTCAAAATAAAAATTCAATTGAATCAAGTTCGTTCCCATTGATCATCAACATTGACGTTTATAGACAAAAGACGACAAGTGAAACCAATTGCTTTGACCTCGCATTGACCAAATGGTCCGCGTGCTGCTTCCTTGCTTGACGCTCAGCATTTAAAAGGAAAGAACACGGAACAAACACGCGGCAAGGCAATGTAAAAACACCAGTAATAACCCTTGCCAAGAGGCTGTTTTGGCAGCACCACATGCTCCGCAAAGGAGTAATGGTTCATCAAAATTTTAATTAAAAAAAAAAATCAAGTCCTGACAAATATCCAAAAAAAAACACCATCCTCACGCAGGACGGTGACATTTTTATAAAAGGAAAAAATAAAATGCCATTGTGGTTTGCGGTTGTTCCACTGGAATTCCGTCAGCACGAAGCGCGTGCCTTTTCTTCGTCCCTTCGGCTTGCCCGTCAGAGATACGTCGCTGAGAGGGTTTTCAAAGATTGGGAATTTTGTGTCCTTCCACTTCCCGCATCTCCACCTCCCCCCTTATAATATGCAGTTCTCCTGCACCAAAAGGTTCAGTAAAATGGCAGCTGCGTGCCGAGCAAGCTAATCTGATAGCGCCGAGAGCCAGCAAAGTGGCCACTGAGATTGAGAGAGCCTCAAGAACAATGCATACATCGTCCGCAATTCTCCCAACGGTTTTTATATCATGAGACAGAAAACAGAAAAAAAAAATCCTGTTTTTTTGTTCTGTCTTTTCCACCATCCCAACGCCTCCTCCAACCCTTCAATCGCTGCATGAATCTACAATATTTCACAGACGTGGTCTAATGAATTCTCGGCCTATTGCGGTCATTCTTCCCACTGGAGTTTTTAATGTGGCGCACTCACTGGAACCTCATGGGTGGGAAATTCTTCAAATTCGCCAGATGAAACCAAATGGAATTTTCAGGATGTTTGATGATGTAGTTAGTCACATTAGAGACCTAGAAATGTCAAATAAGGGAGTTGACCCAAATCCTCTAGCTTCTGTGATGGTGTGAAGTTCATGACGTGTTCCTCAAACTGGGGTTGTTGCAGTGGGCATGCACTTCATCCCTGAAACATCCGCGCCAGTCACCTTGATTTTATAAGTGGCATGAGAGTGAAAGCGGTCGGCCCATGATGCGTAAAGATAACTTTCGTCATGTATCCCAGCTTTGGCGATACAATGACGGGTCTCTATACTATAGGGGGGTAGTTGTCGCAATTAATGTCCTTTCCAAAAGGGATACTCTATGATGATATGCCCTGGCTCAAAAGTACAAGGGTGACAGTTTTAATAATCAGTCAGAAATCAAACCCCAGACTATACACTTACAATGACAATGTAACACCATTGGAGGCTATCCCATCAAGCATCAAACCCGTTGATCATGTCCCATCCCTAGAACACACCTCTGTAATAAATATATCCTCTATTTAGCCTCCATGAAACGGAATTTAGGCAAAGGGTACTGCAGTATCGACCAATACTATTTGAAAGTCTTCAACACCCTAAACGCAGACGGGAGAGTAATTTACATTGCCAGCTGAATTGATGACATGCCCGAGATGCAGCGCCCTTCTGCTGGTATTGTACCAGGACAGCAGTTTAATCAGATTATAAACTCGACGATGGGGAAAACTCCCATGGACCAGGCAGCTTAAAGAGCAACGTGCTTAAGCCATTGAGCTATCTTGCCATCCTTTCATTAAATGCATCCAAACAAGGTACAGTGTGATAATCCTACTTCCGACCAAATCTTGTGATGGAGCCCTTCTTTGTCACTCAAAGTAATATGGTGGAAAATTTGCTCTATGGAGAGGCTAATGGTAGATGTGGGTGGAAGGGTGGGAGGAATAGATTCTGGTTGCTAAAATCCAATTTCCAGAAAATCGCACCAAAATCATTAATTATAGTAAGGAAGCATGCACCACTACATCATTTAAGACCACTTTTGATGATAAAGCAACAGTTTATCTCAAAATGAAACCAGAAGCAATATCTGAAATTGTTGGGTTTTTCTTTACACATGAGAAGCACAAAGTGAGTTGGATGAAGTTAAATCTCTAGGTCAATGAACCAGTCCTATGACATCCCACGGTGGAGGATATGGACTCATTACACTAATTGTAGAACATAACTAAGCTAATAGAAATGCACTCGTTTAGAGCGCATACTAACACAGGCTAACAGTTTACGTTTTTGCATCCCACATCCCAATCTCCCAATCCCATTGTACCCAATTCAAATTTTCCACGAAAATTGCATAAAGGCGTCCTTGTCACACACCCAAATGGTCCACAAACTTTCATTCCGAATCAGTCCAACGTTTGAAATATCATGCTATATATCATCTTTTGCCATATCGCCGTCAATGGTAAAGAATCATTAAACTGGAAGGACACTCTTCAATGTCACGACGTCACCAGATACGGCTCTGCCCACATAAAAAAACATGGCTGCTGAACACATGATCAATGATGTCATCACTTCCCACTCCCCTCCAAGATGACCTCAATTTTCATACTGACCGGATAAAGCGTTTGACGTATGCAATTATGACGCACAAAACGAAGCCACCTATGATATCATTTTTTTTATTTTTAACAAGAACCATGGTCAGGCATGATGGGCCTAATGTCTGTTTCTGTATTGAAGTTCCTTGGAAGAGAAGTCAACTATTATATAAGTATTGTGAACTGTGGTGTCTGTCCATGCGTTTGTCTGTTCTGTGTACGGCGGATGCTTCCCCATGCTGCATTTGAAAAACTGAACATTCACTTTTGAAATTATGGAGGAACAGGCTGAAAAATGTTGATGTCAAATTTTATTTCGCAACCACCATATTCTGCCCTCTTTTTAGGCAAATTGAATCTCAGCCTCCTGGTTGCACCACCATTTTGCGGTGGGGAGTCTAAATAGCTCAGAGCTTTGGCTCGAAGTAAAACCAAGAGGGCAACACAAATAACCTTTTAAGTCCATGAAATAAATAATTGAAATTGATAAATTAACTTCAACTTTCATCATTGGGGACTGGTAGGTTTGCTTGCTTTTCCCATCACTGGGGAGGGTACTCTCCTAGATAAACCACAAGTTGAGATGGACTTGTCATATTATGTTAGAATGCCAGATAGCAAAACTGTGGTTCTATATTCACCCCTGTTTGTCTCTTTGTTTGTCTGTGAGCATGATATCTCAAAATGTTATGGACGGATTCAGACGTAACTTGTGACCTGATTGGGTGTGTGACAAGGAAAAGTGATTCTATTTGGTGTGGAAGATCGGATCCAGATAGGAGAATTGTTTTGGTTTCTGAGTGATTCTTCACCATTGAAAGATGGGGCAAAACGATATAAAGCATGATATTTCAAAAGATGTGGACAGCTTATGACAAAACTTGATGGATGAGTTGGGTAGATGACAAGACAAGCCATTAGATTCTGGTTCAGGTCCGGATGCAGATTCAGCCTATCAGTGGATACAAAACGTAAACTGTAAAAGTCTGGTGGAGGTATGTGCTCTATCGAGTGCTGTTCTAGTTTCACAATGTTTTCAATTCAAAAATCATCAAAATCAAATGGGGATTGGACTAACCCTATCTGGGTTGGCAATGAACTGCTCCAGAGTCAACTGTGTTGACTTAGGTCCTCCTGAAACTCAAGTCCTGTATTTGGTCAGTTATTTGATAACCATGAGTTTGGCAGATGTAAATGCCTACAACGCTGATTATCAGTTTGTGGGTTCTTTCCTGTGCATCTTTTCTTTTTATTTATGTGCTGCATTCTGCTTGATTGAAAATGGGTAATTATATTGTAAATCATATGGTGCCATTTGTTTCTATCTAATGTGCATCTTCCCGGTCTTTCGTTAATATTGTTGTGGGTTTCCGCGCGTTCGGCGTGCGGACGACCGTTCTAACCAAATCGCGTCGTCCGTCCACCGAAGCCGCAATCCAGTCGTGACTTTCCGGATCAACGCCGAAATCCAGTCACGGATGCCTTAACGCATCATAAACTAGCCATTATTCTGTCCACCGAGCGACAAGGGCGATCGACGAATTATCGATGTACTAATATTCACGCGGACAGAAATACCGGGAGTTTATACCTCAGCGGGACCTGCACGAAAACGTGCGCTTAGCAGCTCGTTCCGTATGCGAAGCCGAGCAGGTTATAATCGCCAAATCCCGTCGGACCAAATGATCACTTTTATCCGTCTTAAAAGCCAGTTAATATCCCGAGCGCACCATGGCAGTCAATACAGGAAAGGACGCAACAGGCAGCTTCACGTTCAACAATGGGGATTTATTTCACACGTTAATGCAATGAATGGGGGATGGGAAAAAGACACGAGCGAAAAGCCTACAGCCGAGTTTCATCGGAATGCAAGTATATACAGGCACTTAACAACAATTCACTTAAAGACAAGGCCACAGACTTCATACAAAAACCCAAGAAAGAAAAGGACACGGGCTTTAATATTCCTCAGAGCCGGGATGACCGAAAAGCTCCGAGAGGCCGGGCAGGTTACCTCGCCACCCTGGTGGCGACTCGATGGTCTTCATGATCGGCGACCCCTGGTGCCTCCGTTTCGGTCCGGTGCATCGCGAACGCGCCAGTCCTTGGGCGGTTGACGAGCAGCTTGTACGGCTCTTGGTCGGCCTCGGTGGACCGGCGTCATCGCGCCCCTTTTTACGAGCCTGGCCGGCGACGCTTCGACCTTCAGAGGAGCGACGGGTCCCTTGCTCTTTCAGAGTTGATCCCCTCTAGACCCCGTTCACTCTCGGCGTCGCCCGACCGTATCAGGGCTGTCTGCCCGGACCCCACGCTCCGATGCTGCCGCTAGCTCCGATGACTCCAGGCTCCACCGGTGAACGACCCGTCGAACAACCACCCTCCGCTCGTCAGCTTCACCACCACAACCCAACCAACTGTTCTGTCAGCGTCCTAACGCGGCTTTTTATAGCCCCGAGTGGAGAAGCCGCCGAAGGTTTCGCCACCCGTCATCAGCGCTTCCCCCTTTCACCTTTGAACCTTCACCCCTGGCTGGCCCCGCCCCTCTCACTTCTGATTGCCAGCTCCTTCAGAGGGTAAGGCCATTCTGATCGATTTTGCCATGAAAGCGGCTGATACAAACGCGGACGTGGTTGAAATCGGCCCTGCCTGTTTCGCGGCACGAGTTCGCACCGACGGCACTTTGCCGCTGTCGAGGATGTTATGGTGTTTGTCGAGGAGTCGATGTGTTGTGGAGATGACGTGGTGTTGAGTTGTTGATGAGGAGATGTTGTTTGTGGAGATGACGTGGTTGTTGAGTTGTTGTTGAGGAGATGTTGTTTGTGGAGATGACGTGGTTGTTGAGTTGTTGTTGAGGAGACGATGTGTTTGTTTAAAATAAAAGATAGAGAAAGAATAACGGCTAACTCAAAGATGCACAGCCCGGCACACGAACAATGCCCGTTTTAACATTGTGGGGGAATCTAACCTGGAACACACGCTTATCGAAATAACTGATCTTCGGGGAACTGAATGGTGTTCGTGAATTTCCACCACCGTAACAATATGTTGAAAAATTTCCCATTTCTGTAGGATATATTTTGAACAGTTTATACCAGCCTTTCTTATTAAGCAAGGTTTATGTCAATTAGGAACAAGAGAAAGAGCAGAGATTGCAGACCCTCACCAGGCATTCCTTTTGAGTGGTGTATTTTTCTAGGTTTTAGGGTAAATTCAATAGGCTGCCAAACCATGTGACCTATGATATCATAGTGTGAACCTTTTCTTCCTCCTGACAGGCGGTCATAACATGTAAAGTTCGCCTCGATCTGTTCAGCCATTTCAGAGAAGAAGATTTTTGAAGGATTTTTTCAAAAACAACTGGCAGCCAAATCACGTGACTGATGACGTCATCAATTTTTTTTTCGTGGGACCCATTTTACCCTAGATGACCCTCAAAAATTTTCATACTGATCGGATGTCGTGTTCTACATATGCAATTAGGACCTCATAATGAAGGCACCTATGACATCATTAAAAAATCAGGCTCATTCCCCATGAGGAGTACTTGCTATGTGCCAAAGTTCCATTTTTTTCCCTTGGTGCGGTTTTCAAAGATACAGACAGAAGTCCAAAGTTTTTCCATTTTTCCAATATGGCTGCCACACCACGTAATTATCATTAAAACATTCCACATGAGTAGTCGCACCAATGCGGAGAATTTCATCTCAATCCGATAAGCAGTTGCGGAGAAAAATACGAAAGGTTCTGTGCAGACAGACAACAAGAAGACGTCGTGCAGAGCACGATACTTGCAAATCCAGAAAACAAATTTGACCTCAAAAATAATTGCTGGTTAAATTAAATGACCAAACATGCAACTCCTCTTCAAATTTCAAGTGA
The DNA here is from genome assembly GCA_035128595.1 of Eptatretus atami. Classification (NCBI taxonomy): domain Eukaryota; kingdom Metazoa; phylum Chordata; class Myxini; order Myxiniformes; family Myxinidae; genus Eptatretus; species Eptatretus atami. The sequence continues at coordinate 88,144,487 of CM068964.1, forward strand.
ATCGGAAGAAATTCACAATTTTTAGAATTTTGGCCTTTGTTGACCTTTTGGTCCATGTTGATCTCCAAGTAATTGACTCGTTGAATCAGTAACTTGAAATATAAATCCTCTTCAAATTTCAAGTCAATTGGGATAAAATGGGTTTTTCGAAATACCACCTCAGTTGTTGACCTTGGCCTATGTTGACCTTTTTTTTTTTTGTATACATTGCCGAGGCTTGCAGGAGAGCTAACACACAACGCACAGCAAGGAGGGGATGAGACAAGAGGGGCAGGAGTGGGAGGACAAAACAGTGGGGAAGAGACATTAGGAGATCTGTGGAAGGGAGAGGGATGGGCGGGGAACACGGGGGTATACAAGATGACATTATAGGGACTTTCAGGAAGGAAAGCAGGGAATTTGAAAGAGGTGGGTTTGGGTGATTAACGGGTGTAGAAAAGATCAAAGGTTTGGATGGGGGGAGATAAAAGGTGGTGTGAACAGCTGTTTTGAAGGCCGAGAGGGAGAGAATGGGTTAATGTAGAGTGTGGAGTTCATTCCAAGGTGGGGAAAAAGAAGGAATGAAAGAGTGAAGGTGAGCATTGATCATTATTTTGGTAGTTTTACCAGAAGGGGGTTGTTGGTGGACCTTGAGCACCCTGTGGAACTATGGTGGGGACATATCACAGACAGAGCAGGGGGCGAGACAAGATTAGGAGACGGAGGGAGAAGAAAGACCATTGACCTGCCTGTGGTGCGAGGTGAGAGCCCAAAGACTCAGCTCATCACGGGAGATACCAATGATCCTAAATGCCTTGGTTTCCACAGCGTGAAGCCGAGAAAAGTGAGAGGCAGGAGCACCAGCCCAGAGGGGAGAGCAGTACTTCATCAGGCGTCCGGATGAAAGTTTTGTATGTGGTCTGGAGCTCAGGTGGGCCGAGGAAGGACTTTGCATGACGGAGGATTCCCAGTTGGCGACTGGCTTTGGAGGCCAGCTTGGAAATGTGACTTTATGGAAAGACCATGGCATGAATCAATGCTCACCTTCACTCTTTCATTCCTCTTTTTCCCCACCTTTGGAATGAACTCCCACACTCTCTTAAATCCCATTCTTCCCTCTCGGCCTTCAAAACAGCTGTTCACCACCACCTTTTATCTCCCCCCATCCAAAACCTTGATCTTTTCTACACCCGTTAATCCACCCAAAACCCACCTCCTTCAAATTCCCTGCTTTCCTTCCTGAAAGGAGTCGCCTGTATGATGTATTCTTGTATACTTCCCTGTTTCTGCGCTGCCATTCTCTCTCGCTGTCCAAGATTCTCTAAATGTCTCTTCCCACTGTTTTGTCCTCACTCTCTGCTCTGCTTCTGTTGTCTCATCCCCTTGCTGTGCGTTGTGTGTTAGCTCTCCTGCAAGCCTCGGCAATGTATACAAAAAAAAAAAGGTCAACATAGGCCAAGGTCAACAACTGAGGTGGTATTTCAGAAAAACCAATTTTCATCCAATTGACTTGAAATTTGAAAGAGGATTTATATTTCAAGTTATGAATTCAACGAGTCAAGTTATTGGAGATTCAACATGGACAAAAGGTCAACAAAGGCAAATTCTAAAATTGTGAATTTTCTCCGATCCACTTGAAATTTGAGAGGAGTTGCATGTTTGGTCATTTTAATTTAACCAGCAATTATTTTTGAGGTCAATTTGTTTTCTGGATTTTGCAAGTATCGTGCTCTGGCACGACGTCTTTCTTGTTTGTCTGTGCTGCACAGAACCTTTCGTATTTTTCTCGCAACTGTTATCGGATTGAGATGAAATTCTCCGCATTGGTGCGCTACTCATGTGGAATGTTTTAATGATAATTACGTGGTGTGGAGCCATATTGGAAAATGGAAAAACTTTGGACTCTGTCTGTATCTTTGAAACCGCACCAAGGGAAAAAATGAAATTGGCACATAGCAAGTACTCCCTCATGGGGAAGGAGCCTGATTTTAATGATTGTCATAGGTGCTCATTATGAGTCCTAATTGCATATGTAGAACACGACATCCGATCAGTATGAAAATTTTTGAGGGTCATCTAGGATAAATGGTCCCGAAAAAAAAAATGATGACGTCATCAGTCACGTGATTTGGCTGCCATGTTTTTTTTGAAAAATCCTTCAAAAATCTTCTTCTCTGAAATGGCTGAACAGATCGAGGCGAAACTTTACATGTATGACCGCCTGTCAAGGAGGAAGAAAAGGTTCACACATATGATATCATAGGTCACATGGTTTGGCAGCCATATTGAATTTACCCTAAAACCTAGAAAAATACACACTCAAAAGAATGTCCCTGGTGAGGGTCTGCAATCCTTGCTCTTTCTCTTGTTCCTAATTGACATAACCTTGCTTAATAAGAAAGGCTGGTATAAACTGTTCAAATATATCCTACAGGAAATGGGGAAATTTTTCAACATATTGTTACGGTGGTGGAAATTCACAGAACACCATTCAGTGTTCCCCGAAGATCAGTTATTTCGATAAGCGTGTGTTCCAGGTTAGATTCCCCACAATGAAAACGGGCATTGTTCGTGTGCGGGCTGTGCATCTTTGAGTTAGCCGTTATTCTTTCTCTATCTTTTATTTTAAACAAACACATCGTCTCCTCAACAACAACTCAACAACCACGTCATCTCCACAAACAACATCTCCTCAACACACAACTCAACAACCACGTCATCTTCACAAACAACATCTCCTCATCAACAACTCAACAACCACGTCATCTCCACAACACATCGACTCCTCGACAAACACCATAACATCCTCGACAGCGGCAAAGTGCCGGTCGGTGCGAACTCGTGCCGCGACAGGCAGGGCGATTTCAACCACGTCGCGGTGTGATCAGCCGCTTTCATGGCAAATCGGATCAGATGGCCTTACCTCTGAAGGAGCTGGCCAATAGAAGTGAGGAGGGCGGGCCAGCCAGGGGTGAAGGTTCAAAGGTGAAAGGGGGAAGCGCTGATGACGGGTGGCGAAACCTTCGGCGGCTTCTCCCATGCGGGCTATAAAAAGCCGCGTTAGGACGCTGACAGAACAGTAGTTGGGCAGTTGGTTGGTGGTGAAGCTGACGAGCGACGGTGGTTGTTCGACGGGTCGTTCACGCGGTGGAGCCTGGAGTCATCGGAGCTAAGCATCGAGGAGCGTGGGGGTCTGGGCAGACAGCCCTGATACGGTCGGGCGACGCCGAGGAGTGAACGGGGTCTAGAGGAGCATCAACTCGGAAAGAGCAAGGGACCCGTTGCTCCTCTGAAGGTCGAAGCGTGCGGGCCAGGCTCGTAAAAAGGGGCGCGATGACGCCGGTCCAACCGAGGCCGACCAAGCAGCCGTACAAGCTGCTGTCAAACGCCCAAGTGCACTGGCGCGTTCGCGATGCACCGGACCGAAACGGAGGCACCAGGGTCGCCGATCATGAAGACCATCGAGTCGCCACCAGGGTGGCGAGGTAACCTGCCCGCTCTCTGAGCTTTTCGGTCATCCCGGCTCTGAGGAATATTAAAGGCCGCGTGTCTTTTCTTTCTTGGGTTTTGTATGAAAGTCTGTGGCCTTGTCTTTAAGTGAATGTTGTTAAGTGCCTGTATATACTTGCATTCGATGAAATCGGCTGTAGGCTTTTCGCTCGTGTCTTTTCCCATCCCCCATTCATTGCATTAACGTGTGAAATAAATCCCCCATTGTTGAACGTGAAGCTGCTGTTGCGTCCTTTCCTGTATTGACTGCCATGTGCGCTCGGATATTATACTGGCTTTAAGACGGATAAAAGTGATCCATTTGGTCCGACGGGATTTGGCGATTATAACTGCTCGGCTTCGCATACGGAACGAGCTGCTAAGCGCACGTTTTCGTTGCAGGTGTCGAGGTATAAACTCCCGTATTTCTGTCCGCGTGAATATTAGTACATCGATAATTGCGATCGACCCTGTCGCGCGTGGACAGAATAATTGGCTAGTTTATGATGCGTTAAGGCACCGTGACTGGATTTCGGCGTTGATCCGGAAAGTCAGACTGGATTGCGGCCTTCGGTGGACGTACGCCGCGATTTGGCTAGAACGGTCGTCGCCACGCCGAACGGCGGCGGAAACCCACAACAATATTAACGAAAGACCGGGGAGATGCACATTAGATAGAAACAAATGGCACATAAGTTACAATATAATTACCCATTTTCAATCAAGCAGAATGCAGCACATAAATAAAAAGAAAAGATGCACAGGAAGAACCCACAAACTGATAATAAGCTTGTAGGCATTTAACAGTGCAACTCATGGTTATCAAATAACTGACCAAATACAGGACTGGAGTTTCAGGAGGAACCTAAGTCAAACAGTTGACTCTGGGAGCAGTTCATTGCCACCCAAGATAGGGTAGTCCAATCTCCATTTGATTTGATGATTTTGAATTGAAAACATTGTGAAACTAGAACAGCACTCGATAGAGCAATACCTCCACCAGACTTTTACAGTTTACGTTTTGTATCCACTGATAGGCTGAATCTGCATCCGGACCTGAACCAGAATCTTATTGCTTGTCTTTGTCATCTACCCAACTCATCCATCAAGTTTGTCATAAGCTGTCCACAATCTTTTGAAATATCATGCTTATATACGTTTTGGCCCATCTTTCAATGGTGAAGAATCACTCAGAAACCAAAACAATTCTCGTATCTGGATCCGGATCTTCACACCAAAATAGAATCACTTTGTCCTTGTCAAACACCCAATCAGGTCACAAGTTAGTCTGAATCCGTCCATAACTTTTGAGATATCATGCTCACAGACAAACAAAGAGACAAACAGGGGTGAATATAGAACCACAGTTTGCTATCTGGCATCTAACATAATATGACAAGTCCATCTCAACTTGTGTTTTACTAGGAGAGTACCCGTCCCCAGTGATGGGAAAAGCAAGCAAACCTACCAGTCCCCAATGATGGGAAAGTTGAAGTTAATTTATCAATTTCAATTATTTATTTCATGGACTTAAAAGGTTTTTGTGTTGCCCTCTTGGTTTTACTTCGAGCCAAAGCTCTGAGCTATTTAGACTCCCACCCGCAAAATGGTGGTGCAACATCAGGAGGCTGAGATTCAATTTGCCTAAAAAGAGGGCAGAATATGGTGTTGCGAAATAAATTTGACATCAACATTTTTCATGCCTGTTCCTCCATAATTTCAAAAGTGAATGTTCAGTTTTTCAAATGCAGCATGGGAAGCATCCGCCGTACACAGAAACAGACAAACGCATGGACAGACACCACAGTTCACAATACTGTATATAATAGTTGACTTCTCTTCCAAGGAACTTCAATACAGAAACAGACCATTAGGCCCATCATGCCTGACCGATGGTTCCTTGTTAAAAATAAAAAATGATATATAGGTGGCTTCGTTGTGGCGTCATAATTGCATACGTCAAACGCTTTATCCGTCAGTATGAAAATTTGAGGTCATCTTGGAGGGGAGGTGGAAGTGATACTCATTGATCATGTGGTTCAGCAGCCATTTTTTTTTTATGTGGCAGAGCCGTATCTGTGACGTCGTGACATTGAAGAGTGTCCTTCCAGTTTAAAATGATTCTTTACCATTGAGAGCATATGGCAAAAGATGATATTATAGCATGATATTTCAAAACGTGTGGACTGATTCGGATGAAAGTTTGTGGACATTTTGGGGTGGTGACGGGACGCCTTTATGCAATTTTCGTGAAAATCTTGATTGGGTAAATGGGATTGGGAGATTGGGATTGGGGATGCAAAAACGTAAACTGTTCAGCTGTGTTAGTATGCGCTCTAAACGAGTGCATTTCTATAACTTAGTTAGTTCTACATTAGTGTAAATGAGTCATATCTTCCATCCGTGGATGTCATAGGACTGGTCATTGAACTAGAGATTAAATTCATCCAACTCACTTTGTTGGCTTTCTCAATGTGTAAAAGAAACCCAACAATTTCAGATATGCTTCTGGTTTCATTTTGAGATAAACTGTTGCTTAATCATCAAAGTGGTCTTAAAATGATGTAGTGGTGCATGCTTCCTTACTATAATTAAATGATTTTGGTGCGATTTTCTCTGGAAATTGGCATTTTAGCACCAGAATTATTCTCCCACCCTTTCCACCCACATCTACCATTAGCCTCCTCAAGGCAATTTTCCACCATATTACTTGATGACAAAGAAAGCTCCATCACAGATTATGGTCGGAATTAGGATTACACACTGTACCTTGTTTGGATGCATTTAATGAAAGGATGGCAAGATAGCTGAAATGGTAAGCACTGTCTGCTCTTAAGCTGCCTGGTCATTGAGTTGTCCCCATGTCGAGTTTAATCTGTTAAAATGCTTGCCTGGTACAATACCAGCAGAGGGCGCTGCATCTCGGAGCATGTCATCATTCAGCTGGCATGTAAATTACTCTCCCGTCTGCGTTTAGGGTGTTGAAGACTTTCAAAATATAGTAGGTCATAACATGCCAGTACCTTGCCTAAATTCCCGTTCATGAGGCTAATAGGATATATTTATACGAGGTGTTCTAAAAGGGATGTGGACATGATCTAAACGGGTTGATGCTTGATGGGATAGCCAATGTAGTAATTTGTCTATTGAGTCTGTATAGTCTGGGTTTGATTCCTGACGCTGATATATAACTGTCACCCTTGTACTTTGGAGCCAGGCATACATCATAGAGTATGCACCTTTTGGAAAGGACTTAATTGCGACAATACCCCCCATATATATAGAGCCCGTAATGTATCGCAAAGCTGGGATACATTGACGAAGTTATCTTTACGCATCATGTGGCCGACCGCTTTCATCTTTCATGCCACTTATAAATAAGGTGTGGACGGCGGATGTTTCAGGATGAAGTGCATGCCCACTGCACACCCGTTTTGAGGAACACGTCATGAACTTCACACCATCACAGAAGCTAGAGGTTGGGTCAACTCCCTTATTGACATTGTCTAGGTCTCTAATGTGCTAACTCATCATCAAAACATCCTGAAAATTCCATTTGGTTTATCTGGCGAATTTGAAGAATTTCCACACATGCAGGTTCAGTGAGTGCGCACATTAAAAACTCCAGTGGGAAGGAATTGACCGCCAATAGGCCGAGAATCTCATTAGACCACGTCTGTGAAATATGTAGATTATGCAAGCGATTGAAGGGTTTGGAGGAAGGCGTGGGATGGTGGAAAACGACAGAAAAAAAACAGGATTTTTTCTTTCTGTTTCGTCATGAATATACAAAAACCGTTGGAGGAATTGCGGAACTGATGTATGCAATGTTCTTGAGGCTCTCTCAATCTCAATGCCACTTTGCTGGCTCTCGGCGCATCAGATTAGACTTGCTCGGACGCAGCTGCGCATTTTACCTGAAACCTTTTGGTGCAGGAGACTGCATATTATAAGGGGGGAGGTGGAGATGGGGGAAGTGGAAGGACACAAAATTCCCAAATCTTTGAAAACCTCTCAGCGACGTATCTCTGACGGGCAAGTTCCGAAGGGTACGACAGAAAAGGCACGCGCTTCGTGTGAACGGAATTCCAGTTGAACACCGCAAACCACAATGGCATTTTATTTTTTCCTTTTATAAAATGTCACCGTCCTGCGGAGGAATGTGTTTTTTTTTGGATATTTGCAGACTTGAATTTTTTTTTTTAATTAAAATTTTGATGAGACCATTACTCCTTTGCGGACATTGTGCTGCCAAAACAGCCTCTTGGCAAGGGTTATTACTGGGTGTTTTACATTGCCCCTTGCCAGCGTTGGTTCGTGTGTTTATCCATTTTAAGTGCTGAGGTCAGCAGGAAGCAGCACGGACCTTTTGGTCAATGCGAGGTCAAAGGCAATTGGTTTCACTTTGTCGTCTTTTTCTATAAAACGTCAGTTATGATCAATGGGAACGCTTATTTCAATTGAATTGTTATTTGTGAGCATGAATCGGATAACCGACCCGTGATTAGCTCGTTAGCTTGAATTTGTCCTGATTGCCATGTGCAGAGAGGAGTGTCTATTTGAACACCGGTGAACAGCAAACACCTTCTGGCAGTTATAAAACGTTTGCAGTTTAGCATACTGGGCAAATATTTTCAAGAAATTCACAAATTTGCCGGCTCGCAGACCCTGCCCACAGTCCTTGTGTCTCAAGACCCGCGCAGGGTAAGGCTGTCTAAACTCTCCAGGTTCGTAACGTCTTTGGTAATGACGTCGAATCAGGTTTGAAACCACCAACCCCTCCAGACTCAGAGCAGACGCTGCACACATCACTCCCAGCTGTGCTTCGCCAAGTTTTCTCTCTTCAGTCCAGACTACTAAATGTACGTGATATTTGTAGAGCTACAATAAATGAATAAACAAACAAACAAACAAATAAATTAACGAACCAATGCATGGAGGTGGGGTTGGGGGGTTGATGATGTTTATGATGGATGGAAAGGAATTTGCGCCATTAATTAGAAAGGCAAAGTGGAGTGGTAAGGGGTGATCCAGTGGAAACAGAGGAAAGTCGTACTTGCTCCGGTTGTTAAAAGGCGCATTTTCATTTGTACTCTGCATTAAATACTGACAGCCAATTAATATTATCTTGTGCGGTAACTGGAGCAGAACTGAATGCCGTCTTCAAATGCGGCCCCCTTTTGCCACATTACACTTTCTCGGGGACGATGTTCACTCGGCGAGCCGGATTTGCTATAAGACCGATGGCAAGAAGATTAAAACCATTATATAATGTCGCTGGAAATCGTTGCATCAGAATCGGGTCAAAAAGCCGAGAAGTTTATTGACGTTCGGGATTTGAATTGCGGCTCTTCACGTGAGTCGTGCAATAGACATCAGTGGCCGTACTCTCGAGAATGAAGATATTTATATTATTTTTTATTTATTTCTTTTGCCACACTTCTCCAACCACAAAGCGTTGAGTTGCAGCCATGTTAGAAGGCAAAGAGGGGGGGGTTGGAAAAGGGGGGACCCAAACTAATCGCCATGCTCTGCCGACTTCTTCGTATGAAATCGTGCGATTAGTTATAAGTGTGAGATTTGAAAATGTGTACCCGATCAACTGGAGAGGTGATTGTTTAATGTCTGGTCCAGTGTGACCACTCCCTCATTTTCATAAATGCCAAGGTGAGCGCAATGAAAAAAAGCCAAGAGTTCACAAGGTTTCGGAAGGCGATTGATAATAGAAAACCTATAACGCCAAGAAACCTATAGAAAACCAAGACGCCGAAGGTGAACAATCGATAGCCAAATTTGTGAAAAAAGCCAAGAGTGACCACTGGATCTGGTCACTTAACATTGCCAGTGATATTATAATATTTTCTATTCTCTCTCCTAAGAATACTCGATTTGAGTAGCGAAGTCGCAAGGGCTGAAAGATGGATTGGAGGTGCATCTATGTAGGGCGGGAGGAGGGGGGGGGGAGATTTTCGTCCTTGGTTTACTTCTTCTACCCATTTCATTTTTGGGTTCACATAGTTGTGTATAAGTCCTGGCAGGATAGCTTGGAGGATGCGCATTCGCTTTTGAGATGATCCGTCGGTCTGGGTTCGATTTCCGACAGTCAGAAACTGAATCCTGGGGTAAAGAATGGGGGTTGCAGCATTGTGCAACAGCTAGGTGCCCAAAAGTTTCGAAGTCAACAGCGATTTAGGGTGGTTGCGAGTATCATTCATTAATGTTGTCCTTGTATACTTGTTTTGCTATGTATATTATAAATAAAATAAATACGCCTTCTTTATTACAGATAATTATGGCAGAAAAATTAACAAGACATGATAGAGTGGAGTTGCTAAGAAATTTCCAAACAGCAGTTGTTATGTAGATCGAAAATAATGCCTGCATGGCCAACAATCGAACATTCAATGTAATTACACTATTAGTTAGCAACGTGTCACACACATGAAATCTCGCCATGTAATCTATTTATAATAATTCTCTACAATCATAAACTTGACTTAATCATACTGGTATAGATTGAGTAGAGTGTCTGTCCAGAGTCCTGACGAGGTCGGTGGTCTAAACCCTAGCAGGTCGTCGAGAGACCTTAAAAAATATGTCTGTGCTGCTATCCTTGCTGATTTCAGCATTTAAAAAGTGACTACTGCATCACCGTAGGTGAGTGCCGTACATGTGTGGCTGTACGTGCCCAAGCCAAAACAAAAAAAACTTTTCAACCGACGTGCCAGAACAACAACCCACACAGGCCGTTCTTTGCTCGTCGTGCCTCGTATGTGGCGTGGCCGTACGTGCAAAAAAAAAAAATAAAACTTTCAAAACCGCGAAGCAGAAACGAAAACCACACAGGCTGTCCTTCGCTCTCGCTCCTCGACAACCACACTGCCGTCACACACAGGAGTTTAATTAAAAGTCCAATGAAAATCAAGTTTACCTCCCTGTCTTTGCTGCCATGACATTTGGCTGCCATGTCAACCGGGCAGCCCGGACATCATCGTCGCGCGCCGCGCACCGGTCCGTCCGCAGCCACGCCTACGCAGCAACGTGTCATTGTCATGGGTGGTAATAAATGGCCCGCGCAACGTGTCATGTGATGGTGGTAAAAATGGCCATGAACTTGGGAAGCCACTTGTCCGATTAATATCAACCTTGATAAAGGCAATCCTCAGATCACCCACAAATACCTGGCAAGTTTCAATTAGATCGGACACCAGTGTTGTCGAGAAACAGGGTCACACACAGCACACACTACACACACACACAATCACCACACACACACACCACACACACACACACATGACACAGAGATTGCTGCGATATGATAGACTTAGTGCATGCCGAGGATGCGTGGCGCGTGACGTTGCAAACCCCCCCCCCAAAAAAAAAAACTTTCATCACGAGTGCCA
>CM068964.1:88155543-88170862 GCA_035128595.1 Eptatretus atami
TATCGTGCTCTGCACGACGTCTTCTTGTTTGTCTGTCTGCACAGAACCTTTCGTATTTTTCTCCGCAACTGCTTATCGGATTGAGATGAAATTCTCCGCATTGGTGCGACTACTCATGTGGAATGTTTTAATGATAATTACGTGGTGTGGCAGCCATATTGGAAAAATGGAAAAACTTTGGACTTCTGTCTGTATCTTTGAAACCGCACCAAGGGAAAAAAATGAAACTTGGCACATAGCAAGTACTCCTCATGGGGAATGAGCCTGATTTTTTAATGATGTCATAGGTGCCTTCATTATGACGTCCTAATTGCATATGTAGAACACGACATCCGATCAGTATGAAAATTTTTGAGGGTCATCTAGGGATAAAATGGTCCACGAAAAAAAAAATTGATGACGTCATCAGTCACGTGATTTGGCTGCCATGTTTTTTTTGAAAAAATCCTTCAAAAATCTTCTTCTCTGAAATGGCTGAACAGATCGAGGCGAAACTTTACATGTATGACCGCCTGTCAAGGAGGAAGAAAAGGTTCACACATATGATATCATAGGTCACATGGTTTGGCAGCCATATTGAATTTACCCTAAAACCTAGAAAAATACACCACTCAAAAGAAGTCCTGGTGAGGGTCTGCAATCTCTGCTCTTTCTCTTGTTCCTAATTGACATAAACCTTGCTTAATAAGAAAGGCTGGTATAAACTGTTCAAATATATCCTACAGGAAAATGGGGAAATTTTCAACATATTGTTACGGTGGTGGAAATTCACAGAACACCATTCAGGTTCCCCGAAGATCAGTTATTTCATAAGCGTGTGTTCCAGGTTAGATTCCCCCACCAATGTTAAAACGGGCATTGTCGTTGTGCGGCTGTGTGCATCTTTGAGTTAGCCGTTATTCTTTCTCTATCTTTTATTTTAAACAAACACATCGTCTCTCAACAAACAACTCAACAACCACGTTCATCTCCTACAAACAACATTCTCCTCAACAACAACTCAACAACCACGTCATCTCCACAAACAACATCTCCTCATCAACAACTCAACACCACGTCATCTCCACAACACATCGACTCCTCGACAAACACCATAACATCCTCGACAGCGGCAAAGTGCCGTCGGTGCGAACTCTGTGCCGCACAGGCAGGGCGATTTCAACCACGTCCGCGTGTGATCAGCCGCTTTCATGGCAAATCGGATCAGAATGGCCTTACTGCTCCTTGAGAGGAGCTGGCCAATCAGAAGTGAGAGGGGCGGGGCCAGCCAGGGGTGAAGGTTCAAAGGTGAAAGGGGGAAGGCGCTGATGACGGGTGGCGAAACCTTCGGCGGCTTCTCCACTCGGGGCTATAAAAAGCCGCGTTAGGACGCTGACAGAACAGTTAGTTGGGCAGTTGGTTGGTGGTGAAGCTGACGAGCGGAGGTGGTTGTTCGACGGGTCGTTCACCGGTGGAGCCTGGAGTCATCGGAGCTAGCGGCAGCATCGGAGCGTGGGGGTGGGCAGACAGCCCTGATACGGTCGGGCGACGCCGAGGAGTGAACGGGGTCTAGAGGAGCATCAACTCTGAAAGAGCAAGGGACCCGTTCGCTCCTCTGAAGGTCGAAGCGTCCGGCCAGGCTCGTAAAAAGGGGCGCGATGACGCCGGTCCACCGAGGCCGACCAAGTAGCCGTACAAGCTGCTCGTCAAACGCCCAAGACTGGCGCGTTCGCGATGCACCGGACCGAACGGAGGCACCAGGGGTCGCCGATCATGAAGACCATCGAGTCGCCACCAGGGTGGCGAGGTAACCTGCCCGGCCTCTCGGAGCTTTTCGGTCATCCCGGCTCTGAGGAATATTAAAGGCCCGTGTCTTTTCTTTCTTGGGTTTTTGTATGAAAGTCTCGGCCGCCTTGTCATTTTAAAGTGCCGTGCTGTAAATAGGAAATCTTCTAGCAATGGGCTGTAGGCTTTTGCTCGTGTCTTTTTCCCCATCCCCCCATTCATTGCATTACGTGTGAAAATAAATCCCCCATTGTTGAACGTGAAGCTGCTCGTTGCGTCCTTTCCTGTATTGACTGCCATGGTGCGCTCGGGATATTAACTGGCTTTTAAGACGGATAAAAGTGATCATTTGGTCCGACGGGATTTGGCGATTTATAACTGCTCGGCTTCGCATACGGAACGAGCTGCTTAAGCGGCACGTTTTCGTGCAGGTCCCGTCGAGGTATAAACTCCCGGTATTTCTGTCCGCGTGAATAATTAGGTACATCGATAATTCGTCGATCGACCCTGTCGCGCGTGGACAGAATAATTGGCTAGTTTATGATGCGTTAAGGCATCCGTGACTGGATTTCGGCGTTGATCCGGAAAGTCACGACTGGATTGCGGCCTTCGGTGGACGTACGACCGCGATTTGGCTAGAACGGTCGTCCGCACGCCGAACGCGGCGGAAACCCACAACAATATTAACGAAAGACCGGGGAGATGCACATTAGATAGAAACAAATGGCACCATATGATTTACAATATAATTACCCATTTTCAATCAAGCAGAATGCAGCACATAAATAAAAAGAAAAGATGCACAGGAAGAACCCACAAACTGATAATCAAGCTGTAGCATTTACATCTGCAACTCATGGTTATCAAATAACTGACCAAATACAGGACTGGAGTTTCAGGAGGAACCTAAGTCAACACAGTTGACTCTGGAGCAGTCATTGCCAACCCAGATAGGGTTAGTCTCAATCTCCATTTGATTTGATGATTTTTGAATTGAAACATTGTGAAACTAGAACAGCACTCGATAGAGCACATACCTCCACCAGACTTTACAGTTTACGTTTTGTATCCCACTGATAGGCTGAATCTGCATCCGGACCTGAACCAGAATCTAATTGGCTTGTTCTTGTCATCTACCCAACTCATCCATCAAGTTTTGTCATAAGCTGTCCACATCTTTTTGAAATATCATGCTTTATATCGTTTTGGCCCCATCTTTCAATGGTGAAGAATCACTCAGAAACCAAAACAATTCTCGTATCTGGATCCGGATCTTCACACCAAAATAGAATCACTTTGTCCTTGTCACACACCCAATCAGGTCACCAAGTTACGTCTGAATCCGTCCATAACATTTTGAGATATCATGCTCACAGACAAACAAAGAGACAAACAGGGGTGAATATAGAACCACAGTTTGCTATCTGGCATTCTAACATAATATGACAAGTCCATCTCAACTTGTGTTTATCTAGGAAGAGTACCCGTCCCCAGTGATGGGAAAAGCAAGCAAACCTACCAGTCCCCAATGATGGGAAAAGTTGAAGTTAATTTATCAATTTCAATTATTTATTTCATGGACCTTAAAAGGTTATTTGTGTTGCCCTCTTGGTTTTACTTCGAGCCAAAGCTCTGAGCTATTTAGACTCCCCACCGCAAAATGGTGGTGCAACATCAGGAGGCTGAGATTCAATTTGCCTAAAAAGAGGGCAGAATATGGTGCTTGCGAAATAAAATTTGACATCAACATTTTTCACGCCTGTTCCTCCATAATTTCAAAAGTGAATGTTCAGTTTTTCAAATGCAGCATGGGAAGCATCCGCCGTACACAGAAACAGACAAACGCATGGACAGACACCACAGTTCACAATACTGTATATAATAGTTGACTTCTCTTCCAAGGAACTTCAATACAGAAACAGACCATTAGGCCCATCATGCCTGCACCATGGTTGCTTGTTAAAAATAAAAAAAAATGATATCATAGGTGGCTTCGTTGTGGCGTCATAATTGCATACGTCAAACGCTTTATCCGGTCAGTATGAAAAATTTTGAGGGTCATCTTGGAGGGGAGGTGGAAGTGATGACATCATTGATCATGTAGTTCAGCAGCCATGTTTTTTTTATGTGGGCAGAGCCGTATCTGGTGACGTCGTGACATTGAAGAGTGTCCTTCCAGTTTAAATGATTCTTTACCATTGAGGGATATGGCAAAAGATAATATATAGCATGATATTTCAAAACGTTGTGGACTGATTCGGATGAAAGTTTGTGGACATTTTGGGTGTGTGACAAGGACGCCTTTATGCAATTTTAGTGAAAATCTTGATTGGGTACAATGGGATTGGGAGATTGGGATTGGGATGCAAAACGTAAACTGTTCAGCCTTGTGTTAGTATGCGCTCTAAACGAGTGCATTTCTATACTTAGTTATGTTCTACATTAGTGTAAATGAGTCATATCTCCATCCGTGGATGTCATAGGACTGGTCATTGAACCTAGAGATTAAAACTTCATCCAACTCACTTTGTTGGCTTTCTCAATGTGTAAAGAAAACCCAACAATTTCAGATATTGCTTCTGGTTTCATTTTGAGATAAACTGTTGCTTTATCATCAAAGTGGTCTTAAATGATGTAGTGGTGCATGCTCCTTACTATAATTAAATGATTTTGGTGCGATTTTCTGGAAATTGGCATTTTAGCACCAGAATCTATTCCTCCCACCCTTCCACCCACATCTACCATTAGCCTCTCCAAAGCAATTTTTCCACCATATTACTTGAGTGACAAAGAAGAGCTCCATCACAGATTATGGCCGGAAGTAGGATTATCACACTGTACCTTGTTTGGATGCATTCAATGAAAGGATGGCAAGATAGCTCAAATGGTAACACCGTTGCTCTTAAGCTGCCTGGTCATGAGTTTGTCCCCACGTCGAGTTTAATCTGATTAAAACTGCTGTCCTGGTACAATACCAGCAGAGGGCGCTGCATCTCGGAGCATGTCATCATTCAGCTGGCAATGTAAAGTTACTCTCCCGTCTGCGTTTAGGGTGTTGAAGACCTTTCAAAATATAATTGGTCATAACATGCCAGTACCCTGCCTAAATTCCCGTTCATGAGGCTAAATAGGATATATTTATTACGAGGTGTTCTAAAGGGATGTGGACATGATCAAGGGTTGATGCTTGATGGGATAGCTCAATGGTAGTACATTTGTCTATGAGCTGTATAGTCTGGGTTTGATTCCTGACCTGATTATAAACTGTCACCCTTGTACTTTGGAGCCAGGGCATACATCATAGAGTATGCCACCCTTTTGGAAAGGACATTAATTGCGACAACTACCCCCCTATAGTATAGAGGACCCGTCATTGTATCGCAAAGCTGGGATACATTGACGAAGTATCTTACGATCATGGCCGACCGCTTTCACTCTTTCATGCCACTTATAAAATCAAGGTGACGGCGGGATGTTTCAGGATGAAAGTGGCAGTGCCCACTGGCACAACCCCAGTTTGAGGAACACGTCATGAACTTCACACCATCACAGAAGCTAGAGGTTGGTCAACTCCCTTATTGACATTTCTAGGTCTCTAATGTGACTAACTACATCATCAAAACATCCTGAAAATTCCATTTGGTTCATCTGGCGAATTTGAAGGAATTTCCACCATGAGGTTCCAGTTGAGTGCGCCACATTAAAAACTCCAGTGGGAAAGGAATTGACCGCCAATAGGCCGAGAAATTCATTAGACCACGTCTGTGAAATATGTAGATTCATGCAGCGATTGAAGGGTTGGAGGAGGCGTGAGGGATGGTGGAAACAGACAGAACAAAAAAACAGGATTTTTTTTTTTCTGTTTCTGTCTCCCATGAATATAAAAACCGTTGGAGAATTGCGGGACGATGTATGCAATGTTCTTGAGGCTCTCTCAATCTCAAGTGGCCACTTTGCTGGCTGCTCGGCGACGATCAGATTAGCTTGCTCGGCACGCAGCTGGCGGATTTACTGAACCTTTTGGTGCAGAGACTGCATATTATAAGGGGGGAGGTGGGAGATGGGGGAAGTGGAAGGACACAAAATTCCCCAAATCTTTGAAAACCCTTCAGCGACGTATCTCTGACCGGGCAAGCCGAAGGGACGAAGAAAAGGCACGCGCTTCGTGCTGAACGGAATTCCAGTGGAACAACCGCAAACCACAATGGCATTTTATTTTTTTCCTTTTATAAAAATGTCACCGTCCTGCGAGGATGGTGTTTTTTTATGGATATTGTCACGACTTGATTTTTTTTTTAATTAAAATTTTGATGAACCATACTCTTTGCGGAGCATTGGTGCTGCCAAAACAGCCTCTTGGCAAGGGTTATACTGGGTGTTTTTACATTGCCTTGCCAGCGTTGTTTGTCCGTGTTCTATCCTTTTAAATGCTGAGCGTCAAGCAAGGAAGCAGCACGGACCATTTTTGGTCAATGCGAGGTCAAGCAATTGGTTCACTTTGTCCGTCTGTTTGTCTATAAACGTCAGTTGATGATCATGGAACGACTTGATTTCAATTGAATGTTTTATTTTGAGCATGAATCGGAATAAACGAACCCGTAGTTTAGCAGTCCGTTAGCTCTGAATTTGTCCTGATTGCCCATGTGCAGAGAGGAGTGTCTATTTGAACACCGTTGAACACAAATCACCTTCTTGGCAGTTTCAAAACCTTCCGTTTAGCAGTACTTGGGCAAAATATTTCAGAATTTCACAAATTTGCCGCTCGCAGACCCTGCCCACGTCCTTGTGTCTCAAGACCGCGCAGGGTAAGGTGTTCTATAAACTCTCCAGGTTCGTAACGTCTTTGGTAAGACTCGGATCAGGTTCGAACCACCAACCTCCTCCCAGACTCAGAGCAGACGCTGCACAACCATCACTCCCAGCCTGTGCTTCCGCCAAGTTTTCTCTTCGTTCCAGACTACAATGTACGTGATATTTGAGAGCACAATAAATGAATAAACAAACAAACAAACAAATAAATAACGAACCAAGCATTGGAGGGTGGGGGTTGGGGGGTTGATGATGATTATGATGATGGATGGAAAGGAAGTTGCAGCCATTATTAGAAAGGCAAAGTGGAGGGTAAGGGGTGATCCAGATGGAAACAAAGGAGTCGTATTGCTCCGGGTTAAAGCGCATTTCATTTGTACTCTGCATTAAATACTGACAGCCAATTAATATTATCTGTGCGGGTAACTGAGCAGAACTGAATGCGTCTTTCAAAGCGCCCTCTTTTGCCAATTACACTTCTCGGGCACGTGTTCACGCGCCGAGCTCGGCATTGCTATAAAGACCGATGGCAAGAAGATAAAACCATTATATAATGTCGCTGGAAATCGTTGCACAGAATCGGGTCAAAAGCCGAGAAGTTTATTGCGTTCGGGATTGAATCTGCGGCTCTTCACGTGAAGTCGTGCCAATAGACATCGTGGCCGCTACTCTCGAGATGAAAGATTATTTTATTATTTTATTTATTTATTTCTTTTGCCACACTTGCTCCACCACCAAAGCGTTGAGTTGCAGCCATCGTTAGAAAGGCAAAGAGGGGGGTAAAAGGGGGGTGACCCAAACTAATCGCCATGTGCTCTGCCGACTCTTCGTATGAAATCGTGCGATTGGTTATAAGTGTTGATGAGTTGAAAATGTGTACCCGATGCAAGCTGGAGAAGGTGATTGTTAATGTCTGGTCCAGTGTGACCACTCCTCATTTTCATAAATGCCAAGGTGTGCCAATGAAAAAAGCCAAGAGTTCACAAGGTTTCGGAAAGGCGATGATAATAGAAAACCTATACGCCAAGAAAACCTATAGAAAACCAAGACGCCAAGGTGAACAACGAATAGCCAAGATCTTGTGAAAAAAGCCAAGGAGTGGTCACACTGGTCTGGTCACTTTAACATTTGCCAGTGTATATTATATATTTTCCATTTCTCTCCTAATAATATTCGATTTGAAGTGGCGAAGTCGCAAGGGCTTGAAAGATGGATGGAGGGTGCCATCTATGTAGGGGCGAGGAGGGGGGAGATTTTATCCTTGGTTTACTCTTCTACCCATTTCATTTTTTGGGTCACATCAGTTTGTATAAGGTCTGGCAGGATAGCTTGGAGGGATCGCATTCGCTTTTGAGATGATCCGTCGAGTCTGGGTTCGATTTCCGACAGTCAGAAACTGTAATCCTGGGGTTAAAGATGGGGCGTTGCAGCATTGTGCACAGCTAGGTGGCCCAAAAGTTTCGAGTCAGACAGGATTTGGGTGGTTGGAGTATCATCATTAATGTTGTCCTTGTATATTGTTTTGCATATGTATATTTAATAAAATAAATACCCCCTTCTTTATTTACAGATAAGTTATGGCAGAAAAATTAACAAGACATGATAGAGTGGAGTTTGCTGAGAAATGTCCAAACAGCAGGTGTACGTAGAATCGAAAAATGCCTGCAATGGCCAACAATTCGAACATTCAATGTAATTTACTCTATTAGTTAGCAACGTGTCAACACATGAAATCTCGCATGGTAATCTATTTATAAATAAATTCTCTTACAATCATAAACCTTGACTTAATCATACTGTATAGTGGTTAGAGTGTCTGCTCCGAGTCTGGGAGGTCGGTGGTTAAAACCCTAGCAGAGTCGTACGAAAGACTTAAAAAATGGTCTGTGCTGCTTCCTTGCTTGATGTTCAGCATTTAAAAGGACTACTGCATGCCCGTAGGTGCGTGCCCGTACATGTGTGGCTGTACGTGCAAGCAAACAAAAAAAACTTTCAAACCGCGTGCCAGAAACAACAACCACACAGGCCGTTCCTTTGCTCGTGCGTGCCCGTATGTGCGTGGCCGTACGTGCAAAAAAAATAAAAAAACTTTCAAACCGCGAGCCAGAAACGAAAACCACACAGGCCGTTCCTACGCTCTCGCGTCCTCGCGACAACCACACTTCCACACACAGAGTTAATTAAAATCCAAATTAAAATCAAAGTTTACCTCCTGTCTTTGCTTGCCATGACATTGGCTGCCATGTAACCGGCACGGCCCGTGACATCATCGTCGGCCGGCCGCGCACCGGCCGTCGCAGCCACGCCTACGCAGCAAAGTGTCATGTCATTGGTTGGTAAATAAATGGCCACAGCAACGTGTCATGTGATTGGTTGGTAAATAAATGGCCATAACTTGGGAAGCACTTGTCGAATTAATATCAAACCTTGAAAAGGCCACTCCTCAGATCCCCAGCAATATACCTGGCAAGTTTCAATTAGATCGGACCAGTGGTTGTCGAGAAACAGCGGTTACACACACACACACACACACACACAACACACACACACACACACACACACACACACACACACAAGATTGCTGGAATTATAGATAGACTAGTGCATGCCCGTAGGTGCGTGGCCGTACGTGCAACCCCCCCCCAAAAAAAAAACTTTCAATCCGCGTGCCAGAAACAACAACCAACACAGGCCATTCCTTCGTTCTCACGTGCCCGTACATTGTGTGTCCGTACGTGCATGGCTGTACGTGCAAAAAATAAATAAATATATATACTTTAAAACCGCTTGCCAGAAACAATCACACAGGCCGTTCCTTCACTCTCACGTGCCCGTACGTGCGTGAGCGTACGTGCAACAACAAAAAAAACTTTCAAACAAACACACAGGCCGTTCCTTCGCTCTCGTAAACGACGACTGGATTGGGGCATTGTGTTTATCTATAAATGCGCATAAGAAATCGAGAAATTATTAGAATACATTGTCATCACTATCCAAAGTAGTGCGTGCCCGTACGGAATGTTCACATCATTCACGAATTATCGCTTTCATTGAAGTAACAACTGCTGTGATACTTACACACACAGAGTTAATTAAAATCCAAATTAAAATCAAGTTTACCTCCCTGTCTTTGCTTGCCATGACATTCGCTGCCATTGACCATTGCCACTCCTATGCCATGGTGAGGTGACAGGGTAGGATTTGTAGGAGACCTGAAAGTACAGTGTCATTAGGTATTCCATGTTCGAATTGTTTTAGTTTGAAAATAGTTTTAAAAAAATAGTTTGCAAAGCATACCACCAAATTGAGATTATTTCGTTGGCAAGCATGTTGAGTAGAGCTGAATTCCTTAACACTTCCAAAGGCCACACCGTTTTGACACTTAGAAACAAAAAAAAAAGTTGTGCACTTTTTTTGATAAATTATTTTCGGAACAATTTTTCTTCAATAAATAAATAATAATAAAAATGTGTCTCCATGTACACACCTTTATCTCGTTAGCACCTCTTCATAAACAACATTGCTGAGGAAACGGCACTTCTTCTTTGTTTCCTCGTCCAGGGCAGAATGCGGAGGCTGCTGGATCTGCCAACGTTTTGAAAAATAATTATTAGTTTTAATGGCCAATTATTCAATTAATGCCAATGTATTTTGCCTTTAGAAGAGAAGAGAAGAGAAAAAAACCCGTAATGGCGAACGCGGCTGAGGTTCCTTCCCCCATCGGCCACGCCTACGCAGCAACGTGTCCTGTCATTGGTTGGTAAATAAATGGCCGCAGCAACGTGTCCTGTCATTGTTGGTAAATAAATGGCCATAACTTGGGAAGCACTTGTCCGATTAATATCAAACCTTGAAAATGCACATCCTCAGGTCCCAGCAATATACCGGCAAGTTTCAATTAGATCGGACCAGTGGTTGTTGAGAAACAGCGGTCACAGACACACACACAGACACAGACACAGACACAGACACAGACACAGACACACAGACACAGACACACTGCTGGAATTATGGATAGATGTGCAGTTAACTACTTTCTCTGCAGTGTGACGCCATTTTCTGGGGGGGGGGGGGGGGGGGAAGTACAAAACAGCAACAAAAAACATCTAAAGGTACCAAAAAAAACACCTGTTGTTTAAATTTTGTCTCCCACTTGCTTATTTTCGATCGTAAGTTATCGCGTGTTTAAAATTTACTTCCTGGTTCGGAGCACACCAGCTCACTCTGATGTTACCGAAATTTATGCACCGTCTAATATGAAAACGATCATAACTTGGGGCATTGTGTTTATCTATAATGCGCATAAGAAATCGAGAAATTATTAGAATACACGAAGTCATCACTATCCGGAAGTCCATACGTTGTAACCCGGAATGGGGAACGCCGCTGAGGATCTCTTCCCCATCGCCAGCCCACGCAGCAACGTGTCCTGTCATTGGTTGGTAAATAAATGGCCATAACTTGGGAAGCACTTGTCCGATTAATATCAAACCTTGAAAAGGCACATACTCAGGTCCCAGCAATATGCCTGGAAAGTTTCAATTAGATCGGACCAGTGGTTGTCGAGAAACAGCAGTCACACACAACACACAACACAACACACACAACCACACACACACCACACACACCACACTGCTGGAATTATAGATAGATAAGAGCACTGACAATCTCCATCGATTGGCTAATGGGAGAGGAAAAATCCTCTTTAGGAAATGCCCTGCTGAGTGCGGTGAGAACGGCAGTGCCATTGTTGCCCTCGCCGAAGGATTCAGAGAGGGTATTGCATTTGGGTCCTTTTGTTTGTCTGTTTGTCTGTTTGTCCGCACGGAACTTTCGTATTTTTCTCTTGAACCGCTTGTTGGATTTGAGAGGAAATTTTCAACATTGGTGTGAATGCTCATGTAGAATGTTTTAATGATAATTATGACGTCATATGTCACGTGGTGTGGCAGCCATATTGGAAATACGGAAAAACTTTGGACCTACATCACTGAAACCGCACGAAGGAAAAATTGAAACTTGGCACATAGCAAGTACTCCTCATGGGGAATGAGTGTGATTTTTTTTCTTATGATGTCATAGGTTCCCTCGTTATGACATCATAATTGCATATGTAGAATGCTACATGTGATCAGTATGAAGAATTTTCAGGGTCATTTAGGGATAAAATGGTCCACAGAAAAAAAATTCATGACGTCATCGGTCACGTGATTTGGCAGCCATATATATATATATTTTTTTAAGCCTTCAAAAATCTTCTTCTCTGAAGTGGCTGAACAGATCGAGGCGAAACTTTATAAGTATGACCGCCTGTTCATGAGGAACAAAAGGTTCACACAAATGATGTCATTGGTCACATGGTTTGGCAGCCATATGGCATTTACCCTAAAACCTATAAAAATCTTCTCCAGAACGGCTGCACAAAATCAAGGAGAAACCACACAAGTGTTCCCCAAGCCATGTGTGTACAAGTGGCACATGGCAAGTACTCCTTATGGAGGAATGTGTGGCATTTTGTGACATCATAGGTGCCTTCACTATGACGTCATAATTGTATATGTAGAACACTACATCCGATCAGTGTAAAAATTTTTGATGATCATCTTGGGATAAAATGGTCCCCCAAATATTTTTTGATGATGCCACCGGTCATGTGATTTGGCAGCCATTTTTTTTTTTAACCTTCAATAAATCTTCTCTGAAATGGCTGAAAAGATCGAGGCGAAACTTTACACATATGACCGCCTATCCATGAGTAACAAAAGGGTCACACATGTGACATCATTGGTCACATGGTTTGGCAGCCATATTGGACTCACCCTAAAACTACTCACCTTGGACTCACCCTAAAAAGAAGTCCTGGTGAGGATGTGCAATCTCTGATTGCTCTTTTGCTTGTTGATTGTTGTGACGTCGCTGGAACCCAGAGTGCTCCAGGAAATGAGGTCGCTGATACGCAGAGTGCTCCAGGCAGTGACGTCCGCTGGTACTCAGAGTGCTCCAGAAGTGACTGTCCGCTGGTACCAGAGTGCTCCAAATGACGTCGCTGGTCCAGAGTGCTCAGAGACGTGACGTCGCAGTGCTCCAGGAAGTGATGTCGTCGGTCCAGAGTGCTCCAGGAAATGATGTCGCCGGTACCAGAGTGCTCCAGGAGTGATGTTGCTGGTACACAGAGTGCTCCAGGAAATGACGTCACCGGTACCAGAGTGCTCCAGGAAGTGATGTTGCTGGTACACAGAGTGCCCCAGAAGTGACGTCTCGAGTACCCAGAGTGCCTCAGGAAGTGAACTCTCTAGTACCCAGAGTGCCCAAGGAAGTGACATCGCTGAGTACCAAAAGATGCCCCAGGAAGTGATGTCGCTAGTACCCAGAGTGCCCCAGGAAGTGATGTCGCTGGTACCTAGAGTGCCCCAGGAAGTGATGTCGCTGGTACCCAGAGTGCCCCAGGAAGTGATGTCGCTGGTACCCAGAGTGCCCCAGGAAGTATGTCGCTGGTACCCAGAGTGCCCCAGGAAGTGATGTCGCTGGTACCCAGAGTGCCCCAGGAAGTGACGTTGCTGGAACCCAGAGTGCCCCAGGAAATGACGGCACTCCCCCCAAACTACTTTAGAATAATGCATGGAAGTTGCAATGAAATGATATTTTGGATGTAGTGAATTGGGGATATGACCTTATATAAGAAAACATTTACAAAAACAGTCAATCTAGCACAAGGCACATGGAATGAAGGAAGATATTTAAGTTAAGTGATGACCCAATGATCATGCATTCTCCATTCTCAATAATCTTGTTCCTTTGTCCTATATGTGTGTACACGTCCTATTCTCTGCTCCTCCATTGTCGATATTATAACCTTTCATCCTTTGCTGTTTCTTGTTCCACAAGCCACAGTGAACGGATAAAAGAAATTCCTAGCCATGAATCATTCTTCGAACCTGAGAAGTACCGAAGTTTATTCACGTTTATCACACTCCAGGCACAAGATTACAACAAGGGCAAAGGGGATGACAATGTTTAAGTTCAATCTGAAGGATCAAACCGAGTTCGTCAATTCCCATTTCCATTGTAAGTATGTTGTTCCCAAAATAAACAAAACGTTATGTCGGCCTGAGCACACAGGAATATCACTACAAAATTCAGCGCAGGAGACTGAGGAGCAACGAAAGCTGCAGCGAAGGGAAGGAAGGATTGCAATAATTTTGAAGCTCAGCAACTATAAGTCACATCTTTCACAAAAGTGGGACGAAGGCCTCCCCTGTGGGCAGAACTCAACACCTGCCTGACACTCTTTGATGAGATTTAAATTGCTTACAGATCATAAAATAATAAGCAAATCTGATACTAACTGCCAGATTGACTTGAGTCAATGAAAGAAGTTTATCTATGAAGTATTTATTTGTTGTTTTTTTTTGTCTTTTAACATATTCACGTCTCACACCTCGAATTTAGAACTGCCTTTTTGTCGCTACCATGGTGGCATCTCGGCAATGTTAGGGCACATTCAGCGCAGAGGGAATGGTAGATTTGGTCCCAAAAAAATGGCGTCACCTGCGGCCAGGTTGTCAGCCAACTGTACAGCCCTGTCAAACTTTAGCAGTGAGCAGTGAGACTGGAGGTCCCAGGTGGGAAGAGGGATTTCCATGGAGGGGAAGGAAGTGGAAGTGAGAAGTCGGAATGGGAGCAACTTAAAAAGATAAGTAGGGGAAAGAAAGTGAAGGGAAAACACACACACACACACACACACACACACACACACACACACACACACACACACACACACACCTTTGGCTCACATTATAATAGTAGGATGATTTTTTTAGCTCACCATCACTTCCCTCACCTTAAGAGTGTACTCCTGCCCTGCTGAAAGGAGACAATGAAATAATCATACTTTGTATGCAATTGTGTATCTTGGAAAATGTAAATGTTGAGAGGTGGAGTCAGCGAGGGGGGGGGGGTTATTTAAAAAAAAATAAAAAAGCTGAAGCAATCTTCTTTAATCGGTAGTAAATCAATGCGAGCACATTTTTAAAAAATTCTATTTCAAACCCTCAGCGCATTTTGCAAGGAAATTACATCAACCCTTGCTGATTTGTCATAGCCGATGGTATCAAAAGCTGTATGCAACAAGGAAATGATTTGCCAAACCCAATATCGGCCTCAACACCTTTTGCTTTTGCTGTGATGAGAATTATAATTGTCGTTGAGATGGTGTATCATGTGAATGACGCATGCCGTGCAAAGTGACAGCAAGAAGTCCCGAATGGTAATGCAAACCACAAGCTCTTTCCCAACGAATTATGTGGTTCATCTTGTTGTTATGTGCTTTGCTATAAGATACCGAAACACATTTATAACCACAGGATCCATTGGGTGTACAACAGCAAAGTCAGAAGGTCGACTGCCTGTGTGAAGGACTGTCGGCAGGGACAAGAATGTACAGACAACTGATGGTAATCGACAATGAGGGACCTCCGCAGAGCAATAAACTAAACACCCTAACCCCCAAAAGGGAGGCACTGTGTACCAATCATCACGTGTATGAGCAAAGAGTCCGAGCATGCTGTTTGGGAACTCCATCAGGCTTAATGTTCTCATCAGCAACACAACATTGATGAAAATGCACAAACACCTAATGTACAAGGTCATTATGAATGGCGGAGGAATGCAACAAGGCTGAGCATTTAACAATGCAGAGCCTCGTTTGGGATATCTACATTGCAGCAGATATGATAATGAACGATCT
>CM068964.1:88180962-88197616 GCA_035128595.1 Eptatretus atami
CCTTGGTTGCCTAGCAACGGGCCTTTGAAATTTTCAAAAAAAATCTAAAAAAATAAAAATATCGCAATTCAAAAATCAAACTATGATCGTTTGTGGGCAACACATTCAGCCTCCTGGACAAAAAAAATTCAGCCCGCTCCCATGAAAACTGTCGGAGAAGATAGACTTTGAATGAACCCTGGTCGAGTGTTTCATTAGGTATTCCATGTTCGAATTGTTTTAGTTTGAAAATAGTTTAAAAAAGTTTGCAAAGCATACCACCAAATTGAGATTATTTCGTTGGCGAAGCATGTTGAGTAGAGCTGAATTCCTTAACACTTCCAAAGGCCACACCGGTTTTGACACTTAGAAACAAAAAAAAAAGTTGTGCACTTTTTTTGATAAATTATTTTCAGAACAATTTTTCTTCATAAAAAATAATTAATAAAAATTGTCTCCATGTACACAACCTTTATCTCGTTAGCACCTCTTCATAAACAACATTGCTGAGGAAACGGCACTTCTTCTTTTGTTTCCTCGTCCAGGGCAAGAGAATGCGGAGGCTGCTGGATCTGCCAACGTTTTGATAAATAATTATTAGTTTTAATGCCAATTATTCAATTAATGCCAATGTATTTTGCCTTTAGAAGAGAAGAAAGAGAAAAAAAACCCGTAATGGCGAACGCGGCTGAGGTTCCCTTCCCCCATCGGCCACGCCTACGCAGCAACGTGTCCTGTCATTGGTTGGTAAATAAATGGCCGCAGCAACGTGTCCTGTCATTGTTGTTGGTAAATAAATTGGCCATAACTTGGGAAGCACTTGTCCGATTAATATCAAACCTTGAAAATGCACATCCTCAGGTCCCAGCAATATACCTGGCAAGTTTCAATTAGATCGGACCAGTGGTTGTTGAGAAACAGCGGTCACAGCACAGAACACACGACACCACAGACACAGACACACAGACACAGACTGCTGGAATTATGGATAGATGTGCAGTTAACTACTTTCTCTGCAGTGTGACGCCATTTTCTGGGGGGGGGGGGGGGGGGGGGGGGGGAAGTACCAAAACAGCAACAAAAAACATCTAAAGGTACCAAAAAAAACACCTGTTGTTTAAATTTTTGTCTCCCACTTGCTTATTTTCGATCGTAAAGTTATCGCGTGTTTAAAATTTACTTCCTGGTTCGGAGCACACCAGCTCACTCTGATGTTTACCGAAATTTATGCACCGTCTAATATGAAAACGATCATAACTTGGGCATTGTGTTTTATCTATAATGCGCATAAGAAATCGAGAAATTATTAGATACAACGAAGTCATCACTATCCGGAAGTCCATATGTTGTAACCCGGAATGGGGATGCCGCTGAGGATCTCTTCCCCATCAGCCACGCCCACGCAGCAACGTGTCCTGTCATTGGTTGGTAAATAAATGGCCATAACTTGGGAAGCACTTGTCCGATTAATATCAAACCTTGAAAAGGCACATACTCAGGTCCCCAGCAATATGCCTGGAAAGTTTTCAATTAGATCGGACCAGTGGTTGTCGAGAAACAGCAGTCACACACACACACAAACACACACACACACACACAACCACACACACACACACACAACACACATTGCTGGAATTATAGATAGATAAGAGCACTGACAATCTCCATCGATTGGCATCCATGGGGAGAGGAAAAATCCTCTTAGGAAATGCCCTGCTGAGTGCGGTGAGAACGGCAGTGCCATTGTTGCCCTCGCCGAAGGATTCAGAGAGGGTATTGCATTTGGGTCCTTTTGTTTGTCTTTGTCTGTTTGTCCGCACGGAACTTTCGTATTTTTCTCTTTGAACCGCTTGTTGGATTTGAGAGGAAATTTTCAACACTTGGTGTGAATGCTCATGTAGAATGTTTTAATGATAATTATGACGTCATATGTCAGTGGTGTGGCAGCCATAGATGGAAAACGTAAAAACTTTGGACTACATCACTGAAACGCACGAAGGAAAAAATTGAAACTTGGTACAAAGCAAGTACTCCTCATGGGGAATGAGTGTGATTTTTTTCTTATGACGTCATAGGTTCCCTCGTTATGACATCATAATTGCATAATGTAGAATGCTACATGTGATCAGTATGAAGAATTTTCAGGGTCATTTAGGGATAAAAATGGTCCACAGAAAAAAAATTCATGACGTCATCGGTCACGTGATTTGGCAGCCATATATATAATATATTTTTTTTAAGCCTTCAAAAATCTTCTTCTCTGAAGTGGCTGAACAGATCGAGGCGAAACTTTATAAGTATGACCGCCTGTTCATGAGGAAACAAAAGGTTCACACCAAAATGATGTCATTGGTTCACATGGTTTGGCAAGCCATATGGCATTTACCCTAAAACCTATAAAAATCTTCTCCAGAACGGCTGCACCAAAATCAAGGAGAAACACACAAGTGTTCCCCAAGCCATGTGTGTACAAGTGGCACATGGCAAGTTACTCCTTATGGAGGAATAGTGTGGCATTTTGTGGACATCATAGGTGCCTTCACTATGACGTCATAATTGTATATGTAGACAACTACATACCGATCAGTGTAAAATTTTTGATGATCATCTTGGGATAAAATGGTCCCCCAAATATTTTTTGATGATGCCACCGGTCATGTGATTTGGCAGCCATTTTTTTTTTTTAAACCTTCAATAAATCTTCTCTGAAATGGCTGAAAAGATCGAGGCGAAACTTTAACACATATGACCGCCTATCCATGAGTAACAAAAGGGTCACACATGTGACATCATTGGTCACACATGGTTTGGCAGCCATATTGAACTCACCCTAAAACTACTTCACCTTGGATCACCCTAAAAAAGAAGTCCTGGTGAGGGTGTGCAATCTCTGATTGCTCTTTTGCTTGTTGATTGTTGTGACGTCGCTGGAACCCAGAGTGCTCCAGGAAATGAGGTCGCTGATACGCCAGAGTGCTCCAGGCAGTGACGCGCTGGTACTCAGAGTGCTCCAGGAATGAGTCGCTGTACGCAGAGTTGCTCCAGGAGTGACGTCTGCTGGTGGTCCCAGAGTGCTTACAGGAGAATGACGTCGCTGGTACAGTCCAGAGTGCTCGCGGTAAGTCCGGAAGTGCTGCCTAGGAAGTGATTCGCTGTCCAGAGTGCTCCAGGAAGAAATGATGTCGCCGGTACCAGAGTGCTCCAGGAAGTGATGTTGCTGGTACACAGAGTGCTCCAGGAGAATGACGTCACGGTACCAGAGTGCTCCAGGAAGTGATGTTGCTGGTACACAGAGTGCCCCAGGAAGTGACGTCTCGAGTACCCAGAGTGCCTCAGGAAGTGACATCTCTAGTACCCAGCAGTCCCAAGGAATGAGACATCGCTAGTACCCAAGATGCCCCAGGAAGTGATGTCTTCGGTACCCAGAGTGCCCCAGGAAGTGCTCTCTAGTACCCAAGTGCCCCAGAAGTGATGTCCTGTCCCAGAGTGCCCCAGGAGTGATAGTCGCCGGTACCAGAGTGCCCAGAAGTGATGTCGCTGGTACCCAGAGTGCCCCAGGAAGTGATGTCGGCAATGACGGTACGCTTGCTGGACCAGAGTGCCCCAGGAAGTGAGCGCTGGCTACCCGGCCCCAAACTACTTTGAGATATGCCCCAGGAAATGACGGCACTCCCCCAAACTACTTTAGAATAATGCATGGAAGTTGCAAGAAATGATATTTTGGATGTAGTGAATTGGGGATATGACCTTATATAAGAAAAACATTTACAAAAACAGTCAATCTAAGCACAAGGCACATGGAATGAAGGAAGTTATTAAGTTAAGTGATGACCCAATGATCATGCATTCTCCATTCTCAAATAATCTGTCTTCCTTTGTCCTATATGTGTGTACACGTCCTATTCTCTGCTCCTCCATTGTCGATATTATAACCTTTCATCCTTTGCTGTTTCTTGTTCCACAAGCCACAGTGAACGGATAAAAGAAATTCCTAGCCATGAATCATTCTTTCGAACCTGAGAAGTAACCAAAGTTTATTCACGTTTATCACACTCCAGGCACAAGATTACAACAAGGGCAAGGGGATGACAATGTTTTAAGTTCAACTGAAGGATCAAACCGAGTTTCGTCAATTCCCATTTCCATGTAAGTATGTGTTCCCAAAATAAACAAAACGTTATGTCGGCCTGAGCACACAGCGAAATATCACTACAAAATTCAGCGCAGGAGACTGAGGAGCAACAAAGCTGCAGCGAAGGGAAGGAAGGATTGCAATAATTTTGAAGCTCAGCAACTATATAGTCACAATCTTTCACAAAAGTGGGACGAAGGCTCCCCTGTGGCAGAACTCAACACCTGCCTGACACTCTTTGATGAGATTTAAATTGCTTACAGATCATAAAATAATAAGCAAATCTGATACTAACTGCCAGATTGACTTGAGTCAATGAAAAGAAGTTTATCTATGAAGTATTTATTTGTTGTTTTTTTTTGTCTTTTAACATATTCACGTCTCACACCTCGAATTTAGAAACTGCCTTTTTTGTCGCTACCATCGGTGGCATCTCGGCAATGTTAGGGCACATTCAGCGCAGAGGGAATGGTAGATTGGTCCCAAAAAAAATGGCTCGTACCTGCGGCCAGGTTGTCAGCCAACTGTACAGCCCTGTCAAACTTTAGCAGTGAGCAGTGAGACTGGAGGTCCCAGGTGGGAAGAGGGATTTCCATGGAGGGGAAGAAGTGGAAGTGAGAAGTCGGAATGGGTAGCAACTTAAAAAGATAAGTAGGGAAGAAAGTGAAGGGAAAACACACACACACACACACACCACACACACACACACACACACACACACACACACACACACCTTTGCTCACATTATAATAGTAGGATGATTTTTTTAGCTCACCATCACTCCCTCACCTTAAAGGTGTACTCCTGCCCTGCTGAAAGGAGACAATGAAATAATATACTTTGTATGCAATTGTGTATCTTGGAAAATGTAAATGTGAGAGGTGTGAGGAGGGGGGGTTATTTAAAAAAAAATAAAAAGCTGAAGCAATCTTCTTTAATCGGTAGTAAATCAATGCGAGCACATTTTTTAAAAATTCTATTTCAAACCCTCAGCGCATTTTGCAAGGAAATTACATCAACCCTTGCTGATTTGTCATAGCCGATGGTATCAAAAGCTGTATGCAACAAGGAAATGATTTGCCAAACCCAATATCGGCCTCAACACCTTTTGCTTTGCTGTGATGAGAATTATAATTGTCGTTGAGATGGTGTATCATGTGAATGACGCATGCCGTGCAAAGTGACAGCAAGAAGTCCCGAATGGTAATGCAAACCACAAGCTCTTTCCCAACGAATTATGTGGTTCATCTTGTTGTTATGTGCTTTGCTATAAGATACCGAAACACATTTATAACCACAGGATCCATTGGGGTTACAACAGCAAAGTCAGAAGGTCGACTGCCTGTGTGAAGGACTGTCGGCAGGACAAGAATGTACAGACAACTGATGGTAATCGACAATGAGGGACCTCCCGCAGAGCAATAAACTAAACACCCTAACCCCCAAAAGGGAGGCACTGTGTACCAATCATCACGTTATGAGCAAAGAGTCCGAGCATGCTGTTTGGGAACTCCATCAGGCTTAATGTTCTCATCAGCAACACAACATTGATGAAAATGCACAAACACCTAATGTACAAGGTCATTATGAATGGCGGAGGAATGCAACAAGGCTGAGCATTTAACAATGCAGAGCCTCGTTTGGGATATCTACATTGCAGCAGATATGATAATGAACGATCTATATTAAAGTAGATTTATGTGCGGACTCTCACACTCACTGAGCACACGCCGATTACACGAGCCCCTCATGGTCCTTGGGGGTATGGGTGAGGCTAATCATGGCAACATCAAAAAAAGGAACAAACTTTACTGGCGAGTGAAGAAGCAGAGACAGACGGAGACCGAGGAAATTGGAATGGAAGTCGAAAAGCAGAAGAAGAAACAAAAATAAATTGGAAAGAAAGAAGAGAAGCCAGCAAAGAAGCATTTTGTGGCCATCATGTATATTATGAGCATTTGTAAGCGAATCAAGGACTCAGAAAAGAAAAGATTGCATAATGTTGATGAGATGATGTTGTGGAAGTTAAGTAACAAAAACGAGATTCAGCAAATGAATGAATGTGAGAAAACGACTACAAAAAAAACCTCAACATTTGTGATGATACAACATTGCATCAAACAATGAGACACAGAAAGAAAGAAAGAAAGAAAGAAAGGCATGATTCTCCCCTACACGTGATGGAATAATTCGTCTACACCCTAAGCACTTGTAAAGTCAAAGACGACATCAAGGAATGTTTTTCAATGGAATTGAAACTCGAGTCACCATCAATGTATACTGATCATGTATTTGATGGAGTGGTGCTGAAGCATTCTCTTGGCAAAGGTTAACTTGGGTGGTTTGGTGTTGCCTTCCCAGCAGTCAGTCGGGCAGGAATTTGTAATTTGTTCCAGGGAGCCTCGCATAACTGGCCTATTTTTCAAGAAATACACTGCGGGATCTTTAACGTCCACCAGTGCCCCCTCGCTTGCTGGCATACGGATCCTCCAACTTAAAGTCCTTCTGAAGGATGGTGCACATCATGGGTGACATTTCTGGCATTGTCGAGATTGGAACCAAGGCTGGACAGGTCAAATTTGAGTGCGCGTACCTCCAGGCTACCTTGTCAGCCACACTTTCTTATTGCAATGTATATTGAGAAACTTTATGGATCTTAACTAACAATACAGACTTCCGCCGCACTCTGACTAAAAAAGCGACACATGAATGTTGAGATGGAATCTCTTTTAATTGTGCCTTTTGTTGATGTTGTAAGCCTGGTGTTGGTTTAACGGTTAAGGTGGCTGGCTTAAGATTTTAGGGTCTTGAGTTCGAGCCCCTGTCGACCGTTGAATTAACACCAGGTGTGGTTGACTCAGCCTGTCTGTCATCCTTGTGCGGTCAGTGAAATGAGTACCAGTGACTGGTCATTGAGGGCACTGTATCAGCAGCACAGCTGTGCCCCAGAAAACGATGCAGCCACAGGCTGCACACGATAGCAAATTGACGTTTGCTCGAATTGTACTTTAAATCACCTTCTCTTGCGAAACATTCGTATATCACATGCTGGTGTCCTGGATGCACTACAAATGATTTCCACCATGCCATGAGGCTTCCTTTGTCCTTGGTTCCTCTGCCATATTGGAGCAGTGCTTTGGCAACGTCCTTGTCAAAATCATATTGAGCTGATGTGACAGTAATTGTATGTCCTGACATGTTGCCAAGCTGACTAGTGATGCACCTGAAGTGCTATTGTTTTATGCTGCTTCGTGTTCCACACAGGCAAATCCACTGGCATGGTGGACAATTACGGGTTCAGGGTTTAAATGTTCCTGCACCTTAATTTGATCCATTCAGCATTTCTGTTGTCTCTGTTGAGGTTGTGGCATTAAACTTCTCAATTTCATCACCCAACAACGTTTGATGTAGAAAGAACTCACTTCATTCTTGTTAAGCCCCCACTATAGTATAGGGGGAGGGCTACAGCTGTTGTAGGGTTTGTTTATATAATTGCACCCCAATTTTTAATGCTACCACAGAGTTTCTTAACCCCTGGGAGTACTATTAAACCACCATTGAGAAATTATTATTATTTTCTTCCTGCACTCTCATACTCCAAATTTCCAAACTATCGATTTCCAAGCTGTATCTCGGAGCTGGATAGGACTTTCGGAATGAAATTTTGCACAAATAATAACAATAGAAAATATGTGGAGTTGACAAAGTTTTTTGACCTTGACCTAATTTTAAGGTCATGACATAATTAAAGACATTTTAACATGTTTCACCAAAACTCAACGAAGGCTTCGTTCATTCAGAACGAAACTGCCCTCTCTAGATAGCCTAGAGCAAGCTGCATTTGAACTTATTTTACATCATACCCTCTGGGTTAAAGGTCAAGGACGTACACCTCGAGGAATACCAAACCGCCATTTAGGTTGTTCTCCTTTTTATGCCAAATTCCAAACTGTATTTCGGATAACTGGGACTTTCAGAATGAAAATTTGCATCAACAAGGAGAAAAGACATAACATGTCATATTTATTATTTTTTCGGTATGGAATTTAAGGGTTAGTCCATATTTACAGGACTTATCTGTATATGCAACTGACTTGAGTGGTCAAGTGATATGGAAGATTGCATATGATTTGGCAAGATTGCGGAAGTAACAAAAATTGCCGCCAGTCAGCCATCTTGGATCTGATCTTTAAATAAAATGACGTGTAGATATAGCCATCATTCGTCATCTGTGTGCCAAGTTTGAACAAGATCGATAAATGCATGTCTGGGAAATGGTTGAGAACATGCTCAATATCGGGGGTATTTTTTTACAACTAAAATGGCACCAGTCAGCCATCTTTTGATCTGATCTTGAAATAAAATGACGTGTAGATGCAAGCCATCATTCGTCATCTGTGTGCCAAGTTGAACAAGATCGATAAATGAATGTCCAAGAAATGGTTAAGGACATGTTCAATATTCTGTTTTTACAACTAAAATGGCCGTCAGTCAGCCATCTTTGACCTGATCTTGAAATAAAATGACGTGCAGATGTAAGCCATCATTCGTCATCCGAGTGGCAAGTTTGAACAAGATTGATAAATGCATGTCTGAGAAATGGTTAAGGACATGTTCAATATCTGTTTTTTACAACTAAAATGGCCCGCAGTCAGCCATCTTTGATCGAATCATGAAACAAAATGACATGCTTTAATACAATCATGTACTGTCTTTTGCAAAGTTTGAATAAAATAGTCCATACATATCCGAGATATGCTTGCGGACTGACCGAGGGACGAGACCCAATCCATAAGCCCCGCTTCAGGCAAAGCCCAACGGGGACTAATAATGGGAATAAAAATTTGTGGCATTGACGTAATTTTTTGATCTTGATCTAATTTTTAAGGTCATGAGTCAGTTATAGACATTATTAACATGTTTCACCATAACTCGACTAAGGTTTGGCCGATCGGGAAATAAATTGCCCTTTCTAGATAGCCTAGAGCAAGGCACATTTACGCTTAATTTGCATTAACCCCTCCGGGTTAAAGGTCAAGGTCAAATGGCGGTGTGAAAAAATAACGTGTTTTTCGTCGTCGCTCAATTCTTTTCCAATAGGAATCTCAAAGACCGCTTGGCCTTCCAAGATGTTCTTGCAAAACAATAGTCTACCTGCGCTGATGTGCACCTGATATTATTTGTGTGCTTGACCTACATTTTCCGGATTGTGACCTAATTAACAAAAAAACACCTTTTTCTCCATAGCTTTAATAACTTTCTCTTATTTTCATGATGTTGAGTTTTATGGATAGATTGTACAGTAGAAGGGGACACGTTTTCTTATTTACCCTGTATCCCTAAATGTTGAAGGTCAAGATCATATGGTGGTTCGAAAAAAAATATACCATCATTGGATCACGGGCGATTGCCAACTAAAATGGCCGCCAGTCTTGGTGATTGCTTTGTGATCGCAGATATCTCGTTTTTATTTCACATTGTTGTCTCAGAAGAGTCCTGGCAGGATGTTGCAGAGGCGAAGGAAGTAGGAGTAGTAGAAGTATAAGTCATGGGCTTGTCTACAAAATGTATTATTCCCATGCTTTTTGAAAAAACCGGGGATTTTGTAATCAGCTCCGTCTGTCTGTCACGCTATCTCTGCGAAACGGTTGTGCAGAAATTCCCCAAAGTTGGTACTTATGATCACCACATGGCAAGAAGGTGCAAGAGTAGTACCATTTTTGGCCACGTCCCCTGAAGCAAGGTCAAAATGTCAACTACCGAAAATGCAATTACAGGCACATTTTAAAAGGAAACTGTATATGCAATCAACATTGGGGATGCTGAAATATGCAATGATTTCTTGGATTGACCCCTGGGGTCGTGCCATGCAGCTGCAAAACTTGGGTCACAGGGGTGAAAATGGGGGAAATTTTTTTTAACTCAACATTTGATGTTGGGTCATCCCTGGTGAACTTTTTGCCAACTTTTAACTTTGCTTTAGGTGGGAAGCATGGTGATTCGCGATGACGTGCCATCAACTTCGCTGTACTTTCCATTGCCAGCTCGGTCATACTCTTCTTTGCAGTCTCTTCAGCATGGTTATCATTAGCACCTGCTGAAGCACCTCACCTTTGCTTGTGATGTTTTTCAAACATTTCATACTCATAATCATCTTCATCTTATAGCATTACAATGTTTCATTGCATCATACAAGTTGTCTTTCTTCTTAATGCCTATGTCCTGTTGGAACTCAACTGCATCAGCCTGTGAACTGTTTGGTCTTGGGTGTGACCCCAGATGCAATTTAACTCCAATAAGATTGCTATCCAGTGCAGCATGGGGGCACCATATTGCAAAGCGTGGTATCCTTCAGCAAGAATGTTAAACAAGCGCCCGATGCACCATTGTGTTGTGGAGTTCCAACAGTATTTACTCTGCCACAAGCGTAGGCCCTCAATGTGCCAGTATCCTGATTAATTCCTAACCTCACTTTACGGGTACAGAGGCACGACAATGACACCTTTGCCTCACTAAGACCCTCTTGGACTATAATGCCTCATTTGCATTTCATGCTATTCATTTTTTGAGTGGTGTTGCCGTTCTATAGACAGAGCCAAGAGCCCCACAGTGTGTTTCCAGCTCATCAGTGTTTGAACAAACGTAAGGCAAGGGATATGACAAAAATCATAAGTGGTGTGTGGGATGTGTTCTCTGTTTAGCCTTTTAGGCTCTGTATGAACTATACTGCTGCAGAAATGTCATTTATTATACAATACATAAGGAGCTGATATGCTAATATTTCAGCAGCTTGGAAGCAAAACTATTAATTCAATTGTGAGTCATGCCTTTCAAACAAATCAAATCCTGTTTGTCCGGCCAGCACCTTTGAAGCATCTGCCATGTTGTCAAACTTGATGTACAAAGCCAAGCAAGTTGATGATATTCATGCAAAGCCACTGACTAATCCAAGCTGAGATCAGAAAGCAAATTGTTCTGCTGGAATATGGAACCAGATATATCAGTACCTCAGGTCATCCCCCACCCATACTCATGATCTTTTATAGCCCAAGTGACCCCATTCCCAAGCACTCTCTTTTGTAGGTGATTGTGATTTTTCCTCCTCTCCTCACTTCTTTTCATTTGTTAGTTGTCGGTGGGTTTGTTCCTTTTCTGTTTCAACCCTGCTTTCACTTTCCCTTTCGGCTTCTGTGCTTCATTCAGCTTGTTCACCCCCATGTGTCCTTCTTCCCTCCCCTTGATCTCACTCTCACTTCTACTCTGCTGTTGGTGTTTCCCCCTTTCGATTTTGTTTCCTTCCATTCTGCTCTAGCGACTAGCTCTTCCATGAGCCTCGGACATGGATACAAAAAAACTACAACAGGTGAAGGTGTGGTGTAAACATGTTTACTTCACTGATGTGAGGCACATGTCCCTAAACCATTCCTTTTGTTGCTGCGAAGAGAGAGCCACATTGCCAACCTCTGATATTCCAACGTGTTCATACTTCATCAAAAGCAATTAGATAGGTGGGTTATCGCTGGTGCTCTGTGGCCAAATTGAAGCCACATTACACAAGGGGGTACTGCATTAGTGCACGGCCACCCTCCACCGAATGACGCAAAACAGCAGTCAGGTTGGAACACAAACAAAGGAAGAATGAATTGGAATCTTGTCTAATTTTTTCTTTGGCCAGTATGTGAAGCTGCGATACTTCCTCCTTTGTATACAGTTTACACATCCTAAAGATAAGTGGACTCGCGGCCAGCTATAAACCGTCATCGTGGTGTTTAACAGGCAGGGTGATTCATGAATATGTGTGCTGTTTCCTTGGCTGGATGTTAAACTGTACCACCATTAGTTGGTGTAGGTTAAATATCCTAAGGTGCACTTTGTATAGAGTAGGCGAGCTATCGCCGTCACCCTGAACAAATTCCAAACTCCTGCCCTAACTTTCTGTGTTGGAGTGGTGACCCGACCAGGATTGTGGCTTAGTAACTCCTTCGCCAGCACCAACATTCTGCATCGAGCGTGGTACCTGATGATGATGAAAGGTAAGTTTGGCCCTGCAGTATTTCAAGTTGTTCCATGAGCTTTGACGACTGAAACCCCCAAAAACCTCCAGTGAAGGACACCGAAGAATACACTTTCTCTAAGGGATGTCTTCCCAGATGCTCAGTTTACCAACACTTAGAGATGAATACTTTCCACTGACTGTTGTGCTCAGGAATAAGTGCACAACATCATGATAAGAGATCCACTTAATGAGTCCTGAGGACTCAACATGTGCATCTTTGAAGGAAGAATGTTTTACGTAGTGAGTAAACGTGGACAGAAAGATAAGGACTTCTTGATTTATCGTCAGACATTGCATTCTTCCATTGGTCGTGTCTGCCTTTTTCTTCTGAATCAGCAGTGAATGTGCGATCCAGCATTCAACAGCCATTGTTAATTAATGGCATTCTTGGTAATGTTTCTCGAGAGCGGAAAAGAAAAGTTGATGACATTTGGTGAATGAGACAAATTTCTTAGCAAACGGCACGTTCATTTTGCTTCACCGTTTGAACGCACATTCCTACTCGGTCATTGTTTCCTGCCGACATGGCCTGCTGTAGACTAGTTGTTATTTGACGTTTACTCGCTATGACAGTGTTTACTTTACCGTTCAAAGGTTGTGTTGAGGCAATTGATGGGGGATGCGGAAATTATCCGTTCTTGAAACTTCAATAGTTCTGGTGCTGGAAAGGATCGAGTTTCAGCATTTGGTGTCAGGAAGGGGATTTGGGTGGGCACACAGCAGCACGACTCTGTGCTTCTATGGTTCTAACAGCTACCTGAGACGACAATCCGTTAAGATCCTTCAAACCAGGAGAGCAAATAAGTCGGTGTAAGATGCTAATCGCAACTCGGAATCCTCATTTAATGTTTCTTGAGCCTCTAGGAAGCGAGGGGACATCAAAGCAATACCATCAAAGACGGGTGGATGATTCCTGGCAGATGGCGATATGCCCACAGGGTGGAAATATCCAACTGAAACGTTGTACTCCCAAATCCAAATCCAGTCATTTTGGACGGATCATATCTGCATGGGCCGTAAAGAACGACCCAGCTCTCAGTGACCGGAAAACGATAGGCCCAACAATGTAATTACAATGAGTTACTGTGTTTTCTTTTCATACCAAGCAGGTGATTATTATCTTCGGTGAGTGATAATAATTGTGTAAATAATTACGGGAATTATTTTACGACCGTATTTTTCATACAACTCTCATTCATAAATCGGCATCACGGGTCCGGACTTTAGATCCAGGGTCACATTTAGGATCGGGTCAGTGCGCACTGGGCATTTGCCGCATGCTAAGGTCAACACAGTTGTTTACAGCCAATCTCTCTCTAGTGTGCATTACAGGTGACCCACAACCAAATTAACCAAAAGCTTCTCTTGTACCCCGCAGCTTCTTTACCTTATCTCACATAAATGTCTGGTTAAGTTTGTGGCTCATTCTCAAATGTTCTCAGAATGGGTTGGTGGGATGGCCTCGAGGTACGCACACACCTCTAAGATGTCTAGCCAATGTTTGAATCTCGACTGAACTATAAACTGTCATCCCGGTACTTCACAAACAGGCGATGTCCCTCGGATGGACGTTAAATCCAGGATCCTATCTGCTATAATTTACTGGACATTTAAATTCCCACGGTGTCCTTCATGAAGAATAAGCGAGCTATCGTTGGCACGAGCAAAATTCCAAATTCCTGCTCCAACCTACAGAGGGTGCTGTATAAGCGGTATAACTGTGCTCCCAGCAAATTATGTGACCTACAACCAAGTGCTGCCTACAAAAGAAGAAGAAGAAGAAGAGAAGAAAATTACGATGATCAATCCTCATTCATCCAAGTTATCGAAATAAATAATTAGATAGCTCTGAAATTTTTATATGAAAATTTTTATATGAAATGCATCAATTATGGTATGCGACAACATGTTAAATGAAAAAAAAGAGTGGAATGTAGCTTTAACCTGATTAATTTAAAAACATTTGTGGTTCTGGCTGTGAAGCACCTGAGTTCAACACCATTACCCACGGATAAGAAAATAAAGGGGTCACAATTTCTTTTTTTCATGTCCAGATAACAAATCCATTTATTTTTTTACTTATAAAACGATCAGAATCTTTATGCATGACCTATTGTTGATGATGGTTGTTTTCCGATAAAACAAGCGAATTCTTTAACCAAAGCAGCAGAGAGTTAAAATAAGTGTCCAGAAAAAAATAAGGGTCTTTTACCATATCCCCGCCCCTCGCCCCGCCCCCAGCTCCGCCCCCAGCTCTCGCAACCCCCCGCCCCCTCCGGTATTAACCAACAGCTGATTCTAAAAACATCGTCACACTACGCTAGGCTTTGTGAGAAAATCGTGTTCTGGCACATACAATTATCAGCACAGATGTAGCCGCCGCATAGTTAGTTCTGCGGCAGTTTGCGAGCTATACCCAGGACTGGGGACTTTGAAATTAGCACTGTGCTTTTGATCGGAGCCCAGTAATTGCCCATCTCCTGGGGTGTAACTGCGATTAAAGGAGAAGTTGCGAGCGTTAGACAGCACAAATTAACATCACATTGTAACGCCACCTTAACCAACGTGATTACAGTCAGGGGCGAGGGAGTGTCCTTGCTATGAATATGTGCTGCTTTATTGCTGTTCCATTGTGCTGGTACGCCTGGTGTTGGCTGAATGGTTAGGTGGTGGGCTTGGGATCCTAGATCCTGGCTGGCGCTCGTGAACCAATATTGGTTCACGAGTCAGTAAGTGACCACTTATTCGTTATGGGTGTGTGTCTGTCTGTCTGTTGGGTAGTCGATCTATCGGGTATCGATCTATCTACTCTTATTGTCAGGTTTTCCGTCGTTATGTCTGTTGGGTAGTCGATCGAGTCGAAAAAAACAATTTTGAGATGTTTTTTTTTTCTACCCTTATTATCAGTATTTCCGTCGATATGTTTGTCTGTCTCTCTGTTCGGTCCAGTGCTCCGTTAATACAATGGCGATTTCGATGAAACTTGGTTGGTAGGTTCATACCATGACCTAGTTGTGTGCAAATGAGAACCGTTGATATGGACCCATCCGTTGCCTAGCAACCGGACTTTGAAATTTTTGAAAATCCTAAAAAAATTATTTTTTCGAAAATCAAAAATCGGGCCACGACGACTGTGGGCAGTACATTCAGCCATATTGTCAAAAATTTCCAGTCGAATCCTATGAAAACTGTCGGAGAAGATAGACTTTGAATGAACCCTGGTCGAAAACAATAAAAAAAGCGAAGTTCGTTTATATCTCAGAGACTATGAGTCAGATATACATGAAACTGGTATGGTAGTTCATGGTATGTCCTAGTTATGTGTGAGAAAGAACCGTTGCTATGGACCCCCTCGTTGCCTAGCAACGGCCGAAAAACCTCTAAATGTGGGGGTATTTTAACGAAAAAACAATCTGCAGCATTAACCCTTGAAGCTAGAATCATGAATTTTATTGTGCTTAATCCTCAGGTCATCCCCATCGAACGGGCCCATCGAGTCAGGTTCTATTGGGTAGTCGACTACCCATGTCCGCTACCGGCTTGTCGTCTGTCTGTCTGTCTGTTTATCTGTCCAGGCCAGTACTCCGTTAATCGTAGGCCGATTTTGATGAAACTCTGGTGTACGTTCATACCATGACCTAGTTGTGCGCGTTTGAGAACCGTTGCTATGGACCCCTTGGTTGCCTAGCAACGGGCCTTTGAAATTTTCAAAAAAAATCTAAAAAAATAAAAATATCGCAATTCAAAAATCAAACTATGATCGTTTGTGGGCAACACATTCAGCCTCCTGGACAAAAAAAATTCAGCCCGCTCCCATGAAAACTGTCGGAGAAGATAGACTTTGAATGAACCCTGGTCGAAAACAATAAAAAAAACGAAGTTCGTTATATCTCAGAGACTATGATCAGACATACATGAAACTGTATGGTAGGTTCATGGTATGTCCTAGTTATGTGTGAGAAAGAACCGTTGCTATGGACGCTTTTGTTGGCTAGTAACGGCTGAAAAACGACAATTCGACTTGATCGACTACCCATGTCCGCCTACCGGCTTGTCTGTCTGTCTGTCTGTCCCGAGCATAGCTCCGTGGGTTTTGATCCGATCCTGATAAAATTTGGGTGGGAGGTTTATATCATGATCTAGTTGTGTTTTCCTGAGAATGGGCGTGGTGCGCCCATTATGGGCAAAGCCACGCCCAAAAAACGTGTTTTTAGGGGGTAGCCGATTTCAAGTTACATCTTCTCCGAGGGGTTGTCGAATCTGGCAGGGTTTCGGTATTTGGTTAGCCCAATGGCACCTGCATAGCCCCACGGAGCTCGATTTTTCATTTTCGTCCCAAGGTCAAGGTCACAAGGTCACGAACTTAGAAAATGTCAAAAAAAATCAATAAATTGGGAATCGAGCTCCTAGGGTTTTCAACTGTTTCGACTGAAAGTTGGTATGCAAGTAGTGCTCTTCGAGTACTACAACTTTCATCATTTACGTTT
>CM068964.1:88248988-88261738 GCA_035128595.1 Eptatretus atami
GATTTATATATATATTATTATATATACTAGTACGTGCCCGTATGTGCGTGGCCGTATGTGCGTGCCCATATGTGCAACCCCCCCCCCCCAAAAAAAAAACAACAAAAAAAAACTTTCAACAACCCACACAGGCCGTTCCTTCGCTCTCGTAAACGACGACTGGATTGGGGCATTGTGTTATCTATAAATGTGCATAAGAAATCGAGAAATTATTGGAATACAGTAAGTCATCACTATCCGGAAGTGGTGCGTGCCATACGGAATGTTCACATGCATTC
Organism: Eptatretus atami; assembly: GCA_035128595.1. Classification (NCBI taxonomy): domain Eukaryota; kingdom Metazoa; phylum Chordata; class Myxini; order Myxiniformes; family Myxinidae; genus Eptatretus; species Eptatretus atami. The sequence continues at coordinate 88,249,267 of CM068964.1, forward strand.
CACGAATTATCGCTTGCATTGAAGTAACAACTGCTTGATACTTACACACACAGAGTTAAATAAAATCCAAATTAAAATCAAGTTTACTCCCCTGTCTTTGCTTGCCATGACATTCGCTGCCATTGACCATTGCCACTCCTACGCCACGTAACTAAGGCACCGATCGATCCCATCGTAACCGGCACGGCACGTGACGTCATCGTCAGCCGGCCACACACCGGCCTACGCAGCCACGCCTACGCAGCAACGTGTCCTTTCATTGGTTGGTAAATAAATGGCCATAACTTGGGGAAGCACTTTTCCGATTAATATTGTTACGGCTCTGGAAATTCGCAAACACCATAAAGGTCCCGTAGGGAGAATATATTTCTTAAGTACATGTGTAGTTAGCCCAAACCCATTGTATAGAGGGAATTAATGTGATTCATTCGGGCTGCGATCCTTGAGTTAGGCGTTTTTCTGTTCTACCTTTGTTTTGAGCACCCACGCCACAACCAACAACAACGCCAGCAGCAAAAACTACCTTCACCACTCGCTACCGCAAACCTCACATCACCGCCATTCCAAACAGCGCCATGGCCATCGGACACCGCCGAAAAACCCTCCACCACCTTCTCCTACGGCCATTCCCGTGCACCTGTGGACGCCGAGCTCGAGCTGTCTTCAGCGAGACACGCGAGACGCGAGTGCAGATGGCGGGGTTTTCTGAGGAGAATTCGGATCAGCGATGATGCACGCCCACATCTGATCCACCCAATCAGGAAGCGCGGGGCGGCTTGGCCCCCCTCCAGACGCGCCTACGAAAATCGGCATATGCAATTTGAGGATCAGGATGATACACGCCCCTTATTCTCCGTCCAATCGGCGAGCGTGGCTCCGCCCCTGAGGTCGTTTTGGATCCGATAATTTGCATATGGTGGTTCCCGAAGCCGATAAAAAGGCGAGCGCAGTGAGTCAAGTTGAGAGTATCGTGGAGCAGTGTCGGTTGAGCAGTATCGTGGAGTGAGTATCGTGGAGGAGTGTCGGTGAGCAGCAGATCGGTGGAGGCGAGATCGGTGGGGCAGACGGCTGCGGAGGCGACGGCTGAGGTGGACCTGGAGGCTCGCGTCGCGGGATCCAAGCAAGCCAGCCATACTCCCTCCCCAGAGCATCAACAATTCCCCTTTTTCCCCCGTGCTGAGAGAGTGCGACAAGGGGCCCCGTTCCCACTCACACCAGCAGGTGCCACGGAACCGCCGTGCAGCGACATTCTGCGGCTCGCCACGAGGCGCGGTAGGACCCTTCGGTCTCGTGGGCCTGGCCGCTCATCCAGGTTCCACGCGCATTAGGCCCACGGGCCCAGTCTGACTCCCTTGCCTTTGAGGGGGTCTTTTCTTTGCTTCGCGTTGAATGCGTGTTGTGGCGCCGTCTTGTAAGGTATAACTGTATAAGTGGTCGTTTGTGTCGTGTAGTCGGTTTTAACTCCTTCATATGTGATTTCTTTTGTTCAATGTGATATATGTGCAATCGCTTATTGTGATGTAAATACATGCTGTTTGCTTTACGTGTGCTATATGTTGTGATCCGTGTGCCGCGAATAAATGTGCATAGTGTGAACTGTTTTCCCGTTTCGCTTCGTCTTTTCTTTAGTTGAACCTCCATCCTGCTTCACGTAAAGGTTCGATGGGTGCAAAACGCCCGGTAAATAATCTGAACCGTCGAGGTCGACGATAAACCGCTCGGTACCGATAGTACGGACGGCCCGCCCAAGCGGCTCGTTCCGGAGTCGACCTGCGGCGAGGTACGTACGCATCGCGTTACCATCCGCGTGGGTCTTAGGAGGTCGAATTTGGCGAACAACCCTATCCTACCGGGTGGCCGGATTGGCACGATTGTGGTGAGTCGAAAGGCCCACCGTGACTGGATCCCGGCGTTAGCCGGAGGGTCACGACTGAAATGTCCGTCCGGTGGGCGAGGCGGTCGCGGTTCGAGTCGCGTGGCCGATCGCACGCCGACGGCGAATTCGCAACACTGGTGTACAGGAGTGTGATTCTAATCCCTCCCGTCTCCAAGCTAAATTCATAGGGAATCGGTCCAGGAGGAGCGTCCCCGATTCCCTCTAAATTTACGAGCGATTAAATTAACCCCTTACGTGGAATAAGATGGCGTCTCAAGCGAGCGGGTGCCGGGGTAGAAATGTAATATGTGTAGTGATGTAGAATCCATGGTCCAGGATGTAGACCCGAGCAGGACATTGTGTGCAGGAACAATTCCCCCCAACTGAACCAGGGCCCGAAATGGCGCGGCGGCGGCAGAGGCCGCGTGTATGACACCCCCCCACCCCGCCTCCGTCAAAGTCCTTCCCCAGTCGCGGCGGACACCGGCCTGAGGGTTGAAGCGATTGCGCGGACCCACTTAACGCGTGGCCAGTAAACATGATTTTGCAGGCAATAAGCGGAATGAAAAAACGAAATGAAAAACGAAATAAAAGAGTGAACAAGCAGATGGAAACAAACAAAAACGAAATGAGGAAGAAATAAAAAAATCGGGGTGAAACGCAGCAAATGGGCCGGAGCCTGCAGGCGGGCATGAAGGCAACAACAGCGAAGTGCGTAATGCGACGCCACGTGTGGGAGCGAACGAGCTGGGAGGGGGTGCAACGGTTCAGGCCCGCGGTGAAGCGGGTGAGAAAAAAATAATCCGGGACGATGTTGGCGAGAAGCGTGGAGGTGACGGAAAAGTAACGTAACCGAGAGGAAAAAATTAATTGGGGGGACGGAGACGTGCACGAAGGAATAAAAAATAGTGGAGTGTGAGAAAAGACTGCAAGACATGACGAAGAGAGGTTGATAAGCTGGGACGGGAGGTAAAAACCGAGACAGAGAACTGGAAGACGGATAGACAAACACAAGGGAAGCCGGAAGGACAGTTAGAAGCCAAAGTAAGGTCGGAGTGTACGGAGATGAAAGGAATTGGAAAAGAAACTGAGTTACAGAAACACCAGAACGAAGAGACGGAATTGCAAAACGAGTTGAGGATGTTGAGAGAGGAAAGAACGAGAATGGAGAATGAAACGTTAAGGAACCACACTGAGCAGATTGAACAATTAGAAGCCCAAAGCAAAGTTGGAGTGTGCGGAGATGAGAAAGGAATTGGAAAGAAAGCTTCTGAGTTACAAAACGAGCTGCGGATGTTGAGAGGAAAGAACGAGAACGGAGAATGAAACGTTAAGGAACCACACTTTACAAATCGAACAGCTGGAAGCGAAGGCCAGATTAAAGAATGAGATGCAAGAAAGAGTATGATGGAAGACGAATGAGACAGAAAAAGGAAATCGATCAATGGAAGGAAACCACGAATTGCGAAGTGAGGAACAAGAAAGAGTCCTGAAAGAACAAAGATTACGACAGGGAGAACGAAGTCAGTCAGTTGAAAGAAAATAATGAGATTGCAGAACGAGGAACAAGAAAGACAGTGAATAAAAACTGAAAGAGTATGAATTTGAAACTGAACGACAAAAAGAAAAAATAAGTTGGAATACGAGGAGAAAATGAAGGAGCAAGGAATGAAGCAGGAAGGAGAAATCAGGAGATTGAAGGACACAACGAGATTGGACGAGGAAGAACGAGAGAACAATGGGATAGAAAACAAAAAAGAACATGAAGCGAGGTTGACAATTGAAAGAAAAGGCAAGCTGGAGTGCGAAGGAGACAAAGAACAGCGAATGAAACACAAAAAAGAAATTAACCACATGAAGAAAACATGAAACTGCAGAAGGAAAGACAGGAGAAGAAACAAGGAAAGAGTAATGAGACAGCAGCAAATGAAAACAAGAAGGAGATTAACCAAATGAAGCAAACCATGAAACTGGAGAAGGAAGGACACGAAAGAACAGAAGAGTAATGAGACACGCAAATGAAACACAAAAAGGAATTAACCAAATGAAGCAAACCATGAAACTGGAGAAGGAAGGACAGGAGAGGAAGCAAGGAAGGTAATGAGAGAACACGAATGAAACACAGAAGGAAATGAGCCAATTGATGAGAAACGATGAGATTGGAAAATGAGGAGCATGAGGAAGTGGGAGAGAAAACAAAAACTATACGAGTTTGAAATTAATGAACTGAAGGAGAGAATGAAATTGAAGTCCAGAGAATGGAAAAACTCCAGAAAGAAACAGAAACTAACAAATGTATAGAGATGCGAAGAAAGAGAAATAGAGGAGAGACTGCATATAATGACGGGGTTAAAGGAACAGAACACACACACACAGAAATTAGTGGAGAGATAATGGGGTGAGCTCGCGGACTGGTAGGACCCGGTGTGAGCAGCTGGATGCCGCCTCCAGGAACGAGGGAGGGAGTATGCCCCCTTGAGGCGAATCACGACCAGGTGGTTCGGTCGTGCTTCCGGGTTGAAGGACGAGTGCTGTGGATAGGTGCACGTGTAGCTTGGGGGTACAAGGCCCCGGGGAGCCCTTGTGGGGACACGAATCCCCAGTGTGGTTGTGCAGGGGTGTGTGTTTCGAGTGTGCGGAGATGCGTGCTTTCCAGCACGCATGGTGTGAGCGGAGACCCCCTGGGCAGGTGAAAGTTGGGTGTGAGTGAGAGGGTCCGTGTGAGGGAGACCGTGTGTGTGAGGTCTCTGTATGTGAGGGAGATGTCGGCTCGGCATGCGTGAGCATGCAGCCGCGTCTCCCGGTGTGAATGTGAGTGTGTTGGAGTGGAGTCTGTGCGTCGTGACACGCAGGTGTGCGTGGGTGGAACGGAGACGACGCACGGACAGCGAGCAGGCAGGACACAAAGCCGGTACGGCTGTACTAATTTTTGGGCACCGTGCCGGGTTCACCAGCAGCGAGCGCGAGGTCCGTGCTGTGCAACGCACGAGCGCCCCCACGTGCTCGCTTGCGGAGTGAAGGCCCGGTCCGGAAACGCCAGCAGTGATTTGGCGATCCCCGACGGACAAAAGTCTAGGCAGGTAGACGGATTTGGACCGGATGGGTTCTCCACGCGAGCGTGTGTTAGGCTCCAACGGCAGAGCACATGTGTTCGCGTGGGGAGCCCCTCGGAGTGCGAGGGTTGTTTTTGGGGGTGCGCAGGGACGTCATGACTGCACGTAGGTTGGAATCCGCAGGAGGGGTATCCCTGCCGGTGTACCGTCCAAGAGGACGAGGTACACGTGCAAGCTGCATGACGTCACGGGGAAAGGTGCAAGAGGCAGGCTGTGAGTTGCCGCGCTGTGCTGCGCATAATTGGAAATACAAAATTAACGAAGCAAGCCTCCTTCGGTGTGAACAGGATTCCCTGGGCAAGGGAAAGACCCCTTATCTGGGCACAGGATGGAACTAGCTAGGGGGAAGGTTAGCTTAGCTAGACGACTTCATGGGCAGGGGTAAGTCCTCATGGAGTCCGTGGAATGGATTAGGTAGAGGGATTTAGATGAGATTTAGGAGGGGAATGATTTTAGAGATTTGAGGACAGGACAGACTGTGGATGGTAGAGGGACGTAGTTCAGCTACGTAGGTTGTAAAAGGAACGTGCTTGTAGTGTAAGGGACGACGTGGGAGCACGAGTTAGTAGGGATTTAGATTAGAGGATGGCAGGATTCAGCGATGTGTGTGTTGGAAAGTTGTGAGGAGAGTACATGTGAGTGAGTGAGGCCAGCGGGTCTGTGTGTATGGAAGTGAATGGGAATGCATGGTGCGATGAGTGATTGGGGAGGAGTGACTCCCGCCCAAGGGACCCGGGTCAGTGTAGAGTGAGTTAGCTGGGTTAGTTAAATTGACAAAATGGAGGTCGTTTTGCTGTTTGGTGGAGTGTAGGCTCGAAACCTATTTGGAGGGGGCAGGAGCCTTTGACGGGCTGGGAGCGTGGCTGCGAACGGTGAGTATCGCTGAGTGGGTACCCGGGCACCGGGCTAGTCGGCCGTGGTAGGCCAAGGCCCATGGGGCGGCCGGTTAGCGTTAGTGGGCACGGTGCGCCCGCTTGGTGCGGGGCCCGGAGCGCCCGTTAGCCGTGTGGCAGGTCTGTGGGCACGGTGACCCTCGGAAAGGGCGCCCGGGGCGCCAGCCTGCCACGTGTGCGTTTCAGGGGAGTTGCCATGGGGCACTCCCCGGTGTTTAGGAGGCTGGTAGGCTCGGAGGCAGGTGTAGTGCCCGGGGGTGCCATTGTAGGGGATTCGGCCAGAGGGTCGTGCCTGCCAAGGGAAGCCACGCGTCCCAGCCATGACCGTGTGAGGCACGGGAGGAAAATTGGAGGCGAGGCCGAAATTTGCGTGGACACCAACACAGGCGACGGGAATCTTGGTTTTTAGACAATAGGTAAGCGAGAGGCGCTTGTTGAAACCCCGGGGTAGTTTAACAGTTAAATGTTAGGTAGATTAGGAAGTGTACCCCTCGCACCATCCATCCCTTCGCTCTCGTTGTGGGGCCGCTGGACCCCCACTTTGGGTTAGATCGCTGAAAATCTGGGGAGGCCATCCTGAGGCTTCGTTGGGCTCGGCACAGGACGCAGCTCTCCCTTATTCCCCTCCGGGAAGGAACGTAGGGTTGGAGTAGGCTAGGTGACAGAATAGGTTAGCCGAACAAGGACGATAAAGGGGTTAGGGCGGACATTTATAGTGGGAAGAGGGTGAAAATAAAAACAACAAAAAAAAAAAAAATTTAAGTTGGGGGCTAAATTGGTTTTTTACAAATTAAGGGAGTGGGTGTACAGTGACAGGCAAAGGCGATAGTGGGAGGAGACAGGTAGGGTAGGTCCGAGCCCCCTTCTGCGAGTGGCCAGCACCACCGTACTCCCTCCCAACCTGCACTGCACGGCAAGAGGCCGGGCCAACTTCGTCGGTGGCTGCGTTGTGCTGCAAGGCCATGTGCCGGTCGGATCGTCGTCGGCTGTTTGCTGCAAGGCCGTGCCGGCCGGAATCGTCCGCGGCTGTTGTTTTATGCAAGGCCTGTGCGCGCCCGATCATCTGCCGGCTGTGTTTGCCTGCAGTGGCCTGCCTGCCTTTACCTTTGCCATGCCATGCCCACTGCCCACATTGTCATTTGCCCCCGTTCAATTTTGCTTTTCCCCCCTTGTTCATGCCAAAATATGATATATATATATGTAGATATATGTTTATATACATACACATACAGTGTTTCAAAAAGATTGATACAACTTTGATTTCCTGCCATTTCTTTGTTTTTTGTCCTACACTGTTTTCCTTTTCAGGTTTTGGTGGTGTTATCGTGGTAATTGTTCCCTGGGATTTCTAGCTCCATCGGTCGACTATGCCATTGACAGTGAAGCAGAAGACAAAAGTGGTGGCTCTGTAGTATGAGACTAAATCATATGTAGACACCCGCCGGAGGTTCTGCCGGGAATACGACCTCAGAACATGTGATTGACCCACAAATTGTGCCATTCAACGTATTGTGAAACATTTTGAGCACAAGGGTGCAGTGCCCAACCAGAGCAAGGGCAACAGTGGCAGGCCAGCATCAGTAACTAAGAGCCAAGCCAACATCGACGCTGTGCGGGATTCTGCAGTGGACAGTCCAAAGAAGTCCCATCGCCGGTGCTCGCGGGAGCTAGGCAGCAAATCAAAATCAGTCTGGCATATCCTCACGCAGGAAATGAAGCTTTTCCCATCCATCATCTCTATTAGGCATAAACTGAGTCAAGATGACATGAGAAGGAGACTGGATATGAGCAATTGGCTCAGTGACAGGATGGAGTGGTACCCAAACTGGATCAACCTGATATGATTCAGCGATCAAGCCCATTTCCACTTGAACGGTGCCATCAACAACCACAACAACATTTTCTGGTGGGTGTCTACATATGAATTAGTCTCATACTACAGAACTACCACTTTTGTCTTTTTCTTTACTGTCAATGGCATAGTTGAGCTACAGAGCTACAAATCCCGGAGAACAAATACCATGAAAACATCACCACACCCTGCAAAGGAAAACCATATAGTTCAAAAAACAAAGAAATGGCAGGAAGTCAAAGTTGTATCAATCTTTTTGAAACACCCTGTATGTATGTTTATATATATATATATATATATATATATATATATATATATATATATATGGAAAAAACAAACCTCAAATCACATCATTGAAGGGGTGCTCTGCTCTTTTTTGTTTTTACTAACACGTGATCTGGTTGTATGTGTGTGTCGCTGTTGTTGTTTTTTGTGTTTCCGTGACACGAACACGCTGGGTTGTGTCCGGGTTGGGCATGATGAGGTGTTGGTTGTGCGAGTGCTGGAGTTCTCGTTGGGTGTTGTGCACATGTGAATGTGGTGTTTGGATGAGTGTTGTTTTGTTGCTCACCTTATCCAGCCATTTGCGCCATCCAGGTTTGCCATTTGCATCAGAGGTGTGTATTGTGTGGGTATGTCCACTGTCTCTCCGGTTATACCACCCTCCCGGCTCTGTGTCGTTTGTTAGATGTAGTGTCCTAGGACACGGGTCCCATCAAGTTAAATTTGTGCCTGATTGCAGGCAAGACGTGCTCTGGCTGACTGGGTCACCTGTCCAAGCCTATTACTCTGTCATGTTCATCGAGCCGTTGTTTCAAATTTCTTCCAGTTTCACCAATGTGGAATCGAAGAGCCGGGAGGGTGGTATAACCGGGGAGACAGTGGACATACCCACACAATACACACCTCTGATGCAAATGGCAAAACCTGGATGGCGCAAATGGCTGGATAAAGGTGAGCAACAAACAACACTCAACCCAAACACTACATCCACATGTGCACAACACAAACGAGAACCCCAACACTTGCACAACCAACACCTCATCATGCCCAACCCGGACACGAAACCAGCCGTGTTCGTGCCCCGGAAATACAAGAACGACAGGTGCACACACGTGCTCACCCACACACATACAACACCAGATCATGTGTTAGTAAAACCAAAAAAAAGAGCAGAGCACCCCTTCAATAATGTGATTTGACATTTGTTTTTTGCTGTTGCAAAAAAAAAAAAAAACACTCCTCCATTAACCTCGAGCACCAGCACGTGACCGGAATGACGGTCGTATCGAAAATAAAAACCGGACACGTGCCGAGGCTCAGGTCTATTGTGTCTGATGAAGCGAGCTGCGAAGCCGACGAAACGTTGCCTGAGACCGGGTCTGCTCTCGCTTTATTGCTCAAATTAGCGGAGTCGATCTAGTTTTTTTACTTTTGGTTGGAAGCCACCTTCTTCTTCTTATTTTAAAATGTGGAATCCCACTACCCCAATCTTATACATACACTGTGTAATATATATATATATAATATTAGTATATATAATCGAATCATCCCAGCTCTTCCAGCCGAAGAAGCTGCATAAAGCAACCAGGAAAGCCTACAAAGGTAAGCCCTTTGCTGTTTCAAACCCTTCCAGAGCTCCTCCGCAGCTGGAAATAAGTTCACAAACAGTACACATATGAGAGTCCAAATGCCACACCTCTTCAGCTGTTTGACCGTTTCATCGTTGTTGGCGAATCATCGGCTACAGCGTAGACAGAAATGCATACCAACAAGCTTCCCATCCCAAGCATGTTACATGTGTAAACGCCAAAAGCAGTCAACATATATATGAAAATAATTCCACTCCCCTTGGTTTAATTGATTAGGTGAGAGCTAATTGGTTATTCCCTCCATTCACAGTGAGAGATATGGGTGGGTCTTCGTTTTTCATATATATATATATATATATATTGTCGTGGGGGTGGCTAGCCAAGTTAACCCCCAAGCCAAATTGTCGGAGCCAGGCCGGTTAATACCGACCAACCTCCCGGGATGGCCGAGAGGTTCCTTATTTCTAGGAGGCGGATACATTGATCGACATAGATTTCAACACGTGCTCGAAGGGCATGGCGGAGTGCAATGGTGGATGGCGGAGTACTGTAATGGCGGACGGAAGGAGGATTACGGAGAATGGTTACACAGGTGGTTTAATCGCGAACCCCCGACAATTACACAAATACAATTTCTTCAAAAGGAATACATTTAATGAACATTCACAAATATCTACAAGACGATGAGGTAGAAGGGAAATAATAATACGAATAACAATAAATAACTCCGACGGTCGAGGCCTCGCACACGGACACAAATACAGACAAAGGGTGACAAAATGAAAAGACCCCCCCCCCTTTGTAAGTACACTGGTACTCGGTTTGGGTCAGAGCTGATCCCTGTCGAACTGGAATGGAGGCCCTCCACCAGCATGTGCACACGCAAACAAAATGGCGCTTTCTCTTGCGGCTTTCCACACGAACGCTCCAAATGTCCTCGCCTTCCTCTCCTCAAAGACGCCACCTGCCTCGTGCGGTCCTCACACGACCTCGTGAAAGAACTTCTTCAAAGCCCCGTGAACAATCGAGTGTGTGGCCTGCTTTATTCTGCCTTGTGTTAATCCTCTTCTGGTCCACACACTGATGTTCGAGTGGAAAACAAAATTATTACTTTTCTCCCTGTTTTCACGCTAATTATCGTTGATTGATTATCTCCCCCTTTGCATCTGTTTTCTGTGTGATCCTGGTAAAATAAGTATGTGCATTTTAACTCTGCACCGAAGATGAGGAGGTTATATTTTCATCCCTCTCTGTCTGTTTGTTAATTGCCGGAATCCTTCGGATTTCGGCCATTATGTTGGTCGGTTGTGTATGTCATTCTGTGTGTCTGTCTGTCTGTCTGTTTGTTTGTGTGTTTGTTTTACTCTGTAAGCGCACACCGTTTCAGCGATCATGGCAAACTGGGTACAGACGTCGCCATGGTCCAACTTAGACACTTGTCGTTTTTGGTGAATCCAGGTCAAAGGTCAAGGTCAAGGTCACCGAAAAACCGAAATTCTTATTTTCGCAATGACGTCCGCTAAAATGGTCGTATCGACTTCAAACGAAATCCACAAATGTGCAATCTTCCAATACTGCATCAACCATATGTCTCATTGGGGTGTCACACCAACTCCTTCTTCGCGGTCGGTGGGTCGAATGTCAGGGGGGTCAGTTCAAAACTTTCAAATTGCGATAAAAACGCTATTTCAAGTCCGATTGACTTCCAAGTTTTGATCATGACCAAACTAAGTGCTATAACTCATTAAACAGTAGCACTATCGAACTTATAAGAACCAAATTGATTTCCAGGTTTTTGTTTTCAGAGATCATGGAGATATGGCCAAAGTTATTCCGGAATTCCTTGCTCAACGAGCAATTTTCATTTTTTATGTTTTCACCCAAGTTTTCAAGGCTGGATGGTGTGAAGATACAGAAGGGTCGCTGTTATTTTGACGGGGTTAACTGCTTAGCAACTCACTCCCTCGAGCACACTGACTGACATGTATTTGTGTTTGTTGGTGTGTTGGTGTTCGCAGACATCTGATTCCTGGTTAGATCATCATCTGATTTCTGTTTTTCAGCAGATTCTGATATTTAGCAGAATCGAATCTAATCCATGCCATAATGTAATCGAATCTAAACGAATTTATTCAGTCCAATTAGTCAAAGATTTATAATGTAATGTGTTGCTAGAATCTGCTAGAATCTGCTGAAATTGGTGAGGGAATGATGGTATACAAGAGCATCCAGGTTCAAATACACTTTGTATACTCGACATTCAACAATTCTCAAGACAGAAATTGGATAAGGTTGGCATTACCTATCTCAGCCTGTCTTCTTTTCCCATGGCCAACTGAAGTGGCATTCTCTCGACAAGGACCGTTACCGAGGAAGTTCACGGGCTTCTGCTCGTCTATACAACAAAACGCTTGTCACGTCTGTCCGTCTGCCATGGTAAAATATTGTGGATGATGGAATTTTGCGAGATTGTCTTTCAAACGTTGTTTTCATCGTTACATAATTTTTAACCTATTTATGCATCACGAAAAAAGATTAATTTAGGATCATTCATTAACACAATTAGGCTACCCAGGGCTGGCAGAATGCCGAGGAGGTAGGCACACTCGCCTCTAAGTAATCTAGCCTTGGTTTGAATCCCAACCCAGATTATATACTGTCATCCGGTGTTTCAATAGGAAGGGCGATTCATCAATGTAAAATGCTGTCCTTCGGATGGACGTTAACGGGTATCCCATTTGCTGACATTAGTTGGTGGACGTAAAGACCCACACGGTGTCCTTCACGAAGAGTAGGGGAGCTCTCTCCGGCACCATGGCCAAATTCGAAATTCCAATTCTTGCCCTTACTACTGTTGGGAAGGCAATGACAAACCACCCAGTTAAACTCTTGCTCAGGAAGCTGCTTAAGCGACACCCGAAGCTCTGTGTCTGAGTCGAGAGACAGAGACTATGGGACTAAATTCACAATCATATGAGATGGAATTTCCTCGAGACGTATCTCGTGAGATTTGAATGGTCCTTGTTTTCGACTGTGACGTCACACCCGGCATACGTTGGCATAGCTTTAATGGAGACCGGTAATGTCCAAGGGACGGTGCGGAATGACTGGCAGCGACCGAGAGACAGTGTGACAAGCAAACAAGA
>CM068964.1:88262710-88276410 GCA_035128595.1 Eptatretus atami
ATATTAGTATATATAAATCGAATCATCCCACGCTCTTCCAGCCGAAGAAGCTGCATAAAGCAACCAGGAAAGCCTACCAAGGTAAGCCCTTTGCTGTTTCAAACCCTTCCCAGAGCTCCTCCGCAGCTGGAAATAAGTTCACAAACAGTACACGTATGAGAGTCCCAATGCTACACACCTCTTCAGCTGTTTGACCAGTTTCATCGCTTGTTGGCGAATCATCAGCTACAGCATAGACAGAAATGCATACCAACAAGCTTCCCATCCCAAGCATGTTACATGTGTAAACGTCAAAAGCAGTCAACATATATATGAAAATAATTCCACTCCCCTTGGTTTAATTGATTAGGTGAGAGCTAATTGGTTATTGCCTCCATTCACAGGTGAGAGATATGGGTGGGTCTTCGTTTTTCATATATATACTGTATATATATATAGATATTTATATATTGTCATGGGGGTGGCTCGACCAAGTTAACCCCTCAAGCCAAATTTGTCGGAGCCAGGCGGTTAATACCGACCAACCTCCCGGGATGGCCGAGAGGTTCCTTATTTCTAGGAGGCGGACACATTGATCGACATAGATTTCAACACGTGCTCGAAGTGCATGGCAGAGTGCAATGGTGGATGGCGGAGTACTCGTAATGGCGGACGGAAGGAGGATTACGGAGAATAGTTACACAGGTGGTTTAATCCGCGAACCCCCGACAATTACACAAATACAATTTCTTCAAAAGGAATACATTTAATGAACATTCACAAATATCTACAAGACGATGAGGTAGAAGGGAATAATAATACCGAATAAAAAAAATAACTCCGACGGTCGAGGCCTGCACACGGACACAAATACAGACAAAGGGTGACAAATGAAAGAACCCCCCCCTTTTGTAAGTACACTGGTATCGTTTGGGTCAGAGCTGATCGTCGAACTGGAATGGAGGCCCTCCACAGCATGTGCACACGCAAACAAAATGGCGCTTCTCTGGCGGCTTCACACGAACGCTCCAAATTTCCGTGCTGGTCTTTACTTGTTGCTCTTCCGTCAAGAGAGCGGCGCACGTGTGCTGGTTGCGGTTGTCGTTTGGCGGGTGTGCCACAGAGTATGGAATGGGCGACTGGTGAAAGAACTTCTTCAAAGCCCCGTGAACAATCGAGTGTGTGGCCTGCTTTATTCTGCCTTGTGTTAATCCTCTTCTGGTCCAACACTCTGATGTTCGGAGTGGAAAACAAAATTATTACTTTTCTCCCTGTTGTTCACGCTAATTATCGTTGATTGATTATCTCCTCCCTTTGCATCTGTTTTCTGTGTGATCTGGTAAAATAAGTATATGCATTTAACTCTGCCACCGAAGATGAAGGAGGTTATATTTTCATCCCTCTCTGTCTGTTTGTTAATTGCCGGAATCCTTCGGATTTCGGCAATTATGTTGGTCGGTTGTGTGTGTCATTCTGTGTGTCTGTCTGTCTGTCTGTTTGTTTGTGTGTTTGTTTACTCTGTAGCAGCCACACCATTTCAGCGATCATGACCAAACTGGGTACAGACGTCGGCCATGGTCCAACTTAGACACTTGTCGTTTTTGGTGAATCCAGGTCAAAGGTCAAGGTCAAGGTCACCGAAAAACCGAAATTCTTATTTTCGCAATGACGTCCGCTAAAATGGTCGTATCGACTTCAAACGAAATCCAAAATGTGCATCTTCCAATACTGCATCCAACCATATGTCTCATTGGGGTGTCACACCAACACCCTTCTTAGCGGTCGGGGGTCGAATGTCAGGGGGGGTCGGGTCAAAACTTTCAAATTGCGATAAAAACGCCATTTCAAGTCCGATTGACTTCCAAGTTTTGATCATGACCAAACTAAGTGCTATAACTCATTAAACAGTAGCACTATTGACTTATAAGAACCAAATTGATTTCCAGGTTTTTGTTTTTTCAGAGATCATGGAGATATGCCAAAGTTATTCCGGCAATTCCTTGCTCAACGAGCAATTTCATTTTTTATGTTTTCACCCAAGTTTTCAAGGCTGGATGGTGTGAAGATACAGAAGGGTCGCTGTTATTTTGACGGGGTTTACTGCTTAGCACACTCACTCCCTCAGCACACTGACTGACATGTATTCTGTGTTGTTGGTGTTGTTGGTGTTCCAGACATCTGATTCCTGGTTAGATTCATCATCTGATTTCTGTTTTTCAGCAGATTCTGATTTCTAGCAGAATCGAATCTAATCCATGCCATAATGTAATCGAATCTAAACGAATTTATTCAGTCCAATTAGTCAAAGATTTATAATGTAATCTGTTGCTAGAATCTGCTAGAAATCTGCTGAAATTGGTGAGGGAATGATGGTATACAAGAGCATCCAGGTTCAAATACACTTTGTATACTCGACATTCAACAATTCTCAAGACAAGAAATTGGATAAGGTTGGCATTTACCTATCTCAGCCTGTCTTCTTTTCCCATGGCCAACTGAATGTGGCATTCTCTCGAGCAAGGACCGTTACCGAGGAAGTTCCACGGGCTTCTGCTCGTCTATACAACAAAACGCTTGTCACGTCTGTCCGTCTGCCATGTAAAATATTGTGGATGATGGAATTTTGCGAGATTGTCTTTCAAACGTTGTTTCATCGTTACATAATTTTAACCTATTTATGCATCACGAAAAAAGATTAATTTAGGATCATTCATTAACACAATTAGGCTACCCAGGGCTGGCAGAATGCCCGAGGAGGTAGGCACACTCGCCTCTAAGTAATCTAGCCTTGGTTTGAATCCCAACCCAGATTATATACTGTCATCCCGGTGTTTCATAGGAAGGGCGATTCATCAATGTAAAATGCTGTCCTTCGGATGGACGTTAAACCGGGTATCCCATTTGCTGACATTAGTTGGTGGACGTTAAAGACCCCACGGTGTCCTTCACGAAGAGTAGGGGAGCTCTCTCCGGCACCATGGCCAAATTCGAAATTCCAAATTCTTGCCCTTACTACTGTTGGGAAGGCAATGACAAACCACCCAGTATAACTCTTGCTCAGGAAGCTGCTTAAGCGACACCGAAGCTCTGTGTCTGAGTCGAGAGACAGAGACTATGGGACTAAATTCACAATCATATGAGATGGAATTTCCTCGAGACGTATCTCGTGAGATTATGAATTGGTCCTTGTTTCGACTGTGACGTCACACCCGGCATACGTTGGCATAGCTTTAATGGAGACCGGTAATGTCCAAGGGACGGTGCGGAATGACTGGCAGCGACCGAGAGACAGTGTGACAAGCAAACAAGAAACGTCATTGACAAAGACTTTGTTGAAGTCACATTTTACATTACACAGAATTTCCACGGGTATCTGCTCGTGAATAATAATAGTCCGGTACTGATCGCTGATGTGCCTCACTATTACATTCTCCCAGCCATACATCCTTTCACTCACAGCTAGTCTTTGCTTCCTAGCACTAAGGCAGTTTACATTACCCCCAACCCTAACCCGAAACCAGCCACTGCACAAGCCCTCCCATGTAGTAGCTTATGAAATGCCTCCTGAATGTCAACATACACTACATTCACTGCACTTCTCTCATCCACCCAATCAGAAACAACTTTTTGGAACTCCAATAAGCTTGTTGTTAAATATTATCTCCCTTTGGTAAACCCATGCTGACTACCTTTAATTAGTTTGTATTTGTTTAAATGGTTCCTCATCTGGTCCCTAATTCAGGTCTCCAACACCTTCCCCACAACTGAAGTCAAACTAACAGGTCTACAGTTCCCCAATTCTTCTCTGCATCCTTTATTAAATAATGGTGTTACATTTGCTACTCTCCAATCCTCCGGTACTTGTCCTGACTCCAACTGGCTGTTTAAGATATCCACTCACCTTATAAAGCCTTTTTAAAAATAAAAGCCTTTTTAATCGACTTAAATTGGCATTCTGTTGAAGAACCAATACAAATATGGTTTACCCCCATCTAATAACATTCCTGATGAGAGTAACAATTCGCCTTCAAACAACATTCCTTTGGTAACAGGATTCCATAATTCAAGTCCAAGAAGTTCAAGTTCAAGAAATTTGAACAGCTCACTTATTACCCCTGCCACTAAAGGTGGATGAAGGTTATGTTTTCACCCCTGTCTGTTTTTCTGTGTGTCTGTCTTTGTTACTTGTGAAAATCGAAGATTTTTCAAGTATATCGGCTAGTCGATTTTGTTATTCTGTCTGTCTGTTTGTTTGTCAATCGCCTACAGGTCACAATTTTAAACCGATCTTCACGAAACTTCACCAACATGGTGGAGTTCGTCATAAGGAAGAAGCCTATTGGTTTTGAGGTCAAAAGGTCAAAAGGTCAACCTGGGCCAAAGGTCAACAAATTTGTCGAATTTCTAAAATCCTCAATTTTTATTTGAAGAAAATTTGCATATCAGGTCACTCAATTCAACCACCAATTATTTTTGAGGTCATCAATGGCAAAAAAGTCAACATGAGTCGAATTTCTAAAATTGGTAATTTTCATCCGATTCATTTGAAATTTGAAGAGGCGTTGCATATTTATTTGATTGTCTAATTCAACCAGACAATTATTTTTGAGTTCAACATCGACCAAAAGGTCAACACAGGCCAAAAGTCAACAATTTAGGTGGGATTTATAAAATCCTCAATTTTCATCCATTTGACTTGAAATTTAAGGAGTATTTATATTTCGGGTTACCGAGTTGAACCACCAATTATTTTTGAGGTCAACAAAGGCCAAAAGGTCAACATAGGCCGAATTTCTGAAATTGTCAATTTTCATCCGATTGATTTGAAATTTGAAGAGGAGTTGCATATTTAGTCATTGACTTCAACCATCAATTCTTTTTGTGGTCAAAATAGGCCAACAGGTCAACATCGGCCAAAGGTAAACAACTTACATGAGATTTCTAAAATCTTCAATGAAATAGACAATTTGATTGAAAATCCAATTTGTTTTTTTATTTTTGCATATACCGTGGAGTCTCGTTTGATAGCTCACACACAGAACGTACAACAAGGGGAGCAGGAGACAAGAGGGGCAGGAGAGGGAAGGAAAAAACAGTGGGGAACAGAGTCATGAGGAGATATGTGGAAGCGAGAGGGATGGCACGGGGTACACAGGGTAAACAAGATGGACACTACAGGGACTTTCAGGTCTTAACACGACAGGGACTTTCTGGAAGGAAAGCAGGGAATTTGAAGGAGGTGGGTTTGGGGTGGATTAGCAGGGGTAGAAGGGGGTAGAAATCAGGGGTAGATTAGCAGGGGTAGAACATATTATGGTTTTGGATAGGGGAAGATAATAGATGGTTGGGTATGTGACACTCACAAATTGGTTCGATTTTGGTGAAGATCTGAATCGAGCACTGGATCCGAGAATTTTTCAAGTGATTCTTCACCATTGAGTGATAGGACTAAAAGGATATATAGCACAATATCTCAAAAAGTTATGGAAGGATTCGGACGAAACTCGGTGGATGAGTTGGTTCGGTGACAAGAACAAGCTGATTAAATTTTAGATGAGGTCCGAATCCAGATGCGGCCTATCTGTGGGATACAAAACGCAAACTAATCAGCCCGGCGGAGGTATGCACTCTACTGAATGCCCTTCTAGTTTGAACTATGGAATAATAAGAAAGGTCTAACTGACTCAGATTCTTCAGTGTTTGACCTTCAGACACCTACAACGCCAATGAGACCGACTTGTTCATCCACTTTGAATATAAATTAGCCAACATTGACAACATTTCAGTTTGTTTCACAATACTTTTATACTTTGTATTCATAATGTGCAATGGATTGTTTGATTGATGTCATTAATCCGGTTAGTTTATCATACTAAACCAAGAAAAATTAAACTTTATTGCTTCGAAACTCTTTTTGCCTGACTCTCATGGGTAACGGTTTCTCGCATTACAGCAGCTCGGTTAAAAGCAACTTGATAATTGCTTCCAAAGAGTTGTTATTAAGTGGAGTCGACTTTATTCCTTGTAACGACGAATCTGCATCAGATGTTGTCACCTTGCTCATGAGCTATCTCTGAAATATTATTTTGGATGAAGCTAAACTGAAAGTTTGAAGTCGCACAATTTATGGGCTTAGTATGAAACACCCTTGCCCCTTCCCTTTCTGTCTCCCCAATGTGATGTTCTTGTCTCCCTTTTTTTCCTTTGATCCTCTGTCAGTATGTGAACCTGCTGTCCTTTGTCATTTAGCTACCCCATGAGCTGTTAGATGGATTTATGGATCAAGGAAAATAAATAAATATATGACGATGCTGTTTTCATACTGTATGTTACTTAATTTTAAAAAAAAAGAAAGAAAAAGTGGCCTAACAGGATGGTACAGGTATTGTACTTACCTTTAAACCATCAAGTCTGAGTTCCATTCTCAGCCCAACTATAAAGTGCAATGAAGAACTACTCTTGCTCATGAAGACTAGTTTTGGTCTATATTGGTGGACAGATAGAATAATGAGTGAAATAAGCAAAAATCCTCTTTTTCTCCGATGAAGGGTTAATGTCTGACATGACAGGCTTCCAACGGTGGTTGGCATACAACAATCACCATCCCTCGTTCCAACTATAAACTTTGAGATTGGTGCTTTGCAGGCAGGGTGTTGCATCACAAATTGCACCGACACTCAGATGGGCATTAAGCCGGATGTCCCATGTACTCACATTAGCTGGTGGGGGTTAAAGATCCAATGGTGACTTTTGTCGCAGATTAGGTGAGTTATCGCCGGCACCCTGCAACGGATTCCCCCAAATACCTACTCTAACCCACAGGGGGCACTGCATCTGTGGCAGAGCCTCCCTCTCCAATAATGATGCTACTAGCAACTACCCAACAGAAGATGAAACTTAAAACAGCAAGTCAATGAGATCCGTAAAGAAAGTGTTAAGGTGAATACAATAAAATGAGTGTTTTACTCCATCAAAAAAATCACACATGGGTTCACATCAAAACCAAAACCAGCCACAAAATTCTTCTCACTCCTTAAATAATCATCTCAACAACCAATGTGCCAAATCAAAAGGGTGTAGTGTAATTGAAGGAAATTAAATCACAAGAAAACGAGAACAGCACTCGGTAGAGCGCCTACCTCCGCCAGGCTGAACAGTTTATGTTTTGTATCCCAATGATAGGCCGGATCTGAATTCTGACCTCAACCAAAATCGAATCGGCTTGTTCTTGTCACCTAACCAACTCATCCACCAAGTTTTGTCAAAATCTGTTCACAACTTTTTCAAATATCATGCTATATATATATAGTTTTTGGCCCCATCTCTCAATGGTGAAAATTCACTTTGAAAATGAAATAACTCTGATCTGGATCTAAACCAAAATCGAATCATTTCATCTTTGTCACACATCCAACTTGTCCACCAAATTTCTTCCGAATACATCCATAACTTTTTGAGATATCCTGCTCACAGACAGACAGACAGACAGACAGACAGACAGACAGACAGAGGTGAAAACATAACCTCCATCCATCTTCAGTGGCGGGGATATTAAAGCCTGTGGATAAAAATAGACTTTCCTTTTTCTCCAAGCACAGTGACTCGGATGTTGTATCCACAAGCTTGATGGAATAATGTTCTTCTTAAGTCTGCATGTTGGGATGCCAGTTCTCTTCTCTATCATCTCAGCAGTGAGCGAGCGGCAAAACTTGTACAGCAACCCTCCATTGGGTACACAGTTTAACAGGCCATCTCTGCTTTTCACACTTCTCATGCACATTCTCATAGCAGAGCTTTCTTAAATGGAATGCTCTGATTATTTTCTCCCCAAGGCACAGTTAATCCAAACATGATGCTCGATTTGGGAAATGTATGCTATACCGCAACAATGTAAGTTGATGTGCAGGGTAATTAAATTCACAATTGCTTATTTGATTCCTTGTAGAGTTTTGGTGTCACTAACGGTTTGTACTTGATGCTGGTAGATGCTGGGTGCAATACTGAATCATTCTTCCTTCAGCGCAAGTGCAGATTCAGTGTTGTCTTCTGTCTGCTGACAAAGGCCCCCCCCCCCATGGGCAGTGAGTGTTCCATGGTGTCTTGGAGTGGTTTGATCGGGTTGACGTGGTGATTTGGGCTGCTTACTTCAAATCTTTTTTCCTACTATTGTCCTTGAACCAACCTGGACAGATCTACCTCGATGTTTAGGTGTGCTACCATGCTGGTAGAAGTGAGAGCCCTCACTGTAAACTTGTCCAACATGGCACAGTCACAACCATCATAGGAACGACATCATAGAGTGTGGGGGAAAATGTGCACATACAGGTTGTGAGGGCTTCACTTTAACTTTAGGTGTGCTGTCACTTATCTTTTTGCTTATATGATGTCTGTTGTTCGCGGTGATATGAAAGCATATTGGTTGTAACAATATCTGGGATAAAAAAAAAGTCATATTTCTAATCTGCCCTTATGTGATGCTTTATAAACCCTAAGCTTCCTGACGTTTTCTCACTGTCGAGGTTTCTGAAATTGAAATTGATGTTCTTACGAATCGTTTAATGGTGTCTTAAAGCAGAAGTATGCAGTAAACATTGAATTTTGCACACACACACACACACACACACACACACACACACACACCTGACAGCTGTTTTGTCGAGCTAACAGAACTGTACTAGATATATCATTAAAATGAAATGAAACTATCAGTGTTTTGCACTTTGTTGAAGGGGAACCCAAATAGTGGGCAACTTAGCTAAATATACATAACAATTGTGCATTTTGTGGGAAAGCACCAAATTTGGCACACTAGTAGCCTATCAAATTATGAACAGATTTGGATATTGGCCATCTCAAATTTAGCCACTGATGGCTGTGGCAGCCATTTTCCACTGCCATCAAAAATTTTGAGATGACCCAATATCCAAATCTGTTCATAATTTGATAGGCTACTAGTGTGCCAAACTTGGTGCTTTCCTCACAAAATGCACAATTGTTATGCTAAGTTGCCCCACTAAAATGCTCAACCACCTCATGCTAATCTATCTCTTGATTACCCTACAAAGTAGATATGATGTCTTTTTCTGATTTCCGATTTATAAGGTAGGTACTTTTGGGATTAAAATCCGAGCTCATAAGGTCTGACGACAGAGTGCTATTTGAGATATGACACGTAGCTGGCACATGATGCACGTTCAAGCTTATGTTATGAGGGGGACCGTACAACTATATTATTTTTGTGGGAAGTAAACAAGATAAGGCTTTTTCCAGAATCTTCCTTCTCTTCCATGACTATAGTGTACTGTACTTCCTCCACAATCAATGCTGAAAAAATTTGAGCGTCAACTCCGATTGCTTTCGGAGCAGTTCTATAAACTGGTGTGCATTTTAAGGCTGGCAGGATGGCTTAAAGGTACACACACTCCTGGTCTGGGTTCGAATCTCGGCCAAGCTCAGTGGCAAATCCAGGGGGTTTCCTGGTTGCCCGGAACCCCCCCCCCTCCCAACAAAAAAATTTACCATTACAGTGGCAAACCCAGGGTTCCCTGGTCACCCGAACTCCTTCTCCCACGAAAGTGTGCCACAAAAAAGGCCAGAAGCCTCAGAAAAACTGTATCAATACAGTACCTAATAAACAATAAACCACTAACAGCTCACAGTAATTTATTTGGAAATTATTTGGAAAATTTATAATTTCTGTTATTTGGAAACCCCCCCCTACCCAATTCCTGGATTTGTCCTTGCAGCTGCAAACTGTCATCCTGCGGTCTCGCAGACAGGGTGAGAAGCATCAATGTGTGTGCCAACCCTCGGTTGGACGTTAAACTGGGTGTCCGGTCTACTAGTAGTTGGTGGACGTCGAAGATCCCACGACGTTCTTTGTGAAGAGCAGGCGAGGTATTGCCGGCACCCTGATCAAAATACAAATTCCTGTTCTAACCTACAGGGGGTGCAACATCAGCAACACAGCCATGCCTCCTCAGCTGTTGATACTATTCACAGTCATGTGCATTTTGAGACAAACTGTCTGCACTCTGAATTGAAGGAATAGTCGTGGTACAGCTTGTTAAAAGGGTCATAAAACTACTGTGCGTAAGTATGCCAATTGTGGCTCGATATAAGCTTTTGTGATGTCTTCTCGAAAGAGCCGAGATTATAAAAAAAACTTTTCAAGGATAAAATTGTCCCAAATATTGCGCAATTTTTGACAACTAAATGAAAGTACTTCCCAAATTGACAATTTTGAACAATTTTGATCACTGTGGCTGTTTCGAGGTAAATACCTCCGACCGTACATATAAATGGATGTTCTTCTCCATACAAAATAAAAGAAAAGGGTATTTTTTTTGTCCCTTGTTGAGTGCACAGCTAAGTGACTCACGTTTACATCCATGCGGTAATTGCGATGCAGCTGCATTTGCTCGCAAGTTCGTTCTGAAGCTTCCAAAAGTAGAGCAGAAGGCACTTCTCCAACAGAAAACATCCCCACAAGCATTCTCTGGGAAAAAGAGAGAAAAAGTAAGAAAGGGGGTTAAAAAAATGAGGGTAATTTAGTGGGAACGGCTCAAATTAGTCGAAACAATAGATTAAGTTTCTGGCGTTTTTAAAGCGGGCGGGAATGCAACACAACAACACAGAGGCGGATAATTGCGCAAGAGGATATGCGAGCAAAGGCATGGAGAATGTGAAGGACAGGGGGGGCTGAGTTAGCCGGGTTTGCTGAGAAATGGCTTGGGTGTGAAATTGGTTAGGGCATGTCGAAGTGGGGTCCGTGGGTTCATAGGAGCAGACAAGCGGCGTGGTGATGAGTTTCAGGACGCCGGCTCACTGCATGACCCAGTGTTCTAGCAATAATGAGGTTCTGTTAAAAATATATATAAAACCTCCTTACTACACCCTCTAACCCATCTTAAAAAAGAGAGCATGGTGGGATTATTTCCTGCTCTTTCAAAAGTGCTCATGTCAACAAGTGTTCCTTTCCCGCCTTCTCGGCGTACAAAGGATGCCTTCTTGCAGCTCTCCGCTGCTCAAGCTCCTAGATTACAAATTTTGGAAACGTTCACTTTTCACTCCCCTATTCATGTGACATCCATCCCCAAAAAGTAGTATCCAAATGGAGACCCCCCTCCCCGGCCTCTGAAAAAAATGTCCAAAAAGACCGCAGGAAAGATTCTTCACGGAGTCATCGTGTAAAAGAAACCTGTAAGTGGAGTCCGTGCTTCACAGGGCAACTTCCATAAGAGTTTCTTAAGAATGGCTCCGAAGGAATCAAACACAAACAAAGAATGGTGTCAGGTTCAAAGCCTGGCGGCCTCTGGCTCCAGAGCAGCAGTGGGTCTTGCCGCCCTTGCAGATGAGGTTTCTGTTTGCTCGGGTCTGCAGGAATAGACTTCCTTGATTAATCCCCTAAAATCGAAGCTTCTAGTTTCAGCCTGCAGCTCAGACCAATTGCAAAACTTTCCAGTGACACAAATGTTCATGGCTTTGGTGGGGGGGGGTCAGGTGTGACAGCGAAGAAACCCAGTTGTTTTCGACCCACACCTTCTGATGATGAACCATTAAGACAAGAAACCTCAGCATTTCCTCTCTCTTGATTATTTAATTGGATGCTACTCTCCGGTGGAAGTGAACATTTTTCTTTTCTTGCAAATCTCTCAAGCAAGTGTGGAAGGACAATACACAACAGCTGCTCGGCAATGGAGTCGGATAGTGAATAACTTAATCACAGGACAGCTTATTATGTTTTGGCCTCTCTATAATAAACGCAATGCTTCAGCCCAGAGCTAATTCAATCGCTTTTGCAACGGAATGAAACATGTATATGCAACTCATGCAAGTCTCCATAAATTGTGGATGTGTCTCTCTCCATTTTTTGAGGGATGTGACAAATGGGCAGTGGCCTAGTGACATTAATCGATGAGAGTTTCTTTCAAAAGCAGGAGGGACAACAGAATCGGGCAGAGTCCATGAAATTCACCATGAAGGCTCGTCCGGAGTTCAAGCCAATTGCAAGCTGTTGCGGCCTTCCGGCGGCCACAAAGGTGAATGCCCGAGGTCTCTGCTTTGACGGTCATTTGATATCGAATGATCTCGCGACTATGAATCAACAAACGTCTCGGCTGACAGGATAACCTACAGGTAGGCACACTCGCCTCTGAGCTGTATACCCGGGGTTCGAATCCAGACCCAGCTAACCTGTAATCCTAGTGACTCGCAGGCAGGACGATTCATCCATGTGTGTGCCTTCCCTCGGATAGATGTTAAATGGGCCGTCCCATATATACTAGCATTAGTTTGTGGATGATAAAGATCCCACAGTGGTCTTCTTGAAGTGTTGGCGAGCTATCGCCGGTACTATTAAAATTCTAAATTCATGCTCTCACCTACAGGGGGCAATGCATTAGTAGCACAGCTGTGCTCTCAGCCAAAAATGCGACTTGCAACCAAATGCTGGATACAGAAGAAGAAGAAGAAGAAGAAGAAGAAGAACAATCATCTACAGTAACCTTGGAAACGCATTGAGCAGTCCTTGCGAACACAAGAAAAAGGGGCTGTCCAATGGCAGGAAGACTGTGCCCCCCCCCCCAACTCAGACACGCACAACGCCATTTATTTCCTGGCAAATTTCAGCATGCTTACTCACTGATGTGTTCTTATCCTCTTTCAGGGCCAAACATGATGATCTGTTTTCAGAGCCAAACATTTCAGAGCATAGAAGTACGCACACTCACCTCAAAGTTGTCTAATCTGGGTTTGAATCCCAACTCTGCTATAAACCGTCATCCAGGTGTTTCACAGGCAGGGTGATTCATCAATGTGTGTGCGTGTCATCCATTGGATGGACGTTAAATGGGATTTTTGTCTGCCGGCATTCATTGGTGGACATTAAAGATCTCATGGTGTCCTTTGCAAAGAGTCGGTGAGCTATTGCTGGCACCCTGAACAATTTTCAAATTCCTGCCGTAACCAGCAGAGGGCATTGCATCAGAGGCACAGCTGCGCCCTCAGCCAACAGATGTTACCCACACAGCATGTGCTACATACGAACGAAGAAGACGTGTTTTTAAAAAAGGAACCCTACACAATTGAGCAATGTTTGCAACATGTGTGTCAAGGTTTCGATCCTATCCTTTATAAATGCGTACATCATGCAAGTGAGCAAGCAGGTTGTGTTGTTCGGTCTTTCGGCTGCTCCGTTAGGGTTAGCCACAGCGGATCATTCGTTATGACCGCATACTGATTTTGCACAGGTTTTACACCAGATGCCCTTCCTGACGGCAACCCTGGTCGCCCTCGACGACACGGGATAAGGATGGGTTTCGCCATGATTCCGGGCTGCCCTACACCCTCTCATAGCGCGGCCCAGTGCAGAGCTCCCGTCCTCAAGATGATCTCTCCAACCCAGCCCTCCGAGTGCCGGATTACAGGGCACGCCAACTACGCCCTATGCACGTGGAGGGCAGCAGGTACCGTTTCAAAAGTTTTTGCCGTGCCTCGGCTCTCTCTATTACATCACTGGGTCTGGTAAAAGGTAACCAGGCTATTTTATGTTTCGATATATCTGGTGGGTGGTGGATTCCTTCCAGCTGCCCAATGCACAAAGTGAATAATAATTTGTGTTTTCGTTTTTCCATCACCACATGCAGTATTTATTTGAACTGATGAGCAGAATAAGGCCTCTCATCAGGGTGGAAGTGAGAGGTGCAGAAATGATTGGCCTT
>CM068964.1:88306328-88319295 GCA_035128595.1 Eptatretus atami
GAGAGAAGAGAAAGAGGAGAGAGGACGAAGAGATGGCAGGGAATGAAAGAGAGAAAAGGAGGAGAGAGAGAGGAGAGAAAAGAGAAGAGAGAGAAGAAGAGAGAAAGGGAGAAGAGAAGAGAGAGAAAGGAGAAGGAAAGAGAGAGAGAAAAGAGAGAGGAAGAGAGAGAAAGAAGAGGGGAAAAAGGAGAAAGAGGAGAGAGAAGAAGAAGGAGAGAAGAGAGAGAAAGAGAGGAGAAGGAGGAGAAAAAGAGAGGAAGAGAAAGAGAGAGAAGAGAGGAGAGAAAGAGAGAGAAAGAGGAAGGAGAAAGAGGAGAAGAAAAGAGGAGAGAGAGAGAAAGAGAGAAGAGAGAGAAAGAGGAAGAGGAGAGAAGAGAGAGAGAGAGAAAGAGAGAAAGAGAGAAAGAGGGAAAAGAGAGGAGAGGAGAAAAGAGAGGAAAAAGAGAGAGAAAGAAAGAGAGAGAAAAGGAGAAGAGAGGAGAGAAGAGAGGAGAGAGAGAGAAAGAGAGAGAGAAGAGGAGAGGAGAGAGAGAGAGAGAGAAGAGAGAGAGAGAGAGAGAGAAAAAGAGAGAGAGAGAAAGAGAGAGAGAAGAAAGAGGAGGGAGAGAAAAAGAGAGGAAAAGAGAGAGGAGAGAGAGAGAGAGAAAGAGAGAAGAGAGAGAAAGAGAGAAAAGAGAGAAAAGAGAGAAAGAGGGGAGGAGAGAGGAGGAAAAAAAAGAGGAGGGGAAAGAAGAAAAGAGGAAAAGAAGAGAAGAGAGAGGAGAAGAGGGAAGGGAGAAAGAGGAGAAAAAGAGAGAGAGAAGGAGAGAGGAGAGAGGAGAGAGAAAGAGGAGAGAAAGAGAGAGAGAAAAGAGAGAAAGAGAGAGAAAAAGGAGGAGAAGAGAGAAAAGAGAAAGAGAGAGAGAGAAGAGAAAGAGAGAAAGAGAGAAAGAGAGAGAGAAAGAGAGAAAGAAGAGAGAGAAGAAAAGAGGAGAAAGAGAGAAGAGAGAGAAGAGGAAAGAGAGAAAGAAGAGAGAGAGAGAGAAAGAGAGAGAGAGAGAGAAAGAGAGAGAGAGAAAGAGAGAGAGAAAAGAGAGAGAGAGAGAGAAAGAGAGAGAGAAAAGGAGAGAGAAAGAGAGAAAGAGAGAAGAGAGAAAGAGAGAGAAGAGAGAAAGAGAGAAAAGAGAAAGAGAGAAGAGAGAGAGAGAGAGGAGAGAGAGGAGAGAGAGGAAGAGAGAGAGAGAGGAGAGAGAGAAGGAGAGAGAAAGGAGAGGAGAGAGAGAAGAGAGAGAAAGAGAGAGGAAAGAGAGAGAAGAGAGAGAGAAAGAGGAGAGAGAAAGAGGAGAGAGGAGAGAGAAGAAAGAGAGGAGAGAGAAAGAGAGAGAGAGAAAGAGAGAGAAAGAGAAGAGAAGAGAGAGAGAAGAGAGAGAGAAAGAGAGAGAGAGAGAGAAGAGAGAAAGAGAGAGAGAAGGAG
This sequence comes from Eptatretus atami, assembly GCA_035128595.1. Lineage (NCBI taxonomy): Eukaryota > Metazoa > Chordata > Myxini > Myxiniformes > Myxinidae > Eptatretus > Eptatretus atami. The sequence continues at coordinate 88,307,782 of CM068964.1, forward strand.
AGAGAGAAAGAGAGAGAGAAAGAGAGAAAGAGAGAAGAAGAGAGAGAGAGGGAAGAGAGAGAGAAGAGAGAGAGAAGGGAAGAGAGAGAGAAGAGAGAGAGAAAGAGAGGGAGAAAGAGAGAGAGAAGAGGAGAGAGAGAAGAGAGAGAGAGAAAGAGAGAAGAGGGAGAAAAGAGAGAGAGAGAGAAGAGAGAAAGAGAGAAGAGAGAGAAAGAGAGAAGAGAAAGAGAGAGGAGAGCTAGAGAGAGAGAGAGATGAGAGAGAGGAGAGAGGAGGAGTGGAGGAGGAGGGAGGGGAAGAGAGGAGAGAGGGGAGAGGAGGAGAGGAGAGAGGAGAGAGGAGAGCTGGAGAGAGAAGAGCGGAGAAGAGGAGAGAGGGGAGAGGGGAGAGGGAGAGGAGAGCTGGAGAGAGAGGAGGAAGGGGAGAGGAGAGGGAGAGAGGAGAGGAGAGAGAGGGAGAGAGGGGAGAGGGAGAGGAGAGAGGGGAGGGTGGAGAGAGAGAGAGAGGAGAGGGAGGAGAGGAGAGAGGGAGAGAGAGAGGAGAGAGGAGAGGAGAGAGAGAGTGGAAGAGAGAGGGAGAGGAGAGGAGAGAGGAGGAGGAGAGAGGAGAGAGAGGGAAGAGAGGGAGAGGGAGGAGAGAGGAGAGGAGGAGAGAGGAGAGAGAGAGGGGAGAGAAGAGCTGGGAGAGAGAGGAGAGAGCTGGAGAGAGAAGAGTGAGAGAGAGGGGAGAGGAGAGAGAGAGGGAGAGAGAGGAGAGAAGAGGAGAGAGGAGAGAGGAGAGAGGAGAGAGAGAGAGGAGAGGGAGAGAGGAGAGAGGAGAGAGGAGAGAGGAGAGAGGAGAGGGAGAGGAGAGGAGAAAGGAGAGGAGAGAGAGAGAGAGGAGAGACGAGAGAGAGAGAGCTAGAGAGTAGTAGAGAGAGAGCAGAGAGAGAGAAGAGAGCGAGAGAGAGAAGAGTCGAGAGCTAGGGAGAAGAGAAGAAGAGGAGAGAGGAGAGAGGAGAGAGGAGAGGAGGAGAGAGAGAGAGGAAGGAGAGAGGAGAGAGGAGAGGGGAGAGGAGAGAGAGAAAGAGAGAGGAGAGAGAGAGAAGAGAGAGAGAGAGAGCTAGAGAGCTGAGAGCTAGAGATGAGGAGCTAGAGAGAGAGGAGAGAGCGAGAGAGAGAGAGAGCTCGAGAGCTAGAGAGGGAGAGAGAGAGAGAGCTAGAGGCTAGAGAGCTAGAGATATTATATTATATATATATAGAGAGGAGAGAGAGAGAGAGAGAGAGAGAGAGAGGGAGAGAGAGAGAGAGAGGGAGAGAGGAGGAGGAGGAGGAGAGTGGAGAGAGAGAGAGGAGAGAGGAGAGAGGAGAGAGGAGAGAGGAGAGAGAGAGAGAGAAGAAAGGAGAGAGGAGAGAGAGAGAGAGAGAGAGAGAGAGAGCTAGAGAGCTAGAGAGCTAGAGAGAGAGGAGCTGAAGAGAGAGGAGAGAGAGAGAGAGAGCTCGAGAGCTAGAGAGAGGGAGAGAGAGAGGCTAGAGACTAGAGAGCTAGAGATATATAATATATATATATAGAGAGAGAGAGGAGATGAGAGGAGAGATGATGAGAGATGAGAGATCTCTCTCTCTCTCCAAATTTGAATCAATTCGTCCTTGTCAAACACCCAATGTGTCCACTAAGGTTTGTCTGAATCCGTCCACAACTTTTTGAGATATTGTGCCTTTCTCTCGATGGTGAAGATTCACTCAAAAAATTCTCAGATCCGCATCCGGATCTTCAACAAAATGTCATAATTTCGTCCTTGTCACACACCCAACCTCTCCAGCAAATTCCATCCGAATCAGTCCATACCTTTCTGAGATTTCTTGCTCACACACAAACGGACAGACAGACAGACAGACGGTGGTGAAAATATAAACTCTGTCCACCTTCAGTGGAGGAGGAAAAAGATAGTGGATGTGCAGCATGAATTACGAAAAAATAGTTAATTTGTGCCCGAGCGAAGAGGCAAAAATGGGAACGACATTGATTAGTTGAATAAAGGAAAATATTTCAACAGGAATCGAGTCCAGGTATGAGAAAATCACAGACAAAACAGCCCGACCCAAATACATGACGTCATAGATGGTGCACAGACGTCAGCATGTAGTACCTTGGAAAAGAGGACTTGGCTTCTACATTGTAATATTACATAGAGGGCTTTGTTTAAAATCTGCAGCCGCGATATGGTGTATGTGTATGGAGCTCCCCTCATCCCAGCAGACGGACAAATATGTGTGCCTGGCCCAGCTCCATCTCCTTGAGATGCCGATCAACCTGCTGCAACCATGCATGAGGCACATGGTCGGCCCATTGGCCTCCTCCACTCACGAGGCTCCGTCGCTGAGAGAATCTGGTGAGCAGGATCAGCGTCGGGAAAATGCGCAACATGTCCATACAGCCGCAGCTGATGCTCACGGACGATACAGGTAACGAATCTCATTTAAGTCTCTCTCAGCAACCGCTCACTGGACACAACGTCTGACCAGAAATAGCCAAGGATTCTTATCTCCTAAGAGACCTGGTACCAAAGAAATTAAGTCTCCATCTCAGATCCCTGGTCAGGGTCCAAGTTTCATATCCGGAGAGGAAGACTGGAAGCACCAAGGACCTGAAGACTCAGACATTCTTCCTCCTGCACAGGTACCAACAGCACCACACCCCATGATCCAGTGAATCCATGACTCCCCAGGACCGACCCAGACATCTATTGACTTCTGGCTCACAGCCAGCAGAAACATGAATATCACTGCCAAGGTAAGTGAATCTCTCTGTGACCTCAACATTCTCACCACAAACAGGTACAGACAAGACAGCAGCATCCAAGATGTCATTGAAAGCCTGGATCCTAGTTTTAACCCAGGAAACCCGTAATCCCAGCGGCTCCGACTCCTCATTCAACACATTGAGGGCCCCCCAAAGGATATCCAGAGTCTTTGCAAAGATGACTGCATCATCTGTGAAATCAAGGTCAGAGATCTTGACATTCCAAAATGATGCACCGCAACTTGAATCTCTGCAACATCCTCTGCAGAATCCAGTCCATAGAAGTGGTGAAAAAGTGTGAGGGCCAGTACACACCCCTGACAAACTCCATTAACACCTGGAAATAAGTCAGAGATGGTACCACCACATCTCACAGCACTCTCAGTACCAGAGTAGAGTTCAGACATCAGATTGATCAGTTTTGGTGACATTCCACGAAGACCAAGAATCGGTCCATAGGCATCCCGATTCACTGAATTGAAAGCTTTGCAGAGAACAAAATAGGCTGCAAGCAGCCCCTGCCGGAACTCTCGTCTGCATTCGGTGAGGACCTGAAGAGCAAGGACACGGTCAATCGTTGACCTCTTTGGGGTAAATGCTGACTGCTCTGGGTGCTGGTGCTCAAGCAGATGGTGGCTAACCCTATCAGTAATTTTTCGACAAAGATCTTTCCCAGCACTGAGAGCAGCATTATCCGTCAGTAGTTGTTGCCATCCTGGCGATCACCCTTCCCTTCCAGAGAGGGACAACAAGGCCCCTTTTCCAGTCAGTTTGAATGATGCCAGTGGTCCAGGCAGAGCACAAAACTGCATGCAATGACTTGAATACAGCATTTCCACCAGCCTTGAGAAGTTCTGCATGGATGCTACAAATCTCAGGACCTTTACCCCATTTCAATCAGTTCACCACACCCTGTGTTTCCACAAACGAAGGTGGACCACAGTTGATTGGCGGGTCAGCAATAGGGTAGTAACACCCCTGACATCCAACTCAACAGCTGGTGGATCAGCCTGGTACGGCCGCTCAAAGTAACCGGCCAAGCGGGCCTTCACTTTGGATTCCTCTCTCAAGAGTCCACCACCCTCTGCTCTAACTACAGTACACCAAGGCACGGGCTTGGAGGCATGCAATGTACGAATTCCCCTGTAAGCAGGACGACAATCACTTGACCACAGATGATGCTCTACCCCCTTACAGATTCCTCGCACATAGGCCTCCTTGTCCACCCTCAACACACGTACAGGTTTACGCCTCAACTCCATGAACAGCTCGAATCTGCCATTAAGCCTGGCCCTGTGACGTTGGTCAATGGTATCCAGTGTCCTTTGAGAGTCAAAAATCTTCTTTGCCCTACGGTGAGTTCCAAGCCGTCCACCGGCAACATCAAGGAAGGTGGTCTTGAAGGCACTCCACAACTCTTCAGGACCTCCCAAAGCACCCAGACCATCCAAATCCCCACTCAGCCTGTTCGCAAAATCCTCAGCTACCCTCTCATCCTTGAGCTTGCCAATATCCGGCCTCGGCTGGATGGTACCATTCTCCCAGATTGAAGCTGCAACTTCAGAGTTGCTACAGCAAGCCTGTGGTCGGTATTGAGGAACTGGGCATTCCCGTACACCATGCAGTTCTGGACCATCCTCCAGCGACCATCAATGAACACCTGGTCAATCTCCTTTACCACAACACCAGTGTTGGAATACCCAGTCCAGCAATGAGCCTGTCTGCGCTGAAACCATGTACCAGCCACCCTAAGTCCATAACTTCTTGCAAAGTCAAGGAACTTATTGCTATTGTGGTTCATAGTTTCAGACCCATGGGGACCAACACACGTCTCATAACCATCCCTATCAGTTCCATTCGATGTATTGAAATCCCCCAAGACTAGAAGAGTATCTCGCCTGGGGCACTGATCAACCACAGACTTGAGAATGCGCCTTTACAGTTGAGATCATTCGCCTCATTCAAGCATATACAGACCAGGGAAAATGACACCAAGAGTTAATACGCTCGTTGACCGGTGTTACCTCAATTATCATTGGAGTCAGCTTATTGGACACAGCGACAACAACCCCTTGGGCATGGGAACCATCAGAGTGACCAGAGCAATAGTAAGTTTAACCACCCACCATGATCTCGCCACTATCCGGTCTCCAAACCTGAGAGTGCTGCAATACCGATGTTCAAATGCTTGAGCTCAGATGACAACAGAGACAGGTGATCATCCTCTCTTAGGGATGGGACATTCCAGGCACCCACCCGAAGGGACCGCCTCAGGTTAACCCAAGGAAACCACCATCTGGTGGATGAGTACACCACCAGAATGCTCACTTGGATCCCCTAATTGCATAAAACCAAGGGAAGCATGCGATGAGACGGGTCTCCTCGTATCGCGACTGTGGCACGAGCAATTACTCCGGCACTGGGTCTACACCGGAGGTATGAGACTGCCAGTTTGGAAGAAGCGAGAAAAACTGTTGGGTGTCATGTGTTTTTCAAAAAAAAAATTACAAAAGTCAAGTAAAAACCACACAATCACACGCGATTTCTCAGCGTAGGACTGATCATGGTGGCTTTTGTTTTAGTGGGGCAACTTAGCATAACAATTGTGCATTTTGTGAGGAAAGCACCAAATTTGGCACACTAGTAGCCTTTCATATTATGAACAGATTTGGATATTGGGCCATCTCAAATTCAGCCGCTGATGGCTGTGGCAGCCATTTTCCACTGCCATCAAAAATTTTGAGATGGCCCAATATCCAAATCTGTTCATAATATGATCGGCTACTAGTGTGCCAAATTTGGTGCTTTCCTCACAAAATGCACAATTGTTATGCTATATTTAGCTAAGTTGCCCCACTATTTGTGTTTTCCCCTGTAATGAGAGGTGTTCAAAAAGTTCAACCAATGAGATACTCACAATAGAGTCGAAGAGACGGCAAAGTATTAAATAAAAACAAAAAGAAAACTTTTAATATTGTAGGGTTCTTTTTCGTTCATATGCAGCACAAGCCTGCAGGGTGGTGGCATCATTGTCTGAGGGTATGGCTGTGTCTCTGATACAACACCCTCTGCTGGTCATGGCAAAAATTTGTAGATTGTAAAAGGTGCCAGTGATGGCTCGCCTACTCTTTGTGAAGGACATCATGGGATGTTTAACATGCACTAGCCAATGCTGGCAGTTTAACATCTATCTGATGGACGGCACACACACATTGATTAATCACCCTGCCTGTGAAACTCCGGGATGACAGTTTATAGCTGGGTCGGGATTCAAACGCAGGCTAGACAGCTTTAGAAGCAAGTGTGTGTAGTTCTCAGCCATCCTGTCAACCCAATTATAAAGTGTTATGTAATCAGTAAAAAGATGTTTTTAAAAAAAATCTCGTTTTCAAGACTTATTGGATCTGGGAGGTCAGTGGCTCAAAACCAAGGTGAGTCGTACGAACACGCTTAAAAATGGTACATGCTGCATTTTAAAAGAATAGAGCACGTGCAAACAACCATCGCATATGTTTCATGGGCCTAATGTCCCCCTTACCTGCTGAAGTTCCCTCGAAGGGAACCCACGTTATTAACGTTGTACCTTTTTTTGGCATTTCATTGGTTAATTTATTTATTTGTTCGTATTACTTTTTGAATTGCCCCACTGAAGTTCCATATCCAAATGAATGAGGGTTTCAAGTGAGCATGCACCACAAACTCAGGTCATCCCCCATCTCCACACATGATCTTTTCTCCCTCCATCAACCCTTAATCCAACCCTCTTACTTGCTACACTGCTGTTTCCTCACCATTCTCTTTTCCTCTTTCTTCATTCCTTTTGCTTCTTGTCTGAAACTGTGGTTTCACCACCACCCCACTGCCATTTTACCCTTCGTCTCCTCACTCTAAACTTCTGTCCTAATGTTTTAGTAGCAGATCCTTACATCATGCAGAATCAGTGTTTCAGAAGTTAAACCGGCTGCACACTTTCATACTACATTTAATGATCCAATGAAATGAGTGTTTAATTTGTATATATTTCTCCCCTGGTTCCAATTAAGAGATCTTGTTAACTGTGTAATGATTAGCCAGATAAGCTTTGTTTTGACTGTTTCCTTTGGTCTTGGAGGCTAAAGAACACGTGCTTAGCTTTGTTGTAATGTGTGTTTCTTTTTTTTTAACCCTTATTCTATTAAATGGAGGAATCTCTCAACAGAGAGATGAAAAATCACTCAAAGAGTGACAACTTGGTGAAAGGGAGTGGCACTCAGTGGAGCACATTCCTCTGCCAGGCTGAATAGTTTACGTTTTGTATGCCACGAATAGGTAGGATCTGAATCCGGACCTTAACCAAAATATAATCGGCTTATTCTTGTCACCTAATCAACTCATCCACCGAGTTTTGTCATAACTCGTACACAACTTTTTGAGATATCATGCTATACATAGTTTTTGGCCCCCATCTCTCAACGGTGAAGAATCACTTAAAAACCAGACTCAGATTCGGATGTTCTACCAAAATCGAATCAATTAGTCCTTGTCACACACCCAACAGGTCCACAAGTTTTATCTGAATCCTTCCTCAACTTTTGGATCTCATGCAATATCGTTTTTTGCCCCATTTCTCAACGGTGAAGAATCATTTAAAAATTAAATAATTCCCGTATCTGGATCCGGATTCGGATCTGCACCAAAATTGAATCGATTAATCCTTGTCACACACCCAACCTGTCCACCAAGTTTTATCTGAATCCGTCCTCAACTTTTTGAGATCTCATGCAATATCGTTTTTTGCCCCATTTCTCAACGGTGAAGAATCATTTAAAAATTAAATAATTCTCGTATCTGGATCCGAATTCGGATCTTCACCAAAATTGAATCGATTAATCCTTGTCACACACCCAACCTGTCCACCAAGTTTTGTAGCTTTTTCTCGATGGTGAAGATTCACTCAAAAAATTCTCAGATCCGCATCCGGATCTTCAACAAATGTTCATAATTTCGTCCTTGTCACACACCCAACCTCTCCAGCAATTCCATCCGAATCAGTCCATACCTTTTGAGATTTTTCTTCTCACACACAAACGGACAGACAGACAGACAGACGGTGGTGAAAATATAAAACTCTGTCCACCTTCAGTGGAGAGGAAAAGATAGTGGATGTGCAGCATGAATTACGAAAAAATATAATTTTGTCGTCCCGAGCGAAGAGAGGCAAAAATGGAACGACATTGATTAGTTGAATAAAGGAAAAATATTCAACAGGAAATCGAGTCCAGGTATGAGAAATCACAGACAAAAACAGCCCGACCCAAATACATGACGTCATAGATGGTGCACAGACGTCAGCATGTAGTTACCTTGGAAAAGAGACTTGGCTTCTACATTGTAATATTACATAGAGGGCTTTGTTTAAAATCTGCAGCCGCGATATGTGTATGTGTATGGAGCTCCCCTCATCCCAGCAGACGGACAAATATGTGTGCCTGGCCCCAGCTCCATCTCCTTGAGATGCCGATCAACCTGCTGCAACCATGCATGAGGCACATGGTCGGCCCATTGGCCTCCCTCACTCACGAGGCTCCTCGCTAGAGAATCTGTGAGCAGGATCAGCGTCGGAAAATGCGCAACATGTCCATACAGCCGCAGCTGATGCTCACGGACGATACAGGTAACGAATCTCATTTAAGTCTCTCTCAGCAACCGCTCACTGGACACAACGTCTGACCGAAAATAGCCAAGATTCTTATCTCCTAAGAGACCTGGTACCAAAGAAATTAAGTCTCCATCTCAGATCCCTGGTCAGGTACAAGTTTCATATCCGGAGAGAAGACTGGAGCACCAAGGACCTGAAGACTCGGACATTCTTCTCCTGCCACAGGTACCAACAGCACCACACCCATGATCCAGTGAATCCATGACTCCCCAGGACCGACCCAGACATCTATTGACTTCTGGCTCACAGCCAGCAGAAACATGAATATCACTGCCAAGGTAAGTGAATCTCTCTGTGACCTCAACATTCTCACCACAAACAGGTACAGACAAGACAGCAGCATCCAAGATGTCATTGAAAGCCTGGATCCTAGTTTTAACCCAGGAAACCCGTAATCCCAGCGGCTCCGACTCCTCATTCAACACATTGAGGCCCCCCAAAGGATATCCAGAGTCTTTGCAAAGATGACTGCATCATCTGTGAAAAAGGTCAGAAGCTTGACATTCCCAATGACATGCCGCAACTTGATCTCTGCAACATCCTCTGCAATCCAGTCCATAGAAGTGGTGAAAGTGTGAGGGCCAGTACACACCCCTGACAAACTCCATTAACACCTGAAATAAGTCAGAGATGTACCACCACATCTCACAGCACTCTCAGTACCAGAGTAGAGTTCGACATCAGATTGATCAGTTTTGGTGACATTCCACGAAGACCAAGAATCGTCCAAGGGCATCCCGATTCACTGAATTGAAACTTTGCAGAGAACAAAATAGGCTGCAAGCAGCCCCTGCCGGAACTCTCGTCTGCATTCGGTGAGGACCTGAGAGCAAGGACACGGTCAATCGTTGACCTCTTGGGGTAAATGCTGACTGCTCTGGGTGCTGGTGCTCAAGCAGATGGTGCTAACCCTATCAGTAATTTTTCGACAAAGATCTTTCCCAGCACTGAGAGCAGCATTATCCGTCAGTAGTTTTGCCATCCTGGCGATCACCCTTCCCTTCCAGAGAGACAACAAGCCCTTTTCCAGTCAGTTTGAATGATGCCAGTGTCCAGGCAGAGCACAAAACTGCATGCAATGACTTGAATACAGCATTTCCACCGCCTTGAGAAGTTCTGCATGGATGCTACAAATCTCAGGACCTTTACCCCATTTCAATCATTCACCACACCTGTGTTTCCACAAACGAAGGTGGACCACAGTTGATTGGCGGGTCAGCAATAGGGTAGTAACACCCCTGACATCCAACTCAACAGCTGTGGATCAGCCTGGTACGGCCGCTCAAAGTAACCGGCCAAGCGGGCTTCACTTTGGATTCCTCTCTCAAGAGTCCACCACCCTCTGCTAACTACAGTACACCAAGGCACGGGCTTGGAGGCATGCAATGTACGAATTCCCCTGTAAGCAGGACGACAATCACTTGACCAGAGTATGCTCTACCCCCTTACAGATTCCTCGCACCATAGGCCTCCTTGTCCACCCTCAACACACGTACAGGTTTACGCCTCAACTCCATGAACAGCTCGATCTGCCATTAAGCCTGGCCCTGTTGACGTTGGTCAATGGTATCCAGTGTCCTTTGAGAGTCAAAAATCTTCTTTGCCCTACGTGATTCCAAGCCGTCCACCGGCAACATCAAGGAAGGTGGTCTGAAGGCACTCCACAAACTCTTCAGGACCTCCCAAAGCACCCAGACCATCCAAATCCCCACTCAGCCTGTTCGCAAAATCCTCAGCTACCCTCTCATCCTTGAGCTTGCCAATATCTGCCTCGGCTGGATTGTACCATTCTCCCAATTGAAGCTGCAACTTCAGAGTTGCTACAACAAGCCTGTGGTCGGTATTGAGGAACTGGCATTCCCGTACACCCTGCAGTTCTGGACCATCCTCCAGCGACCATCAATGAACACCTGGTCAATCTCCTTTACCACAACACCAGTGTTGGAATACCCAGTCCAGCAATGAGCCTGTCTGCGCTGAAACCATTGAACCAGCCACCCTAAGTCCATAACTTCTTGCAAAGTCAAGGAACTTATTGCTATTGTGGTTCATAGTTTCAGACCCATGGGACCAACACACGTCCATAACCATCCCTATCAGTTCCATTCGATGTATTGAAATCCCCCAGACTAGAAGAGTATCTCGCCTGGGCACTGATCAACACAACCTGAGCGTGCGTAGAATGCGCCTTTCACGGTGATCATTCGCCTCATCAGAGCATATACAGAGACCAGGGAAATGACACCCAAGGATGAGAATCCTTATCTATAATACGCTCGGTGACCGGTTTACCTCAATTATCATTGGAGTCAGTTATTGACACAGCGACAACAACCCCTTGGGCATGGGAACCATCAGGATGACCAGAGCAATAGTAAGTTTAACCACCCACCATGATCTCGCCACTATCCGGTCTCCAAACCTGAGAGTGCTGCAATACCGATGTTCAAACGCTTGAGCTCAGATGAAACAGAGACAGGTGATCATCCTCTCTTAGGGATGGGACATTCCAGGCACCCACCCGAACGACCGCCCTCAGGTTAACCCAAGGAAACCACCATCTGGTTGGATGAGTACACCACCAGAATGCTCACTTGGATCCCCTAATTGCATAAAACCAAGGAAGCATGCGATGAGACGGGTCTCCTCTATCGCGACTGTGGCACGAGCAAAATTGAATCGATTAATCCTTGTCACACACCCAACCTGTCCACCAAGTTTTGTAGGAATCCATCCATAACCTTTTGAGATATTGTGCGTTTTTTTTTTGTGTTGAGATGTATCGTTTTTGGCCCTGTCTCTCAATGGTGAAGAATCACTTTAAAAATTCTCCGATCCGGATCCGGATTCAGATCGTCACCAAAATTAATCGTTGCTGTCCTTGGCCAGTCACCTACACACACAAAGAATTTCAGAACGATTGCTTGAAAATTGTGGCCAAAAATCGTGTGACAAACAAATAAAGAGAGAGACAAGCCGGTAGGCGGCCATGGGTCGCCGAGCATCCGATGACCTTTGACCCCTGATCTGAGTTA
>CM068964.1:88341315-88352196 GCA_035128595.1 Eptatretus atami
CAGACTCCAGCTCAAACCGCACGACGCACACCAACCAACTCAACTGCTCCAAAAAACTTACACTCAGAGGATCGCGTCATATTTTTATGGACCTCCCCGAACGGGGCGGGGGCTCGGTGAAACAGACGTCACCATCCGCCCCAATTGGACAGGGTCTTCATGGGGTCTGCCCTTCCTGGGCGGGGCCTCGGCCAAACTGGGAGGCCCGCCCCCCCCCCCTAACACGCCGTGTGGAACTCATCAAGGGAAGATCCAACGTGAAAAGGAACCGTTGTATTGAAGCGCAAAGGAACGTCGGACGTTTTTGCCCCGTATGCTGTGCCAGCGAGGCGAGGGTTGCAAGTGCTGTAAGGTACTGTGTTGGTTGTTGGATGGTCTGTTGGATGATCGTTGGAATGGTTTGTTGGATGGTTTGTTGGAATGGTCCGTTAGAGGTCGTAGATGGTTTTGTTGGATGGTGTTAGATGGTTTGTTGGATGGTTTTGTTTGCATGGTCGTTGATGTTTGTTGGATGGTCGTTAATGGTTTGTGGATGATCGTATAGATGTTTTGTTGATGGTCGTTAGATGGTTTGTTGGATGGTTTGTTGGATGGTCGTTAGATGGTTTGTTGGATGGTCGTTAGATGGTTTGTTGGAATGGTTTGTTGATGGTCGTAGATGGTTTGTTGGATGGTCGTTAGATGGTTTGTTGGATGTCGTTAGATGGTTTGTTGGATGGTCGTTAGATGGTTTTGGTTGGATGGTTTGTTGGATGGTCGTTAGATGGTTTGTTGGATGGTCGTTAGATGTAATAACCTACCTCAAAGGACATCGCAACGCACACCTTTGATCTCCCCACTAGACAAAAGGAAGGACCTGTCTTCAACATGTACTTAACGGATATAACTGACTTTTGGGACATCTGTATGTTGAATGCATATGGTTTCCAGATCCGTAACAATATGTTACATAAAACTACATATAAACACACACACACACACACACACACACACACACACACACACACACACACACACACACACACACACACGGTGTCCATATACGACGTCCTGTATTTTGATGAAATAAAGGAGAGCAGCTTGTGTATATAATGGAGTAAGTCTGATTTGCAGTGGCTCTCTCCAGATAATCAGGTATGTTTGCACTTTTACCTTCTCTACAGCAAACACATTAAACAACATTCTCTTTTACCACAAGAATAATAACGAAAAACTAAACTTTGTGCTGAAAGTTTCCTGTATGTCTCAATGACCCCTGAAATGCCCTCTGCGATTTGCTGTTTCACTGCATTATCCACATCACCTTTCTCATATCTTCACATCAGACTCTCCACCTAATCTGGATACTTCTCCTCACCAGAATTTAAAATCCATGGTCATGCACTTCCACACCCTCAGTAAGTTACTTATTTTGCATAATCCATTATCACCCATTACCCCATCACACATTGTAAATTAGCATTGTACTATTCGCCTTTAAATTATTCTATAAACTCAGCAGCTATCGAGCGATAATATTGGCTCTTCTCTCATATATTGTTGCAAGTTTGGGGAGGAGGTGGGGGGGATGGTATGCCATTTCTCAGAGATCATGCTTTTTTTTAGAGGAGGACGTTCAAAAATGTTTTCGAAACAAGATCGTTTTCCATGGGTGTCCCTTGACTTTGATGCACTTGCCTCATTTGCCCTTCAAACTGTCTACGTCAATGAAGTAGTTTTCAGATTGCTTCTTCAGCAACGTCTCAGTTGCTTCAGTCAGTTTCCCGTTGATGGTGAATTGGTAGCCAAGCAGGCTGCGGACTTCAATTGTCGAAAACAGATAACAGTCACTTGGGCCATGCTGTGTGCTGTGTGCAGGGCGATCCAGCTACTCGTAGGTACAGTCATGAATGGTGGTTTTCCCAACATGGGTCATGTACATTGTCGTGAAGGAGGGGCACGCCTTTGTCAACATCACTTGTGTTTTGCCCTTGATGGCCTGCCAAAAATTTGGACGAGGCTGGCATAATATCCTTCGGTGAATTGTAATTTTATGAGGCATAAAGTCAATCAGCAGGGACTCCCTTGGTATCCGCGAAAATTGAGGATATGATCTTGCCAGCTGAGGGTTGCTTGCAAAACGTATTCGGCGGCAGTGATCCTTTGGATTAGATTTGTGCTTCCATTGTATAGATTCCAATTTGGTTTGATGATCCCTGTAATGAAGCCACGTTTTGTCACCAGTTGTCAGAAGAGCGATAAAGTTGGCTGGATCTGCATTGAATAGTCCGTGAAGCACATGACATGATGTCAACCATCGTTGCTGATTGTACGCGACCGTGTTTTTGGGGACCCATCTTGCAACCTTAAATATGGTGATCACCATGATTAATGTCTCACCTCAGAAACATTTTGTGGTCGGTTGCACCTGCTGGCTGCCCTGACCTGGGGTCATAATCTTAAAGGGACTCGTGTCCACATTTAAAATTAGCCACTTCGGATCTGACACCTTCTTACATGAAGGTTCAATGAAATGTCGATGCGCAATTTAAGCAGATCCATAATTATATAACAACTGGCTGAATGCCTGGTTTTGTGCCTGGAAATTCAATGAAATATGTATTTAAATACTTCCTGCATCACAAAAAACCTTATGGTTTCGTATTAATTACCAATCTTGGCATTGCAAAATTGCTTGGACCACTTTCCCTTCTTTTAACTTATTTTCTATTATAGTCGGAAGGCCAGCCCAGGTAATATGCCTAAAAACTTTTGATAGCATTTTTTGTTCAAGGCTGGCAACCGTGCTAGAAAAGTATCACTATGGTCCAGGCATTCAGAATCACCCGGTTGCCAAAATGGCATTTGACCTTTAAGGTCACATTTGGAGGTCAAATAAGGTCAAAAATTGTGTTCCCCCTCTTTTATCTTGTACTTTCAAATAATGTTAGGTCTGCATAAAAAATGGATAATGATACGGTTTTAAATTCCATATTATGGTAAACTGAAGAAATCTTTGAATATAATATGTTTTGAATGTCTTTACTGCGCTTTTTTTCAGGTGAGTGGGGACACCCTCTCCTGGACTGATACTTTTACGACTTGATTTAGATAACACGTACAAGAATTTAGGCACCTTCAGGGTTATTGAAATGCTTACCTAATTGTCATTTATTTTATAGTCAAGTTATAGCAAGGGTCAAGGGGGAAAAACAAATAAATCATAACTGTCCTTCAGATCCTAATGGAAATGGGTTTCTAAAATAAAATCTACAAATATGTTTCGATGAAACTTTGCCTGTGTTAGTGTGGAAGTCCTTTTCAAATATCTAGGAAGAGAAATACACTCTAAACAAAATTTGAAGATTTGTAATATAACTATCCATTAAAAGGTCCGCTTTCCGCGCGCAGCATTTTCTCGGGGCGTTTCCCCCCCGCATGCCACTAATAGGTGTCGCTGGTGGTTTGGCAAAGCCCTCGATCACAATGTTTCCGGTGTGTTGCCATGACAGGCTTTCCTCCCCCCGCACGAAAAAATGGCCGCGTGGCGAGATTTGACTTTTTTAAATGGTAGTTTGTATTCCAAACTCTTCAAATTTCGTTAAGGTGAGTGTGTTATCTTCAGAATGTGTCCACTTCTCCCTGCACTTCAGTCTTAAGTCTTAATAGGCACAATGTCAGATCTACCCTCCCCAGCTTCACTTCCAGGCAATGCCATGTATCAAGGCAAACACTTTCAAGGGCACACAGTATCACCAATACAGCTTGAGGTGTAGAATAAGTACCATTTGTTGTCAAGACACCAACTCAACTCTTTTTGTGGGTCGTACATGTAATGCACGCACCTGTCTGAAATGTAACTTGAAGCCATTGATGCGGATTTGAAGCATAAATCGTGAATGCCGGACACAGACCTCCTCCTCTTGGCCTCATTCATCCTAACCAAAGGACAAACTTTGCAAGGTGTTGAACGATGAGCCGGCACCTCCAAGGAGCAGGAATGATTTCCAGTGCACATCATCAACGAGAACTTCTCCCCCGAGTAAGTAGTGAAAGGAATGTGCTTGGCTTGCATGCCAATAACTGGCTGCGATAGACTGCTCCGTACCTTTGCTGGGCATGGGAAAGAAAATCGTGTTGGGAGGGTGTAATTTTGCAACATTCAGAAGCTGTTGCAAGGTGTTGGTAGGATGGTCCATTAGACAAAGTTGAAGAGTTCGTATGGCCGTTTGTACAAGGCCACCGTGCTCTACTCGGGTGTTGATAGGGCATGACATGAACTTGTTCAGAAAGGAAAAAAAGGCAATTGAAATGTTTCCTACCAACAAGTGAACGCATGGAGTTAACATCTTCACGGTGCCAACCGCCAGGACCAAAGTGTGGCTGCAGGCAAACAAATCTGACGTCGTTTCCCAAGCCCTCAGGAGACAGGAGGTTGGCCAGGTAATGGACAAATGGTAGAAGTGGTGTGGTTAGGAAGCCATCTGTTCCAAAGCAGCTGTTTGGAGTTGGTTACTTGTGAGCAAAACTAAGGTGCCGGGCACACACACTTGCATGTCATCGGAAGGGCAACTATGTATTACCTGCATGCGGTGGATGCAAGATGGATGCCCTTAACACGGAGGCAGTGGACGTGGTCTGAACCAAATCCTTAAGGAATTCAACAGCAACATTAATTGGCAAAGGTAATGGGGATAGCGGGAAAATGAATGTTAGCATCGTAAGTGCCTTCCTTGATGAAGAAAACTGAATTATTTTCAGGAAGAAAGCGACGTTAAAGGAACAAAGTCTTTACTTTGTGTGGTATTCCGATCCATAATGGAGTATCAAAGCATTTTAAATCCTAATTTCCTTCAACAAATTACCAATATTATTTTGCAAATTAAACACCAAGTAATCTCTTTAATTCCTCAAATGTTTCTTGCCAAACATTACATTTGTTGAAAGCACACGACAAAAGAAGGAAAACACAAAAATTTTGAAACCTCAATTGACCTTTGACCTCCAAATTTTGACCTTTTAAAAGGCACATGCCATTTTTTGGCAACCGGGTGTTTTGAAACCTTATACCATAGTGATAACCTTTCTAGCATGGTTTCCAGCTTTGAACAAAAAATGCCATCAAAAAGTTTTTTTGAGGGGTCTTGGCCTGCCGACTATTAGTCCTGTACGTGTTTCACCTGAGAGGACGAAGGTTTGGCTCCCGTCTGTCATCCGTTCGTCTCACCTGTGTTTTTTGGAGATTTGTTCCCATACCCCTTAACATATTCAATGAAACTTGGGTCATGGCCTTTTATTATGAAATAAGTTCAGAACAAGTTCGAGGTTTCATGATTTTCGTCAATTCTTCACAAGTCATGCTTTTTAAGATGAAGAAATATCACATATCCATGGGTGGTGTTCAGCTGCTCTGACTCCACCCCACTGCTTTAACACCCATTGGCTGGACAGCTGGTCCTGAAATCCACCCCATAAAATCATGCACCACCAATTGTATGAAGCAGCACAGATTGGCAGGCGCTCATGACCTCAGACCAGGCCTCAGAATTGTAAAACTTGGTGTTGGCTTTAGTGGTTAGGGCTGGTGGCTTGGGATCCCGGGTCCCTGAGTTCAAGCCCGTTGGCCCGCTGAATAACACCAAGTGGTTTGGACTCAGCCTGTCACCTCTGAGGTTCCGGCGAAAATGGTTACAGTGGCAGCAGCCAAAAAGGCTGTACACAAAGGACAGGGTATCACGGATTGACTAAATCTGGTATGGTGTGGGCATCACGGCATGAATGGCCCGAATTGCCTCCTCCTGGCCTTAAAATTCCTTGTAAAATCCTAGTAAAAAACCTTAGGCCCTGGGTGTTAGTCCATGGCCCAGTGGCAATTGGAAATGGATCCCAGGTATAAACCACAATGTAATTATATATGACATAAGAATGGTTACGCAATGCTTTTGCTTCATGTAATGTACATGGGGTTATTACCTCCGCCATCAGAAGATCGGAGGTTACTGTTTTCCACCCCTTTCTGTTGTTTGTTTGTTGTTACTGCCAAAACTAAGTTTTTGCAAGATATGTTAGTCAGCTTGTATGTTGTTTATTTTATTTTTATTTTTTGTTCTGTAATCAACATGATAAAAAAATTCTGCAGAAGCACAGTTAATCATCATTGGAAATTTTTGTAACTTCGGGCATATCAGAGGCCTATAGAGGGTCCCTTTTCAAGTGCAATACAATTTTGAAGGTCAGGTCAAGGTCAAGGTCACTGTCGCAAAATCAGGGGAGTCGACGAAACCCTTATTTTTTGAGCTAATTTTGATCGGAAATGTCGTCTTCAAACTTCAATGGAATATAGTTCATGGTCCCTGGCGCTCAGCCTGATGAATTTTTGTGGCGATCGGCCCTTTGACCTTCAATGGTTTAGCCCTAAGGTCAAACCATAATTTGGACCCCAAGGTCAAAATTTTCAAGTTTAGGAACGCAATCGTTAGTATCAAATTGAACACCTCGATGAAGTCTTTCTCATATATCAACTGAAGACATTATGAACGTCATTTGGGTGGACGTTATGAGGCAAACTGCAATATTTTTCCATGGTACTCTCTTAGAACGATTTCATCGGAATCTCTCGTAGCAAGAATATTCCTCAAGGAGTCACTCTGGTGGATAGCAGCTCTGTTCACGTACTCAGTGGTGACCTTAAAGAAAGCACACGTGGTCACACTTTTGGCAAGATTACGGGTCACCCCTAGGGTGACATTGGTTTATTTGTTTGTTTGTTGAAACAGTATTACGGAAAAACTCCTCTTGCACGGATTTCGACGAAAACTTGGGTGGGGGGTTAGGTATGGTCCAAGGATCAT
Source organism: Eptatretus atami (assembly GCA_035128595.1). Taxonomy (NCBI): domain Eukaryota; kingdom Metazoa; phylum Chordata; class Myxini; order Myxiniformes; family Myxinidae; genus Eptatretus; species Eptatretus atami. Next base: position 88,348,146 of record CM068964.1, read on the forward strand.
GCCATTAGAATTTTTGGAACTTGGTCGCCCCCCCCCCCCAAAAAAAATTGTTAGAGAAATTTTTTTTTATTATTTTGATTTCTACAATGTTTTAAGTGAATTTCCAACCCCCCCACCCCCCAAAAAAAAATTTGTTAGACAAAAAAAAATTAGAAATTCTAACTTTTTTTTTTCAAAAAAAATTTCGAAGTTTTTTTTGGGCATTTCTAACATGCGCGTCGAATCTAAGTTTAAGTTTTTTCAACTCGTGGTTCAGTAGAAGTCTGATCCGTTTTGACTACAATGAAATAGGATATCAGGTTCACTAAGTGACCGAGCAGTATTGACGGTGAGGTTTTGCTACTCTACAACCGAAGTGTCCCCCTCTAGTTTTTAAATAATGAAATAGGCAAAGCCTAGAAAACAGAAATCCTAATATTGAAATAGGCACAGAAATAGGCAAAGCCCTAGCCACAGTGACTCCTTTCACTGAACTTACCGATCATTGTAATTGTCAAATTAAGTTACTTTCACATCTGATACTATATTTTGTGTCACTGACAGTGAATAAAGCATTTTTTTTAATTCACTACTGGGGAAAAAACAAATAATTAATAAAACCCACTTTCGGATTTGAATAACAGCCTCAAACTTGCCTCGACGCCCTCTAACTTGCCACGTGTCATGTCGAAATGCACCCCCCGAGGGTACAAAATTCATCGATATGGGCCAAAAAAAGTCATGGTATCGATGTTTAACCATCGTTTCCATGTAATGAATCTGGGTGTGTTCAGTTACAAAAGTTATTGTCGGCACTCCCCAAGTGGCTTAAGCACTCAGCCACTTCATTTTGAAACTGTTGATAAGGAACGGCTGACTTTGGCAAGCGGGAGCTAGCCTGCCTGGTAACTCAACACACCTTTGGACATCTTGACAGCAACAGTACATACAAAACGGCTGACAAAAAGGCCAAATCCATCATTACTATTTTTGTTGTAATGAAACGTACCGACTCAAACGTACCCAAACACGTGACGCAGGACTTGCTCCATTTTAAGTTTCTTAAAAGTACATAAAGTCAGAGGTGATGTTGAGTGTAACGAAAGTGGATGTGTTACATTTCATAATAACTTTTGAAGTTATGTGTACATATTTCTTTAAAGTGTACATTTAACATAATAACTTCTCAAAGAAGGAATTTTTTTAAATCACTCAAATTTCCCTGACCTGCGAATTAATTAACACTATTTTGTTATTTGCTTGTGAAAATATAGGGAAGGAGGCGATCACAGCCTTGCCTAAATAAAATATGCTTAGTTATAAGAATCACTAATTAATAAACAAGAAAAAATAATTAGATTTCACTCTAAAGATTTTAATACTTATTTAGTCTACAAGTTCTGATCCTCAAATCCAAACATAGTTTTGATTATATGCCATAATGTCCGTCTGTGAGAGTACATAATGGTATCCAAGGCAAGGCATTTTGAGAAGGCCGAAACAAAATGGGGCGGCTAAGACCCCTGCGAGGGAAAGTGGGGCTAACCAAAGGGTAAGCTTGTTTTTGTTTTTTTCATGATGACACCAATTAATTATCTTCAAAAGTGGTATTTAAAAAATTTACCCAAATCCCAATTTAATTCGTGCAAATCCCTTGGAGTTCCCTTTTGTAATGTATGCCAAAGTTTCGGGCTACACGCTTAATGGTTTTTACAGTTATAGAAGACGCACACACACACACACACACACAACACACACCACACCACACACACACACACACCACACACCACACACTGCCCAATAGGACGGACTGATGCACATTGACATTTATTATTAACCTCCGACATCGAAGTCGGAGGTTACTGTTTTCAACCCCTTTCTGTCTGTTTGTTTGTTGTTTGTTTGTGAACAGTATTACGAAAAAACTCCTCGACGGATTTCAACGAAACTTGGTGGGGGATTAGGTATGGTCCAAGGATCATGCATTAGATTTTGGACCTGGTCCAAATCCAATAATGGCCGCTATGGCGGCCATTTTGGAAAAAAATTTGAATTTTTTTTTTTTGCATTTCTACATGTTTTAAGTGATTTCCAACCCCCCCCCCCCCCACAAAAAAAAAATTGGTTAAGAAAAAAATATTTTTTCAACTTTTTTTTTCAAAAACAAAATTGTCGATTTTATTTTTTTTTGCATTCTACATGTTATAAGTGATTTCCAACAAAAAACATGCCGAAAATTAATAATGCGGCTGATTTTGGAAACTTCAGGTGGATATACCCCACGTAAAATCAATTCTGTCTCAAGTGTTATCTAGTTATGACCGAATGAATGAGTATGTAAAAGTTATAAAGTTAAAAAGGGAAAGTTGCACTATAACCTGTGGAGCAACTGTTGACGCAAATTGAATGAAATAGGATATCAGTTCTACTTGAGTGACCCTAGAGTATTTGGGCGGCGGAGTTTTGCACTCTACCGAGTGCTCCCCCTCTAGTTATAGATGTGTTAACAACACGCATTGGAAAGCTAATAAATGTATTACTTGGGTAACAAATATCCTGTGTGATTTCAAAGCAATTGGAAATGAAAGTATCACAAACAACCATAATAATTGCTTGCATGTGTGGGGACTAATTCGGGATGATTGACTGTTAATCTATGTGGCATTTATCAGGCAAGATTAATAACAATGTGCATAGTTTAAAAGGTCATGAAAAGTCTGAAGTTAGCACTGTTGAGCTGTCTTATAGCAGCATCTTTTTTTAACTATGTCCAAATACTGCAAAACTGGAGTTTTTTGGAAGCAGCAAGAAGGCAAATTTGGTGTTCCAAAGTGTGCAAGTATATAATTAAAATTTAAATAAAAATAAAGAGGTCCATGATAAAATTAATTAAAATTCCAGAAGTTTACTGGCATTGAAGCAAGTGCTATTACACCAACCCCTTATCTACACGTAAGTTTCCTGTTTGGAATGATTTCCAGTTTTGTTTCACTGCCAGACAAGCAGACAAATTATTCAACTCCTCTCTACTCAGCCGCGATCTGGACGAATTCAGAGCCAAAGTACTGGGTTAACAACAGTTTTTGTTTTCCGATTCATGGTCCGATTCGTGTTCAAAATATAACATTCAAGTTGTAAATTAAGTTGTTCCTCGATATAAACTGACGTATGTGGAATGGATGACAAACAGACAGAAGTGAACCAATTTGCTTAATCTTGCTTTTAAACTTTGCATGCGGCGTAAAAACTAACTTTATTAAAATCATTATTTTATTAGAATTATATACTTGAACACTTTATGGGGTAAGGTATTCTTCTATGTCTCTCAAGTTACCTCCGCCACCGAAGGTGAAGGAGGTATGTTTTCACCCTTCTGTCTGTTCTGTCTGCTGTCTGTCTGCCACCCAATGTATACCTGGTGTTGGCTTAATGGTTTAGGGTGGTGAAAGCTTTGGATCCGAGGGCCTGAGTGAATCCCGCCAGCTATTGAATTAATACCAGTGGGGTTAACCTCAACCTGTCATTCTCCCGAGTCCGGCAAAATGAGTGCCAGCCATGCTGGTATAACTATGTCGGGGTGGTGACCCGTCCAGGATTGTGCTCAAATTAGCCAAGGAGACTGCTTAAGTAAGACCAACGCTCTGCAACAGAGTCAATGTCCCATCTCCTCCTCCTCCTGTCTGTTTGTGGACAGGATATCTCAAAGTTGCTGATGGATTCGGATGAATTTTGTGGACAATGTTCGGTGTGTGACAGGGATGGGACTGATTAGACTTTGGTGTGATCCGTAGATCCGGATCCGACTAACTAGAATTTTTAAAAGTGATATCTTCACAATTGAGAGATTGGCCGAAACGATATATAGCACGATATCTGCAAAAGTTGTGGACGTATTTGGAAGAAACTTGTAGACAGGTTGGGTGTGTGGGCAAGGAAGAATTTATTCGAATTTTGTGAAGATCTTAATCCGGATAATGGATACAAGAATATTTATTTTAAAAGTGATTCTTCATCATTGCGAGTTGGGGGCTAAAAAACGATCTCCGTACTGTATAACATGATATTTCAAAAA
>CM068964.1:88352221-88362404 GCA_035128595.1 Eptatretus atami
ACCTTCTTGTCCAATCCTTGCGTTCTGTAAGCTCTTTTTAAAAATCTTCCTGCTCTTTTGTCATTTCTCCCCATTTGTCAGAGTGGTATCTGATGATGTTTCCTTTTGTAGTTTGAAGGTTTTAGCTCGCCTGGTTCAAAGAACAGAGAGCTATAGCGTATACCCCCGGCTTGAGCCCGGTGTGGGCATCAGGCGTCAGCGTCAGCATGAAGAAATGTTTAAAGTTTTTGGTGCAAGTTATTTTAGAAGCTTTGCCTTCAAATTTTAAGTATGTGTACTTTAGGAAAATGCTGATATTGGCAGGGAGGTTTCCTTTGGAGTATATTATTGATGGTCGTGAAGTTGAAAAATTAAAAAAATAAATTTCAAATGTTTTTAAATTTTTTTGACCTGTTTTGAACTTTAACTTTTTTGTAGCACATCAACGTTAAAGTTTTTTGGTGCAAGTTTAATTTTAGAAGCTTGCCATTCATTTAATATGTGTACTAGGATGCTGATATTTTGGCATGGAGGTTTCCTTTGGGGTATATCTATTGGTGTAGTTGAGTTGAATTAAAAAAATTTTAAAAATTGTTTCAAATTTTGACTGTTTTGAACTTAACTTTTTTGTAGGCACTCAACGTTAAAGTTTTTGGTGCAAGTTATTTTTTAGAAACTTGCCATTCATTTATAGTGTACTAGTTTTTTGGTTTGCAATCATTGGGGTGATGATTTGTTTCTGTTTCAATTTACTGTGTTATATCCTGTAAATTTGCAGCCTGTTTTTTGGAAAGTTTGTTGCTAAAATGGGTTAAGGATCCCCTTTTCTGGTTTGTTAATTTTTCTTGCTCGTGTTTCCAAATTTTCATCCGATTGTCTATTGAGCTTTTCACTACTCTGCGAGTCTACACAACACTGTTTCTGTGCACTTTGATTTAGCTCCAATCAACACCTCCTCCTTCTCATTCGGTAAGTACACCACCTCGGTATGCATTGGTTTTTTTGCAGAACATCATGTGAAATAGTTTAGAAGTTTCCTTGTTTGCTGTGTAATTGGTTGCTCTCTAATTGTGGGCCAGTTTATAATTGGCACAGCGATATTGGAATACAGTATTGCAGCAAGTTGGTTTATAGCTTTGGTTTTGTTTCTTGAAGAAGAGGGATGAACTTTTCAGCATTAGTCTTATTCCTGCATAGGTACTCTTTGCTGATTTAATTTTTATGCATTTTTTTTTGTTGTACCTGGGAGCCTTCTTCTATTCCGAAGTATTTTTGGAAATGCTTCGTTTTCTGTTCCTGTTTTGGGTTGTTTCGATCGACTGAGAATGGTTGTCAGTTCTTATTTTTTTGGCCATTGTACAAATGTACATTTGGCATATTTGTCAAGACCAAACTCCATGCAGATGTCTTCCGAAGGTGGACATGAACTTGGTGGAACATGCTTTTGGGTGTCTGACAAGGAAGAATTGATTCGATTTTTGGTGACATCTGAATCCGGATATGGATATGAGAATTAATTTAAATTTTTAAAGTGTTCTTCACCATTGATAGGGCCAAAACGATCTGTAGCATGAATTATTTCCAAATATATTATTGGTTCCGATATGTTGTCGTGGATGCAGGCATTGCATAGCGGAGGTATGCGCTCTACCAAGTGCCCTTCTAGTTCATTGATGAGGTTACTCAGTGGGTCAGAGTGAGACAAAACAGGAAGGGGGGGAAGCTGCTACCGTTGTACGATACCACGTCATATCTTTTCCTCCTGGGATTTTCACTCTTTCCCTTCCAAGTAAGGTAGTAACCGAGCATTGTGTTCGCAGAGCGTCATTGCTTTCTCAACTCAGTGTGAACTATTTGGGGTCAATTTTTGTATCTTGGATGCATATTCATAATCCATGAAATGTGGGAGACTGTCAAAAGCTTTTTTGTGTCTATTCAGGCTGTGGATAGTTGGTTTGTCGGAGCTTTTGCAGTTTTCCAGTATAGTTTTAAGTATTATAACAACTTGCCGTGGATTGGGCTTCGCTTCGCTCGCCTCTCACACAATCGTTGCAGAGATTGGACGTCACAGGATTGCTGTGGTCGACATGATTTACACCAATCATAATACAAACAATTTATTTTTCTACAATTTGTTTTCAATATTTGGTGATATTAATTATTGTGCATATAGAGGTCAAGTGGGTTGAAATGAAATCAAAGCGTCTAAGCTTGAATTTCTGCTTAGTTACATATAATTGGGCATTTAGAAAAATTCATCTTTCAGTAATTTATCAAATATATTGGAAGTAGACCTCCTTTTTGGAATGCTTTTAATTGGCTTACCTTCTTAGCAGATAACATCTGGATGAAAAGGAAGTTATAACTCACCAACAAGGCTGTATGTGGGCACTGGCAATACCAGCTACAAGTACACATCTTCAGCATTTCTTTCATTTCTTCTCGAATACATTGCTTATGACAATTCAAATACTCTTCAGAATATTTTTAAATGCTTAATCTCTCCCAAATATTCATACTAGCGAGTACCCGTGCTATGCACGGGAGGGGCTGGACCAGCTGGTTCGTGAAGGACTTTGGCAAAAAATGGCCGAAAACTGCAACCGCCGAATCCCCGAATGTCACGGGTGGAAAACCCTCACATAATTTCCTTATTCTGCTTTAAAACTCAAATCTCTCTATATTTTCATTCCAAACAGCATAATTCTGATCACAAATTAATACTCTACCATAAAGAACAAAATTCAAATATTAACAAACACTTGTGCGTAAACGAAGCAAGAACGCCATTCTGACATTCACGCCAAACTTTTGAGATATCCGCCACACAAACAAAGAAATTAAATTTCCGTTGAGCAAGGAATTGCCGGAAAACTTTGTCATATCTCCATGGATCTCTGAAAAAACAAAAACCTGGAATCAATTTGGTTCTATAAGTCGATTAGTGTACTGTTTTAATAAGTTATAGCACACTTTAGTTTGGTCATGATCATAAACTTGGAAGTCAATCGGACTTGAAATGGCGTTTTTATCGCAATTTTGAAAATTTTGAACCGACCCCCCCTGAACATGCGACCCGACCCTAAAAAGTGTTGGTGTGACACCCCAATGAGACATATGGTTGGATGCAGTATTGGAAGAATGGCACATTTCGGGATTTGGTTTGAAGTTCGATACGACATTTTAGCGGAATGTTATTGTGAAAATAAGAATTTCGGTTTTTCGGTGACCTTGACCGTTTGACCTTTGACCTGATTTCACCAAAAACAGACAAGGTGTCTAAGTTGGACCATGGCCGACGAGTCTGTACCCAGTTGGTCATGATCGCTGAAATTGGCTGGTGGCTGCCTACAGGGTAAAAACAAACACACAAACCAAACAGACCAGACAGACAAGACACACCAGAATGACACACAAACCGACCAAACATAATTGCCGAAATCGAAGGGATTTCTGGGAAATTAACAAACAAACAAGAAAAAAGATGTTGTGCAGACGCATGAATATTTGCAAAATTTCACCTCCCTTCCAAAGGTTGCCATGGATACATCAAATGCCCATTGCATTAAATTAACAATCTCAATCAAAGCTCATCAACGACGCATGAAAAATTGACGATTTTTTTCATATTTAAAGATGATTAATTGCCGGAAATCTTCGGATTTCGGCAATTATGTTGCGTCAGTTGTGTGTGTCATTCAGTTGTGTCTGTCTGTTGGGTTTGGTCGCTACACTACCGTTATTCTCAGGTTTTTCCGTCTGTTTTGTTTGTATGTAATGACAGCTCTGGAGGCCAGAAGGAGTCAACCGATTTTGATGAAACTTGACAAAGGTCAGGTTCATAACAGGATCTAGTGCTATGTTTTGAGCACCGTTGCTTAAAATGGACGCCACCGTTGCCAAGCAACGGACTTTGAAATTTTTGAAAATCACTAAAAAAAAATCGAAAAATCAAAAAATCGGCTTCCGCAGCTTTTTATGCGCTCTATATATAAATCAAACTCTTATGTCAAAAATATTTCAGGCCCGATCCGTCAAAAACTGTATACTAGTATCGCAATTATGTAGCGACCACCCATGTCGCCAACCGGCTTGTCTGTCTGTTTGTGTGTTTGTTTACCCTGTAGCAGCCACACCGTTTCAGCGATCATGACCAAACTGGGTACAGACGTCGGCCATGGTCTGACTATGACACTTGTCGGGTGAATCTAGGCAAAGGTCAAAGTCAAGGTCACCGAAAAACCGAAATTATTATTTTCACAATAACGTCCGCTAAAATGGTCGTATCGACTTCAAACCAAATCCAAAAATGTGCATCTTCCAATTCTGCATCCAACCATATGTCTCAATTGGGGGTGTCACACCAACACCCTTCTTAGCGGTCGGGGGTCATAATGTCAGGGGGGTCTGGTCAAAAATTTCAAATTGCGATAAAAATGCCATTCAAGTCGATTGACTTCCAAGTTATGATAATGACCAAACTAAGTCTATAACTCATTAAACAGTAGCACTATCGACTTATAAGAACCAAATTGATTTCCAGGTTTTTGTTTTTTCATAGATCATGGAGACATGACAAAGTTATTCCGCAATTCCTTCTCAACGAGAAATTTTCATTTTAGAAGTTTGACCGTCAGTTGACCTTTGACCTTTTGAACTCAAAATAGTTACTTTCCCAATTCAGTGATGGACCCTGCAATTGCTGTTTAATTTTCAAGTTAATAGGATCTTCTTCTTGCGTATGGAGTTTAGCTGCCGGGGTATTTATCATTTCTGGAAACGCGACTGTGTCGCTGATGCAGTGCCCCTCCACCAATACACACTGGTATTCATTTCCCGACATCGGAAGGATGACAGGCTGAGTCAACCCCTGGTGTAACTAATTCAGTAGCCAACAGGGCTTGAACTCAGGGCCTAGGATCCCAAAGCCGCCACCCTAACCACTGAGCCAACCACCAGGCTTAGTTTAATAGGATGTAAATTGATTTTTCAGAATGAAAAAATGACGATTTTAGAAATTTGAACTTCAAGATGACCTTTGACCTCAAAATCAATCGGATTCTCAGTTGAGACTACCTCTGCAACTTGGTGAAGTTTCATGACGATTGGTTTAGAATTGTGACCTGTTGGCGATTGACAATCAGACAGACAGACAATGAGACGGACGAAAAAAGACAGACAGACAGACAAGCAGACAAACAGACAGACAGAATAACAAAATCGACTGACCAATATATTGAAAAAATCTTCTATTTTTGCAAGTACAAGAAAAAATACGTCATGCAGAGCACGACACTTGCAAAATCCAGCCCCCTCTCCAAAGGTTGCCATATATAATATATATATATATAATATATATATTATATATATATATATAATATATATATATATTATATAATTAATCACTGCAGCATCAAATTGTCCATTTCATTAAGATTAAAATTGACAATCTTAATCAAAGCTCAGGTCAATCGGATGAAAATTGATTAATTTTTCAAAAATATAAATTGATGATTTTAGAAGTTTGACCTGGCGTTCAGTTTTTGACCTTTTGACCTCAAAAATAGTTGGTTTTCTAAACTCAGTGATGCACTTTGCAATTGCTGCTTAATCTTCAATATAATCGGATGTAAATTGACGATTTTTCAGTTGAAATTTGATGATTTTAGAAAGTTTGACCTTGAGTTGACCTTTTGACCTTTTGATCTCAAATAGTTGGTTTCCCAATTCAGTGACGCAATATGCAAATCCTGTTGAACTTTCAAGTCAATCGGATGAAAAATGATTTTGGAAATTCGACCTCAAGTTGACCTTTGGCCTCAAAATCAATCGGCTTCTCAGTTGAGACCATTTCCACAACTGTGTGAAGTTTATGAGGATGGTTTAGAATTGTGACCTGTCGGCAATTGACAAACAAACAGAGAATAGCAAAATCGATTGACCAATATACTTGAAAAATCTTCGATTTTGCAAGTAAACAAACAAAAGAGACAGACAGACGGGGGTGGAAACATAACCTCCTTCCACCAAATCCTCAGTGGCGGAGGTAATAATGAAAAACTGGAAACCAAAAGTGATACCTTCCATATTGGCTCAAGGTCGGCTGCAGGTCGAATCAGTCGGTGTGTTAATCCTTGCGAGGGAAAGGAGGGGTGCGAACTTGGTGTTGGGAAAGGAGTGGGGGGGGGGGGGGGGAGAGATGCCGAGTTTGGAGTTGGGAGGGGGAGGGGAGGGATGTGGATTAAAGAAGAAAGAGGTTGTGGACTTGAAGTCATTTTCATATATTATATTATATATATATATTATATATACTATATATATATATACTGTATATAATTGTTGCGGGCCGGGGACCGGTGGTGAGAACGACCACGAGGTGGGGGAGGTTACGTCGTCTCCCACCAGACTCCCCGGAATTGTAGGCCGTCGCTCCGGAATAATTCCGTGAGGCGGCGGTTCGCTTAACCGATCGTAGACGCCAATATCTCAACGCGTAGCGTAGGGTCTTTCTGTCTAGAACCAATTTACCTCATTAACTACACGATTTCGACTACCGGGGAACCACGCCCTTGGCACGTCTTGCTCGAACCAGGTCACTCTACGACTGCGGTAGAGTTCCAACTACCGACTACCAACTCCGGTTCGGGTGCAGTCGAGCGGAACTGCCAAAGCCCGTGCCGGCGAGGATGAACGGATTATCGGGTATAAAAACCCGGCTAAAACTCAGATCCGAACCATGCTGGACCAATGAAAGAAAGGACGGAAACGAACTGGGAACATTTCTACAGTAATTTATTTACAATAAAGGACACAGAGCAAGACTTATCACGGAATTATACAAGCAAGAATTTACAATGTTCAAAAACACTGATACAGTTTTCTACTTACAAGACGGGCCCACACACTCAGATGCACACCTCAGATGATTTATTAAAAGACCCCACAGCCAGAGAGGGAGAGATGAGCTGGGGGTCGCAGTTCGCTTGGGTGCCTGCACGTTGAAGGGAGGCGTGCTCCGCGGTGCGGCACCTGCTAATGGTCGTGCGGCTCGGCCCACAGTCACACGCATGGGGCTCGTGCCCGTGGAGGAACCCGAGCGGACAGTCGGAGTCCCAGGGCTGAGATCAGGGTCGCGGACGGTACCCAGGAAACTCCAACAACGCCAGCCAAATGCAGAACTCCACTCGAACGCCCCAGACTCCAGCTCAAAACGCCGCACGACGCACACCACCAAACTCAACTGCTCCAAAAAACTTACACTTCAGAGGATCGCGTCATATTTTTATGGACCTCCCCGAACGGGGCGGGGGCTCGGTGAAACAGACGTCACCATCCGCCCCAATTGGACAGGGTCTTCATGGGGTCTGCCCTTCCTGGGCGGGGCCTCGGCCAAACTGGGAGGCCCGCCCCCCCCCCCTAACACGCGTGTGGACTCATCAAGGGAAGATCCAACCGTTGAAAAGGAACGTTTGTAAGAAGCGCAAAGGAACGTCTGGACGTTTTTGCCCGCGTATGCTGTGGCCAGCGAGGCGAGGGTTGCAAGTGCTGTAAGGTACTGTGGTTGGTTGTTGGATGGTCTGGTTGGATGGATCGTTGGATGGTTTGTTGGATGGTTTTGTTGGATGGTCCGTTTAGATGGTTTGTTGGATGGTCGTTAGATGGTTTTGTTGGATGGTTTGTTGGAATGGTCGTTAGATGGTTTTGTTGGATGGTCGTTAGATGGTTTGTTGGATGATCGTTAGATGGTTTTTTTTTGTTGGATTGGTCGTTAGATGGTTTGTTGGACTTGATGTTTGTTGGATGGTCGTTAGATTGGTTTGTTGGATGGTTCGGTTAGATGGTTTGTTGGAATGGTTTGTTGGATGGTGTTAGATGGTTTGTTGGATGGTCGTTAGATGGTTGTTGGATGATCGTTAGATGGTTTGTTGATGGTGTTGATTGGTTTTGTTGGATGGTTTGTTGGATGGTCGTTTTAGATGGTTTGTTGGATGGTCGTTAGATGTAATAACCTACCTCAAGGACATCGCAACGCACACCTTTGATTCTCCCACTAGACAAAAGGAAGGGACCTGTCTTCACATGTACTTAACGGAATAACTGACTTTTGGGACATCTGTATGTTTAATGATATGGTTTCCAGATCCGTAACAATATGTTACATATAAACTACATATAAACACACACACACACAACACACACACACACACACACACACCACACACACCGACCACACACACACACACACACACACACACACACACACACACACACACACACACACACGAAGGTGTCCATATTACGACGTCCTGTATTTTGATGAAATAAAGGAGAGCAGCTTGTGTATATAATGGAGTAAGTCTGATTTGCAGTGGCTCTCTCCAGATAATCAGGTATGTTTGCACTTTTACCTTTCCTACAGCAAACACATTAAACAACATTCTCTTTTACCACAAGAATAATAACGAAAAACTAAACTTTGTGCTGAAAGTTTCCTGTATGTCTCATGACCCCTGAAATGCCCTCTGCGATTTGCTGTTTCACTGCATTATCCACATCACCTTTCTCATATCTTCACATCAGACTCTCCACCTAATCTGGATACTTCTCCTCAACCAGAATTTAAAATCCATGGTCATGCACTTCCACACCCTCAGTAAGTTACTTATTTTGCATAATCCCATTATCACCATTACCCCATCACACATTGTAAATTAGCATTGTACTATTCGCCTTTAAATTATTCTATAAACTCAGCAGCTATCGAGCGATAATATTGGCTCTTCTCTCATATATTGTTGCAAGTTTGGGGGAGGAGGTGGGGGGGATGGTTATGCCATTTCTCAGAGATCTGCTTTTTGATTAGAGGAGGACGTTCAAAATGTTTTCGGAACAAGATCGTTTTCCATGGTGTCCCTTGACTTTGATGCACTTGCCTCATTTGCCCTTCAAACTGTCTACGTCAATGAAGTAGTTTTCAGATTGCTTCTTCAGCAACGTCTCAGTTGCTTCAGTCAGTTTCCCGTTGATGGTGAATTGGTAGCCAAGCAGGTGGGACTTCAATTGTCGAAACAGATAACAGTCACTTGGGCCATGCTGTGTGCTGTGTGCAGGGCGATCCAGCTACTCGTAGGTACAGTCCATGAATGGTGGTTTTCCCAACATGGGTCATGTACATTGTCGTGAAGGAGGGGCACGCCTTTGGTCAACATCACTTGGTGTTTGCCCTTGATGGCCTGCCAAAAATTTTGGACGAGGCTGGCATAATATCCTTCGGTGATTGTAATTTTATGAGGCATAAAGTCAATCAGCAGGACTCCCTTGGTATCTCCGAAAATTGAGGATATGATCTTGCCAGCTGAGGGTTGCTTGCAAAACGTATTCGGCGGCAGTGATCCTTTGGATTAGATTTGTGCTTCCATTGTATAGATTCCAATTTGGTTTGATGATCCCTGTAATGAAGCCACGTTTTGTCACCAGTTGTCAGAAGAGCGATAAAGTTGGCTGGATCTGCATTGAATAGTCCGTGAAGCACATGACATGATGTCAACCATCGTTGCTGATTGTACGCGACCGTGTTTTGGGGGACCCATCTTGGCAACCTTAATATGGTGATCATCCATGATTAATGTCTCAACCTCAGAAACATTTTGTGGGTCGGTTGCACCTGCTGGCTGCCCTGACCTGGGGTCATATCTTAAAGGGACTCGTGTCCACATTTAAAATTAGCCACTTCGGATCTGACACCTTCTTTACATGAAGGTTCAATGAAATGTCGATGCGCAATTTAAGCAGATCCATAATTATATAACACTGGCTGAAGTGCCTGGTTTTTGCCTGGGGAAATTCAATGAAATATGTATTTAAATACTTCCTGCATCACAAAAACCTTATGGTTTCGTATTAATTACCAATCTTGGGCATTGCAAAATGTGCTTGGACCACTTTCCCTTCTTTTAACTTATTTCTATTATAGTCGGCAGGCCAGCCCAGGTAATATGCCTAAAAACTTTTTGATAGGCATTTTTTGTTCAAAGCCTGGCAACCGTGCTAAAGAAAGTATCACTATGGTCCAAGGCATTCAGAATCACCCGGTTGCCAAAATGGCATTTGACCTTTAAGGTCACATTTGGAGGTCAATAAGGTCAAAAATTGTTTTCCCTCTTTTATCTTGTACTTTCACAAATAATGTTAGGTCTGCTGAAAT
>CM068964.1:88395860-88421424 GCA_035128595.1 Eptatretus atami
ACCCACCCAAAAAAATTGTAGAGAAAATTTTTTTTTGTTGCATTTTTCTACAATGTTTTTTTTAAGTGATTTCCACCCCCCCCCCCCCCCAAAAAAATAAATTGTTAGAGAAAAAATATTTTGGCACATTTTTCAAACAAAATTTCGATTCTTTATTTTGCATTCTACATGTTTTAAGTGATTCCAACCCCCCCCCCCCCAAAAAAAAAATGTTGGAGAAAAGAACACTATAACTGTCCAGCACTGTGACGTCATATTTAATGAATAAGAATAAGTCACTTGAGTGACCCAGCTGTATTGGCGGTCGGAGGTTTTTGCACTCTACCCGAGTGCTCCCCCTCTTTAGTTACTGTTCTGTTGTCTGTGTGTCTGTTATCTTGTCTGTCACCTGCAGGACACAATTCTAAACCGATCGTCATGAAGCTTTTACAAGTTGTAGAGGATAGCCTCTCAACTGAGGAGCCTATTGATTTTGAGGTCAATGGTCAAAGGTCATCTTGAGATCGAATTTTCTAAAATCGTCATTTTCATCCGGTGACCTTGAAAATTTGAACATTATTTTGGCATATGCGTCATGAATGGGAAACCCACCTATTTGAGGTTCAAACCCAAGGGTCCTCAAACTTCTAAAATCATTAGTTTCAATTGAAAAAATAAATCCAATATCATTCCGATCGACCTGAGCTTTGATTAGATTGTTCAATTTTAATCTTAATGAAACTGGACAATTGATGATATCCTAGAAACGTTTGGAGAGGGGGTAGATTTGCACTATCGTGCTCTGCCTGACGTCTTTTCTTGTTTGTCTGTTTTGTTTGTATGGTTCAATCGCCGACAGGTCACAAATTTCAACGCCAATCTTCAGAAAACTTCACCACTTTGGTAAAATTCATCTGTAAGCAAGAAGGCTATTTAATTGTTTTTGAGGTCAACAAAGTCAACAAGCCAAAGGTCAAAACCCACCGTGAGATTTCTAAAAATCCTCAATTTTTATGCCGCATTTGATGAGCGAAATTTGAAGAGAATTTATTTTCAGGGTCACTTCAATTCACCAGCCATTAGTTTTTGAGGTCCAACATCGATTCAAAAGTCAACAACTTAGGGAAAAATTCTAAAATCCTCAATTTCGATCCCCCCGACCCCCTCCCCCCCCCCCCCCCCCATTGACTTTGAAATATTAAGAAGATTTGCCTATTAGGCCACTGAATTCAATGCCTCATCGCGTAAAGTATTTTTGAGGTGAACATAGGTGAACATCGGGTAAAGTATTGAACATAGGCCAAAAGTCAAAACATCAGCCAAAAATTTCTCATAATGTCAATTTTTCATCTGATCGACTTTGAAATTTGAAGAGGAGTTGCATTATTTGGTCATTGAATTCAACCTCCAATTATTTTAAGGTCCAGTTTGTTTGATGAATTTCGCAAGTATTGTGCAATATCCATGACATTTCATTTGTTTATTTGTTGTGAACAGGATATCTCAAAAAAGCTGTAGACGTTATTCGGACGAATTTGGTGGAGAGGTGGGGTTGTGTGGACACGGGACGAAATAATAGATTTTGGTGAATATCTGCATCTGGATCGAGGATTTTTAAAGTGATTTTTTCACGATTGAAAGATAGGAAACCAATAAACGACAATTGAGTATATCTCAGAAAATTTGGGATGATTCAGATGAAACTTTGTGGGCAGGTTGGGTGTTGTAACAAGGAAGAATTAATTATATTTTGCTGAAGATCCGAATCCGAATTCGGACAATGTTTTAAAACTTATTCTTCACCATGATGACGGGCTAAAACGATATATAGCACGTATCTCAAAAGTTATGGACGGATTCGGATCTATGAAACTTGCTCGTATGAGTTGATTAGGTGGACAAGGAACAAGGCGGATTAACTTTTATTTCAGGTCTCCGTGCCTTCAGTGGAAAGCAAAAACGTGAAACTAATGTAGCTCGGTTGAGTATTCGCTCTCCCAGTAGGTGCTCTTCTATGTTTTCTATCTGTGATAACTTCAAAACAGGGCAAAATCATACATACATTTATTTTGAGAGATTCACATAAATATTACAGGACGTTTTAAATTATTGGCATTCAATTTACAGTGTCTGTAGATTGGAATAGCGTTTGCTGTAAGCACGAAGTAGCAAATAATCTCTTCCTTTATCTCTTTCCTCCTTTACATCCATTTCCCAATTACCTGGGTGTCGGGCAGTTTGGCTAGAACTTAACTCTTGCAATTCACTTTCATGTACTTGTCTGGCCAGGCCTGACGTTGGATTGAGGGTGGGGAGAAAAATATTGTAATTTTCTTAGGACATGATAAACTCGTCTATCTTCGCAAAATACAATCGGTGAGATACTTTAACATCCATCAACTAATGTTAGCAGAAGGGACACCCTGTTTAACGTCCATCCTGATGGGGCAGGCAGATTCTCTGATGCAACGTCCCTCTATGTGGAAGCACGGAAATGTGCCAGTTCTATAGCACATCTGGAATCGAACCCAGGATAAATTACTGCAAAAATAAGTGCACTACCTTTGCGACCATCTTCAAACTTTTTCTTTTTCAGGGTGCATTAAGAGATGTTGATTGGCTCTTGATGTATGTATGTAAGTGGATGGATTCAGTATGAATACATTTGTAGGAGGAAGAGATTATTGATGTGCGTATATATACTGCAGTATATATATAGTATATACGATATATATATAATCTTCTTCTTTCTTCTTCTTTTCGGCTGCTCCCGCTCAGGGTCGCCCAGCATGCGGATTCATCCTATGATCCGCATAGTATTTGGCACATGTTTTACGCCGGATTGCCTTCCGTGACGGCAACCCTGTCGCCACAGGGATATGATACACCTATTTTAACGGCGGTAACACCGCCCAGTTATACTGGTAACTCAATTATCGCCGCACATCGGAAAGGTAGGACAGGCTGAAAAAGTTCAACCCCCCTGGTGTATTAAATTCAGTGCGAACGGGGCTTGAACTCAGGACTCTGGATCCCAAGACCGCTGCACCTAACCACTGCGCCAAACACCAGGCTTCCATATACCAGCTTCCAACACCACCAGGCCAACACCAATATATATTATATGTAAAGTTTGTAAGATTCACATTCTGAACGGAGGGTAATGTCATAAACCACGGCACATACAAATGCTGAATGATACCCATTTAGAGTACTTGGTTCAGACAATGCATGCGGAATGTTCCCAAATTGTCACCTGTCGAATGGAAAGGTTCTATTGACAATTGAACCTTTTGATTGAAACTTTTGATTAGAAGGCAATTCTTGCCATGCCAGCTGTTTCCTTATCAACGTTTTGTTTGGATTGCTTGCTTGAGTGCTTAAGACACTTAGCGACGGCTCTACAGCTTCACGGCAATGGAACAATCACCTCAGGGATTCTGAAGGTGGCGTGCGCAATTTATCTTTTTCAAAGGTGTACCGTGTAGCGCCGTCCTAGGTGGTTGGTGGGAGAGGGTATTACGAGCTACGAATGCTTCAGAACCCTCAATTGTATTGCGAAGTAAGAGGATTTTTATGTTATCGCCGAGAGGTCCACAAATTTAAAACCGATCTTCACGAAACTTTCACCACATGGATAGTTGTCAAAAGTAAGAAGGCTATTTTTTTTGAGGCTCCAAAAGGTCAAAGCGTCAACATGCCAAAAGCTTCAACAAATTATGACGAAATTTCTAAAATCCTCAATTTTCATCCGATTGACTTTGGAATTTGAATCAGGATTTGCATACCAGGTCATTGAATTCAACCACCATTATTTTGAGGTCATCATCCGCCAAAGTCAAAAATAGGCTATATTTATTTAAATGGTCAATTTTCATTTCCGAATGTCTTGAAATTTGAAAGATGGAGTTGCATTATTGGTCAATGAATTCAAACACCTATTGTTTTAGGTCAACATAGACCAACAGGTCAACATGGCCAAGGTCAACCAAGTAGTGAAATTCTCAGACTCAATTTTCATCCCACTGACTTGAAATTTGAAGAGGGTTTGCAAGTCAGTTCATGACTTCAAACCACAATCTGTTTTTTGAGGTCAACATGGTCAAAAAGGTCAACATAGGCGAATTTCTAAATTGCCAATTTTCATCTTATTGACTTGGAAATTTGAAGAGGTTTTCATGTCAGTTCACTGGACTTCAACCACCAATTATTTTTTGAGGTCAACATAGGCCAATGGTTCAACATAGACCAAAATATTCAACATAGCGCCTAATTTTCTAAAATTCTCAATTTTGATTCTGATTTGACTTGAATTGTTGAAGGGATTGACATTTCCGGTCACTGAATTTCAAACAAAGCCAATTATTTTTTAGGTCAACATGGACCAAAAGGTCAACATAGGCAAAAGGGCCAACGACTAGCTGGAATTTCTAAAATCCTCAATTTTTCATCCGATTTGACTCCTGAAAATTTAAGAGGATTTGGCATGTCAGATCACTGAATTCAAACCACCCATTATTTTGAGTCACTTTAGGCCAAAAGGATCAACAATAGGCGTAAATTTTCATCTGTTTGACTTGGAGATTGGAAGAGGAGTTGTATATTTGGTCATTGAATTCAACCACCAATTATTTTCTGAGTCAACTTAGGCCAATAAGGTCAAACAATAGGCAAATTCTAAAAATTGTAAAATTTTTATCTGTTTGACGGGGATTTGAAGAGGAGTTGCATATTGGTCCATTGCATTCAACCAGCCAAGTATTTTTAAGGTCAAATTTGGTTTGTGGAATTTTGCATGTATCGTGGCGTGCTATACATGACATCTTTCTTGTTTGTTTGTTTTCTTTGTTTGTGGACCCTTCTCCTCTTGAGCTCCCGAAGAGTTATTCGTGAGTGTGAAACTTTATACGATTTCACTATGTTTACCAAGTGCCACCTTACTCAAGGGTTTAAAGTCATTTCTCAACATAGTACAAACTTATAAACATACGACACCATCTGTCGGCCATCTTCGAGGGTAGATCCATATATCAGATGCTTTTATAAAAAAGAGGCTCTAATTTTTTCGCATTTCAACCCAGGATACCGATATAATTTATGATATGTGTGAGCTCTTTCCAATCATGTCCATCAGTATGGGTATGGCAGACTTGTTGGACAAACAACTGTTAAGCTGCTTAGGATTTACAACGATCGCGATAAAGATCGGCGAGAAGGAATCACGTGACCCTCTCAAATGTGCCAATGGCGAATTATTCAAAAAACTGAACAAATTACTTACAAACACACCGATACACCGATTAAAGGTATTTTTACTGCTCCATCTAAAGGCATAACTCTTTAAGGGTGAAAGAAGAGTTTTTAGAAAAAGTTTAACACCTCAGGCTAAATCAAACAAACCAGGAAGCATCATTGTTGTTATACGCTTGAAGCGAAAGGCCTTTAAAGTCACTAAGGGATGAAACAGGTGATGTGTTGGCTCTGACAAGCCACAACAACGGCGAAAACCGGTCGGTGTAGCTTTCGCTTTTTCATCTGCTTGCTGACAACTTTTGACTTTGCATTCCTGAACTGCTAGAGGCCCTTCAGGCGTTTACAGTTCATGACATTCATCACCGCAGTTGCCTCCAATGTGGAAGCGCCTTCATAAATTCCATTTGTACGTCTTCTGCTTAATAACAATGATTGATGCGTCCTGGGTGATTGGTGGCAAACGCAACTTGTGTCAATGTGGAAGATGCACTTGTGGATTCAACTACAAATGTGGCCTCACCAATTACATGTTACGTGTTGCATCAGTTGCCAGTGCTATGCTATGTATATAATATTGATATATATGATAATATATATAGTATATATATATATATTATATATATATATGCCAGTTCTTAAAGCGAAAAACATTACAGAACAATTCCTCTTTAGATTGATTTGATTATTGCAGAATATATTTTATTATTTAAATCATACATTGTTTATCACCAGGAAATGGTTCAGCTTCATTCCCCTTCGTGCTGCTCTGCGTCTTGACACTTTCTCCATAAGACGAGCCACATTTTCACATTGTTCACGCTCTTAAACACAACTTCAAGGCTTATCCACACGCTTTCCTCTCCGCCAGTGGCTTTCTTCTACATTCCACTGACGTCCGAATGCCAAAAGCCAAGAGTCAGCTTGACATAATTGCAGGCAATAGTATTAATTGAACAATGGGCCGCAACATTGAGGCTGTGACAGCGGGATAGTCACATCTCCTCGCCTTTTGTTCGTCTCTTTTTATCACTCTCGGCACTTTGTCTTGTCCAAAGGCAACCACACGTGTTCAGTGTCTGGCCCTATCACATTTTGTGTTCACAGGCTAAATGCCATTTGCAGTGCATTGCTTGCGATCCCGTGTCAATATCGTGCTTTCTTATAATGCTATTTTTACCCAGCTGCCTTCTCTGCTTGTCTTGCTTGTTTGCAGACTGAAAGTGATCGCTTGAAAAGTTTTCTCATCCACCTGCAGACGCATCGTATGACATCTTGGCAACTCGCAATTGATACGGTGGAAAAAATATAAACATCTGGGACTATTCAATAAATTATTTTTCCTTCTTACATTAAACTATCAAGTCATCAAGTTATCCCATTTAATATTTTCTTCTGTTTTTTTTGCAATCTTGAAACCCGCCTTCCGATGGGTGAAATGGATTGATGATTTCGCAGGCAATCAGCGACGCGTAAAGGTAAGAGTCGCTTGCTGCACAATTTTTGGAGGAAATTCGCTGAAATGCCATTTTTGGCATAATGATAACGTGTTATGCGCCTCAGGTGTTGGCTTTATGGTTTGGGTGGTGGGCTTGGGGATCCAAGTATCCTGAGTTCAAATCCCACTCGGCTGTTGAATTCGAATACCAGGTGTGGTTGAACTCTGCCTGTCATCCTCGAGGCGCCAAAATGATGCCCAGCTTTAATGGTATCCTGTGTCGGAGTGGTGGCCCATCAGGATTGCTGCCAATAGGCCGATGCTTAGGTAGCACAACGCCCTGCACAGAGTACAGTCCCAATGGATGGTATGGATAACGTGTTGTTTTTTCATAAAAGATGTTTAAGTGCAAAATTTGGATAATGATCCGACATTAACCGTTAATTGTCAGCATTTGAAATTTGCAGCAGGAGTATATAGGGCATTTCTCTGGGAAGGCAAATAATGGTATCAATACCCCCTTTCCTTTGGCAGGGTTCGTCAGTTTTTTTGGTTTTTTTTATAAATTGTTGAGGCTTGTATGAGAGCTAACACACAACGCACAGCAAGTGGGGCATGAGACCAAGAGGGCGGTAGTGTGTAAGGACAATAACAGTGAGGAAACAGAGACATTGGAGATCTGTGGAAGGAGGGGATGTGGCGGGGAACATGGGGTTATTACAAGTATGGACAACTAACAGGGAACTTCGGAAGGAAAGCAAGGAATTAAAGGAGGGGCGTTTTGGGTGGTGTTTTTACCGGGGGTAGAAAAAGATCAAGGTTAGTATGGGAGAGAGAAAGAGGTTGGTGTGGGGAACAACTGTTTTGAAGGCCGTGGAGGGAAGAAATGGATTTTGAACAGAGTGTGGGAGTTTATTGCAAAGGCGGGGAAAAAAGAGGAAATAAAGAGTGAAGATGACAGTGATTCGTGATTTTTGTAGTTTTACCAGAAGGGGGTTGTGGCGGAACCTTGAGCGCCCTGCGGAAATATAGTGGCGGACAAATCGCAGACAGAACAGGGGGGCAGACCGGAGATGGGATGGTCAGAAGACAGAAAGGCCACCACCTGCCTGCGGTGATGAGAATGAGGGCCCAAGACTCGGCCTCATCGTGGGAGATGCCAATGATCTGAATATGCCTTGGTTTCCACAAGCATGAAGCCCTAGAAAAGGTGAGAGGCAGGGAGGCCAGTCGAGTGGGGAGAAGCAGTACTCCATCTGGCTGCGACTAAAGTTGTATGCTGGTCAGGAGCTCAGGTGGGCTGAGGAAAGGAATTTGCACGACGGAATATCCCATCGGCGACTGGCTTTGGATGCCAGGTTGGAAATGGGCTTTTCTCAGGAAGGTCATGGCAGATAGTGAGACCAGAAGCTTGAATGAAATGGAACTTCTTCCAGAGGATGTGAGAAATGATGGGGTGGGGGAGGGGGGGTTTCTAAACGGTCCTTTTTTGAAGACATAGTAAGGAGTGTGATATTTGTCAGGATTGAAAGACATGTTCCACATGTTGACGAGTTTGTTGATTTTATACAGATCTACTAGAGTGTGAAGGAAGCTGCTGCTTGCCAGTCTGAGGAAGACAGAGGTATGACAGAGGGTGGAGTCATCAAGCAAAGAGATAAAGAGGATTTTCCAAGAGAGTCGGAGAGATCGTTCGATGAAAAGCAGAAAAACACAGGGCCCAA
Source organism: Eptatretus atami (assembly GCA_035128595.1). Taxonomy (NCBI): domain Eukaryota; kingdom Metazoa; phylum Chordata; class Myxini; order Myxiniformes; family Myxinidae; genus Eptatretus; species Eptatretus atami. Next base: position 88,404,252 of record CM068964.1, read on the forward strand.
GAAGGCTGCCCATTGAGGAACTCCAGCCTGGACAGAAAGAGGGGATGAAGAACTCCATTAGGGGCCACACATTGGCTGCGACAGAGAGGAAGTCTGCCGGAAGCATTGAGCGGGTGATGGCCTTGGATACCATTAGTTAAGAGAGTTTGGTGAGCAGGGCAGTTTGGTGGGTGCCAGACCGTTCAAAAGCACACAAAATGTTCTAGGGATATGGCTCTGGATTGAATGTCTGGCAATTGAGGCTTTCCATCATTGTTGGGAGAGCAGAAGCAGCATATCCAGGGTAGAGGTGGACCTGGTTGTGAAACCAAATGTATGATCGGAAATCAGCCATTGGAGAAGAGGAAGGAATTTAATGCTGAAGCGATGATGGATTCCATAACCTTGTGATGATTTGGAGAAGGCTTGATTGGTCTGTAGGTTGCAGGGATCCTATTTCTGCACCTTTTTTTTGCAGGGCAGTGATTTTGCGTTGATTTCCAAGCAGATGGGCAGATGGCCTTGAGCAAATGAGAGCGGTGAATAAAAACAAAGAGGGGATGAGGCCCAGAGCAGAGAGCAGGTTTTTCAGAAGTGGCTGATGCCGTCTGGACCAGTTGCAGAATCGAGGTTTGACAGCAAACTCCCATTTTTGTCAGAAGAAGAAAGTTCAGAAGAGTCCAGGGGACAGTTGGAGTCGCCGGGACTGGTAAGGTGGGTACAGAAGCGATTGCGGTTTCAGAACACAAGATTTTCGCATGCAACACGAGTTAGGCATTCGCTGTTTACGTTGCAGGTATCATCAGTGCGGCCATATTGAGTTAAGGAGGGGATGGGAGGGGAACATACACCAAGAAACAGATTTGATTATATTGCAACCAGGCATTTGCGAGCGGAGAGAGGTTTTGAGGGTCAGACTTGAGATTAGAAGATGTTGTTTCTGGCTCTCTAGGATTACGACACACACTTTCTTCTGAGCTTTTATGGAAGGAAACTGAGATTCCCCTTCAGTTGGGTTGCTTTCCATGAAGCAAAGGCAGGCGTTGTTTCAGGAACAAATGCCCACCACAAGCTCAGTGACCAAGGGCAGGAGGAAGGTAGGCACAACTGAAGATAGAGACGATAAATCTGTGCATGAGGTGAGAGCAAGTTTTTTGAAAGAATCTCCAGGAGAGTTGAGTTGGAGAAGTCAGTACGCGATAGGGGAGACCAGTCTAGTAAGTGTGATGCGCTGCTTGGTGAGACCCTGACAGTCAGCCTGAGTAAAATTGCCAGACTTCGACGGGTGCTGAGGTGGTTCTCTAATAACAGCCCAGAGAATGTGTCCACTTTGACAACGGACGGGTCAGAAGAACCGTTTGGAGGCGGGAGGAAAAGAACAGAGATATTTTCAGGAATTTGTCAAAATCAAGATCCAGGAAGAGATGGAGTTCCGTTGTTGAGAATCCGGGTCGGAAGTTCACGATTGATGTCAAGTCCAATGAGTCACAGAATGTCTTTGCTGAAGTGCCATGGACAGGTGAGAGAGTACCCACACACAACAAGTGGCGTGATGACAATTGAAGTCACACATATGAGTAAGAGAGAGTTCAGATGAGAGGATAGAAGGTTAGGTCCATGTTTTTCGGATAGTTGAGGGTGTAGATGAAGTCATCACTGTTTGGTGGACGGTACAGTACAATATAAACATGAGGGTGGAAGTTGGAGGAGAAGCCTAAACCAGATGTACTTCCTGGGGGTGTGGGGGAGTGAGCAGGGCAGTGCATGAAGAGTGAGGAATAGAGTCTTGATGAAGAGAGCAAACTCCTCTACGAGGACGACGACTCAGGGTCTGTCATACGGAGGAAGGAAGTAACCAGGGAGAGATACTTGGGAGTTCAGAGATGTCTTTTGGAGGGAGGAAAGTTTCTGTTCAGCAGTTATGTCTTTGGTTTGTCCAGGGGAACCTGTATGGAAAGATTCTGTCAAATGTTTGTGCGTAGGCCCCGGATATTTGAGTCCACACTTATGGAAGGAGGGAGGGAGGAGGCTTTGGGTGCACGGGAGGGGAGGGGAGGGTAGGACAAGGGCACGAGGGGGGGAGCTAAGGAGGGTTGTTGAAAGAGTGTGGGGGACTGCAGACAGAGCTTGGGGAGGGAAACTGGATGAGAGGAGAAAATTTTCTCTGTTGTGCCTTGTTTGAGGTATACACGTGGGATAATAAAGAGGGGGCAGAAGGCAATGAGGATTGAGGCGGTAGAGTCATGAGATGGTGATAGAGGGTAGTGGAACGGAGGCAGCTGTGGATGATTAGGGGGGCAACTTTGAGAAGGGTGAGTGAAGGACGTGAATGGTGGGGAGAAGGGGAGTGGGAGAGTTGAGGGAGAAAGGTGAGGGAAGCTTGGAGGGGGACGAGTGTGATGGTTGCTTTGAGAGGGAGGGTGAGAGGGGTGAGTTGGCATTGAAGTTGGAAAAAAAACGACAATTGAAGGAAAGCGAACATGCAAAGCAAACTGCGTTTTTTAATTTTTAGTTCAGAAATGCGACCTATCAGACATTTCTTGAGGGATGCAATGAAGTTGTTTAAACCACTTGCAGGATTCCACGTGTGCACAGTTAAAATTGCAAGTCGTTCTCCCCACCCATGCGGAGGAGTGCGGGTTATTTTTGTGCCCATATGACTTTTCCTGGGTACCCCCAGCACGGAGGCAAAAATTTGGTGGAGATCGTGTCAGCGGCAAGCCACTTTCACTCTATACAGGAAGAATGCCTCCTCTAAACCACATGGGGACATTTACATGTACTCACCACACTTGCCAAGTGTGAGTTGGTGAGAGTTTTGGCATGAATTTCAATTGTTCAGAATGCAGCTGACCGCTTACCTTTGCTCGACTCTTCAGGAAGTGAAGAAAGGCGGTAGGATCTTTAACGTCCACCAACCAAATCCACCAATGCTGTCAGATCCACCAATCCTCCAGCTTAACATCCTTCCAATGAACAGTGCACACAATGACACATCACCGCTGCATGCGAAAACCAGGATAAACAGTTCATAAGCTAAGTCGGGATTCGAACCAGGCTACACAGGCTCAGAGGTGAGTGCAACATACCTTTAAGCACCCTGCCAGCACTTAATCGACGATAGCAGCATCAACCCCCCCAAACATGATGAGATGGATGAAATCAATTTTTAAAATGTGCTGACGTACTACATACGCCTGATATCTAATTTTCTGGCCTGCCACTGTCAACCGACATGTTGCTCGTTAGACTTCTCGCTTCACGTGGTCACCTAAACAAGCACCGCATGGCATGATCGCATGAGAGTAAAAAAAAAAAAAAGTGACTGCTTTGATGGCAGAAGCAGCCATTTCAGAATGCAATAATATTGTGTAATAATTACGTACTTCGGTTATACCTTAAGGCCATGCGGTGCAAAACGCATGGGAGAGATAATGGTTTTTAATAGGTCTAGCATAGTAGCCAACAATTGCTGCAGTATCAATCATTGCTGATGCAAGATGACAGTATAGATTGTTGATGTTTTGAGCTCAGCATGGAGGTAGAGGGGAGAAGGAAAAACAGCAAGATTTTCAAGGAGAAGGAATTCCAACGGGAAGGCACGGCAGTAACTTGTTCTTTTATCCTTATGGGTGAAGCAGAATAATGGAACGGGGGCACCCAGTGAGGTGACCCCAATTGGCCACAGACCGAGCAAAGACACTTCCAGCAGAAGACGACGGCATCATTAAGAAAGTTCCACAAAGAGGGAGCAGCATCTCATGTCCAAAAACCACAGTCTTTTTCTTACTAAAAGAAGTGGGCCGGCCCTGGCAGTCCTTCACCGGGCCTGCCCAGCCAACTGACCGTGACAGGTTTTGACAATAGCCAGAGAAAGGCAATTACTGCTCCAAATTGGCCCTTACACCTTCAATAGTAACTCCTTTCCGGCGACAATCTCACCGCATCAGGCAATTAGACATGGAATCATTTTCTGTAAAACTTTCCAGAATCTTATAGCAGAATCAATTTGTAGGTCAATCGAAGCTGCTTGGAGAGATTTTGTATGGTGTTGTGCGTGCAGCTGCGTAGAGTGGATTGTTCTTCCAGATGGCGAGTTTCCCAGCACAAAACATAAGACCCGCAAAGAGAGCAAGAAAAGTGAAGCACAGTGAAAAGAAAGGCTGGATCGCAATAATTAACATTTCTCTTGGATGCTTCGTCTGATATATGTATTTATATATATATATATATATATATAGTATGTCGTGATGGTTGTGACTGGGGTGGACTTCGTGCACCACCTCCCCCACCCCCACCCCAGGAGAGCAACACCACAACAGAGAAAAAAATTAATATCACGTCATTGTATTCTGTATCGAAATTTTTCACTCTCCCCATCTCTCTCTCTCTCCCTTCTCCATCTCCCCTCCCCCCCCTCCCTCCTCCCCTCCTCCTCTCCCCTCTTTCTCCCTCTCTCCTCCCCCCTCCTCCCTCCCCCTCCTCCCCCCTCCTCTCCCTCTCTCCCCTCTCTTCCTCTCTCCCCCTGTCTCTGCCTCTCTCTCTCTCTCTCTCTCTCTCCGCTCCTTCTCCCTCCTCTTCTCTCCCCTCCCTCTCTCTCCTCTCTCCTCTCTCAGCATCTCCCTTCTCTCTCTCTAGCTCTCTTCCTCCCTCTCCCTCCTCCCTCCCACCTCCTCCTCTCTCCCTCCCTCCCTCTCTCACCTCTCTCGCCTCCTCCTCCTCCTCCTCTCCCCTCTCTCCCTCTCCTCTTCCCTCTCCCCCTCCCCTCCCTCCTCCCCTCCCTCCCTCTCTCCCCTCTCTCTCTCTCCCCCTCTCCTCTCCCCCCTCCCTCCCCCTCTCCCCTCCCAAGGCTCCCAAGCATATACCAATGCACTGACGATAGCAGTTATAATATAGATATCAAAGCCCAATCACACGTCTCCCACTATAATTGGAAGTCGTAATTGATTAAGTGAGAGCCAATTTGGTTATTCCCTCCAATTATGGATTAAAAATACATATATCAGACGAGCATCCAAGAGAAATGTTAATTATTGCGATCCAGCCTTTCTTTTCACTGTGCTTCACTTTTTCTTGCTCTCTTGCGGGTCTTATGTTTTGTGCTGGGAAACTCGCCATCTGGAGAAACAATCCACTCTACGCAGGCTGCACGCACAACACCATACAAAATCTCTCAAGCAGCTTCGATTGACCTACAAATTGATTCTGCTATAAGATTCTGAAAGTTTTACAGAAAATGATTCCATGTCTAATTGCCTGATGCGGTGAGATTGTCGCCGGAAAGGAGTACTATTGAAGGTGTAAGGGCCAATTTGAGCAGTAATTGCCTTTCTCTGGCTATTGTCACAACCTGTCACGGTCAGTTGGCTGGGCCAGGCCCGGTGAAGGACTGCCAGGGCCGGCCCACTTCTTTAGTAAGAAAAAGACTGTGGTTTTTGGACATGAGATGCTGCTCCTCTTTGTGGAACTTTCTTAATGATGCCGTCGTCTTCTGCTGGAAGTGTCTTGCTCGGTCTGTGGCCAATTGGGGTCACCTCACTGGGTGCCCCCGTTCCATATTCTGCTTCACCCATAAGGATAAAAGAACAAGTTATGCCGTGCCTTCCCGTTGGAATTCCTCTCCTTGAAAATCTTGCTGTTTTTCCTTCTCCCCCCTCTACCTCCATGCTGAGCTCAAAACATCAACAATCTATACTGTCATCTTGCATCAGCAATGATTGATACTGCAGCAATTGTTGGCTACTATGCTAGACCTATTAAAAACCATTACTCTCTCCCATGCGTTTTGCACCGCATGGCCTTAAGGTATAACCGAAGTACGTAATTATTCACAATATTATTGCTATTCTGAAATGGCTGCTTTCTGCCATCAAAGCAGTCACTTTTTTTTTTTTTTCTCATGCGATCATGCCATGCGTGGCTTGTTTAAGGTGACCACGTGAAGCGAGAGAGTCTAACGAGCAACAGTCGGTGACAGTGGCAGGCCAGAAAATTAGATATCAGGCGTAGGTAGTACGTAGCACATTTTAAAAATTGATTTCATCCATCTCATATTTTGGATGCTGCCTATCGTCGATTAAGTGCTGGCAGGGTAGCTTAAAGGTATGTGCACTCACCTCTGAGCTGTGTAGCCTGGGTTCGAATCCCGACTTAGCTATGAACTGTTATCCTGGTGTTTCGCATGCAGGGTGATGTGTCATTGTGTGCACTGTTCATTGGAAGGATGTTAAGCTGGAGGATTGGTGGGATCTGACAGCATTGGTGGATTTGGTTGGTGGACGTTAAAGATCCTACGCTTTCTTTCACTTTCCTGAAGAGTCGAGCAAAGGTAAGCGGTCAGCTGCATTCTGAACAAATTGCAAATTCATGCCAAAAACTCTCACCAACTCACACTTGGCAAGTGTGGTGAGTACATGTAAATGTCCCCAATGTGGTTTGAGGGAGGCATTCTTCCTGTAATAGAGTGAAAGTGGCTTGCCCCTGAACGATCTCCACCAAATTTTTGCCTCCGTGCTGGGGGTACCCAGGATAAAGTCATATGGGCACAAAATAACCCGCACTCCTCCCGCATGGGTGGGGAGACGACTTGCAATTTTAACTGTGCACACGTGGAATCCTGCAAGTGGTTTAACAACTTCATTGCATCCCTCAAGAAATGTCTGAGGTCGCATTTCTGAACTAAAAATTAAAAAAACGCAGTTTGCTTTGCATGTTCGCTTTCCTTCAATTGTCGTTTTTTTTCCAACTTCAATGCCAACTCACCCCTCTCACCCCTTCCCTCTCAAAGCAACCATCACACTCGTCCCCCTCCAAGCTTCCCCTCACCTTTCTCCCTCAACTCTCCCCACTCCCCTCTTCTCCCACCATTCACGTCCTTCACCTCACCTTCTCAAAGTTGCCCCCCCTATCATCCACAAAGCTGCCTCCTTCCACTACCCTCTCTCCACCATCTCATGACTCTACCGCCTCAAATCCTCAATTGCCTTCTGCCCCTCCTTTATACTCCCCACTGTACCTCAACCAAGCACAACAGAGAATTTTCTCCTCTCATCCATTTCCCTCCCCAAGCTCTGTCTGCAGTCCCCCACACTCTTTCAACAACCCTCCTTAGCTCCCCCCCTCGTGCCCTTGCTCCTACCCTCCCCTCCCCTCCGTGACCCAAAGCCTCCTCCCTCCTCTTCCATAAGTGTGGACCCTCAAATATCCGGGGCCTACGCACAAACTTGACAGAATCTTTCCATACAGGTTCCCACTGACAAACCAAGACATAACTGCTGACAGAAACTTTCCTCCCTCCAAAAGACATCTCTGACTCCCAAGTATCTCTCCCTGGTTACTCCTTCCTCCGTATGACAGACCTGAGTCTCGTCCTGTAGAGGAGTTGCTCTCTTCATCAAGACTCTATTCCTCACTCTTCATGCACTGCCCCTCACTCCCCCACACCCCCAGGAATACTCTGGTTACGGTTCTCCTCCAACTCCACCCTCATGTTTATATTGTACTGTACCGTCCACCAAACAGTGATGACTCATCTACACCCTCACTATCCGAAAACATGGACCAACCTTCTATCCTCTCATCTGAACTCTCTCTTACTCATATGTGTGACTTCAATTGTCATCACGCCCACTTGTTGTGTGTGGGTAACCTCTCTCACCTGTCATGGCACTTCAGCAAAGACATTCTGTGACTCATTGGGACTTGACTCAATCGGTGAACTTCCCGACCCGATCTCAACAACGGAACTCCATCTCTCTGGATCTGATTTTGACAAATTCCCTGAAAATATCTGCTGTTCTTCCTCCGCTCCAAACGGTTCTTCTGACCCGTCCTTGTCAAAGTGGACACTTCTCTGGCTGTTATTAGAGAACCACCTCAGCACCGTCGAGTCTGGCATTTACTCAGGCTGACTGTCAGGGTCTCCCAAGCAGCGCATCACACTTATAGACTGGTCTCCCCTATCGCTACTTTCTCCAACATCAACTCATCCTGGAATTCTTTCAAAAAACTTGCTCTCCCTCATGCACAGATTTATCGTCTCTATCTTCAGTTGTCCTACCTTCCTCCTGCCTTGGTTCACTGAAGCTTGTGGTGAGGCATTTGTCCTGAAACAACCTGCCTTTGCTTCATGGAAAGCAAACCCAACTGAGGGGAATCTCAGTTCCTTCCATAAAAGCTCAGAAGAAGTGTGTGTCTATCCTCAGGAGAGCCAGAAACAACATCTTCTAATCTCAAGTCTGACCCTCAAACCTCTCTCCCTCCAAATCCTGGTGCATATAATCAAATCTGTTTCTGGTGTATGTTCCCCTCCCATCCCCTCCCTTACTCAATATGGCCGCACTGATGATACGCACGTGAAAAGGCTGAATGCCTAACTCGGTGTTGCATCGAAATCTTGTGTTCTGAAACCCATCGCTTTCTGTACCCACCTACCCAGTCCGCACCCAACTGTCCCTGGACTCTTCTGACTTTTCTTCTGACAAAATGGAGAGTTGCTGTCAAACCTCGATTCTGCAACTGGTCCAGACGGCATCAGCCACGTGTCTGAAAAACCTGCTCCTCTGCTCTGCTCATCCCCTCTTTGTTTTATTCACCCTCTCATTTGCTCAAGGCCATCTGCCATCTGCTTGGAAATCAAGCAACATCACTGCCCTGCATAAAAAAAGGTGCAGAAATAGATCCCTGCAACCTACAGACCAATCAAGCCTTCTCCAAATCATCACAAGGTTATGGAATCCATCATCGCTTCAGCATTAAATCCTTCCTCTTCTCCAATGGCTGATTTCCGATCATACATTTGGTTTCACACCAGGTCACTCTACCCTGGATATGCTGCTTCTGCTCTCCCAACAATGATGAAGCCCTCAATGCCAGACATTCAATCAGAGCCATATCCCTAGACATTTTGTGTGCTTTTGACACGGTCTGGCACCCACCCTGCCCTGCTCACCAAACTCTCTTCTATGGTATCCAAGGCCATCACCCGCTCATGCTCGCAGACTTCCTCTCCTGTCGCAGCCAATGTGTGGCCCTAATGGAGTTCTTCATCCCCTCTTTCTGTCCAGGCTGGAGTTCCTCAAGGGCAGCCTTCTTGGGCCCTGTGTTTTTCTGCTTTCATCGACGATCTCTCCGACTCTCTGGAAAATCCTCTTTATCTCTTTGCTGATGACTCCACCCTCTGTCATACCATCTGTCTTCCTCAGACTGGCAAGCAGCAGCTTCTCACACTCTAGTAGATCTGTATAAAATCACAAACTCGTCCAACATGTGGAACATGTCTTTCAATCCTGACAAATATCACACTCTTACTATGTCTCTCAAAAAAGGACCGTTTAGAAACCCCCCCTCCCCCACCCCATCACTTTCTCAACATCCTCTGGAAGAAGTTCCTTTCATTCAAGCTTCTGGTCTCACTATCTGCCATGACCTTCCTGAGAAAAGCCACATTTCCAACCTGGCATCCAAAGCCAGTCGCCGACTGGGATATTCCGTCGTGCAAATTCCTTCCTCAGCCCACCTGAGCTCCTGACCACATACAAACTTTGTCCGCAGCCGATGGAGTACTGCTCTCCCCCTCGACTGGCTCCCTGCCTCTCACCTTTCTGGGCTTCATGCTGTGGAAACCAAGGCATTTCAGATCATTGGCATCTCCCACGATGAGGCCGAGTCCTTGGGCCCTCATTCTCTCACCGCAGGCAGGTCGGTGGCTTTCTGTCTTCTAGACCATCCCATCTCCGGTCTGCCCCCCTGTTCTGCTGCGATTGTCCCCACTATATTTCCGCAGGGCGCTCAAGGTCCGCCAACAACCCCCTTCTGGTAAAAACTACAAAAATCACGAATCACTGTCATCTTCACTCTTTATTCCTCTTTTTTCCCCGCCTTTGCAATAAACTCCCACACTCTGTTCAATCCCATTTCTTCCCTCCAGGCCTTCAAAACAGTTGTTCCCCACACCACCTCTTCTCTCTCCCATACTAAACCTTGATCTTTTTCTACCCCCGTAAAAACCCACCCAAAACCCACCTCCTTAATTCCTGCTTTCCTTCCTGAAGTCCCTGTAGTGTCCATCTTGTAATACCCCATGTTCCCCGCCACATCCCTCTCCTTCCACAGATCTCCAATGTCTCTGTTCCTCCTGTTTTGTCCTTCCACTCCGCCCCTCTTGGTCTCATGCCCCCTTGCTGTGCGTTGTGTGTTAGCTCTCATACAAGCCTCAACAATTTATAAAAAAAACAAAAAAACTGACACCTGCCAAAGGAAAGGGGTATTGATACCATTATTTGCCTCCCAGAGAAATGCTATTACTCTGCTCAAATTTCAAATGCTGACAATTAACTTAATGTCGGATCATTATCAAATTTTGCACTTAATACATCATTTTATGAAAAAACAACACGTTATCCATCCATCCATTGGACTGTACTCTGTGCAGGGCGTTGGTGCTACCTAAGCAGTCGGCCTATTGGCACAATCCTGATGGGCCACCACTCCGACACAGGATACCATTAAGCTGGCATCATTTTGCGACCTCGAAGGATGACAGGCAGAGTCAACCACACCTGGTATTGATTCAACAGCCGAGTGGATTTGAACTCAGGATACTTGGATCCCAAGCCCACCACCCAAACCATAAAGCCAACACCGAGGCATAACACGTTATCATTATGCCAAAAATGCATATTCAGCGAATTTCCTCCAAAAATTGTGCAGCAAGCGACGTCTTACCTTTACGCGTCGCTGATTGCCTGCGAATCATCAATGCCATTTTCAACCCATCGTGAAGCGGGTTCAAGATTGCAAAAAAAACAGAAGAAATATTAAAGGGATAACTTGATGACTTGATAGTTAATGTAAGAAGAAAAATAATTATTGAATAGTCCCAGATGTTTATATTTTCCACCGTTCATTGCGAGTTGCAAGATGTCATACGATGCGTCTGCAGTGGATGAGAAAACTTTTCAAGCGTCACTTCAGTCTGCAAACAAGCAAGACAAGCAGAGAAGGCAGCTGGGTAAAAATAGCATTAAGAGCACGATATTGACACGGATCGCAAGCATGCACTGCAATGGCATTTAGCCTGTGAACACAAAATGTGATAGGCAGACACTGGAACACGTGTAGGTTGCTTTGGACAAGACAAAGTGCCGAGAGTGATAAAAAGAGACGAACAAAAGGCGAGGAGATGTGACTATCCCGCTGTCACACCTCATGTGCGGCCCATTGTTCAAATTAATACTATTGCTGCAATTATGTCAGCTGACTCTTGGCTTTTGGCATTCGGACGCAGTGGAATGTAGAAGAAAGCCACTGGCGGAGAGGAAAGCGTGTGGATAAGCCTTGAAGTTGTGTTTAAGAGCGTGGAACAATGGAAATGTGCTCGTCTTATGGAGAAAGTGTCAAGAACCAGAGAGCACGAAGGGGAATGAAGCTGACCATTCCTGGTGATAAACAATGTATGATTTAAATAATAAAATATATTCTGCAATAATCAAAATCATCTAAAGAGGAATTGTTCTGTAATGTTTTTCCTTTAAGACTGGCATATATATATATAATATATATATATATACATATATAATCATATATATATATATATACATAGCATAGCACTGGCAATGATGCAACACTAACTGTAATTGGTGAGGCCACATTGTAGTTGAATCCACAAGTGCCATCTTCCACATTGACACATTGCGTTTTGCCACCAATCACACCAGGACGCATCATCATTGTTATTAAGCAGAGACGTACAAATGGAATTTATGAAGCGCTCCACATTGGAGCAACGCGGTGATGATGTCATGACTGTAAACCCTGAAGGGCCTCTAGCAGTTCAGGAAGCAAAGTCAAAAGTTGTCAGCAAGCAGATGAAAAGCGAAGCTACCGACCGGTTTCGCCGTTGTTGTGGCTTGTCAGAGCAACACATCACTGTTTCATCCACTTAGTGACTTTAAAGCCTTTCGCTTCAGCGTATAACAACAATAGATGCTTCCTGTTTGTGATTTAGCTGAGGTGTTAAACTTTTTCTAAAACTCTTCTTCACCCTTAAAGAGTTATGCCTTTAGATGAGCAGTAAAATACCTTTAAATCGGTGTATCGGTTGTGTTTGTAGTATTTTCAGTTTTTGAAAATTCGCCATTGGCACATTTGAGAGGTCACGTGATCCTTCTCGCCGATCTTATCCGATCGTTGTAACATCCTAATTAACAGTTGTTTTCCACATCTGATACCATACTTGATGATGGAAAGCTCACACATATCAAAATTATATCGGTATCTGGGTTGAAATGCGAAAAAATTAGACCTCTTTTTTATAAAAGCATTGATATATGGATCTACCCTCGAAGATGGCGACAGATGGTGCGTATGTTTATAAGTTGTAACTTGTGAGAAATGACTTTAAACCCTGAGTAAGGTGCATCTTGGTAAAACATGTGATCTATAAAGTTTCACACAGAATAACCTCGGGAGCTCAGAGGAGAAGGTCCACAAACAAAGAAAACAAACAAACAAGAAAGATGTCATGTATAGCACGCACGATACATGCAAAATTCACAAACCAAATTTGACCTTAAAAATACTTGGTGGTTGAATCAATGACCAAGTATGCAACTCCTCTCAAATCCCGTCAAACAGATAAAAATTTACAATTTTTAGAATTTAGCCTATGTTGACCTTATTGGCCTAAGTTGACCTCAAAAATAATTGGTGGTTGAATTCAATGACCAAATATACAACTCCTCTTCAACTCCAAGTCAAACAGATGAAAATTTAGCCTATTGTTGACCTTTTGGCCTAAGTTGACCTCAAAATAATGGTGGTTTGAATTCAGTGATCTGACATGCAAATCCTCTTCAAATTTCAAGTCAATCGGATGAAAATTGAGGATTTTAGAAATTCCAGCGTATCGTTGGCCTTTTGCCTAGTGTTTGACCTTTTGTCCATGTTGACCTAAAAAATAATTGCTTGTTGAAATTCAGTGACCGGAAATGTCAATCCCCTTCAACAATTCAAAGTCAAATCAGAATCAAAATGAGAATTTTAGAAAATTAGGCCTATGTTGAATATTTGCGTCTATGTGACCATTTGGCCTATGTTGACCTCAAAAATAATTGGTGGTGAATCAGTGAACTGACATGAAAACCCTCTTCAATTTCACAAGTAATAAGATGAAAATTGGCAATTAGAAATTCGCCTATGTTGACCTTGTTGAACCATGTTGACCTCAAAAACAATTGGTGCGTTAAGTCATGAACTGACTTGCAAACCCTCTTCAAATTTTCAAGTCAGTGGATTGAAAATGAGTCTGAGAATTTCACCTACTTGGTTGACCTTGCATGTTGACTGTTGAGTCATATGTGACCTAAAACAATAGGTGTTTGAATCATTGACCAATATATGCAAACTCCTCTTTCAAATTTCAAGACATTCGGAATGAAAATTGACCATTTAAATAAATATAGCCTATGTTTGACTTTTGGCGGAGATGACCTCAAAAAATAATGGTGGTTGAATTCAATGACCTGTTATGCAAAATCCTGATTCAAATTCCAAAGTCCAATCGGATGAAAATTGAGGATTTTAGAAATTCGTCAATAATTTGTAGCTTTGCCATGTTGACCTTTTGACCTTTTGACCGTCAAAAAAAATAGCCTTCTTACTTTTTTGACAACTATCCATGTGGTGAAAGTTTCAGTGAAGATCGGTTTTAAATTGTTGGACTCTCGCGATAAACATAAAAATCCTCTTACTCGCAATACAATGAGGGTTCTGAAGCATTCGTAGCTCGTAATACCCTCTCCCACCAACCACCTAGAGACGGCTGCTACACGGCTACACCTTTAACAAAGATAAATTGCGTCCACCCCACCTTCAGAATCCCTGAGGTGTTGTTCCATTGCCGTGAAGCCTTGTAGAGCCGTCGCTAAGGTCTTAAGCACTCAAGCAAGCAATCCAACAAAAACGTTGATAAGGAAACAGCTGCATGGCAAAATTGCCTCTAATCAAAAGTCAATCAACAAAGGTTCAATTGTCAATAGAACCTTTCCATTCGACAGGTGACCAATTATGGAACATTCCGCATGCATTGTCTGAACCAAGTACTCTTAAATGAGGTATCATTCAGCATTTGTATGTGCCGTGGTTATGGACATTTAACCCTCGTTCAGATGTAACTTACAAACTTACATATATATATATATGGTGTTGCGCCTGGTGGTGTGAAGCTAGGTATATGGAAGCCTGGTTGTTGGCGCAGTGGTTAGGTGCAGCGGCTTGATCCAAGAGTCCTGAGTATCAAGCCCCGTTCGCCACTGAATTAATACAACCAGGGGGGTTGAACTTTTCAGCCTGTTCCTACCTTCCGATGTCGGCGAAATTGAGTACCAGTATAACTGGCGCGGGTTACCGCCGGTTAAAATAGTTTATCATCCCTGTGGCGACCAGGTGGTTGCCGTCAGGAAGGCAATCCGGCGTAAAACATGTGCCAAATACATGCGATCCATACGGGATGATCCGCTGCTGGGCACCCTGAGCGGGAGCAGCCGAAAAGAAGAAGAAGAAGAAGATTATTATATATGATATATATATATATACTGCAGTATATATACCACATCAATAATCTCTTCCCTGCCTACAAGAGTATTCATACTGAATCCATCCACATATACATACATACATCAAGAGCCAACACATCTCTTAATGCACCCTGAAAAACTGAAAAAGTTTGTAAGATGGTGCAAAGGTAGTGCACTTATTTTTGCATAATTTATCCTGCGGTTCGATTCCAGATGTGCTATAAGAACTGCAACATCGTGCTCCAACAGTAGAGGACGTATGCATCAGAGATCTGCTGCCCCATCAGATGGACGTTAAACAGGGTGTCCCTTCTGCTAACATTAGTTGGATGGATGTTAAAGTATCTCACCGATTGTATTTGCGAAGATAGACGATTTATCATGCCTAAGAAAAATTACAATATTTTTTCCTCACCTCAATCCAAGTCAGCCTGGCCAGACAGTACATGAAAGTGAAATTGGCAAGAGTAAAGTTCTAGCCAAACGCCCGACACCCAGGTAATTGGGAAATATGTAAAGAGGAAAGAGATAAAGGAAGAGATTATTTGTACCTTCGTGCTTACCAGCAAACCTATTCCAATCTACAGACACTGAATTATGCCATATTTAAAACGTTCTGTAATATTTATTGTGAATCTCTCAAAATAAATGTATGTATGTTTGCCCTGTTTGAGTTATCACAGATAGAAACATAGAAGAGCACCTACGGGGAGAGCGAATACCTCACCGAGCTAATTAGTTTCACGTTTTGCTTTCCACTGATAGGACGGAGACCGAAATAAAAGTTAATCCGCTTGTTCTTGTCCACCTAATCAACTCATACGAAGCAGTTTCATACCGATCCGTCCATAACTTTTGAGATACGTGCTATATATCGTTTTAGCCCTGTCATCATGGTGAAGAATAAGTTTAAAACATTGTCCGATTCGGATTCGAATCTTCAGCAAAATCATAATTAATCTCTTCCTTTTTACACACCCAACCTGCCCACAAAGTTTCATCTGAATCATCCCAAATTATCTAGATATACTCAATGTCGTTTATTGTCCTATCTTTCAATCGGAAAAAATCACTTTAAAAATCCTCGATCCAGAGCAGATATTCACCAAAATCATTATTTGTCCGTGTCCACACAAACCTCTCCACCAAATTTCGTCCGAATAACGTCTACAGCTTTTTTGAGAGATCCTGTTCACAACAAATAAACAAATGAAATGTCATGATTGCACAATACTGCGAAATTCATCAAACAAACTGGACCTTAAAATAATTGGAGGTTGAATTCAATGACCAAATATGCAACTCCTCTTCAAATTCAAAGTCGACAGATGAAAATTGACATTATGAAGAAATTTTGGCTGATGTTGACTTTTGGCCTTATGTTCATACTTACCGATGTTCACCTATGTTCACCTACAAAAATACTTTACGCGATGAGGCATTGAATCCAGTGACCTAATAGGCAAATCTTCTTAAAATTTCAAGTCAATGGGGGGGGGAGGTCGGGACAAATTGAGGATTTTAGAATTTTCCCTAAGGTGTTGACTTTTGAATCGATGTTGGACCCCAAAACTAATGCTGTTGAATTGAGTGACCTGGAAAATAAATTCTCTTTCAAATTTCCTCATCAATCGGATAAAATTGAGGATTTTAGAAATCTCACGTGAGTGTTTGACCTTTGGCTTGTTGACTTTGTTGACCTCAAAAACAATTAAAATAGCCTTCTTGCTTACAGATGAATTTTACCATAGTGGTGAAGTTTTCTGAAGATTGGCGTTGAAATTTGACCCTGTCGGCGATTGAACATACAAACAAAACTAGACAAACAAGAAAAAGACGTCAGGCAGAGCACGATACGTGCAAAATCTACCCCCCTCTCCAAACGTTCTGGATATCATCAAATTGTCCATTTCTTAAGATGAAATTGACAATCTAATCAAAGCTCAGAGTCGATCGGAATGGAATATGGATTTATTTTTTCAATTGAAACTTAATGATTTTAGAAGTTGACCCTGGGTTTGACCTCAAAATAGGTGAGTTTTCCCAATTCAGTGACGCATATGCAAATAATGTCAAATTTTCAAGGTCACCGATGAAAAATGACGATTTTAGAAAATTCGATCTAAGATGAGCCTTTGACCATTGACCTCAAATCAATAGGCTCCTCAGTGAGACTATCCTCTACAACTTAGGTTAAAAGCTTCATGACGATCGGTTTAGAATTGTGTCCTGCAGGTGACAGACAAGATAACAGACACACAGACAAACAGAACAGAACTAAAGGGGGGAGCACTCGGTAGAGTGCAAAACCTCCGCCGCCAAATACAGCTGGGTCACTCAAGTGAACCTTGATATCTTATCATTAAATATGACGTCACAGTGCTGACATTCATAGTGTTCTTTTCTCCAACATTTTTTTTGGGGGGGGGGGTGGAAATCACCTTAAAACATGTTAGAAATGCAAAATAAAAGAAATCGAAATTTTGTTGAAAAATGTGCCAAAATATCTTTTTCTCTACAATTTATTTTTTGGGGGGGGGGGGGTGTGGAATCACTTAAAAAACATTGTAGAAAATGCAAAACAAAAAAAAATTTTTCTACAATTTTTTTGGGTGGGT